>JBBPBP010009778.1:25720683-25778970 GCA_037974735.1 Cicer chorassanicum
TGTTTTTGATTTTTTATTTATGGAAGGACAAAATTCGAAATGAGAGGGATTTTTGAAAGTGTAGTGGGATTTACTTGTTTTTTTTAATTGTTTTTGAATTACCCAATTAGATGAAGGAAATGTTATTAAGAGATTTTGGTAACTATGGTGAAGTTTTATTGATGTCACTGTTTTGACTTGGAAAGTTTTGCCATGTTGTATATAGTTATTGTCCTTCCCTTTTATTCCGTTATTAGCTTAAGTAGTTATTGTCATTGCTTCTTATTCTGTATTAGAATTAGATTATTAATTAATTAGGAGTTCTTTGTAGTTTTTGAGATGCAGTCTATTTTGAGTTTTGGTTTCGGCATCTTTGGAATGGTGGTGTAGTTGTCATTATGCTCATGCAATTTTTCATGTTGATACCTGATGATAGGATTGTGTTGTAAGATGGGTTTGTGTCTGTAGGTGTTTAAGATGATATGGTAGGTATGATGATCATGACAACATTTGTCTTGCGCATATTTGAGAGATAACAAGTGGCAAGAGTAAGGGGTTTTGTGGAAGCTTATAATTATTGTTTCTACTTTGCACTTTATTTGGAACTCTTTGGGCTTTATGAGATTGGCAGTCATATGAATGCATCATCACTTGTGGAGGACTTTGAAAAAAGGTAATTTAGGATTGGAGTAACAAGGAAACCGATGGGAGGGGAGGACATTTATATTAGGTTCCTAAAAAAAATGTTATTTTGTAACTATGGATGAAATATGGAAGAGGAAGTTGATGGCGATTCTATTGTAGCTTCTTTTAACAGCCTTATTTCTGATAAAGATGATACGTACATCTTTCCTAATTTTAGTGATGACCAAGCCAATATCCTAACCCTTGATCTATATTCTTTAATTACACGCTATGTATATTTCTTACTAATAGTTCAAAGGCAACTTCATATGAAATATAATTCTCACATTAATGCTTTCGACTCTTATTGCGTAACTTATTGTTGCATTAATCTCACCCAATATCTGATTCTAGTTTTAAGTCTTTGATTCTTCTGCTAGTGATGGATGTTCTGGGTAGTATTGACAGTGCTAAATATCCTGTTTAAGTGTGGCACATAATTTTACCATGGATGCTCTTGTTTCTTTAGCATTTTGCTAATACACTTTCATGGTGCACTGAAACTGATGTAGTCGTGTAAAGAAAAAAAAAAGTTTTATAGTGATTCCTCGAAAAGTAATCTCTTAGTTAGTTGATTATTGGGTTAGTTAGTAAGCCTCTTAGTTAGGAGTGTAGGATTGGAGGCTATTCGCAAAATTCATTTCCCAATGGAGCTTTAGAATTTTTTTCAGACATGGTAAAACAATTAAAGCCTGATGACATTACAATGGCTGTGTCTTTCCAACTTGTGCAGGCTTAGCAGCTTTAGATAAAGGCAGAGAGATACATGGACATATATTAAGGAGAGGGTACTTTTTGGATTTGCATGTAGCCTGTGCACTTGTTGATATGTATGCAAAGTGTGGATTGCTAGTTCTAGCACATATACTTTTTGATATGATTCCTAAAAAGGATCTGCTTTCATGGACTGATAGGATAGCTGGATATGGAATGTGTGGATTTGGAATTTAGCCGTGCTGGTTTTTCGGCAGGGAAAAAATTATAGATTTTTTTTTATCTGCATTATATGTGTGTAGTGGCAGCTTGTATTATTTATTGACTAGTGTCGAGACTTAACTCCTAAGTTTTTAGATCTTGGGGGTTAATGGTTATTGGTTCCTTTTAAGCTTATAGGTGTGATTGACATTGGTTGTCTCATGATGCTTGTATATTGAGTCTCATTGCAACTTATTTTGATCTTCTGTATGACATTTATATCATACATCTTGTTAGCTACATTTCCATATTGGTTAAGCATAGGAGCAATCATTTGGTTCGGGTGTTAGCTGCATTTTTGTAGTTTCTTGTAACAAACTATTTTTCATTCCTTCCACATCTTGTGGCTCAATTATGATTAAATAAATTCTTTTGCCTCTTAAAAAAAAAGGAGTTTCTCTTTTGTTTGAATCATAAGCTTATTAGTTTAACCTTTCCATTTCATCTTTGGCTTTCGAATATGGAACAGTAGCACAGGAAATTTTTTTTTTTTCACATTCAAAAAGCATGGAATGGAGTTTAATTATCTTAAATTGTTGATACTTAAGTATTTTCTTACATTTTGGAATTTAGTGCATAATATTATTTTATGGGACTTAGCATATAAACATGCAAATATGCTTCACCATCCATGGGAAGTCAATTGTTAATGGTGACGTGGCTAAATAGCAAAAGTTTGTTTGACATATTTGGTCTAAAATTTGGACCAAATATATTGAATTTATTTTTTAATCAACTTTTATTTATATTTAAGGTCAAAAAGGGAGTAGCTCTGATGAGGTATTGAGGTTATGTGACATAGTTTTGGCGATTGTATTGCGTCGATAGAATCAAGTAAGGAAAATAAGAGAAACTTAGTGGACCTTGAGGAGATTGTTAGACTGCTTTTGCCTTGGGATAGCCTTAAGTGCAAGTTGTAGAGAGCATTATTACAGTTAAGTTAAGATGGACTAAGCCATCATCATGATCGTTGGCTACCTATTGACAAATTGAGGAACTGATCATCCCCAATCTCTTGTTGATAGTAGACAAAATCATGTGGAATGGAACGGACGAGTTTTACCGGCTAGGATAGTGCGTCAAGTTATTAAGCACCCTATGAAAATGGATAGACAACACTTTCCTCGCGTAGGCATGACGAAACAAGTTATGTCATGTATGATGAGTTTGAGTGCAAACCTAGTGTGGTTATTACTCTTACTTTAAGTTTCGAGGACGAAACTTCTTTTTGGAGGGTAGTAATGTAAGACCCTTAATTTTAAACTCTAAATTATGCAATTTTAGTATATTTTTGTGTTGAATTATGAGGTTTTTTAGCCAATTTTATTGGTATTTCGAATGTTAAATGTCAATGATATTTTTATGAGACCCGTTTAAAATTATTTGGCGAGAAATAATTTAATTACGTTGCGGAAAATTTATTACCGGACTATTTTGTTAAAAATATCTCTAATTGCTAAAAAATTTACTTGTCAATTGAGTTGCAATGAGAATAGATATATTTATCAAAATAGTTGAGGTGTGTGTAAAAATATTTAGATATTTATTGATTTGGTTTAATTATATATATATTATTAAACTAGTAATATATATATATGTATGTTAATATAAGTTATATATTATTATTATTATTAAATTAATAAAATATATTAGTTGATAGCTTTATATACATATATAGTCAGAGAAAGCAAGGCGGCACTATTTCCTTCCTGGCGTGGTTCATTTCCTTTCTTCCTCCTCCAGCTTTGATAAATTTTCAAAAAACAAAATCAAAACCCATCAATTCAAAACCTCCATTTTCTTCTAGATCTAAGCTTCCATTCGAGAAGTGACAGAAGGGAAAGTTGCTCCTTGCCACGCTACGGTGCTAGTGAGCTAACTTTGGAAGCGACGTGCGAACAAAATATTTTACCGGAATTTATCGCGGTACCGTAATCGGTTGTTTAAGCTATCGTTAAGGTAAGGGCTCCTTCCAAACTTTTAGTTTGCATTTAGGACATTATATGTGATTTTATGGAAAAGAAATTTGGTGTATTTGATGTGTAAAATTGTGAAAATGAATTTAATTCGTTTATGCAAGAATTAGCGGAATTTAAAATTGACGCAGTTGAGACGTAGTTTGATATGAATTGTGTGCGATTTGCTGAGATTGAATTAATGTGATTAATGTGGTCGATTTTGTTAGTAATGGTTGACAAAAAAAAAAAAGAAATTGATTTTGACGTGTTTGAGTTACGAAATGAGTTATTTTCAAATAAATGAGTTTGAACTTTAGTTGTGAACAAATTGTTATAAATATTTATGTTTATGTAGTTAGCTCATTGAGTCTCGAAAAGGAATCGAGACTGTTGGCACCGAGTTAGCGGTGGGGAGAACTCTGAGATATTAATGTTGTTTTGGAGATTAAATTTGGTGTGAAACTTTGGAATTCGAATTGATTGAATTTGTCGCGTTTGATGTGTGGATTTGTAGAAAATGAATTTAAGGTGTTTTATGTGAAATTGTTTTGATGTGTTTGAGGAGTGATTTGAGGAAATAAATTTGGTGTAAATGCATGTTTGCAATTATGGAAATTAATGGGTGTATTGTGGTTGAAATATGACGAGTTTGAAAATGAGTAATTTGTAGTGATTTGGTGTGGATTTGTGGAATTTGGATTGTTGTATTTAATGTGGTTTGTAGATTGAATTTGATGTGAATTTGTTGGATTATGAATTAATATGTCTGAGTATGCTCTGTCAAAAGATTGAAAATTCATTAGTGTTAAATGAGTATTAAAAAAGGGGAATCTTTTAATAGCTGCATTTACTTAATGGTTGTGGTGAAAAGAGTCAGAGTATGCTCATGCATTTCATAGTACTTGATGGGCCACAAGATGATGCCATGTGAATAGTTGGTTCATCTTATCCTTGCAGGGATTTTCACGTCGTGCTGATCTGTGAGAGATTGCACTCTTGTAAGTCGTGCTGATCTGTGAGCGATTGCACGCATAGAAAATAGTACTGATCTGTGAGAGGCTGTACGATAGTAAATGGTGCTGATCCGTGAGAGATTGCACCTTGATAATTAGTACTGGTCTGTGAGAGGCTGTACAATTATGATTTACGCCCTTCGAGGAGGGTTTTGGTTTGGAATTCTGGAATCATGTGCATTGGCATATACGCATTTCATTAGGGTGCTTGGCACGCGAGTCATGTTTGATATACTGTGATGGTTGTATATACATACTCGGTTGTGGTTTGTAATTGTGCCGTATTTGATGAGTGTTATTGATTGACTTTATGTGGTAAGCGTTGAATGATATCGAAACATTTTCAAAACCGGAAATTATGCCATTTTCACAATTGTATTCGGATACAAGGATGTGGTATTCGAATGCGACAGTGCAGTTTGTTAAAAATTCCATTTTTCAACTTTGATTATGCATGTTTGGCATATGAAAATCCTTTCTAGATGTATGCTAAGTTGAAAGGTTATTTTGTGCATTTAAAATTTAAATGTTATGTGATATTTGTTAATTTCGGTTGGTGACCTTTACAATTATTGTGGAAATCTGGGCTTTGCCCTCAGATGAGAATCAGGATCGTCCTACCAGTTAGTACTCTGGAGATGGGAACGGAGTTAGACTTACCTGACCACTGCTGTGTCAGAAGGATTTCTGCGGGGCGCGTGGAGATCACTTGGGTTATAGTTTTTTTTGTAGCATGATCAGATTAGATGGCTGTATAGGGGCTAGATGTCTATCTGTTGTGGTTGTATTTATTTCATTCTGGAAGACTGTACCTATACCATATATTGTCAGCCTAACTTTGTTTTGATGGGTCCTTGTACCACTTTTTGACGTGACGTGGGGAAGTTAAAATTCTTAGGGCAGTGCTTTTGTACAGGTGTCTGCCGAGAATACCCCAGGGGTATGAGCTACGTTGGATAGGTCTCATAGCCCTGGTGTATTTTTCTGTTTTAAATACTTTGGATTTTCATTTCAAAACCGTTTCCGCTGTGTTTGTAATTATTGTTGACTTTCGTCGTTGTGATACGACTTAAATATTTTATCCAAAGGTATTTATCTCTTTATTATGAATTTGAATTTGTTTTTTTTTTAAAAAAAATCGGGCTGTTACAATTGTGGTATCAGAGCTTTGGTTAGATTGTAGGTCGACCTATAGGTTGGGTGTTGTTATCTGATCATGCGTCGGGGTAAATTGTCTGAGTTAGTTAGTTTACTACTTGTTTCTCTCGCTCTCTTTCTGTTGATTATAAATCCTTTTGTTATGTTTGTGAATGGTTTTTGTTTTTGATTTTTTATTTATGGAAGGACAAAATTCGAAATGAGAGGGATTTTTGAAAGTGTAGTGGGATTTACTTGTTTTTTTTAATTGTTTTTGAATTACCCAATTAGATGAAGGAAATGTTATTAAGAGATTTTGGTAACTATGGTGAAGTTTTATTGATGTCACTGTTTTGACTTGGAAAGTTTTGCCATGTTGTATATAGTTATTGTCCTTCCCTTTTATTCCGTTATTAGCTTAAGTAGTTATTGTCATTGCTTCTTATTCTGTATTAGAATTAGATTATTAATTAATTAGGAGTTCTTTGTAGTTTTTGAGATGCAGTCTATTTTGAGTTTTGGTTTCGGCATCTTTGGAATGGTGGTGTAGTTGTCATTATGCTCATGCAATTTTTCATGTTGATACCTGATGATAGGATTGTGTTGTAAGATGGGTTTGTGTCTGTAGGTGTTTAAGATGATATGGTAGGTATGATGATCATGACAACATTTGTCTTGCGCATATTTGAGAGATAACAAGTGGCAAGAGTAAGGGGTTTTGTGGAAGCTTATAATTATTGTTTCTACTTTGCACTTTATTTGGAACTCTTTGGGCTTTATGAGATTGGCAGTCATATGAATGCATCATCACTTGTGGAGGACTTTGAAAAAAGGTAATTTAGGATTGGAGTAACAAGGAAACCGATGGGAGGGGAGGACATTTATATTAGGTTCCTAAAAAAAATGTTATTTTGTAACTATGGATGAAATATGGAAGAGGAAGTTGATGGCGATTCTATTGTAGCTTCTTTTAACAGCCTTATTTCTGATAAAGATGATACGTACATCTTTCCTAATTTTAGTGATGACCAAGCCAATATCCTAACCCTTGATCTATATTCTTTAATTACACGCTATGTATATTTCTTACTAATAGTTCAAAGGCAACTTCATATGAAATATAATTCTCACATTAATGCTTTCGACTCTTATTGCGTAACTTATTGTTGCATTAATCTCACCCAATATCTGATTCTAGTTTTAAGTCTTTGATTCTTCTGCTAGTGATGGATGTTCTGGGTAGTATTGACAGTGCTAAATATCCTGTTTAAGTGTGGCACATAATTTTACCATGGATGCTCTTGTTTCTTTAGCATTTTGCTAATACACTTTCATGGTGCACTGAAACTGATGTAGTCGTGTAAAGAAAAAAAAAAGTTTTATAGTGATTCCTCGAAAAGTAATCTCTTAGTTAGTTGATTATTGGGTTAGTTAGTAAGCCTCTTAGTTAGGAGTGTAGGATTGGAGGCTATTCGCAAAATTCATTTCCCAATGGAGCTTTAGAATTTTTTTCAGACATGGTAAAACAATTAAAGCCTGATGACATTACAATGGCTGTGTCTTTCCAACTTGTGCAGGCTTAGCAGCTTTAGATAAAGGCAGAGAGATACATGGACATATATTAAGGAGAGGGTACTTTTTGGATTTGCATGTAGCCTGTGCACTTGTTGATATGTATGCAAAGTGTGGATTGCTAGTTCTAGCACATATACTTTTTGATATGATTCCTAAAAAGGATCTGCTTTCATGGACTGATAGGATAGCTGGATATGGAATGTGTGGATTTGGAATTTAGCCGTGCTGGTTTTTCGGCAGGGAAAAAATTATAGATTTTTTTTTATCTGCATTATATGTGTGTAGTGGCAGCTTGTATTATTTATTGACTAGTGTCGAGACTTAACTCCTAAGTTTTTAGATCTTGGGGGTTAATGGTTATTGGTTCCTTTTAAGCTTATAGGTGTGATTGACATTGGTTGTCTCATGATGCTTGTATATTGAGTCTCATTGCAACTTATTTTGATCTTCTGTATGACATTTATATCATACATCTTGTTAGCTACATTTCCATATTGGTTAAGCATAGGAGCAATCATTTGGTTCGGGTGTTAGCTGCATTTTTGTAGTTTCTTGTAACAAACTATTTTTCATTCCTTCCACATCTTGTGGCTCAATTATGATTAAATAAATTCTTTTGCCTCTAAAAAAAAAGGAGTTTCTCTTTTGTTTGAATCATAAGCTTATTAGTTTAACCTTTCCATTTCATCTTTGGCTTTCGAATATGGAACAGTAGCACAGGAATTTTTTTTTTTTTCACATTCAAAAAGCATGGAATGGAGTTTAATTATCTTAAATTGTTGATACTTAAGTATTTTCTTACATTTTGGAATTTAGTGCATAATATTATTTTATGGGACTTAGCATATAAACATGCAAATATGCTTCACCATCCATGGGAAGTCAATTGTTAATGGTGACGTGGCTAAATAGCAAAAGTTTGTTTGACATATTTGGTCTAAAATTTGGACCAAATATATTGAATTTATTTTTTAATCAACTTTTATTTATATTTAAGGTCAAAAAGGGAGTAGCTCTGATGAGGTATTGAGGTTATGTGACATAGTTTTGGCGATTGTATTGCGTCGATAGAATCAAGTAAGGAAAATAAGAGAAACTTAGTGGACCTTGAGGAGATTGTTAGACTGCTTTTGCCTTGGGATAGCCTTAAGTGCAAGTTGTAGAGAGCATTATTACAGTTAAGTTAAGATGGACTAAGCCATCATCATGATCGTTGGCTACCTATTGACAAATTGAGGAACTGATCATCCCCAATCTCTTGTTGATAGTAGACAAAATCATGTGGAATGGAACGGACGAGTTTTACCGGCTAGGATAGTGCGTCAAGTTATTAAGCACCCTATGAAAATGGATAGACAACACTTTCCTCGCGTAGGCATGACGAAACAAGTTATGTCATGTATGATGAGTTTGAGTGCAAACCTAGTGTGGTTATTACTCTTACTTTAAGTTTCGAGGACGAAACTTCTTTTTGGAGGGTAGTAATGTAAGACCCTTAATTTTAAACTCTAAATTATGCAATTTTAGTATATTTTTGTGTTGAATTATGAGGCTTTTTAGCCAATTTTATTGGTATTTCGAATGTTAAAATGCCAATGATATTTTTATGAGACCCGTTTAAAATTATTTGGCGAGAAATAATTTAATTACGTTGTGGAAAATTTATTACCGGACTATTTTGTTAAAAATATCTCTAATTGCTAAAAAATTTACTTGTCAATTGAGTTGCAATGAGAATAGATATTTTTATCAAATAGTTGAGGTGTGTGTAAGAATATTTAGTTATTGATTGATTTGGTTTAGTTATAATATATATATATATATATATATATATATATATATATATATATAATATTATAATATTATGTTAGTAAGTAATATATATATGTATATAAGTTAGTATAAGTTAGTTAGTTATATATATATTATTATTATTAAATTAATAGTATATATATGTATGTGAGAAACTTGAGAAAGAAAGAAACCGCGTCGCAGCCTTGCTTTCTTTTCTTCTTTCTCTGTTACCAAAACAAACAAGTTTTGGTTTTGTTTTCGAAATCAAAACTTCATTTTCACCTAGATCTAAGCTTCATCTCGCGAAGTGACAGAAGGGAAAGTTGCTCACCTCCACGCTGCGGTGCTAGTGAGCAAACTTTGGAAGCGGCGTGCGAACAAAATATTTTACCGGAATTTATCGCGGTACCGTAATCGGTTGTTTAAGCTATCGTTAAGGTAAGGGCTCCTTCCAAACTTTTAGTTTGCATTTAGGACATTATATGTGATTTTATGGAAAAGAAATTTGGTGTATTTGATGTGTAAAATGGTGAAAATGAATTTAATTCGTTTATGCATGAATTAACGGAATTTAAAATTGACGCAGTTGAGACGTAGTTTGATGTGAATTGTGTGCAATTTGCTGAGATTAAATTAATGTGATTAATGTGGTCGATTTTGTTAGTAATGGTAAACAAAAAAAATAAATTGATTTTGACGTGTTTGAGTTACGAGATGAGTTATTTTCAAATAAATGAGTTTGAACTTTAGTTGTGAACAAATTGTTATAAATATTCATGTTTATGTAGTTAGCTCATTGAGTCTCGAAAAGGAATCGAGACTGTTGGCACCGAGTTAGCGGTGGGGAGAACTCTGAGATATTAATGTTGTTTTGGAGATTAAATTTGGTGTGGTTTAAGTGTTCATAATTAATATTATGAATTTTTGAGATGTGATTTATGTGTGGATCATGGTCGAAAATTTTGGAGATTAAATTTGGTGTGAAATTTTGAAATTCGAATTGATTGAATTTGTCGTGTTTGATGTGTGGATTTGCAGAAAATGAATTTAAGGTATTTTATGTGAAATTGTTTTGATGTGTTTGAGGAGTGATTTGAGGAAATAAATTTGGTGTAAATGCATGTTTGCAATTATGGAAATTAATGGGTGTATTGTGGTTGAAATATGACGAGTTTTGAAAATGAGTAATTTGTGCTGATTTGGTGTGAATTTGTGGAATTTGGATTGTTGTATTTAATGTGGTTTGTAGATTGAATTTGATGTGGAATTGTTGGATTATGAATTAATATGTCTGAGTATGCTCTGTGAAAAGTTTTGAAAAATCATTAGTGTTAAATGAGTATTAAAAAGGGGGAATCTTTTAATATCTACATTTACTTAATGGTTGTGGTGAAAAGAGTTAGAGTATGCTCATGCATTTCATAGTAAATGGTGACCGCGATGGGCCATAGTGATAGTGGTAACCGGGATGGGCCACGAGATGATGCCATGTGAATAGTTGGTTCATCTTATCTTTGCGGGAATTTTCGCGTCGTGCTGATCTGTGAGAGATTGCACTCTTGTAAGTCGTGCTGATCTGTGAGAGATTGCACTCTTGTAAGTCGTGCTGATCTGTGAGCGATTGCACGCATAGAAAATTAGTACTGGTCTGTGAGAGCTGTACGATAGTAAATTGTGCTGATCCGTGAGAGATTGCACCTTGATAATTAGTACTGGTCTGTGAGTGACTGTACAGTTATGATTTACGCCCTTTTGAGGAGGGAGTTGGTTTGGAGTTCTGGAATCATGTGCATTGGCATATACGCATTTCATTAGGGTGCTTGGCACGCGAGTCATGTTTGATATACTGTGATGGTCATATATACATACTCGATTGTGGTTTGTAATTGTGCCGTATTTGATGAGTGTTATTGATTGATTTCGTGTGGTAAGTGTTGAATGATTTCGAAATGTTTTCGAAACTGAAATTTTGCCATTTTCACAATTGTATTCGGATACAAGGATGTGGTATTCGAATACGACAGTGCAGTTGTTAAAAAATTTCATTTTTCAACTTTGATTATGCATGTTTGGCATATGAAAATCCTTTCTAGATGTATGCTAAGTTGAAAGGTTATTTTGTGCATTTAAAATTTAAATGTTATGTGATATTTGTTAATTTCGGTTGGTGACCTTTACAATTATTGTGGAAATCTGGGCTTTGCCCTCAGATGAGAATCAGGATCGTCCTACCAGTTAGTACTCTGGAGATGGGAACGGAGTTAGACTTACCTGACCACTGCTGTGTCAGAAGGATTTCTGCGGGGCGCGTGGAGATCACTTGGGTTATAGTTTTTTTTGTAGCATGATCAGATTAGATGGCTGTATAGGGGCTAGATGTCTATCTGTTGTGGTTGTATTTATTTCATTCTGGAAGACTGTACCTATACCATATATTGTCAGCCTAACTTTGATTTTGATGGGTCCTTGTACCACTTTTTGACGTGACGTGGGGAAGTTAAAATTCTTAGGGCAGTGCTTTTGTACAGGTGTCTGCCGAGAATACCCCAGGGGTATGAGCTACGTTGGATAGGTCTCATAGCCCTGGTGTATTTTTCTGTTTTAAATACTTTGGATTTTCATTTCAAAACCGTTTCCGCTGTGTTTGTAATTATTGTTGACTTTCGTCGTTGTGATACGACTTAAATATTTTATCCAAAGGTATTTATCTCTTTATTATGAATTTGAATTTGTTTTTTTTTAAAAAAAAATCGGGCTGTTACAGGCAACATATCTTTTAAGAGTGTTAGTAATTCTGTGAAGCTTTTATCAGACCATCCATTACTTGCTTTTAAGTTGTACAACTTTAATATCGTCGACAGTCTTGTGAATTTAGTACAACCATTATATAATGGTTTCTCTGCATCACTCAACAAGATCTCAAACATTTTACGTCAATCACGAAGATCTTCTTCAACTGCTTTTGCAATCTCCTCAACTCGGTTTGGCTCATATTTATCTGTGTCGAAATCAATTGAAGTATATGTATCTGTGCGGGTGTTTCCATTTTTTTTCTCACCATGTCTTATTCAACATGTATAGCTTTGATCAATTCCATACCATACTAAATGTACTTCCAATTCATCTGCTCTAATGCGTTTTCCAAAACAACATTTTAAACAAGGACAAACGACTCTATTTGGATCTTTTGCATTCTTCACTGCAAACTCAACAAACTCCATCACTACATTTTCATACTCTTTTGACAATCGATTGACAGACATCCATTTCCTGTCCATTTTATATGACTTATATAAATGCAGTTACACAAATAATAAGTGATCCACTGTCGCACACGGATCAAATATAATTGAAAATATAAATGTAAACAAGGGTAATAACTTGAGTTGTTTCACAAGGACTTCTGATATAATAGTATTAACCTAATTGAGAGTTCAAATTTAGAAAGGGTTTTTTTTTATAATGATTTAGTTTGAACAGATGAGCAAAATGATTAATCCACTTATTCGAGTGTCGGACCTATCACAGATTCTATCAATGAGTTTAATTCCTAATTTGTGATTCTATTCTCATTTGACTATAGAGTTGATCGAACAATTGACAATCAACCCTACGTGAATTCGGTTTCGTTGACTGGATTAAGCATCACAATCATCAAAATATTATTATAATTAACGTTCAAGCGTCGCAAAATTATTATTCAATTAAATTAGAAATGAAACCAAATTCTGTCAAATAAATTTAATCGATCCTATTGAAATTCAATTTAAACAATCAGAATATCAATATAATCAAATAAACAAAAATAGAATCATGAATCAGAATTGACGGTATAACCTGAATCTCCAGGAGTCATGAAACTCTGAACTCGTGGATTAATCTGAAGAAATTAGTCTTCCATGAAATTATTTATCTGATATCTGGTTCCGAAAATAATACATCCAAAAAAGGAAAGTAAATTCCCAATATATAGTGCTCGATTTTTGGTCTTTAAAAACAAGTGACCCACTATTCAAAATTATTACAAAAGTCCACATTACGAAATCTGCAATTTAGGCCCAGTAGAGTTCGGCATTGAGATTTTATTCCAACACAAAAGTTGTAGCTATGATTTTTAGCTTTCCAACGACTGCTCGCATGCCTCAATTTGATCTCCATAGTTCATGTTATGGCCTACAGAGCGAACAGGGGTCAAAATGCAAATAATAAAATTATAATTCAATTTCAACCCAAATTTTAGAAACATGCTAAAAAATTATTCTAAGCTATAAAGTGATTTTAAAAAACCAAATTAAAAGGTAGAAACATGCGCTCAAGTGCTATGATCAATAAGCTACTGATAACATTATATGGATCTATAGTACATATATCTAATATTGGAAAATGGAACAGATCAGAACAGAACCTACAAATTTCAAAAACAGAACAAATCAACAAGTCTGATTTCAAAAAAGAACAGATCAACAAATTTCAAAAAAGAATAGATTTTATATGATTTAATAATTAACAATTTATCAGTTTTAGTGACAACAAAAAATTAATAAATACAGTACCTGAGACAACGTATCCAATTTGTTTTAAAGGAGGAGCAGTAGATGCGCGCACAGTAGAGGAAATGAGGGTTCGAAGAGTAGAGGAGATGAGGGTTCGTAGGTTTAGGACAACGTATTAAATTTGATTTTATTTATTTAAAGTGAATGGTTTTTATTTAAAGTGAATGATTTTAAAACACTTGTATAAAAAACGCTCTAATAGGTCCTTTAATTATGTGAAAGCGCAAGCCTTTTACAACGTTTTTACAAAAAGCGCTTTAAAAGCTATGTAACATAAGGTGGGAGCGCTACATTTTATAGCACTTGAGTTTAAAGCTCTCAAAAAACGCTGTAAAAGCTATGTGAGAGCGCTTCAATTTACAACATTTTTTTAAAAAAGCGCTGTAAAAGAGTTGTAAACATTATGTGCAAGCACTATGTGACCTTATATGACCCTACAGCAGCGCTTTTGTCACAGTGCTTGTCAAAAAAGCGCTGTTGAATACTTTATTATTTTTAAAAAATTATACAACGGCGCTTGTATTTAATAAGCGCTGTAAAAGACGTGCTATAAAATGTCATTTTTGGCGTAGTGAATTTAAACCCAAACCCTAATTTCTAACATGACATCAATCATAAATAAGATTATTAACTCTCAACCACAACACATACAAGTTACATTTCAAAATCATCACAACATGCATTCCATGAAAGAAATTTTGACATAGGACTTTCAACAAATACTTTGCATGCAAGACTTAAAAACTACCATTTATGAATGTAAATAGAAAACTATTTTCTCAATCACTTTCAAATTCAATTTAATATCCTAAACAGACACTAGATAGATTTTTAGTAGGTGTTATACGTGCTCTCAAAGAGAAGATGAGAAACCCAAATTTGCTTTCTACTTCCTCAATCCATGAGTGAAAACCCTAACTCCTTCACCCTTCTACATTCCTTGACTTAGCTTGTATGCATTTTTTTTTCTAACTTTGATTTGTGTCTTTGAAGAGAGGTGATAATAGGGTCTTGATTTCATAAAAGAGATGAAGGTGTTTGAATGGTGTTTTGGTGATAGAGAAAGAGTGATGATGGCTTTATCTTGGAAGAGAGTATGATGATGAAAAGCTGATGATAGGGAAAAAAATGTAGTGTATAAATCAATGGAAAGAGGTAGAACACATAGGAGGGAGGATTGTGATAGAGAAAAGGTGATGATGGCTTTGTCTTGGAAGAGGTTATGATGATGACAAGTGTGATGATAAGGAAAAAGTGTAATGTATATATCAATGGAAAGAGGAAGAACACATATGAGGGAGGATTGTGACATGAAAGTAGCTTGATGTGATTTTGGTGGTAGATCTCATGAAAGTGAGAAGTGGAGTCAAGGGAGGGAAATTGATATAGAGGAGGGGTTGTATGTACATGTGAAAGGAAAAGTGGAGGAGGGAGATGGCTTTAACTGTATTGCTCCTATAGATTATTGTGTTTTTCCTATAATGCCCCCAACCAAACTTACAAATTATTCAAATATGCGACCCATCCTTAATTTGGGTCACTAGAACTTAGGCTTAGAATGTCCTCTCTCTTTTTCTTTATCACTCTAATTCTATTTCTAAATATCTTAAAATCTTCGTTATCAAACTCAAACCAAAACAAACATAGTAATTAACATATTCATTATTATTTTAATAGGTACCACTACGCATAAAGTATGGTTACATAAAATATTTTAGGGACAATATTTTTGCTAAATTTCAAAGTATAAAATAAGAATGAGACACTACAACATTTTTGAGTTGTGGCAACAATAAAAAAGTGTGGCGTAAATCAAAAAATCTTTGGCCTAAAGGTTAGGCAACGGTTTGGCAATGGCTTACAATGTGTGGCGTAGGTGGCCGTGACCTCTACTTTAAGGCAACGATTTTTTACTTTTTCCCAAAAATTCTAAAAAATCGTTGGTGAATACACTCAAAGAGGCCACAGTTTGTTTGAATGTTTCAGGCCACAGTTTTATGAACTGGTTTTGCCAATATTTTATAAATGTTGCATATACAGTTAGGCTACGGTTTGGTGTACATTATTTCTATTTCAGGCAACACATTTATAACGTTGTCAAAAGCATAGGCAACATTTTTTGGTATAAGGCAATAGATTTTTATGTGTTGCATATAAATTTATACCACGATTATTGAAACTTTTGTAACACGTTTAGCCCACAATTTTTTAAATGTTGCCTATTTGTTTAGGCCATGGTGATGAAAATGTTTAAAACCACACTTTCTATGTGTTGTCTATATTTTTCGACCATAAACATCCAATTTCTTTAATCTACATTTTTCTATTTGTTGCCTATACGTTTATCATGCACTCTCATCTTTTAGGCAAACATTGATAATTAATCATTATTGCTTGTAATCCATAATTGAATATTAAATAATTGTTATTGAACAAAACACAAAAGAGTTAAACATAATCAAGTCTTAATTAAAGTATATATTATGAAGAAAAATAATTGTCTCATCAAAATATTGTAACACAAATATTACTAGACATAAAAAAACCAATACATGATTAGATCAAATGTTATCATAACAGTAAAAACCAACAAGATTTTTCTTCCTAATGCAACAACCAAAATTTGCATTGCATAAAAACAACCAAGTCTTCGATACATTCCACTAGCTTCATGTATCTTGGTGATGACCTTCAAGTCCAACCTGGAAAGTTATTATATTAATTATATTAATATAAATAAAAGGGAAAATATACAACTATAGTTATGAATATTAAAAAAATGAATCACAATTTTTCATCGCAACAACAAAACTAGTGTTTTAACACAAAGGAACTAAGATTTTAGAATGTTTGATATATACTGAATCTAGGAGAAATCAATCATATCTAAATACCAACAACTAATTAATCTTTGCCAATGTTGCTTTATGTAACTAGTCATAGGTAATTTTGGACTAGATCAACTATGCATTATCTAAACTTACTTTATTTAAGTATGTTAAACTACCTATTGTAAGAAAAGACTAGCAACATATCACAAGTACTAAATACCAATAATTTGTAAGTCTACAAGATACCAAATCATAGCAATAAATCAACTTAACTATCTCATAGTTAAGTAAGTCAAACTAATATACTTATACCTTTTCAGGAACATGGGTTGATGTAGAAGAATGGAGTGACGCACTATTTGCAATGCCTAAAGCATATCCCATCATGTTATCAACATCAATTTCACTTAAACTTGGGTTTTGCTGCTTCAACACACATTTTAGAAGTTCCCCATATGCTTCCATCCTTTTCTTTGTATATGACTAATATACTTATACCTTCATGCTACTAATTTTACCTTCATAATGTTTCTTAATGTTAGCAATCTCTTCATATTTTTAACATTGTTGGTGTAGCTGTTCTTCCATAGCAACAAACTCTATCGGGCTTCTCTTTACAGAACAATGATTGAAAGGCTTGGTTATGAGGCTCACTAGAGTTTTGAATTGAATCTTGAAGTTTATCCTGATAGGAAAAAAATCAATGTTAAAAATTGAAAATTTAGACATTAAAAGTATAGAATGAGAAGAAAAACATACAATGGTATTGTCTATTTCTTCATCAATTTTTCCTTTTCTTTGCTGATGAGTAATGACAAACATTTCAACTCGGGTGACTTCCTCCCAATTTTCCTTATTTTCTTGCTTTATTGGTAAAGTTGGTAAAAAAAACTTATTAGAATAAATTGTTATTTATACATAACAAGCACACATAAATAAGAATAAATATTTTACCTCTTTTGCACGAATTCTAACAAAATTTGTCGGCTCCATTCGATGCATAAATTTCTATTTAGCCTTATTGACAACATTTTTCTTGCTAATGTTCTACAATATATGTGAAAAAAATAAAAGTAAGATATATATACAAAAGATTCTATACGATACAAAGTGACTAAAAGTAATGTAAAATATGTACACACTTACTTGGATGGTACTATTATTCCAATATTTCAACAATTTCTTGAAATGAGGTTCTGGTATGCTTTCAGGCCTGTTTTTTAACCTTTCCTTTAAGGTTGAGTATTTCAAGAAATGTGTCCTCTTGATATAACATTTGTAACGTCTCCATGCATCATTTATTCGAGAAAAAACAGTTTTCTTTCCTTTCTCAAGAATCATAAATTTACTCTGAAAAACATTGTTGTGATCAACAGGTGATAACTAATTGATGATCAAATAAAATATGAAAATTAAACTCTTATACCTGAATATAAGGCCATATACGTTCCTCGTGATTCTTGTACACTTTCTTAAAGTTTGTATAAATCATTGAACAAAAAGCTAAATTCCTTGCGATAGTGCCAAGGAAATACCCCAAGTCAGTTACAACGTTGTCGTTAGGTCCTATCACTTCTCCGTCATTGTCTAAGGTAACTTCTATACAAAAATTTTTTCCATGTATTTTCAAGCAATAAGTTGGTCCCCATGTTTTTTTTCTTAGTTGTCCCTATTTTTTTCCAGAAAGTTTATATAAGATAAGATAAAATCGTAAGGATGAGTCACAAATATATATATGACAAATTAATATTTGATCATTACCATTACATTCGTCATCTTCATCTTGGTCTTCATTTTCTTCTTCCATGACATATTCTTCCTCTTCACTTTCTGTATCATTTCCCAACTCTTCTTCATCATCAAGTTCATTATTTTCCTTAAGAAAATGTTCAATTAACATTGATTTACACAAGGGCACTTTGTTGACTTGTCATTTCCTCGTCATCTTCATTCTCCACCCTTTTTTTTGGCCTTTTGTTTTGTTCTTGAAATGTCATTTTCTCCCGATGCATTTCTCATTGGTGACTGAACTTCTTCATTCTCCACACTTTTTTTGGCTTTTTGATTCTGCAAAGGTGATTTTCTTTTATTCATAATGGGAACATTTGGATCTTGGTTTTGTCTTGATCCTTGATTGTTAGTCATTGATGCTTCATTTGAAAATTTCTTGACATTGTCAAACTTCTTTTTTGTTGAACAAAGATCCTTATTTGTAGATATATCTGTTTGATCAATTGCTTCAAAATTTGATAACTTGAATTGTGCTTGAGGTGCAATCTTAATTGAAGGATGCTTGACTCCTTGAATTTTCTTGTCTAACCCTATAGCCTTGGAACTAATCTTATTAGCTAATGGATTTTTTTGCTTGTTAATGGGTTATTTGGTTCCAACCATATCTTCATTAGTTACTCCAATGCCTCAAATTATCTTTTCACGATTGATTTTGTATCTCCTTAGTAATTCATTGCTTGATCTTGCTTGAAGTAGCTCAAACTTGGAAGTATTTCTTTCAGCTTGGTCTTGAGCTTTCCTCTTTTGTTTTAACCTTGTTCCTTATTAATTTTCTGTAGAAAAATAAATAAAATATTAGTAAGAGGACAATAAGCATATTTTTTTTGTCAATATACTAATATCGATTTAATGTATTGAGACTTAAAGTATAAACAACACAGTAAGAGGAATATAAAAAATAAGCCAATAGAACATTTTTTTGAAAAGGACAGATAAAATCATCTTTGTCTTCAAATTCCTTCATAACATGTATAGGCTTCTCAACTATTGTTGCTGGAATATCTTCCCTAACCCAATTGAGGTCGTTTTGATTATTTGATGCATTTATATTTTCAATATCATAAAATGGATCATCCAAATAATCTTCTTGAGTTGTAGCATTGGATTGTTCACCCATGTTAAACAGATCTCTAGGAACGATTTTCATAACATAATATTTATTTTCATTGAAAGGATCTTGCACATAAAAACATTGGTGGACTTGAGACACCAGGACAAATGGATCATTTTGATAACATTTTTTTGTTGAAATGTACACAAGTAAGCCCATGTTTGTCTTCTTTAGCCTCAAACCAATCACACTTAAACAACACTAATTTGAGTTGGCTATAATAGTCTAACTCAATTATGTCATTAATTGCTCCATAGTAAGTGACAAGATCTGTTTTATGATTTTCATCCTTAGAATTTGCAAAACTTTCGGTCAAAGAAACCAAGGTTACACCAGAATTTTGAGTTTTGCGCCTTGCATCACGTTTCATAGTGCAAAATCTATAACCATTGATGAGGTAACCCGAAAACCTCTTTGCAGCAGCATTTGGACCTTTAGATAATGGTTTGAGGTAAATTGACACATCATTTTCCAAGGTTCGAATTTGAAACCATTCAATAAAATCTTGACCTTGTCTTTTGGCCTTGATCCACTTTCCTCCTTTAGTGTGACTACTAACACATTTATTGTACTCTCTACAAAGTTAACAATATTAGTTGTTAAAAATAAATATAAGATATGTTTTGTCTACAAGTAGGGAATAAACAATAAACTGTTATGGTACCTTATGTATATTTGAATATCATCGCAATTGAACAATATGTATCGATGGCCTTGAGCTTTTGATGTTGAGTCTATTGGAAATAATTTACCATTTTGTTTCCCTTCTAAAGGTCGGCCAATACTTGAAAAGTAATCATTTGAATCTACTTCACAAGAATCATTGTTATCATAGTTTCTATTCATTCTATTTAGCCTTTTATCTACACTTTTATGCAAATATCTTGAGCAAAGAGTTTAAGCTTCTTCAGCCAAATATCCCTCAGCAATAGAACCTTCTGGATGAGCTCTATTACGAACATAACTTTTAAGTCTACATAAGTTTCTTTCTGTGGGATACATCCATCGAAATTGAACGGGACCGCGCAATCTAACTTCATGTACAAGATGAATAGGCAAATGAACCATTACATAAAAAAAACTTAGAGGAAAAACTATCTCCAATTGACAAAGTATTTTAGCAATCTCTGCATTTAGATAATCCAAATCTTGCACTTGGATAACTTTTTGACACAAAGAGCGGAAAAAGGACCTAAGACGAATTAAAGGTCCAGCCACTAGATTTGGCATTGTGCTCTTTATTGCTACTTGTAATAAGTAGTGTAACATGAAATGTGCATCATGAATCTTGTAACCAAATATCTTTTTATCGCCAACATGCACACATTTTGAAATGTTAGAAGAACTCCCATTGGGTTACTTGGAAGCCTTCAAACCACCGCAATAAGTAGAGTTCTCTTGGGAATTCATTGAGAAGGATGCCTTTGAAAACATTGTCCGACCTCCGCCAATCTCTATTAGATGAATTTCCTTTCTAATTCACATATCTTGCAGATCATAACGAGCATTAACATGATCTTTTGTCTTTCCTGATATGTCCAAAAGAGTCCCAATAATACCATCACATATGTTTTTCTTAATATGCATTACATCAAGAATATGACATAAAGTATTTTGAGCCTAGTACGACTACTCAAAAAATATTGACTTCTTCTTCCATGGACCATCATTTTTTTTCTTCTTATTACTTTAAACCTAAAAGGGGTCTTAGACAAAGAGATCCCTTGCCCCCTACCTTTTTATTCTATGTGCCGAGGTTTTTCTGGATTGCTTATCAAAGCTCAAGGAAGTAGTACTATTCATATGGCATTAAAATTGCAAGAAAAGCTCGAAGAATTTCTCACATTTTTTATGTTGATGATAGTCTCCTATTCTTTAGGGAATATATTAGAAAAGCGGATGAGCTAGATTAAAAGAATCCTAAATCTCTATGAAGACAAATCAAAATTGATGTTCAAAACTAAGACGTACGGGAAGGTATAAGAAAGAGGAAGTTCAACAAAAGCTTGGAATCTAAAGTGTGGATAGAATTAGTAAGTATTTAAGGGCTCCAACTTATATGGGCAAAACTAAAAAGAAAAATTTCAAGTTGTTGGCGGATTAACATTAACATTAACATTTGAAAGGATAAGTTGAACGTTTGTAAAAATGGTAGGAAAATTATGAACGAACAAGCTACCAAATCTAATTTAGAAAAAGATGCTGATTTAATTCAACCAAAAAAAAATTGTTGGAATACAGATTTGATTCCCAGGACTTTTGTGTAACATGAAGCATATCAGATGACTAGTATACATATTCCCCATTGGAATACGGAAGACACTTTTTATAGGCCTCGTGAAAAGAATGGTAATACACGGTTCAGTCAAGCTGCTACAAAATTGAAGAACGGAAGAAAGCTAAGAAATCTCTTTGGAGCAAGTTATGCACGATTAACACCCTTGGCCAATACCATCCATTACTTTTGCACATTTGTAAAAATTATCTCCTTTCTAGAGAAAATCTCAATAGAGATGTGAGATGAAATCTATTGTGCCCTCGATGCAACAATAAAGTGAAAACCCTAGATCACTATTTCAAAGAATGTGAACGGATGAAACAAATTTGATTTGTATCTCCTCTTGGATAGGGGTGTACATGAGTGCGGGTCGACCCACCAACCCAATCACCCAACCCAACTCGAATTTTACCCGATCACTTTCGGGTCCAAACCCAACCCAATCCGTTGAAACCCGCTTATATTTGGTTCGGGTAATGAGTTTAACAATTTGAACCCGTCGACCCGTAGACCTGACCCAGTAACTAGTTATATTTTTTTTAAACACTTTTTTTCGTATTTTATTTGAAAATAGTAAGTACTCTAACTATAAATAAATGAAGCACTACTATTTAAAAATTATGGTAGTTTAGTAAATTAAAATGGTTGGTGGGTTATGTGTAATGATGAAAGTAATGTCACTACGCCAAAAATGACATTTTATAGCGCGTCTTTTACAGCGCTTATTAAATACAAGCGCTGTTGTATAACTTTTTAAAAATAACGGAGGCTACAACAGCGCTTTTTTTACAAGCGCTGTAAAAAAAGCGTTGTTGTAGGGTCATATATGGTCACATACGCTTGCACATAATGTTTACAACTCTTTTACAACGCTTTTTTAGAAAGCGCTGTAAATTCAAGCGCTCTCACATAGCATTTTACAGCGCTTTGTGAGCGCTTTAAACATAAGCGCTGTAAAATGTAGCGCTCCCACGTTCATAAAAAGCGCTGTAATAGGGTTAAAAAAATAAAATAGGGAGGTCTTTTACAGCGCTTTCTTCATAAGCGCTGTAAAAGGGTCACACAACGTTTGCATATAATAAAACAAAGAGGCATTTTAAAGCGCTTTCTGTAGAAGCACTGTAAAAGGCTTTTAAAAAAATAAAAATAAGGAGGTCTTTTACAGCGCTTTTTCACAAGCGCTGTAGTAGGCTGTTAAAAAAAAATGATGAGACCTATTACAGCGCTTGTTCAAAAAAGCGCTGTAATAGGGTTTTATATATAACAGTAAACCTCTTCAGTTCTCCTTCTCATTGCGAACCCTACGAACCCTACGAGAGTTTCACTTTTCCTTGTTTCTTCCTCATTACTTACTCTCATCCTACACCTACGATCGTACGTAAACATCATAAACATCAAGTAATCCCGTTTTTATCCTCATTTTCGTCTGCGAACCCCGTAACCCTACGATCGTTCGTAACCGTTCGTCCTCGTTTTCATCGTCTTCTGCGCCGTTCGTCTGTGAACCCGTAACCCTAAGCATTAAAAAGAGCTATTTCATGTATTGTATTTATTAGTTTTTTGTTTCACTAAAATGCATGTTAACTTATTTTGCTACGTACTTAGACGGAACTGAACTGCATGTTGATGTTGAACTGAACTGAACTGCATATATGTTGATGTTGAACTGCATGTTGTAGATAAATGGATACCAACAAGGGGTTAGATTGTCAAAATGAAGAAGTTGGCAACACTAAGACTTACGAAAATGAAGTCAAACGTGGTGCAACAATAATGCAAAATGTTATAAAAGCAAGAAGTACTGAGCAAAAATTTGAGGTATACTTTGTTTGTTGTTTTCTGTTTGTGTTGTTTATACGATACTTTGTTTGTTGTTTACCTTGTTTGCTGTTAATATATTGAGGTAGTTACTATATGAGTTTATTAGGTTGGATGGAATGAGAGTGGTCAACCAATTGACCCCAACAGTTCCATGTTTGTTAGTTATATTGGAGCTGTTGTTCGTCAAAATATACCAATCACAATAGATGATTGGAGAGATAAGGCATTGAAGGATGCCAAAGATGTATTGTGGGGCTGATATACAGGTAATTTTTTTACTCCACCCTATTACTTATAAATTTTTACATACTGCTTTGAAGTATTTTACTCAAACTATATATTTATTTGGTTTGCAGTCAGCTTTTGTTCTTGATGAGGTGAGAAAGAGCTATGTGCTCAGAGTTGCCGGAAAAATACACCGGGGCTTTAGTTTTCACCTCTCTAATTGCTATTTAAAAGACCGTGAAGGAAATACGAATGCGGAAGCTCCAAAAATATATAAACATTATATATCGAATGAGGAATGGAGCGCATTCGTATCAAAACGTTCCGACCCCGCATTTGTTGTAAGTGATTAATTTATTAGCATTTTTGTTTTATTATTGATATTCATAGCGTATTTTAAATTTTTACTAGATTGTTATTTTTTTATTTAGAATATTAGTAAGGAAAATCGCGAGAGGGATAAAATTATTCCACACCCATACAAGAAATATTGTATGGGATATGCTCGTCTAGAGCAAAAACTTGTAAGTAATTAAACATCACTTTTATTTAATTAATGTGGTATATTATAAACTATACTATCTAACTAATATTTTGTTTATGATCTTAACGATAATAGCTACAAGACACCCAATCCGATCAATCGTTGGGTCGTCATATATTGTGGAAGGAAGTTCCTGTAAATAAAGACGAGCTTTGTGTAAGTATATTTATCACTTTAATATTTTTTAATATTGTATTTTAAAAATGTTATTGAACTTATCTTTTTAATCCTATGTGTATTTTAGGCAAATCTTGAATCAGAAAATCAAGAGGACAACAAGTCAAGTTGCAGGGACATATTAGGTAAAGTGTTTAATGTTCCTGAATATTCCGGCTGCGTGAGGGGGAAATGATTTGGCGTAACTCCTAGAAGTTATTTTTCACAAGAGAAGCACCAAAATTCATCTAACGAGGAAGTATTAGAGAAGATTAAAGTATTAACGGAGCAAGTGGCCATCTTGGTGAAGACAAATAAAGACAAGCAACTTGCAGACCAGCCCCAACGTGAAATTCACATTGAGAGTGAAAACGCAAGTTGCAACGTTGGTCTCAACAGTCTTCCTAAGGTAATTAATTACTTAATAAAATAAGAAATTCATTAAAGTTAATCGTTTCACATACTTATGTATTAACCATTGATTTTAGGGGGTCACTCCATGCTTTCTATACTTATCCTCCCCTACTCATCGGAAGGTCAGAAAGGGAACATTGTGCAATGCTCCGAGCGAAATATTGCACAACACACCAATTCCTGCGGGCCATGTCAAAGTATCGCTAGTTATTGCTTTGGAACCAAATGCACCGTTGCCTGTACCGGACAACGATGCAGATCTGAATTATTTGGGCGAAACAATTGGCAGCTACGTGGCATGACCCAAACATCTTGTCTCCCTTGACAAGGTATGTTTAATTTATTGAAATGTATGTTTAATTGATTATATTTAATTGCTGAATATTTTCCAATGTTAACTTTAATTTCACATTTATTTAGATTCACACAAAGTCTAATAAAGGGAATGATAAGAAGATTCCCAGAAATGAAACAGTCACATCGCCCAAAAAGGTTTGTAACATTTATTCTGTAAGGTTTGTCATTTTTTCTGATTCAATAAACTAACAATTTGATTAACCTCATTTTTTCAGATTCAATCTAATAAACCACCCGCACAGCAAGCCAGCAAGCCAACTGCTGCACCACGACTGGATGTTCGTGGCAAAATTAAAGCCGACAAACCTCAAAAATTGGAGAGTAATAAAACTGGCAAACTGCAAAAGCTGATGGTAATAAAGCGGCCAAAGTTGTTGCTGCTAAAAAACTAGATCGTGTAAAATCAGTTGCTGCTCCTGCACCTAAAATAAGTAAGCCACGACTTGCACCATATGGGTCGTGTCTTGACATACAGGCAAAAAAAAAAATGGGCAGCGACGATTCACGAATAATAAGCATGGATAAAGATCTATTCGGAGACGCGTATGAAGAATTTTTTGAAAAAGAGCACATATACGAACTTCTCGACCATAAGGAGCTGAGTGATACTATTATGAGCATTTACATGAGGTAAAAATTACTTTTCATCGCATTTATTTTTAATTAATTTAATTTATTAGTAATTAATCTAATTTGAAATTTTCACTGAAGGTTTTTGTATGAGAAGTTCGTGTGCGCGCGCAGATTGTCAAATAAATTTTCATTGTTGTCTCCGCATAAGATTTCGATGCTTAAACACGATCCAACAAATGTAAATAAATATGTTTTAGATATACTATTAGGAAATAAAGAGAAGGATAAGTTATTCCTTGCACCATATAATTCAGGGTACGTAATTATATATTCTATATTTATATCTCTTAATTTATGAGATCTTAATTTATTAGTTGTGTAAACTAAATTTTTGTTGTTGTAGGGCACATTGGGTGCTAATAGCAATCAATGCGACCTCTGAAGTTATATACTACCTAGATCCGTTGCGCAACCATTACAATAATCGCCCCGAGATAAAGACTTTGTTCGACAAGTAAGTAATATTCATTTATTTTTTACACACACACACACACACACACATATATATATATATATATATATAATGTGTTTGTTAATGCTATAATAATCACATTTATTTATTCGATAGTGCTTTACAAGTTTTTCGAGCTCAAAGAGGTGCGACAGTGTCGAAGCTAAAGTCAAATAACATCACATGGATTCTAATAAAGGTTTGAAATATATGCTTTTAAATTTCACTTACAATCAATGCACAATTAAATAATTATTGACTTATATGTTTTATTTTATAGTGCCCTCGTCAAACTAACAACATCGACTGTGGGTACTATGTATTGCGATTCATGAAGGAGATTGTTGATAAGAATCAAATTACAATCCCAGAAACGGTACTGTATTTTAATTATTTGATTTTCATATATAAACTATGTTTATATTTGATTTTAACTTATTTATGTTCAATTTTTTTATCAGTACTTTGACAATTCCAGTTCAACGTATTCTAAAGAAGAACTAACAGAGATAAAGGAAGACTGGTGTCAATATGTGCTTGAAATGAATATTATTTGATTTGCTGGGAAATGGCATGCTGCAAGGGATATGGTAGTTCTGTGCTGTTTGTGAATATGTAGTTGTGAATATAGTGAATCTGATAGTTATATGAATAGGTAGTTGTGTGAATATGTAGTTCCGAGCTGTTGTGAATATGTAATTATGAACTGATTGTTGTGAATATTTGTGGATATTTGTGCATTTTAAAATATAGTGAATCTGTTGTTGTTGTGTATTGATTCTTGTGTGTTTTATAGTGCTGTTTTGTTGTTGTTATGTACTATTGACTTATTG
Source organism: Cicer chorassanicum (assembly GCA_037974735.1). Taxonomy (NCBI): domain Eukaryota; kingdom Viridiplantae; phylum Streptophyta; class Magnoliopsida; order Fabales; family Fabaceae; genus Cicer; species Cicer chorassanicum. The sequence goes on from JBBPBP010009778.1 coordinate 25,747,797, forward strand.
TGAACTGATTCTAGATGAAAATGATTTTGGAATAAAAATTGTGAACTGATTCTAGATTAAAAGACAACACTTTTAAAAAAAAAGCGCTTTCTAAAAAAGCGCTTCTAAAATTTACAGCATATTATTTAATAAAACTAAAAAAAAACACGTTTTACAACGCTTTCTCAAAAAAGCACTGTAATAGGTGCATTAGAATGTACCTACTACAACGCTTTTTCGAAGAAGCGTTGTAATAGGTGCCTAATAGTGCATAATAATGCATCTATTGAATGCACCTTTTACAGCGCTTTTCCAAAAAGCGCTGTAGTAGGTGCATAACAATGCATCTATATAAGTGCACCTTTTACAACGCTTTTGTGAAAAAACGCTGTAATAGGTACATTCTAATGCACCCTATTACAGCGCTTTTATGAGGAAGCGCTGTAATAGGTGCATAATAATGCATCTATATAAGTGCACCTTCTACAGCGCTTCTTCAAAAAAGCGCTGTAATAGGGTCATAATAATGCATCTATTGTTATATGGATTTACAACGCTTATGTAGAAAACGCTGTAAAATGTGAATAACAAGCGCACAATATATCCACCTTTTTACAACGCTTTTTTTTAAAAACAAAAGCGCTGTTGTATCTTTTTACATCGCTGGTAACTACAACGTTTTTTTTTTAAAGCGCTGTAAATGGTTTAAAAAAAGCGCTGTAAAATGCGTTTTTTCGCGTAGTGTGTGGTGGACCATGTAGCAATGCTAGCTGTTTTCTTCTCACTTTTATTATTAATATTTGTTTTTACAGATTCCCAATTGTTTCCTTCCAGACTTTGAGGAACTTGTTAAGTGCTTGTACTTGAAGTTGACATTGCTTAGAATTAATGAATTTTTATATTTTATTGATTTACTGTTTTGAATTTATTTATGTATTTGAAGATTGTTGGATTTATTTTTTTGTGAGAGGTTGATGACTTTTTTTAAAGAATTGAATGATGTGATTGAAATTTTATAGTTTTTGAGACATTTAAGTATTAAATATATTTTCATTCAATATATTTTTCCGTAAAATAAAAAACAGGTTATTATTTATGTATAACCCGCCAATCCAACCCAACCCAACCCAACTCGTTCTTGATCGGGTCAGTTCGTTCTTTATGTGTGATAAAATAGTTAATTTTTTCTGGTTTTTTTAAAAATGTTTCTATTGATTGTTGTTTTGATTATAATCGTTGTTGCTATTTTGAATGAAATGAAAATATTTTCCACCTCTCTCTTTCTCAAACCCGCCAGGATAAAAAGAAAATAAAAATTTTTGTGTTGATTTTGTGTTGTTTTACTCTAAATGTGAAATTATTGTTGTGTATTACTTAAAAAGTAAAAAAAGAAAAGAAACCCAAATATTTTGTTTGAGTTAGCTGAACCCTAGGGACTAAAAGGGAGAAAACTATTTTTTTCTTTTCTATTTGAGTTATATAATGGTTTTCAAATAAATGAGTATGAACTGAAGTTCAAACTTTACAAGAAAATTTCGAGTTGTTAAAATTGTGAAAAAGTTCAAATTTAACTAAGTTAATAAGTGCAAAGAGTTAGATTGTGAAATTAATATGCTTGTAGTTAAAAATGTTACTCTCTTTAATTACTCTTGGATTGAGCTTAAAGAAGAAGTTTAGAGTACTTTATTAACTCAAGTTTTTGTGCTTTAATGGTTGAGTGATAGAAATTAAAAGATAAAAGAATTTTATTCAAAAAAGATTTGAATTGTCAAGTGTATGTATGTGTGGATTGAAAAAATATTCGTTTTTATTTAGTTTTGAATAAATAATGTAGATCAATTGGTTTTAAAAGTTTTGTGCATGAAAAAGATTCAATTTTGAGATTATGATATTGTTGGATAAATTTTTGTGGTAAACAAATTTTTATAAATCTCATTTTTATGTAGTTAGCTCATTGAGTCTCGAAAAGGAATCGAGATAGTTGACACCGAGTTAGTGGTGCGGAGAACTGTGAAATAATTATGTTGTTTGTAATTATTTAAATGAGTAACAAAATATATAGTTTTATGATTATGAATTTCAAGGAAACCAAGAGTTAGAAAATATTTAATTTTAAGAGTTAAACTTGACGATTTGATATTTGAAAATCTTTTGAATATATTCGAAAAAAGGTTTGGAAAAAAAATTATTTTGAAGTGTAGAGTTGTGAAGGTTTCTTTACCTAGAATTATTTCACGTGAGACTCACACTCGAGAAGATCGACTACCCTATTCCTTTAGGATTGGTACTCGAGGCGAGTGGAGTGTGGGAAGATGCAGATGATGCTTCAGCTAGAGGTGCGACAAAGGACATCATGGGTGTGGTGACTCCCACAGTAGGAGCATGGGATGCGGTGTTTGGAATGAGACAAGACGAGATAGGTAAGGGGCCAATGCCGATTGGAGAGGATATTGTAGGACTGTCTAGGCTGGTCAGGGACCAGGGTTTCATTGATAGATCACTAGTACCTTGATCGGTATAAATTTGGGTCGAGTCAAAACTTCATTTTTCGGTGAATGATCCTCTACCGACTACCTCCGAAGTAGAGAAATGTTTCGAGATTCCAGCTCTATCGAAGCGACATATCTCGTGGGTGGACCTTGCCTCTAAGGAGGTTGATCCCTCATATTGCTGATGAGGAGTAAGTTACTTCGATAAGAGATATTGCGTTAGAGGAAAGTTGTATGGTGTGTGGAGGTCACCTTTGTTACTGTAGTTGTTAGTGGATGATCATATTAGGTTTTTTTATTGCATAGAGCCTTGGTGCCTCTCTTTTGGTGGTTGTTCTTATTTTGTTTTGGGATGACTGTATCTAAGACATACCTTGACAGTTGACTTTTGTTGGTGGGTTCATGTTCCATTTTTTTTATGCGACCATGAGAGGATAACATTCTTGGAGCAACACTTCTATGTAGGTGTCTGCTGAGAATACCCTCAGAGGTATGAGCGATGTTCTAATAATTCTCATAGCTCCGATGTATTTTCTGGATGTATATTTTGGATTAGCATATCAAAACTATCTTTGTTAGTTTGCATGTATGATTAATTATTTATGACATTTGTCATTTTGTGTTACAACGTATTATTTTATTTAGTTGTTAAAAAAAATTGCACTCGTGCTCTTAAAAAATTGGGGTGTTACACCAATGAAAGATCTATTGGGATGTATCAAGCTGAGATAATGGTTATGTTGAATTCTATAATTTCCCTGCATGGTCCAATTGACCCTATCTCGACCTCTAACCATGGTCAGAAATTCGTTTGGCATCCTCCTCCTCCTAATCAATAAAGATCAATGATGGTGTTGGTTTCAAAGAAAAATAGACATGGATTTGGATGCGTCATTCGTGATTCCAAAGGGTTAATTCTTACGGCAGCCTTATGGAAAAGAGACATGAACCTTAAACCCTTCGAAGTTGAGGACATGTGTGTGATTTTTGGGATGCATTTTGTTTCGATCAATGTTTTTGGGATGTGATGTTGGAGATTTATTGTGTTGAGGTGTTCTTAGAGTTGAGAAGACATAAAGAGTATTAGGGTTTAATGCACTCAATGCCACATGAAATTGGGGTTTGGACCCATAACTTTAGATCCATTTCATTTTTTCATGTAAAAATGATGGGCAATGTGTTAGCCTATTCTCTAGCACAATCTATTTTTGGATAAAAGAAATTCCACCTTTCATTTCTTTTTTTTAGTTGGCTGATTTTGAATATGTAGAGACCTAGGCCTTTTTTCAATATTATGACGTGTTTCAAGAGAAATAAAATAAATCCTCTCTCTAAATTAGAAATATAACTTGAGACACGTTAACATCCACTTGGATGAAACAGATAAAACCTACCTATCAATCGTTGTAGAAATAGACACATTTAAAACTAAACAGGTATGTCAAAGCTAGCAAACACAATATATATATATATATATATATATATATATATATATAGCATGACCTCTTGTGGTCCTCAAAGGCACCACTTATGCATAACAACAATAGCTAAAGCAAAGCATAGTAAAATAAAACATCATGAAGTTTAGACGACTCACACGCAAGACCAAAAGGTCCTACCTAACGACTTAACACACTGGCTAACCTAAAACTGACAAAAAAAAAAAAGAGTGATGTACAAGTGTCGATCACTAACATCTACCACCTCAATGTCTACTACAAGCATCTCTATGGTAAGGATTGGTCACACTCAATCCCTCTAACGATGCTAGATCCTCCTTGAACCTCCTGACTCTCTTGGAAGGCATCCCTATCTCCCACCTTGGGTAAACTATTCACGTCCCCAATCACTACAATTCCCCATTGGGATGGAATCTGGTGAATAGCTCAGTGAGATTCCCATATCATATGAAAGGTTAGATTGATTATTGTGAAGATTCCCATATCATATGAAAGGGTAGATTGCTCAGTGAGATTCCCAATCACTACAACCTTATTGTGAAGACTTAGCTACTAAGCAAACTTACTAACTAAGTAAACTTAGTAACTAAGTAAACTTAGTAACCAAGTAAGATTGCTTAAACGAGAAGCAAGTTTCTTAACCATGAAGGAAATTGCTTAGCCAAGAAGCAAGTTTCTAAACCATGAAGGAAATTTCTTAGCCAAGAAGAAGGTTTCTTAACCATGAAGGAAGTTGCTTAGCCATGAAGCAACTTGGGCATTAAGAAACTTACTCGTGAAACAAGTGATCTAAATCACCTATAAATAGAGGTGATGGATGAAAAGTGAAATTCATTCCAACCTGAAGAGAATCCAAACATTGAGAGAATTTCAAGAGAGCTAGAAAGATTTCTAGGAGTGAGATTCTTGGCTGTAATTGGGTTTTGGGTAGTGAGAGATTGTGAGTGTTTGTAAATACTTTGTATAAATTTCCCTTTTTCCATATAAAGGTATGTAGCAGCCCAGAGACGTAGGAAGATTTAGCTGAACTCCGTTATCAATTTTGTATTATTATTCCACAGTTTTACTTTCACTTTAATCTGACCACAGGAAATTTTGCGTAGTTTCCTAACAATTGGCATCAGAGCTCTGGTTCAGAGAAAGACCCTATGGAAGTCATATTTAAGTGAGAGTAATGGCTGTAGACAAAGGAAAAGTGAAAATTGAAAAGTTCGATGGTCCGGACTTTGGTTTTTCAAAGATGCAAATTAAGGATTATCTTTATCAGAAAAACCTGTATCAACCTCTCACAGGAAAGAAACCGGCCCAAATGAAGGAAGATGATTGGAAACTTCTCGACAGGCAAGCTCTTGGTGTTATTCGATTAACATTATCTCGTAATGTTGCTTTTTACATTGCAAAGCAAAAGACCACAACAGATCTTATGTCGACTCTTTCTAGCATGTATGAAAAGCCGTCAGCTCAAATAAAGTTCATTTGGTGAGGCGGTTGTTTACGTTACGGATGACAAAAGACGCAGTTGCGGTGCAACATCTCAATGAACTCAACATCGTCACAACCCAATTAAGTTTGGTTGGAATCGACTTTGACGATGAGGTACGAGCATTAATACTTTTTTCTTCCCTACAAGAGAGTTGGAATGCTACTGTCACGGCTTTGAGTAGCTCGTCAGGAAACAAAAGGTTAAAATTTGATGATGTTCGTGATCTGGTTCTCAGTGAAGAGATCCGACGAAGAGAGTTGGGTGAATTGTCATCCTCTTCAGTATTACATACAGAGTCAAGAGGAAGAAATTCAACCAGAGGAAATGGACGCATTAAATCAAAGGATAGGCAGTCGAAATCTAAAAATCATTGAAATTCTAATAACTTGAAATCTATCGAGTGTTGGAATTATGGAAAGACTTGGCACTAAAAAAATCAATGCAAAAGTCAACCAAAGAATCAAGAGAAGAAGAATGAGATGAATGTTGCTTCCACATCAGGAGAAACTGATGCACTAATATGCTCTTTGGAGAGCAAGGAAGAGTCTTGGATATTAGATTATGGAGCATCATTTCATGCTACTTCGCAGAAAAAATTCTTTGACAATTATGTCCCCGACAACCTTGGTAAAGTTTACGTTGGTAATGAACAATCTTGTGATGTTGTGGGCAAAGGTGTTGTAAAGATTAAGTTGAATGGATCTGTATGGGGATTGAAAAATGTTAGACATATTCCCGACCTGACAAATAACTTAATCTCAGTGGGCTAATTAGCCAATGGCGGCTACACAACAGTTTTCCACGGTGACGATTGCTTGCGGCAAAAAGAGTGGCACTCTTTACAAGACAACAGGAGCATGTCATTTGATTGCAATTGCAGCAAATGAAAATCCCAATCTATGGCATCAGAGACTAGGCCATATAAGTGAGAAAGGGATGAAGATTATGCACTTAAAGGGAAAACTTCTAAATCTTCAGTCAATAGAAATTGACATTTGTGAAGATTGTATACTTGGAAAGCCAAAAAGAGTCAGCTTTCAGAGAAGTGGAAGAAGCCCAAAGAAAGAGAAACTTGAGTTGGTCCACTCAGATGTTTGGGGTCCATCAATTGTCTCATCCATTGGTGGGAAACACTACTTCGTCAATTTCATCGATGATCACTCTAGAAAGGTATGGATATACTTTCTAAGACATAAGTCTGAAGTATTTGAGGCTTTCAAGAAGTGGAAAGCCTTGGTAGAAAATGAGACAGGATTGAAGATCAAAAACCTCAGAACTGACAATGGTGGTGAATATGAAGACACCAAATTCAAGAAGTTTTGCTATGAGAATGGGATCAGAATGGAGAGAACCGTGCCAAGTACACCTCAACACAACGGTGTAGTTGAGCGTATGAATCGGACGTTGACTGAAAGAGCTAGAAGTTTGCGTATGCAGTCAAGCCTACCAAAGCAATTCTGGGCAGAAGCAGTCAACAAAATAACTTACTTGATTAATCGAGGTCCATCAGTGCCATTGGAGCATAGAATACTAGAAGAGGTATGTAGCGGAAAAGAGGTAAAACTCTCACATCTTAGAGTTTTCGGTTGTGTAGCCTATGAACATATTAGTGATCAAGGTAGAAATAAACTTGATCACAAATCCAAGAAGTGCACTTTCATCGGTTATGGAGAGGATGAGTTTGGCCACCGCGTATGGCACAATGAAAACAAAAAGATTATTCGTAGCAGAGATGTGATCTTCAATGAAAGAGTGATGTACAAGGATTGACATAACACATCCACTAGTGATTCAACACATAGTGGGCCTGTAAGGATTCCTATGCACCAACCTGATGGACGTGAAGACTGCGTTTCTTCATGCAGACTTAAATAAGGAGATATACATGCACTAACATGAAGGATTCCTAGAAAAAGGGAAGGAGAGTAAGGTGTGCAGACTAAAGAAGAGCTTGTATGGTTTGAAACAAGCTCCAAGACAGTGGTACAAGAATTTTGAAAGCTTTATGCACAAGGAAGAATTCCATAAGTGCAACGCCGACCCCTGTTGCTTCTTCAAGAGATATAAGTCCAGTTATATCATTTTGCTACTTTATGTTGATGATATGTTAGTAGCAGGTTCAGATATAGACGAGATCCAAAACTTGAAAATGCAGTTGTCAAAAGAATTTGATATGAAGGACTTGGGTACTACAAAGAAGGTCCTTGGAATGCAAATCACGAGAGATAAGCAAAAGAGAATTTTACAGTTATCTCAGGAGGCGTACATCAACCGTGTTTTGCAAAGATTCAACATGGGTAACGCCAAACCGGTTAGCACACCTTTGGCAAATCACTTTCACCTAACCAAGGAACAATCACCTCAGACAGACGAAGAAAGGGAATTGATGGCTAAGATTCCATATGCTTCACCGTTGGAAGTTTGATGTACGCAATGGTCTGTACGAGGCCAGACATTGGCCATGTAGTGGGAGTTGTTAGCAGGTTTATGTCAAATCCACGTAAAGCTCATTGGGAAGTAGTAAAATGGATTTTGAGATATCTACGAGTGACCACAGAAAAGTGTTTATACTTCGGCAAAGGAGAAATGAAAGTGCAAGGCTACGTAGATGCAGACTTTACAGGTGAGGTCGATCACCGAAGAAGTACCACTGGTTATATATTCATTGTTGGTACTATAGCAGTTAGTTGGATGTCGCAGATACAAAAGATTATTGCGTTATCCACAACAGAAGCTGAGTACATAGCAGTAATAGAAGCTAGCAAAGAGATGATATGGCTTCAAGGGTTATTAACAGAGTTGGGTTTCATCCGAGAGAAAAGTGCTTTGTATAGTGACAGTCAGAGCGCAATACATCTGGCAAAGAATTCAGCATTTCATTCAAGAACAAAGCACATTGATCTTTGTTATCACTTCATCAGATCTCTGCTTGAGGATAAGGTATGGCATTGAATAAAATTGAAGGAAGTAGGAACCCAACAGATATGTTGACAAAAGTAGTAACCATCGATAAACTGAAGTTGTGCTCTACTTCAGTTGGCCTGCTAGAGTAACAAACCAGAGAAGGCTGCTGCATGATCAAGGTGTGAAGATCGATTAAAATCAGTCTTTAAGTGGGAGATTGTGAAGACTTAGCTACTAAGCAAACTTACTGACTAAGTAAACTTAGTAATTAAGTAAACTTAGTAACCAAATAAGATTGCTTAACCAAGAAGTAAGTTTCTTAACCATGAAGGAAATTGCTTAGCCAGGAAGCAAGTTTCTTAACCATGAAGGAAATTGCTTAGCCAGGAAGCAAGTTTCTTAACCATGAAGGAAATTGCTTAGCCAAGAAGCAAGTTTCTTAACCATGAAGGAAGTTGGTTAGCCATGAAGCAACTTGGCCATTAAGAAAGTTACTCGTGAAGCAAGTGATCTAAATCACCTATAAATAGAGGTGATTGATGAAAAGTGAAATTCATTCCAACCTGAAGAGAATCCAAACATTGAGAGAATTTCAAGAGAGCTAGAAGGATTTCTAGGAGTGAGTTCTTGGTTGTAATTGGGCTTTGGGTAGTGAGAGATTGTGAGTGTTTGTAAACACTATGTGTAAATTTCCTTTTTTCAATATAAAGGTCTGCAGCAGCCCGGAGACGTAGGCAGATTTAGCCAAACTCCGTTATCAATTTTGTGTGCTATTATTCCGCAGTTTTACTTTCACTTTAGTCTGACCACGAAATTTTTTCCGTAGTTTCCTAACAATGCACCCATACACACGACAATGGATTTATCAGAACACAATGCGATCTATATGTCTCTTACTAAACAATTAATTTCTCAATCATGATCTCGTATTTTCAATCTCAATATCATCGCTCTTTTTTGGATTGATATTGATATTTGTGACTAGCTAAGTTGGTAATTTGTTAGAACCTTGAGACTGTATTTGATTTACGAAAGATGTTAGCTGTCTGATCTTGGCCTCGATATTTTGAATGGTGGCATCTGTTCTTTGCTGGAATTTGATATTCTAAACTGCCATTTGTTTAACTAGATCTTACAAAGAAGGTTGAAAATTGGCAATTGGTTTGTCGTTCTATTGGGCTGACTGCTTGATAGGTTGTTGTTATGTAGATGCATTGGATAATTTCTCGATATGAGGTTATACTTGTTAGAAGAAAGATCTTTATTAAAATATTTGATGCATAGGCCTGAGGAGTATCTTCATCTTCTTCATCATCCTCTTGAAATTTAGGATATGAATTTGTAGGGTGCTCTGCATAAGTAAAAATTCCACAAACTCTTTACTGTTTTGAGTTTTGCATAATTCCAATTTCTTCGCCAATTCAGTGAGTTCATCAAGCCTACTCTCAACTTTGGAATGGCGAGTAGCATGTGTCTTAGAAATCTTTCTTTAGCACCAATGAATTTCTTCTGGTAGTGGATTGTTGAGATTTAATCGACGTTTTCAATCAAACTTCTTGCTGTTTGGGGTCTTGTCCACAAGTACACCTCCACTGGCAACATCCATAAGTAACAAGCCTTCCTAAAAATATTGGATGAACTGCTATTTAGAAATCTGATGGTGAGGACGTGTTGCACATAAATTCTTGAATCATTCCCAATATTCATGCAAGGATTCTTTGTCAAATTGCTTGATGCCATAAGTTTCTTTTCTAATCGATGCAAATCTAGATACAACAAAGAATTTCTCAAGAAACAAACTTTTTAGATTATTCTACTTGGCAGTATCGTGAAGATTATTCTGTTTGATGTTGTCTTTTGGAATTCCTTGATGTTTCATGTTGGTGCATACAATTTGAAACTCCTTCATATGTTTTATGAAAATTTGCACCTGCAAGACCATTAAACTTGGGAAGCAAATGTATTACATTTTTTTTCCTAAGTGTTTCCAATTTTAAAGACAATTTATGATTCTTGTTCAAGAAGTGTTTTATAGCAGTAATTAAATCAAATCGAGCTAAGTTAGAAAATACCTTAATTTCTTCATCTGTTGATTCATTTCCAGAGTCAGAATCTATGTTGGATCTAGAGGTAGAGTTGGTATGAGCCATCAGAGCCAAATCTTCTTGCTCTTCATCATTAGAGGATTCATGAAAATCATCCCATGTAGCCATCAAACTCTTCTTCTTGGGTCTGGAATCTTTCCTTTGATACCCTTTCTCCATATTTAGACATTTTGAGTTAATATGTCCAAGTTTGTTGCTTGGAACATCTTTGGGGAAATTTCTTCTTTCTGTTGTGCCATATCTTCTGAATTTTTCTGGATATGAAAGCTAGTTCCTCTTCCTCTCAGTCTGCATTCTGATCATCTGAATCATCACCCTTTGATTCCATTGTTGCCTGCAGAACTTTCTTCTGCTTGGATTTCAAAGCCAAGGGTGGTTGCTTTTTCTTGGGCTCATCCTCTGTAAGTTCAATTTCATGTGATCTTAGAGAGCTGATTAATTCTTCCAACTTAAAAGTATTAAGATCCTTTGCTTCCTGAATGGCAGTGATCTTAGGTCTCCACTTGCTTGTCAGACTCCTTAGTATCTTCTTCACATGATCAACAGTAGTATAACTCTTTTCAAGTACCTTTAATCCTAAGACTAGAGTTTGGAAAATATTGTTTCAATGTCTTCATCTTCTTCCATCTTGAACAACTTATACTTTTTGACTAGCAGGTTGGCTTTTGCTTATTGAACTTGATTGCATTTATCATGAATGTTCTGAACTTATGATGCATCTTGTACATCTTCTTTTGATCAACATTCATCTATTTTCTTGGAATTTCAATACCGTCAGTATTCTTTGGAGCAGTATAACTATCTTCCACCAAGTACCATAGTTCAGGATCTTGTGAAATAAAGAAACTTCTCAGCCTATCCTTCCAGTACTAAAAATGTTCTCCATCAAACAGAGGTGGTATTTTGATGTTTCCTCCAACAACTTCTTCACTAAATCCATACATGTTGAACCCTTGGATCATTCCTTAAACATTGTAAAGTGCTCACCTTTGAGACTGAGCCCTGATGCCAATTAAAGGTGCAAACACGAAAAGGGAGGGTTGAATTGTGTTTGACAAAGTTGATAATTTTTTGATAATTAAGAAAAAACAGGTTCGGTTTTGGTGACTTACTTGGAGTAGAAGAAATCGTGTTCAGAGGCAGCAAACACAATGAAATCATAAATTATTTGACACATAGATTTATCCTAGTTCACCACTAACTTGGCTACATCCAGTCCCCTCATCTAGAAGACTTTAATCCACTAATTCAAATACCTTGAATGACAAAGCACCTGACCCTCCAAGCCAGTCTTCCCAAACAACCTGACAATCCCACACTTTTAAGGAACTAACCACCTTGGCCCTACAAGCCAAGTATTCTCCTAACAACCTGTGAACCCCAGATTGAAAAAGTAATCAAACCACTGTCGGGTTGGATACAAAAGATTGGAACTTTAAGTGTTTGCTTCTAACAAAGCTGATAATAATAATAACTCTCACACCTTAAGAAAAAACACTTAAAAATAAATTCTCATTCGAACTCTAAGATAAATTTGGAGTTTAAGCTTGAGCTCTTCCACTCTTTTTCTAATTTTTTGACGTTCTTCGTCTTCAGCCTTGAGTATCTATTTATAGTTAAAATTAGGGCTTCAATTTAGTCGTTGTCTAATTCTGAATTGTATCTTCATTCCTAGCTTGGTCAACAATGATCTTATTCAAAAATAAATCTAAACAAGATTCTTTTTTATAATATGTGCTTTAGCAAAATCTTTAATTTTGAATCCAATCTTAGCAGTTCTTCTAGATTGATTCTGTTCGTATTTTGTTCAGATTCTTTTTGATAGATTTTCTTCAATTTACACGAATCTTCTTTCATACTCTATGAAGTTATAAATATATTGTTCTCCTAAAATTCTTTTTTTATCATCAAAACTATAAGTATAAAACCAACTCGGTTCCAATAGTTCTATGGAGACTCCCTATGAAATTTTATTCCGAACAATCTATTCTGATTTTGGTTGAACTTCCTCTGAAAATCTTTCATCTAACTTGACTTCCTCTAATAAAATCTTTCCTCTAACTTAACTTCCTCTGGTAAAATCGTTCTTCTAACTTGAATTCCTATGATCAAATCTTCATTTAATTTGACTTCCTTTGATCAAATCTTTCCTCTAACTTAACTTCCTCTTATCAGATCTTTCCTCTAACTTGATTTCCTCTAATCAAGCCTTCCTCTGATTGGAACTTCCTTTGATTGGAGTTCGCTCTGATTGTAATCTCCCTTGAAGCTAATCAATTAATTGAAATTGATGTGATAATGATGTATGCTTAATATACATAATGTCATATTATGCATTGTTTTAAAATGTTATGGTGGGACATTGATGATTGTTTCAGAATTGAAACTTAGGTAAGGAAGAACACCAGGGACGCTGATTTAGGTTAAGACCAAGACCTACCTTACCAATAGAATCTCAATCTTGGCCCATTTTGAGATAATTGAGGAGGCATTCTTCGTACTCTAAGGAAAAGGAAGGAAAAATTAAGGATTGTTTTTCTTAAACAAAATTGGATAATCATGTCATGCTTGAATTAGCATCTAAAGAAATTTATTTAAATTGTCTCTTCCCTTTTTATAGAACTCATTGAGATTATTATTTCAAACCATAAATTTTATTTATTATAGCATAATCATGTCATGGTTGGATTCTGGCTTAAGCTTTGTGGCCATATTTGGTTTAAGTTGTAATTTATTTATGTATTGGTACATTAGAGGTTGATTTGTATGTTAGCACCAAGTTAGTTTTCCTCTTTTAATTTTGATGTTAACGAAGGTATTTTATGAGAACAATTTGTTTGGACTAATGGCTTCATTTGATGTGTAGGAATTATAACAAGAAATTAAATGAAACAACAATAGAAGAAGAAAATGGGAGATTGTTGGAACCAAGAATTAGAATAGGAAATCAAAAGAAACAACATCAAGAAAAGAAACAAGAAGCAAGTGACCGGAGGAAACGACAAGAGGAAGTCACCACAGGAAATTATTAGAGGAAATGACCAAAGGAAGCCACTAGAGGAAACGACCAAAGGAAACAATATGAGGAAACGACCCGAGGAAGCAAAGTCAAACACAGTCAACGTTCGTGGTGATATGTGTGCACAACTACCCCTAAAGATTTGCTTCTTGTGATTATGTGCGGCTACATATGAGGAACAATATTTCTGCATACCTTGGATGAACAGTATTTCTACATGCCTCTGATGAACAATATTTCTGCATGCCTCTAATGAACAATATTTCTGCATGCCTCTGATGAACAGTACCTTTGCATGCCTTTGATGAATGGTATTTCTGCATGCTTATGATGAATATTATTTATGCATGCCTCTAATGAACAATATTTATGCATGCCTCTGATGAACATTATTTCTGCATGCCTCTAATGAATAGTTTTTATGCTTGCCTCTAATAAATAGTATTTCTCCATGCCTTTGATGAACAATATTCTGCTTGCCTTTGACGAATATAATTTTTGAGTGCCTCTAAGGAAGTCTACTTTCTACATGACTCTAAAATTCAAAGCTATTGTTCAAGCCTACCTCTAAAGATCATGTTCCACTAGTTCTAATCATTGCAATTAGTTCTCGAATGCTGCCTCTAATAAGCAACCTCTAAATTTGTACTAACTCTAATAATGCAACAAATGTGAAGTTTCCCATGCCAATAATTCTATGTTACACACTTTTGCCTCTAACAAAATTATTCAAGCAACCCAAAGTCTGAATCCAACAATCAAGTCAATTATTTCGTTGGAGAAAAGTCAACGACATTGAAAAAAATTCCATGGTTCTAATAAATTGTCAAAATACTAAAAAGGACTTAGCCTTTTCAGAAATTCTCAAGGTCTAAGAACATACCTAGTTTTGTTTGTGCCCCAAAATCCAATCAACTTTATGAAGGAAGACACAACTAAATAATTTCCAAATACAATTTGCAGAAACAGATTGTCAACTCAGATCAACTATCTTTTTGGAAGAGTTTCTTAGATCAAGTTCAAAAGTAAAGAATTGGTTAACTATCGTATTGTCAAAACATATCTTTCAGAATATATTTGGAAGAAATATTTGTTGACTAAGCTTGAATAAAGATAAAATTTAGAATTCACAAGGGACTAACTTAAATCCCTAATTTTAACTATAAAAATATACTCAAGGCTGAAGAAGAAAAAAAAATGAACGAACAAACTTAGAAATCCGAAAAAAAAAAAAGTTATTCAGAATAACCTCAAGAGCTCTAATTTTTCTTAGTATTCACATTTTAAAGTTTTAAGTTCTAGCAAAGCACTCGTTCAAAGTAATATATTCTAAATGATGTGGTGTGGGAAAATTATTATATCAATTCTGTTTAGTAAAAGCAAAACCAAACCAGTTTTCAACTTTTTGTAACCTAGCTCGATAATGGCTTTAGTGCCTCAAGTAATATGTGGATCTCAGGTTGTGTTGAGAAGACTTGACTTGTAGGGTCAAGTGGGTAGTTTTCCTCTAAAATCTGTAGGTTTCAAGTTGCGTTTGAGAAGACTTAACTTATAGAGTCAATGTGTGGTTTTCCTTAAAAAGTCTGTAGGTTTAGGCGGTTTTCAAAACACTGACTTGTAGGGTCAGGTGCTATGTAATTCAAAATTTTGAATTGGTGGATAAATCATTCTATGTGAGGTGATTGGACGTAGCTGCCAAGTTGGTGGTGAACTAGGATAAAATTATGTGTGTTGTCTTTACATCTCCATTATCTATTTTACTACTGCCTCTAATTAGTAAAAAACTTTAAGTCACCAAATCAGAATTAGAATTAAGAAAAGAGTTTTAATTTATAAAAACAAAATTAAAAAAATACGGAACTCTAGGACTTAGTGGAAGATGGCTACACTACTCCAAAAAATACTGATGGTATTGAGATTCCAAGGGAGGAGATAGATGTTGATTAGAAGAAAATGTACAAGATGCATCACCAATCTAGAACATTTATGATAAACGCAATCACCTTCAACGAGTTTGACAAATGCACTAACAAGGAGACAACAAAAAACATCTATGACAATATGAATCTAACCTATGAAGGAAGGAAGCAAGTTCGAGAAGTAAAAGCCAACCTCCTAGCTAGAAAATATAAACTATTTCAAATGGAAGAAGATGAACACATTGAAAAATGTTTTCTAGATTCGAGACTTTGGTATCAGGATTGAAGGTTCTTAAAAAGAGTTATACTATTGTTGATCAAGTGAAGAAAATTCTTTGGAGTTTGCCTAGCAAGTGGAGACCTAAGATTACAACCATTAAATTGGAAGAATTGTTTAGCTTCTTGAGATCACGTGAAATTGAGCTTGAAGAGGATGAGCCAAACCAGAAGCAGAAGACTTTGGCTTTGAAATCTAAGCGAAAGAAGGATTTGAAGGTAACAGCATAATTAGAGGATAATGATTCAGATGAAAAGAATATGGACTCAGAGGATGAGGAGCTGGCTTTCATATCCAAAAAGATTCAAAGGATGTGCACAACATAAAAAAGTCATTCCCTCAAAGAAATTCTAGGCAGTCCTGTAGAGGAAAAGATGACAAGTCTGACAAGATGAGAAGTCTGACAAGAAAACCCCTTGAGCTCTTGCATACAGATCTCTTTGGGCCAGTGAAAACAACCTCAGTAAATGGTAATAAATATGGCATTGTAATAGTAAAACAAGTCTTGTCATGTGAGTTTCCAGATCATGTGTTTAAGCTTCAAAAGTCTTTATCGGACTGAAACAAGCCCTTAGAGCATGGTATGACATATATAGCACTTTTCTCCTAAAAAATGATTTTGAAAGAAGGCAAGTTAACACTACCTTGTTTAGAAAAACTATTGAAAATGACATTCTTGTTATTCAGATTTATGTTGATGATATTATTTTTAGATCTACTAATGGTACTCTTTGTTAAGAATTTGCTAAGTTAATGCAACATAAATTTCAAATGAGCATGATGGGAGAACTTAAGTTCTCTTAGGAATACAAATTAAACAAAGTTAGTATGGTGTATAACTTCATCAAACCAATTATACAAAAGAGCTTCTCAAGAAGTTTAAGATGAATGATTGCAAACCTATGGCTACACCAATGCACTCTACTTGTTCACTAGATAAAGATGAATCAGGCCAAAAGGTTAACCACAAAACATACATATGAATGATTGGGTCACTGTTATATCTTACTGCTTTTAGACATGATATTCTATTTAGTGTGTGTGTGTGCTCCAAGTTATAGGTTGACTTAAGGGAATCCCACTTAACTGTTGTTAAAAGGATCCTTAAATACTTGAAAAGTACTTCTAAATTGGTTTGTTCTATAAGAAGTCTACTAAGTACATATTAAGTGGCTATTGTGGTGCAGACTATGCTGAAGACAGACTTGAAAGAAAAAACACCAATGGAAATTACACATTTCTTCGTAAAAACTTCATCTCCTAGTCATGTAAGAGATAAAGCACAATTGCAATGTCAACAACAAGGATGAGTACATTTCTGCAGCTGGCTGCAACTCTCAACTACTATTGATGAAACACCAACTAGAAGATTACAAAATCCTTGACAGTAACATTCCCATATTCTGTGATAATACTTCTAGTATTTTTCTAACAAAGAACTCAATCCTGCATTCTTGGGCTAAACATAGAGAAATTAAACATCACTTTATTAAGGACTTTGTTCAAAAAGAAGTACTAAATATCAAGTTTATAGACACTAAACACCAATGGGCTGACATATTCACCAAACCACTAACTGAAGACAAATTTGAACCTTACCTATATATCTGATTAATGATGTGCTATGCCTAGATTAGTTTAGATTCATATTAGTATGCATTTTATGTCGTGTCTATTCTTTTTTATGATGACAAAAGGGGGAGAAATATATTGGAGAAAAATTTCATTTTTATATGTTTATGTTGGGAAAGAAAGTGTATGTGTGTGGGGAGAAAATAAATATAAAACTAGATAGACATAGGGGGAGCCTTATGTCAAGGGGAGTCAAGTAATAAAAGCCAATAAATTGTTATAAAAAATTACAAATTTGTCATCATCAAAAAGAGGGAGATTGTTGGAACCAAGTTGATTTTCCTCTTTCGATTTTCATTAACAAAGGTAGGTATCTTATGAGAATTATTTTTTGGACTAATGGCTTTAGTAAGTGTGTAAGCATTAGAATAGGAAATTAAAAGAAACAACATCAAAAGAAGAAATCAGAAGCAGATATCTAAAGCAAATGGGAGACAGCTGGAACCAGATTAGAACAGAAAATTGAAAGAAACAATATTAGAAAAAGAAATCAGAAGAAAATATAAGCAAGTGAGCAGAGGAAGTCACCAGAGAAAATGACTAGAGGAAATGACCTGAGGAAATAACCAGAGGAAGCAAAGTCAAACCTAGTCAATGCACGTGCCTCTATGTGCACACATCTACCCTTAAAGATTTGCCTGTTATGATTATGTGCGGCTGCCTCAGAGGAACAATATTTTTGTATACCTCTAATGAACAATATATCTGCATGCCTCTGATGAATAACATTTCTGCATGCCTCTAATGAACAAATCTTTTGCATGCCTCTCATGAAGTCTACTGTCTACATGACCTCGAAATTCGAAGCTATTGTTCAAGTCTGCCTCTGAAGATCTTGTTCCTCTAGCTATAATATTTGTAACATGTTCCAGAATGCTATCTCTAATAAGCAACATCTGAAGTTGCATTGACTCTGATAATGCAACAAAGATGAAGTTGCCCATGCCACTAATTCTAAGTCACACAATTTTGTTTCTGATAGAGTTATTCAAGTAACACAACATCTGAATCCAACAATCAAGTCAATGATCCCGATGGAGAAAAGTCAACGACTCTAATAGAAAGTCGATAGCTCTGATAAATTGTCAAAATACCAAAAAGGACTTAACCGCATCATAAATTCTGAAGGTCCAAGATAAGGCCAATTTTGTTGGCGCTCTAAAATCCAAATAAGAGTATGAAGGAAGACTCAGCTAAATAACTTCCAAATGCAATTTGGGGAAAATACGCATCATATCTTTTTGGAAAAGTTGCTTAGATCAGATTCAGAAATAAGGAATTAGCTAATGGGTCATATTATCAAAACATATCTGTCAAAATTATATTTGGAAGAAATATTAGTTGACCAAGCTGGAATGAAGATATGATTCAAAATTCACTTGGGACTAAATTGAAGCCCTAATTTTAGCTATAAATAGATACTCAAGGTTGAAGAAGAAAAAAAATGAACGAACAAACTCAAAAATCCACAACAACCCAAAGTTATTTAGAAAAACCTCAAGAGCTGAAACTTTTCGAAGTATTCAAAGTTTAAGGTTTTAAGTTTTAGCAAAGCACTTGTTCAAAGTAAAATACTTTAAGTGTTGTAGTGTGGGAAAGTCATTGTATCAAATCAACTTAGTAGAAGCAAAATCAAACTACTTTTCAACTCTTTGTAACCTTGCCCGATAATGGGTTTTGTTGGTGGTGAATAAGGATGAAATCCTTATGCATGAGGGGACTCCACGTAGCTACCAACTTGGTAATGAACCAGGATAAAATCATGTGTGTTGTCTTTAGATCTGCATTATATGTGTTACTGCTGCTTCTAATTGGTAATCTGTCTAAGTCACCAAATTTGAATTAGAAATAAGAAAAGAGTTTTAATTTAGACAAACACGGTTCAATCCCCCTTCTCATGTTTGCGCACCTTCATTGTAGAATATGTATTATGTAGTTACAATGACATTTCATTGACTGTATTTTATGAGAGTTTATATTATTTCCTCTAGAATGTTAGAATGTATTAATTATTGCTTTTATGTTCCTTTGATCTCATCCTTATGTCATTTCCTCTATTCACTTCCTTTGGTAGCTTCCTCTAGTCGCTTCCTTTGGTACATTCCTCTTATTTTCTTGTTCTAATTGATTCACACTTAATGAACGCATTAGTCAAAACAAATGGTTCTCATAAATACCTTTTTTAACATCAACAGTAGGGTTAGGTGCTGTAATTCAGATTTGTATTCGTCGATAAATCCTTCTATGTGAGGGGACTGGACGTAGCTACCACGTTGATAGTATACCAATATAAATCCTTGTGTTTCTCCCTCTACCTTGGTACTTTGTTTTATTGCCACTTTTAATCTATTTATCTGTTCTAAGTGTCTCGAATCAGAATTTTGAAAAGAAGTTATTAAAAAGCCAAAACACAATTCAACCTTTCCTTTCTCGTGTTTTTGTACCTTCAATTTTAAATGCACATTCAAAATTTTTGGAGATTGATCTGATCTATATTTTACGTTTATAATTTATGCAAATCATTGGGACGATCAGAAACCCTAATTGTTGTGGAATTTTTCTATATAAAGAAGTGTGTTCAAAAAGTGCAAGACACAAGAAAATACCAGAGAAAACCTAATGCAAGTATACACACAACAACCTTGACAAATTATCTAGCTTATAGGAAAACTAGTATATATTCTAAGTTCATAGCTTGTAACATTCTTATGTGAGAGCTTTTTAGAAAACCTAAAATCACTTTCTTGTAAACAAGCCCAGTAGTGGTTGTTGTCCTCAACAACTTAATTGTACTAAGCTAGAAGGTTGAGAAGACATGAACACAATCAGTTTGACTAGAATGTGTTTTAGTGGATGTGTGATAAATCATTTGATTTAGTGGATTAAATCCTTCAAGGTGAAGCGACTTGACATAGCCACATTTTTGGTGGTGAACCAGGATAAATTGGTTTTGTTTTTATTCTCTATCTATTTACTTTCATGTGCTTTATCTAGTTTTTCAAACAATATCGGTTTTAAAGAAAAAGTTTTTCACTTTAGCAAAACACAGGTCAAAGCCCCCTTTATTGTGTTTTTCACTCTTCACAGTTTATGTTTTAATAAATTTGTTTAAGTCATCAAACTCTCTAATGTATATTTCAAAAGACTCTACGTTGGATTCTCTATTGTACAAAGAAAAAAGATTATCAAATCAAAGGCAATGCTATGCGACTCTAATAAATGTTACTATTCGTCTTATTTTTATCAACGCATTCTCAACGCACCTATGTTACTATTCGACTGATTTTGAATCAACGCATTTCTGTTGAATCTTGTTATTACAAGCTCACTCTAATACATCTATTTGTTAAAAAATATGTCAACTCAATTGATCTCCAAAGTCAACACTCTCTAAAGTGAACACCCTACTTAAAGTCAACGATCTACAAGTCAATCATGTAATTCAGAACTTTGAACAAGTCAACAACTCAACTTCTAGTATGTGTTTGAATTAACATTTACGTAATTTATGTTTTGATTTTTTTTCTTCAAATCTAATTTTACAAAATTTGTTTGGATTATATAACCAAGCTTACATTTAAATGTGTGTTTACTAAAGAGGGTATATATTTTATTATAATATAACGCGAACATTGCTCTTAGTGTATTTTGCAGTTAGTGACAAAATGGGTAAGAAGTTTTTTTATACTTCTCAACGTGAAATGGATAATACAAAAGCATCCATTTTGTTACTTTTGGCTAAACGCGGATTTGGAGCAAAATTAAGTTTGTGAAATTAATTTTCAAGAGAACCCAAACATAATGTCAACCACTTTTCCATTACAAAATTACATTTAGAGTTGCAAATGGAAAACCAAACATGTTCTTAAACTTATCCTCTAATTAAAGAAATATAATGACATCTTCTGATGGGATGATCCTCTAATATTCCTGAATTTTTCATCAAGATACACTGAATCAATTCTGAAGACAAATATGGACAAGTATTGATTGTTGATTCAAGATTTCAGAAGAATGATACTATCCATATTTTTCATACGGAATTTATGCAAATTACAGCAACGATAAGAAACCCTGTTTGCTTTGGAACTTTTTATATAAAGGTGGGTGATCAAATATGCATAATACACAATACAATATACGAGAAATTAAACTGCAAACATACACCCAACAACCCTGAGAAACTCTATACCTGTGTAATATTATTCTCTTGTGAGAGCTTTTCATAAAACCTAAATTCAATTTCTTGTAAACAAGCACAGTAGTTTCTGCTACCCTCAACAACTTGATTGTACTAAGTTAGAAGGTTAAGAAAACATGAATACAATCGTCTGGACTAATAGGTGTTCTAGTGGACGTGTAATAAATCCATTTATTTAGTTGATTAAATCCTTTAGTGTGAAGGATTGGAGGTAGCTACTTTGTTGATGGTGAATTAGGATAAATTGGTTTTGCGTTACTCTTCTCTATCTCTATATTTTCTATTGCTTTATCCTGCTTTTAATTTAGTATCTGTTTGTGAGAAAAGTTTTTTACTTTAGAAAAACATAATGCAAACCCTCATTTCTTATATTTTTCACTCTTTAATTAACATTAGAGTGTGGTCTCATGGCTGAGCACTTAACCGTGTTTGAGAAAAGATCCTGCTATTTTTGTTATAATGACTAACTTTGGTGATGAAACTACAGGTGGTAATGTTTACATACATCCTATATTTGATGGACAAAGATTCGGATAATGGAAGGACAAGTTGAGAAGTTTCTACATCTCAATGATCCTGAACTCTTGGACTTAGTCAAATATGGCTATGAACACAATCACTTTCAAGGAGTTTGACAAATATAGCAATAAAGAAACAACAAAAAATGCCTTTGATGCTTTATGGAAGAGGAAAAACACATTGAGAAAATGTTCTCCAAAGTCCAAACATTAGTCTATGGGTAAAGGTTCTCCAAAAGGGTTACGCTACAACTGATCATGTCAATAAAATCCTTAGAAGTCTACCTAGCAAGTTGAGACTAATAGTAACAACTATTCAATAGACTAAATATTGTAATAAATTTCCTCTAGAAGAGCTAATGAGTTCACTCAGATTGCTTGAAATTAAACTAGTTGAAGATGAACCAAAGAAGAAGTCAAAGTTTTTTGCTCTCAAGTCCAAAGGAAAGAAAGCTAACTCCAAGGCTTTTCAAGCTAAGGAAGACTCAGAAGAAAGTGAACTTGATGATCAGAGTGAAGACTTAGATGATGAAGAATTATCCGTCATCTCAAAGAAATTCCAATGGATGTGGAATAACGGGAAGAAATTCTTTCCCATAAAAGAATTCAGACGACCTAGAGACAACAAAAAATTAAAGTAAAATCGGAGAAAAAGTAGATCATTTGCTTTGAATGCATAGAGCCAATGCACTTGAAATCAAAATGTCCTAAGCTTTAAAAGGGAAGCTTTCAGAGGAATCAAGAAAAGTATGATGGCTACCTGGGATGACTTTGATAAATTCATTGATGAAGATGAAGAGAAAGAAAACACGACTCTTATGGAAAATGTTCACTCAGACTCTGACAGTGAATCTGTTGATGAGAAAATTGAGGTATTGTCTTACCTTTCTCATAAAGAACTTATAATCATGTTAAATAAATTTTTAAACAAAAGTCACAGTTTTCCTCAAAACTCAAATATCAGAAAATCTCACTCCATCTTAACAGATAAGTACCAAATCCTTGAGAAAATTTTGAAACCATGAAAAGGAAAAATCATACTCTAAATGATAATGATCCAAAGTCCTCATAGGAAAATGATTGCAACTATGTTAAGTATGAAAAATCTTTCCAAGAGTTTCTTGCAAATGAAATAGATAGACAAACAAGCATATAAGATCTATGGTGATAGCAGAAACAATAAAAGAGGTATTGGTTTTCAGGAACCAGATGAAAATCCTAAACTTAACACAATTGAAACTATTTGTTCCTATTGCTTTAAGAAAGGTCATGATAAAAGAACTTTTCCTATGTTTAAGACATGGAACCATAAGACATCTTTCATAACTAACAATCTAGGACCCAACCAGATATTGGTACAAAAGGATAAAATAATTTAGATTTCATATATCTTTCGCAAGAAAGTTGAAACACCGATCATGGTATGTAGAGAATGGATACTCATGACTCTTGTTCGAAATTGAACCTACATCAATAGACGAAGCCTTATCAGAAGATGGATGTATAGTTGCTATGCAAGAAGAACTAAATTAGTTTAGAAGGAATAATGTATGGGATCTAGTGCTCAAACCCAAAGAAAAGAAACCTATTGGAACCAAGTGGATTTTCATCAGAACAAATATACAAAAGAACTTCTTGAGAAATTTAAGATGGATGAGTAAAGCTCATGCTCACCCCTATGCACCATACTTGTTCTCTTGATAAGGATGAATCGAGTAAAAAGGTAGATCAAAAGGTATATAGAGGAACGATTGGTTCTTTCTTTTATCTAACTACATCCAAGCCTTATATTTTGTTTAGTGTGAGTGTGTGTGCAAGATTTCAATATGACCCTAAATAATATCATTTAACTGATATTAAAAGGATCTTTAGATATTTGAAAGGTACTGTTAATCTTGGTTTGTTCTATAAGCAATCTTCTTAGTATAGATTAGTGGTTTTTGTGATGCTCATTATGTCGGAGATAACCTAGACAGTAAAAGCACAAGTGGAAGTTGCCCTTTCCTTAGTGAGAATCTGATCTCCTAGTCAAGCAAAAGAAACGAAACTATTGCTCTATCTACTAAAGAATCTGACCTCCTAGTATATTTCATAATCTATTTGCAACACTCAACTGTTGTGGATGAAACATCAACGAGAAGATTACAAAATAAATGAGAGTAACATTCCTATATTTTGTGATAATACTTATGCCATTTGTTTAACCAAAAGTCTTATTTTACATTTGAGGGAAAAACATATAGAGATTAAACAAAAAAAGCATTTTAGACATTAAATTTTGCTAAAGATTGATTCAATTTTATAAAGAAAAATTTAAACATTTAATTCATCAAGGAGTGATATCGCATTCTTTGTATACCTTTGGCCAAAACAAACACTATTTTCCCATTGAAAGCAGGTGTAATTTGCCTCTTGTAAAACAATCTGTTTTGGTTAAACATGTATGTTTTGCCTCTAATAAATTGAGTTTCTCCTTGTTATCTCTAGCTTATTAAAATTCAATTTATTATTTGAAGAATTTTATTGAAAATTGTGTGATCACTCAGTATCCTGCACGTGTTGTCTTTTGTTTAATATGAGTGCATGTTAGTATTTAGAAACTCAAATGTTTTATCAAAAACAAAAATACTTATTCACTCTTCACTCATTACCTTCACATTATTTCCCACACTTATGCAACCTAGAAACCATTTCAAACTTCTCTAAAAAATTCTTTTTGATTCAACAATGGCTTCAAGTTCCACTCTTCCTTCTCCTACCATGGCTTGCAACGCAAACAAAATTGATATTCTCGAAGAAAAGACCTTCAAGTTAACTTCGCCAACGTTGCAGAAAACATGTTTGACTTTATTGAAGATTTCACTCACGTCGAGTGGTCGAATTACTTCATCCTAGAACAACTAAACATCTATGTTGTTTTTGTTAAAGAATTTTGGAGGTTTGCTAATGCAAACAAAGACGAAGAAGTCTCGAGCGTTGCTTTAGGGCTCCCTATCAAGGTTACTCAATAGACCATAACTGCCATCACAAAATGCATGAATGAATAAATGATCATGGAAGGTGGGTACGAGCAAAGAGTTGGCATGACCAAAATCAACAACAAATTATTTGAAAACGCCAAGGTTAACAATAACGAAGTTCATCTGAAACCCAGATATAGGGTCCTGTTCAAAATCTTCATTGAATTTGTGGTGCCCAATGATGGTTCTGTTGACCACATCAACAAGGACCACAATGGGTTGATGTAGAACATCTAGAAAATCAAGGGTTCTACGATTTGGTTTTGATGAGTTTTGTAGATTTAGGGTTTATTTTTTTATTTGGATCACATCAAAAAGGACCACAAGGGATTGATGTGGAACATCTATAAAATTAAGGGTTGTACGATTTGGATTTAATGAGTTTGAAAGATTTAGAGTTTATTTTTTAATTTGGAGATTTCAATTTTTTATTTTTTTCTAAGCTTTTAAGAATTAAATTATTTTTTCTTGGTTTTGATGAAAATGATCCTCTTTACGATGAAGATGGTAAGTGATGAAGATTAGAATGAAGATGGTGAGTTTAATTTTTATTTTAAGAAAAAAATATTTCAAAAAGTTATTAAAAAATAACCTCACGTGGTTTGACACATCATCAGATGTAGCTTGCCACCTCAAAATTTTAGTAAAAAATTAAATAAAGGACCATTTGTTAATGTTGTAAGAGATAAAAGACTTATATGAGACAAAAAAAAAAGATAAAAGAACTAAGTGTTATAAACAAATAAGATAAATGACTAAAAATATAATTTAATCTCTTATCTTCTACTTTTTTATTTATCTATGTGTGCGCGCTTAAATATGTGTTTAAGAATTTTGTTACTATACAAATGTTTCTCTCAAAAAATTTACCTTAATTTTTTGACATATCATTATTTTGCATACCACCTCATTGGTTTAGGGGCAAAAATGGTGGTCAAGGCAAAAAGGCTACGGATATGAAAATTGTGGTCTAAGATGTTTAATTTTAAAATAAAGAGATCATTTTTATCATAAACAAAAATATAGAGGACAAAAATATTATTAAGTCTAAAATAAAAATTAAAAGATAGAAGCTCATTATAATAACAAGTTTGTCACAACGTTTCATTTGGAAATGGACAACTTGCAGGCAGATTTTCATTTTCAATTAGCAGTTCTGTTTTAAAATATTAAAAAAAAATGAAAATAGACATTTTTAAAAACCTAATCAAATATTTTTGGTTGCCTTGCTAAAAAAAAAATCAATTTTCTATGTCGATTTTATTTTAGTAAAATGAAAATAGAAATGGCTTAAGTAAATAGAGAATAAACCACTAAGTTTGTCTCCAAAATTTGTGAGATGTTATCAGATAAATCTTTGAAATTATGAATATATCCCTGAAAATTGTAAATTATGAAACTATATATGAGCCTATTTAATGACCAAAATATTTAGGGATTTACTTTCACAAATAATTAAATCCCTGAAATTTGTCCAGACACAACAAACTAACACCTTAAACAACACTTTTTTCTTTGTTGTAATTTCCATTAATTATAGAGGAGTGATTAAAAAAAGTACATTCATTATATAAAATTGATTTAAGAGTTCACTATGTTGTGGAATTTTAGTCCATTCCGCTAGACTCAACGTTCATTATTTCGTTCGATTGAAAGTTATTATCATATAAATCATATTTATAAATTTTAACGTTTATCTATAACCATTTTTCATGCAAATAATATAAGGTGCAAACACGAGAAGGGTGAGTTAAATTGTGTTTGTCTAAGTTGGATTCTTTTTCATTATTTGAGTAACACTAGTTCGGGTTTGATGACATAGAGCATAAGTAATAACAAAACTAAGGAATGCATGAGTAAAGTGACACAAGTAATTTATCCTGGTTCACCACTAACTTGGCTACAACTAGTCCCCTACTCAGAATGACTTAATCTACTAATTCAACAACTTGAATTACAAAGCATTTGATCTTACAAGTCAATCTTCTCAAAACAACCTGACAACTCTAGACTTTTGAGAAACACAAACACCTTGACTCTACCAGCCAAGTCTTCTCCACACAACCTGACAACCCCAAATTGTTGAAGGCACACAACACCTTGACCGTACAAGTCAAGTATTCTCTACACAATCTGACAACTCCATATTGTTGAAGGCACACTAACACCTGGACCCTACAAGTTGTAACACCCCGATCTTTTAAAAGCGCGAGTGTATTTTTTTTTTCAAACAAATTGATAAAATACCAAGTTAAATCCATAAATGAAGAAAATACTTTTGGACAAAACATTTAAGTCGTAATACAAATTACCAAGTTGTAACTCAAACGACAAAAGTCATAATTTATTTCCTCTTAATTACAACAAATTAAAAAGGTTTTTGAATTGATAATCCAAATATAAAGTACACCGGCTCCAATAGTTTGTTTCAAATACACAAGTTCCTTTTTCTACAACAACTTGAAATAAGAAAGGGAAATAAATAACATTCTTAAATAGAACCCTAAGCTGATCATTAATCTATTTGAGGGTGACTGGGTAATGAGAATCCACGAGCGGCATCAAGCCCCCTGCTTTCGGTCACACAACCAACCCATCACTGTGCCACGCCTTAGATCGACCCTGGTTCTCATCTGAGGGCAAAGCCCAGATTTCCACAATTGTAAAGGGTCACCAATCCGAAATTAACAAATACCACGTACCATTCAATTTTAAATGCACAAAATCACCTTTCAACTTAGCATGCATCTAGAAAGGGTTTGCATATGTTAAACATGCATAAACAAGGTTGAAAAATGAAGTTTTGGACCAAACAGCACTGTTGTATTCGAATACACCCTATGTGTAGTCGAATACACTTGCAAAAACAGCAGAAAACAGCAAAAACAGCACTGACAGCACTACTGTATTCAAATACAGCATGTCTGTATTCGAATACAGCATTCCATTCAACTGTATTCGAATACAGCACCTTGTGTAGTCGAATACACTTCAAAAAAATCAAGTCAGTAGCTAATTTAATCATCTGTATTCGACTACAACACATGTGTAGTCGAATACACCTGTCAAAACAGCAGAAAATCAGTTTTTAACCCTTTCAAAAACATTCCAACACTTCCAAATTCATTCCAACACTTTCAACACCAATTCAATCAATCCCAAACACCAACACAACACAAATCACTCATCACGATCAAGTACGCATATACAAACATCATCACATGTCAAACATGACTCACGTGCCAAGCACCCTAATGCAATGCGTATATGCCAATGCACATGATTCCGGAATATCAACAAAACCCTCCTCGAAGGGGCGTAAATCATAATTGTACAGCCTCTCACAGACTAGTACTAATTACCAAGGTGCAGTCTCTCACAGGCTAGCACGATTTACTAGTGTGCAACCTCTCACAGGTTAGCACGACGCGATAATCCATGTAAGGGTAAGATGAACCGTCCAATCACGTGGAATCATCCCCTATACGGATAAGATGAACCATCCAATCACGTGGAATCATCGCGTGGCCCATTCGGTCACCACTATCACCGACGCGATAATCCCCGTAAGGATAAGATGAACCATCCAATCACGTGGAATCATCTCGTGGCCCATCCGGTCACCACTATCACTACTATGAAATGCATGAGCATACTCTGACTCTCAACACCACAATCATTAAGTAAATGCAGCTATTAAAAGATTCCCCATTTTTAATGCTCATTTAACACTAATGATTCTCAAATTTAACACAGAGCATACTCAATGCATACAATCCTCAAATCACATGAAATTGAATTCACAAATCATATTGAATTCAAATCACCACATACACAATCTCATCAATTCATACCAAATCAAAATACACACATAATTTGCATTTATCCAAATTCCCACATCTTGAAAGATAAAGCAAATATCCACATTCCTAAAGTTACCCATAAACACATCAATCATACCAAGTAAAAATCACCATCACCCACACCTCAAAACTCATTAAATTCAATTTCACCATTTACCCACAAAATGCATTCAAATTCATTTCTCACAACATCTCACCTCAAACCCACCAAATTTATTTTCCAAACATTTTCAACCATAATACCCAAATCAAAACTCAAAATCGTTAAACGTAAACCACCAAATTTCTTTTCCACAACTCACATAAATCCCATTAAATTCCTTTCCCCCAAATTCACACATAAACCCCTCAAAGTCAAACCCCACAAATACACATATAGAGTCCTATATGCAAGCTAAAAATTGGAAGGAGCCCTTACCTCGACGGTAGCTCGAACGGCCGATTACGGCACCACGATAAAATTCCGGTAAAATTCCCGCTTCGCACAAAGCTGCGAAAATTAGTTCCCAAGAACCGCAACGTGATCACGATCAACTTTCTCTTCAGTCGCATCGCGAGATAAAGCTTGGATCTAGGTGATATGTGAGGTTTTGTGTTTGGTGGTTTTGGAAACCACCCACACGGTTTCGCAAACAGAGGAGAAAGAAGAAAAACACGTGAGGCTGGGGAAAATGTTTTGCTTTTCTTTCTTTTTCTAATCTCCCTCCCCCAATCACTTAACATGTATATATATATATATATATATATATATATATATATATTAACTTTCTAATAACATACATATATATAACTAACTCCCAAAAATACATACATATATATATATATATATATATTTATTTATTTAAATCAAACCGGCAAATAACTAATACTGTCGCACACCATCTGAACTATTTTGATAAAAATATCTACTCTCGTTGCAACTCAATTTACAGATAAAATTTTCAGCAACTAAAGATATTTTTAACAAAATAGTCCGGTAATAAATTTTCCGCAACGTAATTAAATTATTTCTCGCCAAATAATTTAAAACGAGACGCTCAAAATATTTATGGCATTTTAACATCCAAAATACCAATAAAACTAGCTAAAAAGCCTCATAATTCAACATGAAAGCACCCGAAAATACAAAAAGTACATTTTAAAATTAAGGGTATTACACAAGTCAAGTATTCTCTGAAGGTGCGAACACGAGAAGGGGGGGTTGAATTGTGTTTGCACAAAGTTGATACCTTTTTGATAATTTATAAATAATTAAAAAATTAGTTTGGTTTTGGTGACTTACTTGGAGTAGAAGCAATCGAATTTAGAAGCAGCAAGCAATGAAAACATAAATAATTTGACGCGTAGAATTATACTGGTTCACCACTAACTTGGCTACATCCAGTCCCCTCATTTAGAAGGCTTTAATCCACTAATTCAAAAACCTTGAATTACAAAACACCTGACCCTCCAAGCCAGTCTTCCCAAACAGCCTGACAACCCCAGACTTTTGAGGAACTAACCACCTTGACCTTACAAGCCAAGTCTTCTCCTAACAACCTGACGACCCCAGATTGAAGAAGGAACTAAACCACTAACGCGTTGGATACAAGAGTTTGAAACTTGAGTAGTTGCTTCTAACAAAGCTGATAATAACAATAACTCTCACACTTTAAGAAAAAGAACACTCACAAGATATTTCTAGCCTGAACAAGTGTTTCTCTCTTTGAACTCTAAGATGAATTTGGAATCTTGAGCTTGAGTTCTTCTACTTTTTGATGCTTTTCTCCTTCAGCCTTGAGTGTCTATTTATAGTGAAAATTTGGGCTTCAATTTAGTCCTTATTTAATTCTGAATTGTATCTTGTTTAGATTGAGTTTGCAAATTCTTCAAATTGATTATGTTCCTATTTTGTGTAGATTGACTTTGTAAATTGTTCAGAATGATTCTGTTCCAATTTTGTGTAGATTGACTCTGTAAATTCTTCATATCAAATATTCTTCAAATCTTCATTAAATGTTGATCAAATATTCTTCAAGTCTTCATTAAAATGTTTCAAATCTTCAATAAATGTAGATCAAATATTCTTCAAATCTTCTTCAAATATTCTTCAAATCTTCTTCAAATACTCTTCAAATCTTCTTCAAATCTTCATTAAATGTAGATCAAATATTCTTCAAATCTTCACTAAATCTTCTTCAAATGTTCTTCAAATCTTAATCAAATCTTCTTCAAATATTCTTCAAATCTTGACCATATCTTTTTTTCAACTTGGTCAAAGATTTTCTTCAATTAAAAATATGAATCAAATCTTATTTTAGATTTT
>JBBPBP010009778.1:25779729-25812654 GCA_037974735.1 Cicer chorassanicum
TTTTTCTATTTTTTTTTGAATAAAATAAATATAACATAATATAAGAAAATATAATAACTAGTGTAAAACTAAACTACTTTGAAGTCATCACGACATCATTCAGGTATGAATGTAAGGTTTAGTTTTTCTTGATGAAGTCAAACTTATCTTCAAGTAGTGGTTTGGTGAATATGTCAGCCCATTGGTGTTCAGTGTCTCAAGTTTATCTCCAGCATAATTAGAATCACAGTATCCAATAAGTTTGTACTTAGGAGATTTCTTGTAGAACAAGGTAGGGTTGGTAGTGCCTTTTAGGTATCTAAGGATTCTCTTAACAGTAGTTAAATGTGATTCCCTAGGGTCAGCTTGAAATCTTGCACATACACATACACTAAACATGATGTTAGGTTTGGAAGCGGTAAGGTAAAGTAGGGTTACTATCATTCTCTATAGTTTTTTTTTTTTTGCCTGAATCATCTTTTTCAAGTGAACAAGTAGGGTGCATTGGTGTAGCCATAGGTCTGCAATTACTCATCTTAAACTTCCTAAGAAGCTCTTTTGTATATTTAGTTTGATGAATGTATATACCTTTTTGACTTGTTAAATTTGTATCCCTAAGAAGAACTTAAGTTCTCCCATCATATTGAATTGAAAGTCAAGCTGCATCAATTTAGAAAATTCTTGGCAAAGAATGCCATTAGTAGATCCAAAAATAAATTCATCAACATAAATTTGAATAATAAGAATGTCATCTAAAGAGCGTATTTTCAACTTGTCCTCTTTCAAAGTTATTTTTTAAGCAAGAAGTTATTAAGTCTATCATATCATGCATTAGGTGCTTGTTTTAGGTCATACATAGATTTCCTAAGTTTAAAAACATGATTTGGAAATTTAGAACTTTCAAAACCTGGGTGTTGTTTAACATAAACTTCTTCACTTATATAATAATTTAGAAAATCACTTTTAACATTCATTTGAAATAATGTAATGTTATTATTTGCAGCAAAAGAAAATAGGATACAAATAGCTTCTAACCTGGCCACTGGAGCAAATGTCTCACTGTAATCAATGCCCTCTTGCTGACTGTAGCCTTGTGCGACAAATCTTGCCTTATTTCTGATCACTTCACCTTTTTCATTTAGCTTGTTTCTGAAAACCCACTTGGTTCCAATAATGTTCTTCGCTGGTCTAGGTACTAGATCCTAAACATCATTCCTCTTAAATTCTTGAGAACCTGCAAAATACTTATCTAGCTTTGATTTTTATGATATCACCTGTATGTTAACAGTTTCAGTTTCACTATGAAAACCATGTTCTTCTTTTGTGGTTTTCAGATTCTGAGTTTGCATATTCTCTGATTAGAGAGTCTGGATGAAGGGATTTGAATTCCCATCCAGGTTTGTAGTCTTCATGAATTTGATTGGAGTGTTCAAAGAAGTCTCCTGATTCTGACTTTTAATCTGCCACTTCTGTTTCTGCTGATGTATCGGGTTTCTCTGATGGTAATTCTGATTCTTATGGTAGTTCCAGTTTTGTTGATATGTGTGATTTCTCTGCCAGTTTTCAGTATGTTGATACTCCAAATATTTCTGATGTTTCTGATTCATCGTATGGTTCTGGTTCTGATAAGTATTGTGTTGACCATTCCTTCTTCCAATAGTCAGTTGGCTTCTGTTTGGTAGAGCTTGGAACATAGACCTTTTTGCCTTCAAATATTGCAAGCATCCATTGACCAGGCACCATGACTGGTGTTTCAATTTGATTGCTTAGAACATCTGCAACATAAACAATTTTATCTTTTGGTACCCAAATTTGGTTGGGTCCTGGTTTGTTAGATCTTAAAGATTTCCTGTCTTTCCATGTGGTTAGCATAGGACAAGATATTTTATTGTGACCTTTCTTATAGCAAATAATACATAAATCATCAGACGGAATAAACTTAGATTCAATTACTTTTTCTTGAAATCCTATTCCTCTTTTACAATTCCTACTAACCCCATAAATCATAGTTGCATACTTGCTTCTTTCCAAACCATTATCAATAAAATCTTGAAATACTTCTTCATGCTTATCAGAGTTACATGTCGTATTTTCAATTGATGTTGAACTATAATTACTTTTCAGAGTTAGATTTTCAGCCTTATGTTCAGCAATATCAGTTTTCAGATTTGCATTTTCTGTTTTAAGTTCAATAATATCAGTTTTTAGAGTTGCATTATCTGTTGTAAGTTCAGTAATATCAGTTTTCATATTTGCATTCTCTATTTTAAGTTTAGTAATATCAGTTTTCAGATTTGTATTTTCTGTTTTAAATTCAGTACTTTCATTCTTTAAAACATTAACATTTTCAATTAAATTTGTATTTTCTTTCCTAAGTATTTTTAGTTTTAAAGACAATTTGTGATTAATATTTAAAAAATCATTTATAGCAGTAATTAAATCAGATCGAGTAAGTTCAAAAAATACCTCACTTTCTTCATCTGTTGATTCTTTTTCAGAGTCCGAATCTATGTTGGATCCAGAGGTAGAGTTGGTATGAGCCATCATACCCAAATCTACTTGTTCATCGTCAGAGGATTCCTCAGATATATCCCATGTAGCCATCATACTCTTCTTCTTGGGTCTGGAATCTTTCCTTTTGGTGTTTCTCTTTCTCCATATTTGGACATTCTGACTTGATATGTCCAAGTTCATTGCATCCATAGCAGATGATGCTTTTCTCATCATTTCCTCTGTTAGATTGCTTGGAATATCTTTGGCGAAATTTCTTCTTTCTGTTCTGCCACATCTTCTGAACTTTTCTGCATATATACGCCAGTTCCTCTTCCTCTAAGTCTTCATTATGATCATCTAAATCATCATCCTCTGATTCTGCTGTTGCCTTTAGAACCTTCTTCTGCTTAGATTTCAAGGCTAGAGTCTTGTTCTTCTTCTTGGGCTCATCTTCTTCAAGCTCAATTTCATGTGATCTGAGAGAGCTGATTAATTCTTCCAGCTTTAGAGTATTCAGATCTTTTGCTTCCTGAATGGCAGTGATCTTGGGTCTCCACTCACTTGTCAGACTCCTAAGAATTTTCTTCACATGATCAGCAGTAGTATAACTCTTCTCAAGTACCTTTAATCCTGATACCAGGGTCTGGAATCTGGAAAACTTTGTTTCAATGTCTTCATCTTCTTCCATCTTGAACAACTCATACTTTTTGACTAAGAGGTTGGCCTTTGCTTCTTGAACTTGCTTGCTTCCTTTATAGGTTAGAATCAGACTATCATAAATACTCTTTGCTGTGTCTTTGTTGGTGCACTTGTCAAACTCGTTGAAGGTGATTGCATTTATCATGAATGTTCTGGACTTATGATGCATCTTGTACATCTTCTTCTGATCAGCATTCATCTCCTTTCTTGGAATTTCAATACCATCTTTATTCTTTGGAGCAATATAACCATCTTCCACCAAGTCCCAAAGTTCAGGATCTTGTGAAATATAGAAACTTCTTAGCCTGTCTTTCCAACACTCAAAACGTTCTCCATCAAACAGAGGTGGTATGTTGATATTTCCTCCAACAGCTTCTTCACTGAATCCAGACATATTAAACCCTTGGATCTTTTCTCAAACACTGTAAAGTGCTCAGCCTTGAGACCGAGCTCTGATGCCAATTGAAGGTGCGAACACGAGAAGGGGGGGTTGAATTGTGTTTGCACAAAGTTGATACCTTTTTGATAATTTATAAATAATTAAAAAATTAGTTTGGTTTTGGTGACTTACTTGGAGTAGAAGCAATCGAATTTAGAAGCAGCAAGCAATGAAAACATAAATAATTTGACGCGTAGAATTATACTGGTTCACCACTAACTTGGCTACATCCAGTCCCCTCATTTAGAAGGGTTTAATCCACTAATTCAAAAACCTTGAATTACAAAACACCTGACCCTCCAAGCCAGTCTTCCCAAACAGCCTGACAACCCCAGACTTTTGAGGAACTAACCACCTTGACCCTAAAAGCCAAGTCTTCTCCTAACAACCTGACGACCCCAGATTGAAGAAGGAACTAAACCACTAACGGGTTGGATACAAGAGTTTGAAACTTGAGTAGTTGCTTCTAACAAAGCTGATAATAACAATAACTCTCACACTTTAAGAAAAGAACACTCACAAGATATTTCTAGCCTGAACAAGTGTTTCTCTCTTTGAACTCTAAGATGAATTTGGAATCTTGAGCTTGAGTTCTTCTACTTTTTTATGCTTTTCTCCTTCAGCCTTGAGTGTCTATTTATAGTGAAAATTTGGGCTTCAATTTAGTCCTTATTTAATTCTGAATTATATCTTGTTTAGATTGAGTTTGCAAATTCTTCAAATTGATTCTGTTCCTATTTTGTGTAGATTGACTTTGTAAATTGTTCAGAATGATTCTGTTCCAATTTTGTGTAGATTGACTTTGTAAATTCTTCATATCAAATATTCTTCAAATCTTCATTAAATGTTGATAAAATATTCTTCAAATCTTCATTAAAATGTTTCAAATCTTCTTCAAATCTTCAATAAATGTAGATCAAATATTCTTCAAATCTTCACTAAATCTTCTTCAAATGTTCTTCAAATCTTAATCAAATCTTCTTCAAATATTCTTCAAATCTTGACCATATCATCTTTTCAACTTGGTCAAAGATTTTCTTCAATTATAAATATGAATCAAATCTTATTTTAGATTTTTATCAATTATAAATTTGAATCAAATCTTATTTTAGATTTTCATCAATTATAATTTTGAATCAAATCTTATTTAAGATTTTCTTCAATTATAAATATGAATCAAATCTTATTTTAGATTTTCATCAATTATAATTTTGAATCAAATCTTATTTAAGATTTTTCTTCAATTATAAATTTGAATCAAATCTTATTTTAGATTTTCTTCAAAAACATGAATCTTCTTTCATACTCTTTGAAGTCAAATATACTATTCTCATAAAATACTTTTGTTAACATCAAAACTCTAAATGTAAAACCAACTTGGTTCCAACATTCTCCACACAATTTGACAACTCCATATTCTTGAAGGCACACTAACACCTTCACCCTACAATCCAAGTCTTCTCAACACGACCTGAGATCCACAAATTCCTTGAGGCACACTAAAGCCACTATCGGGAAAGATTGTGACACCCTAAACCCCAAAATAACATATATAATAATTTATACTAGAATTTTTTGAACAAAGTTCGCAGCGGATAAAGAAAATTTGTTTTCAAGGAAATAAAATTTTTGTAACTAGTTTAGGATTTTATGTTCCTCCAAATACACATTTAACGATTCAACTTTATCTCTCAATTAAAACAGGGCAATCTCCATAAACTTGATTTAACTAGAATTTCTTAATTTAATTCCAAAAACTTACTAGTACTTATAAGGTTTTCATAGAAAAAGTCGTTTCTAATTAAATAAATAAAAATACAAGTTATGACTCTCATTCCCAATATCACCTATCAGAGCGGGGCTTCTCCTAAACTTGAACTTCAAGACTCATTAAGCTGAAATAACTGCTATTTTGCAAGCGCAGTGCCAAGCTTGTCAAACACAAACAACAAAGGAGGTGAGTTTTGAAATCATGTTGATAGTATAATATAAGTAAGAAGAACACGCACATAATCATAAATAAACCGTATCATTACACAAACATTCTTCAAGGAGAAACATCACATTATAAAGTCAAAATCACTCAAGGAAAATCTATATATTTCACTATAACATCAATCATCTAAGAGAAATTATTATCGCACACGATGCAAATTAATCACAACAAAACAATCACAAGAAAATGCAATGTTATGCATGAGCTTAGACTCTACTCCACAATTTGGTACCATTCTAACTCTGAAGTACTAGTTAAGAGGTTTGATACTATGTTACCACTCGAGTGGATGAATAATTCAAATTGGTCATGTCCGCATAGATCCCCTCAACCCAATTCGAGAGACATATACACGATAGTCGAGGTAAATGTTTGTTGCATGGTAGCTCTCGACGTTTGGAGTGCTACCTCCAAGTCACCTAGGAATTTCTCACCCAAATACCTCCAAGGTCTAACAATCTTGCCTTAAGGCTCAACGATAGACCACCAGAATTAGGCTCATTCAGTTGTACTTCCCCGAAATCACTAGGCTTATCAGACCCTACCTATATGGTGACAAAATAATCTCCACTTCAAAAGTTCTCAATATCTATTTTCTCCCTTCGTTGGCCTATGATACTCCATTAAGACCGTCATCTCAAACACAAATTGGAATCACCACCATTTCAATCAACTGTGGGGTTATTTCAATATTCTCATCACAAATTCATAACATCACTATCATTAATCACATCTCATCACATAAACTCATCACAATTTTATAGCATCACTATCATCAATCATACATCATCACATAAACTTATCACAAATTTATAACATCACTATTATTAATCATACATCATCATCAACACATAAACTTATCACAATGCATCCACTTTTTATTATCACATCACATAAACTCCTCTAATCAAACATATACTTAAAATTCATTCGACACCCAATATCACAAAATATCAAATACCACACATTAACAAAATTAAATAAATCAAAACCTTATAAAAATTTCTATTCCACATTTTATTCTCACAATTTCTATATTTTCACATTAATTAATTTATCCCTCAAAGGGCTACTGCCGTACGTAGCGAGCCCCGGATGAATCGTTGGAAAATACGGTTTTCCTGTTCATCTCACAATATTATACTCATGAATTCGTAAAATAATAAGTGGATAATATGGCCACCATTCACACGATTGTTTTGGCGTTGGTTTCACTCAAATCGGACTTATGTGAAGAAGAACGATGCAAAATAACGGATTCCATAAACAATGAAGTTTGGTATTTTATAGAAAAATTGGGATTGTTAAAAATCTGAGAAAGTGAGTTTAATTGACTAACTAAATTAATAAAACAATGTTTTGAAATGTGGACAAAAATGGAGAAAGTTTTCTAAACAGTGATCGATGACCGGTATCAATTTACTTCCTTTTTTCTATGTGATGCGGCTGCCATATTTTATGTGTTCGGGTTAGTGTTTCTCATGCCTTTCATTCTTCTTATTTTTAATTAATTTATTTTTGTTATTATTTAATTAGGTTTTACTCTTGCATATGAGTCTAACCCATAAAACACATTTTACTTCTTTATTTTATTTAATTTTTTAAAATAAAACCAACAATTATCAAAAATAATTTTTTTTAACACTATTACATTAATAAAGTATTACTAATATTTCAAAACTAATATTTTATAAAAAAAAAATAATTAAAGTGATTACTCTTTTGAAATACATTAATAACCAAAACTCTCATATTCAAAATAATAACTACAATTATTACTATAATA
The DNA here is from genome assembly GCA_037974735.1 of Cicer chorassanicum. Taxonomy (NCBI): domain Eukaryota; kingdom Viridiplantae; phylum Streptophyta; class Magnoliopsida; order Fabales; family Fabaceae; genus Cicer; species Cicer chorassanicum. The sequence continues at coordinate 25,787,122 of JBBPBP010009778.1, forward strand.
TTTTACTAAATAGTCACATAAAAATATTACCATCTTTATAGAATAGTCAAAATAATAAAATAAATAAATATAACATCAACAATTTATATTGATTACTAAATCACAATAAATACGTATAAAATCATCATCCCATAACAACTATAAAAATAAAGGAAATCAACGTCAATATTACTAATATCTCAAAATAATTATTTATAAAATAAATAAATAAAAATATAAAGTAGTTCAAAATAATTAAAATATAACTATGTGCACACTTAACATCAGTCATACGCACATGAAACGTCACATTAATTACTTTCGCGCATATAAACGTATAATCGCATAAAATCTTATTCTTTAAAATACTATTATTTTTAGAAAAATATATAAAATAATAAAATATAATATTTTTTATTTATATAACTCCTTTAGTCAAATACGTACAAGAATAACACATCATAGAAAGCACACATATAATAAAAATTACTCATAAAATTAATCAATATATATTCTAAAATAATTTTGATACCAAATTAATTATTTAAAATCCTATTTCATTAACAAAATAGTTTATTATAAAAATTAGGGTGTTACATAGGTTACAATCAGTTTGAAATTGTTTTGCTTTTGCTTCTACTAAGCAAATTTATTACAATGATTTTCTCACACTAACAATGAAGCACTAAGAATATTTTTCTTTGAACGAATGTTTTGCTAGAACTTAAAACCAGTAACTCTGAATACTTAGAAAATTGAGCTTTTAAGGTTTTCAGAACAACTTTGATTTTTAGGATTTCTTAGTTTGTGCATTCGTGTTGTTATTGTTTTTCTTCTTCAGCATTGATCCATTATTTATAGTTGAAATTAAGGTTTTAGTTTAGTTCGTTGAGAATTTTGAATCGTATTTTCATTCCAGTTTGGTCAACAATGATTTTCTTCAAAAATAATTCTGAATCGTATATTCATTCCATCTTGGTCAACAATGACTTTCGTCAAAAATAATTATAAATCGTATCTTCATTCCAACTTGGTCAATCAATGATTTTCTTCAAAAATAATTATGAAGATGCATTTTGATAATATGTCATTTAGCCAATTCTTTATTTTCAAATATGATATGAGCAATTCTTCTAGAATGATATGATGCGTATTTTCATAGGATTACATTTGGAAATTATTTGGTTGAATCTTCCTTCATATGCTTCATTTGATTTAGGTGGGTACAGTTAATGGGGCGTGTTCTTGAACCTTCATAATTTTGGATACGGCTAAGTTAAATTTATCTTTTTTCAAAATTGTTAACTTTCCATCAAAGGCATTGAATTTTCTTCATCAGAGTATAATGTGATTGTTGGAGTCAATTGATGTATTCTTTGCTTTCATGATAGTTAGAGGAAAACAGTGTGACTTAGAATTAGTGGCTTGGGCAAATCACATTTGTTTCCTTATCGGAACGAGATCAACTTTAGAGTTTGATGTGTATTAGAGGCAGCACTTTGGAACGAGTCGCAGTCATCAGAGTCAGCAGAACATAAGCTTCAGAGGTAGGCTTGAAGAGTGGCTTCAAACTTCAAAGCCATAGTGAAATTATTGTTTATCATAGGCATGCTAAGTACTGTTCATTAGAGCATGTAGAAGTATTGTTTATCATAACATGTAGAAATAATGTTCATTAGAGCATGTAGAAATACTGTTCGTCAGAGCATACAGAAATATTGTTCATTTGAGAATGCAGAAATACTGTTCATCAGAGCATGTAGAAATACTATTAATCAGAGCATGCAGAAATATTGTTCATTATAGGCTTGGGAACTGCAGAAACATGTTGAGCTTCCAGAGGCAGATGCGCGTTCTTTTCCATAGTGTGTATTTGTCTTATTCTAATAATTTCGTCGACTGTTTTGATTTCGTTTCCTCTTGTCACTTCCTTTCGTGATATCCTATAGTGGTATCCTCTGGTGGTATCCTTTGAAGGGATCCTCTGGTCGTATCCTCCAATTTTCTTCTTCCTATTTTTCATACTTAATGAAGTACTTTTGTTGTTCTCATAAAATAATTTTTGTTAACATCAAAATGATAAGTGGAAAACCAACTTGGTTCCAACATCATATGGTTTAGGATTACTAGCAACAATATAGCTATATATAATTTTAATCTTGACACATATATGAAATGATCATCAATAGATTTTTGTTAAAATTTATAGATTTGATCTACGTGATAGTAATTTTGAATCTAAGTTGATTTTAGTAAAATATTTATCTAATATTTTTTTGAAGAGAATATTTATCTAATATGATATTATTGATCTAAGTTGAATTGTGTTTGACAAAGTTGATAACTTTTTGCTAATTTGATAAAGACTGGTTGGTTTTTATGAATTACATCGATAAGAAGCAATCGGATTCAAAAGCAGCAAACAATGGAGGCATAAATAATTGGACACATAGGTTTATCTTGGTTCACCACTAACTTTGCTATATCATGTCCCCTCATTCAGAAGGCTTGAGTCCACTAATTCAAATACCTTGAATTACAAAGCACCTGACCCTCCAAGCCAGCCTTCCCAAAAAGCCTGACAACCCTAGACTTTTGAGGAACTAACCTCCTTGACCCTACAAGCCAAGTCCTCTCCTAACAACCCCATATTGAAGAAGGAACTAAACAACTACCGGGTTGGATACAAAAGATAGGAACTTTAAGTGTTTGATTCTAACAAAGCTGGGAATAATAATAACTCTCACACTCTAAGAAAAGAACACTCAGAAAATATTTCTCATTCAAACAAGTGTTTCTCTCTTTGAACTCTAAAATGAATTTGGAATCTTGAGCTTGAGTTCTTCTACTCTTTTCTTCTTTTCGACGGTTTTCTTCTTCATCCTTGAGTATCTATTTTTAGTTAAACTTTGGGCTTCAATTTATTCCTTGTTTAATTATGAATTGTATCTTGTTTAGATTGAGTTTGTAAATTCTTCAGATTTATTATGTTCCTCTAGTGGTATCCATTGGTGGTATCCACAGGTGGTATCCTCTGGTCGTTTCCTCTGATCATATCCTAAAATTTTCTTCATCCAATTTTTCATACTTAATGAAGTACTTTTGTTGTTCTCATAAAATACTTTTGCTAACATCAAAATTCCAAGTGGAAAACCAACTTGGGGTTCCAATAATCTCCCCCTTTTCGATGATGACAAAACTGTATTTTTATAACAAATTTTCTTTCATTACTTAACTCCCCCAGACTTAAGGCTCCCCGAATGTCCCAATAGTTTTTCGTTATCTCCCCACTTTATTGTTTTCAAATATTTTGCTTGCCCTTTTGTCATCATACAAAAAGGCTTGTAAGTGAAACTTACCCTTTGTTTTTTTGTTTTTGTTTTTGTTTTGTTATAGAATAAATATAACATAATCATTTTCCTAGTATGAATTTAAACTACTCTAAGATTGGCACAATATCATTCAAGTATAAAGGTAAGGTTTAGATGTTTCCTAATGAAGTCAAACCTATCTTCAGCTAGTGGTTTTGTGAATATGTCAGCCAATTGGTGTTCAGCGTCTAAAAACTAAATATTAAGTACTCCTTTTTGAACAAAGCCCCTAATAAAATGGTGTTTTATTGCTATGTGTTTGACTCTAGAATGCAGGATTGGGTTCTTCGTTAGGCAAATGGAAGAAGTATTGTAACATTAATATATGGCAATGTCGATTTCTAGGATTTTGTAGTCCTTTAGTTGGTGTTTCATTCACCGTAATCGAGAACTGCTACCAGTTGCTGAAATGTACTCAACATCTACTTTTGACATGAAAATTGTGATATGTCTCTTACTTAACAAAGAGATTAATTTGTCACCTAGAAATGTGCACTTTCCACTTGTGCTTTTTCTCTCAAGGTTTTCTTCCGCATAGTCATAATCACAATACCCACGTCGTTTGTACTTAGAATATTTTTTGAAGAACAAGGTAATGTTGGTAGTGTCTTTTAAGTATCTAAGGATTCTCTTAACAACAGTTAGACGATATTCTCTTGTATCAGCTTGAAATCTTGCACACACACACGCACTAAACATAATATCAGGTCTAAAGGCGGTGAGGTAAAGCAATGATCCAAACTTTCCTCTATATGTTTCTTGGTCAACTTTCTGACATGATTCATCCATTTCAAGTGAACAGGTAGGATGCATTGATGTAGCCATAAGTTTACAATCCTTAATTTTAAACTTCTTGAGAAGCTCTTTTGTATATTTGGTTTGATGAATGTATATATCTTTTTGACTTTGATTAATTTGTATCTCTAAGAAGAACTTAAGGTCTCCCATCATACTCATTTGAAATTCAAGCTACATCAACTTAGCAAATTCTTGACAAAGAGATCCATTAGTAAATCCAAATATAATATCATCAAAATAAATTTGTATTATGAGGAAGTCATCTCCTATTGATTTTCTAAACACGGTGTTATCTACTTCTCCTCTTTCAAATTTTTTTTTAAATAAAAAGTTACTTAGCCTATCATATCATGCCATAAGTGCTTGTTTTAGACCATAAAGTGATTTCCTTAGCTTAAATACATGGTCTAGAAATTCATAACTTTCATAACCTGGGGGTTGTTTAACATATACTTTTTTACTTATATAACCATTTAGGAAAACACTTTTAACATCCATTTGAAATAATGTAATTTTATTATTTGCAGCAAGATAAAGTAGGATACAAATAGCTTCTAACTTGACCACTAGAGCAAATGTCTCAGTGTAATCAATGCCTTCTTCCTAACTATAGCCTTGTGTAACAAGTATTGCCTTGTTTCTGACCACTTCACCTATTTCATTTAGCTTGTTTCTGAAAACCCACTTGGTTCCAATAATATTTTTCTTTGGTCTAGGTACTAGATTCCAAACATCATTCCTCTTAAATTCATTTAACTCTTCTTGCATTGCAGGAATCCATCCATCATCTGCCAATGCTTTATCAAGATATATAGGCTCAATTAATTCAAGTAAGCCAAACAAAGTAGTGTCTTTCAGTGATAATATGGTCCTCAAATGATCATTTGCATTTCCAATCACTAGTGTTTTAGGATGAGATGACTTCTAATTCCATCTTGATTTGCCTTCTGATTTATCTTGGCTGCTTATAACTTGGTCAGAATAATCTTCTCATGATTTGTCATCTTCTTCTGATTTGCTTGTATCCTTGGTTTTTTCAGGTTCTTCTGATTTGTCTGCATCTTCTTTCTCTAGTTCCAGTAAATATACACTATCATTAACTTGGCATTCTGATTTGTCAAGTTGTTTTTCATCAAATTTAACATGTATTGTGTAACACCCCGGCCAGTATTGTTACCGGCGATGCTACCTCACGACCTTTTCTTTCCCCCTATCTATATGGCTCAATTGGTAGTGGGACTGTGTGGAGGCGGTACTTATCCCCCAGGTACTGGGCTCAAATCCCACAGAAGGCAAAAACTTGTTATTTCCACTGGGTGGATAGGGGGACGAGAAGGTCGTGAGGTAGCATCGCCGGTAACGGTAATGGTCGGAGTGTTACAAATTGACTCTTGTATGGTCTGAGTTTCGTTATTAAACACTCTGTAAGCTTTAGATCTTTAAGAGTATCCAATGAATGTGCATTTTTGTTATCTTGAATTAAACTTGCCATGGTTGTCTTTAGTATTTAGCATAAAACAAGTACAACCAAATTGTTTAAATTCAGTGATGTTAGGTTTTTTACCCTTTCATAATTCATATTGTATTTTATTAAATTTTGACCTAATTAAGATTCTATTTTGATAATACCAGGCAAAGTTAATTGCCTCTGCCAAAGAATTGTTGGAACCAAGTTGGTTTTACATTTAGAGTTTTGATATTAACAAAAGTATTTTATGAAAACAACATATTTGACTTCAAATAGTATAAAGAAGATTCATGTTTTTGAAGAAAATCTAAAATAAGATTTGATTCAAAATTATAATTAATTAAAATCTAAAATAAGATTTCATTTAAAATTATAATTGAAGAAAATCTAAAATAAGATTCAGTTCAAATTTATAATTGGAGAAAATCTAAAATAAGATTTGATTCAAATTTATAATTGAAGAAAATCTAAAATAAGATTTGATTCATATTTATAATTGAAGAAAATCTTTGACCAAGTTGAAAAGAAGATATGGTCAAGATTTGAAGAATATTTTGAAGAAGATTTGATCAAGATTTGATGAAGATTTGAAGAATATTTTATTTGAAGAATTTACAAATTCAATCAACACAAAATAGGAACATAATCAATCTGAAGTATTTATAAACTCAATCTACACAAAATAGGAACAAAATCAATATAAAGAACTTACAAACTCAATCTGAACAATATACAATTCAGAATTAAACAAGGGCTAAATTGAAACTCAAATTTTCACTATAAATAGACACTCAAGGCTGAAGGAGATAAGCATCGAAAAGCAGAAATGAGTAACTCAAGCTCAAAGTTCTCAATTCATCTTAGAGTTCATAGAGAGAAATACTTGTTCAGATTAGAAATATTTTATGAGTGTTCTTTTCTTAAAGTGTGACAGTTATTATTATTATCAGTTTTGTTATAAGCAAATAATCAAGTTTCCATCTTTTGTATCAATCCCGATAGTGGTTTAGTTCCTTCTTCAATCTGGGGTTGTTGGGTTGTTTGGAGAAGACTTGACCTGTAGGGTCAAGGTGGTTAGTTCCTCAAAAGTCTGGGGTTGTCAGGCTGTTTGGGAAGACTGACTTGGAGGGTCATGTGCTTTGTAACTCAAGGTATTTGAATTAGTGGACTAAAGCCTTCTGAATGAGGGGACTGGATGTAGCTAAGTTAGTGGTGAACTAGGATAAATCTACGTATCAAATTATTTATGCTTTCATTGTTTGCTACCTCTGAATCCGATTGTTTCTACTCCAAGTAAGTCACTAAAACGAAACTAGTTTATTTATTTATTTATAAATTATCAAAAACATTGTCAACTTTGGCAAAGACAATTCAACCCCCCTTCTCGTGTTTGTACCTTCAATTGGTATCAGAGCTCGATCTCAAGGCTGAGCACTTTACAGTGTTTGAAAAAAGATCCAAGGGTTCAATATGTCTGGATTTAGTGAAAAAGTTGTTGGAGGAAACATAAACATACCACCTCTGTTTGATGGAGAACGTTTTGAGTATTCGAAAGACATGATGAGAAATTTCAAGATCCTGAACTTTGGGACTTGGTGGAAGATGGTTATATTGCTCCGAAAAATACTGATGGTATTGAAATTCCAAGAAAGGAAATGAATGCTGATCGGAAGAAGATGTAAAAGATGCATCATAAGTCCAGAACATTCATGATAAACGCAATCACCTTCAAGAGTTTGACAAGTGCACCAACAAAGAGACAGCAAAAAGTATTTATGATAGTTTTATTTTCACCTATGAAAGAAGCAAGCAAGTTCAAGAAGCAAAGGCCAACCTCTTAGTCAAAAAGTATAAGTTGTTCAAGATGGAAGAAGATGAAGACGTTGAAACAATGTTTTCCAGATTTCAGACCCTGGTCTTAGAATTAAAGGTACTTGAGAAGAGTTATACTCCTGCTGATCATGTGAAGAAAATTCTTAGGAGTCTCACAAGCAAGTGGGGACCTAAGATCACTGCCATTCAGAAAGCAAAGGATCTAAACACACTAAAGCTGGAAGAACAAGACTCTGGCCTTGAAATCTAAGCAGAAGAAGGTTCTAAAGGCAACATTAGAGGAATAGGAGATTGCTTTCATAACCAAAAAAATTCGAAAGATGTGGCACAACAGATAGAAGAAATTTCCCTAAAGATATTCTAAGCAATCCAACATAGGGAATTATGATAAATATGACAAGAAAAGCATCATCTGTTAATGATGCAATGAACCTGGACATATCAAGTCAGAATGTCCAAATATGGAGAAAAGGAAACATCAAAGAAAATATTCGATACCCAAGAAGAAGGGTTTGATGGCTACATGGGATGATTCTGAGGAATCCTCTAACGATGAACAAACAGATTTGGCTATGATGGCTTATACTAACTCTACCTATAGGTTACACACAGATTCTGACTTTGGAAGTGAATGCAAATGAAGAAATTGAGGTATTTTCTGAATTTACTTGATCTTATTTATTAACTGCTATAAATGATTTTTTAAAAATGAATCACAAATTGTTTATAAAATTGAAAACACTTAGGAAAGAAAAAACAAATCTAACTAAAAAAGTTAATGTCTTAAAGAATCAAAGTACTGAACTTAAAATAGAGAATGCAAATCTGAAACCTAATATTACAAAACTTAAGACAGATAATGCAACTCTAAAAACTGATATTATTGAACTTAAAACAGAAAATGCAAATTTGAAAATTGATATTGCTGAACTTAAGGCTTAAAATCTAACTCTTAAAAGCAATCATTGTTAAACATCAATTGAAAGTACCACATGTAACTCTAATAAGCATGAACAAGTATTTCAAGATTTTATTGCTAATGGTATGGAAAGAAGAAAATATGCTTCTATGATTTATGGAGTTAGTAGAAATGCCAAAAGAGGTATAGGATTCGAAGAAACTGTAACTGAACTTAAACCTATTCCCTCTGATATCCTGTCTATTGTTTGCTCTAAGAAAGGTCACTCCAAATTATCTTGTCCTATGTTAAATACAAGGAAAGGCAAGAAACCTTTCAAGACTAACAAACTAGGACCCAACCAAATTTGGGTAAATAAGAACAAAATTATCTTTGTTGCAGATGTCCTCAGCAATCAAGTTAAAACACCAATCATGGTACCTGGACAATGGATCCTCGCGAGATATGACGGGAGAAAAGTCTATGTTCCAAAACTAAGTTTGAGCAAATGAGGCACAGTGACTTTTGGAGGAAAGCAAAAAGGCCAGATCATTGGTAAAGGTACAGTTGGTAATTGTACTTCCCCTTCTATTAAAGATGTCTTATTTGTCAGTTAAGTGATAATAATTATGATATTATATTCAATCAGAAAACATGCAAGACAATTAGTCCGAAGGAAAGATCTGTACTCTTTACAGGTCAAAGGCAAAACAACATTTATAAGATAAATCTGTTTAGTCTAGAGAAACAAGAGGTTAAGTGTCTTATGTCAGTAAATGAAAAGAAACTAATTTGGCACAAAAGATTAGGTCATGCAAATCTTAGATTAATTTCAACACTGAATAAACTCCAACTAGTTAGAGGTCTACCTAAGCTTAGTTACTTAACTAAAATTATGTGTGAAGCTTGTCAAAAGGGAAAACAAACAAAAAACTCATTTATCCCTAAGAACTCAGTCTCTACCTCAAAGCTGCTTGAGCTCTTGCATAGAGATCTCTTTGGGCTAGCGAAAACAACATCTCTAAGTGGAAAGGAATATGGCTTTGTTATAGTAGATAATTACACTAGGTGGACATGGGTAAATTTTTTAAGAAGTAAGGATGAATCCCACAAAGTGTTTATCACATTTTGCAAACAAATAATGAATGAAAAAGGTCTTAAGATTGTAACAATTAGAAGTGATCATGGAGTAGAATTTGAAAACAAGTTTTTTGAAAGTTTTTGTGATGAGAATGGAATCTCTCACAACTTATCCTCTCCTTGAACACCTCAACAAAATGGAGTTATAGAAAGAAAGAATATATCACTCCAAGAAATGGCCAGAACCATGTTAAATTTGATGACAAACAGCTTGACCTTGAAAAGTCAAAGCAAGATAATGATAGTGCAGGTTTATCGGAACCAAAGGAAGCAGATGTAGACAAATCAGAAGAACTTGAAAAATCAGAGAATACAAGCAAATTAGAAGAATATGACAAATCTTCAAAGAATGAATCTGATCAAGTCAGAATAGTCAAGATGAGTCAGAAGAAAGATCTAGATGGAAGTACAAGTCATCCCATCTTGAAACTCTAATCATTGGAAGTTCAAGTGATCCTTTGAGGACCAGATCATCACTTAAAGATACCAGTTTGTTTGGCTTACTCTCATCAATTGAACCTACCTCTATTGATGAAACATTGACAGATGATGGATGGATTCTTGCAATTCAAGAAGAGTTAAATGAATTTGAGGGGAATGATGTTTGGGATATAGTACCTAGACCAGAGAAGAACATTATTGGAACCAAGTAGATTTTTAGAAACAAGCTAAATGAAAAAGGTGAAGTGGTCAGAAATAAGGCAAGACTTGTCGCACAAGGCTACAGTCAGCAAAAGGGCATTGATTACACTGAGACATTTGCTCTAGTGGCCAGGTTAGAAGCTATTCGTATCCTACTTTCTTTTGTTGCAAATAATAACATTACATTATTTCAAATGGATGTTAAAATTGCTTTTCTAAACGGTTATATAAGTGAAGAAGTCTATATTAAACAACCCCCAGGTTTTGAAAGTTCTGACTTTCCAAATCATGTTTTTAAACTTAGGAAATCCTTGTATGGTCTAAAACAAGCACCTAGGGCATGGTATGATAGACATGGTAACTTCTTGCTTAAAAATAACTTTGAAAGAGGACAAGTAGATAATACACTTTTTAGAAAATCAATAGGAGATAACATTCTTATTATTCAAATTTATGTTGATGACATTATTTTTGGATCTACTAATGGCACTCTTTGTCAAGAATTTTCTAAATTGATGCAGCTTGAATTTCAAATGAGTATGATGGGAGAACTTAAATTCTTCTTAGGGATACAAATTCAGCAAAGTCAAAAAGGTATATACATTCATCAAACTAAATATACAAAAGAGCCGCTTAGGAAATTTAAGATGAGTGATTACAATGCACCCTACTTGTTCACTTGAAAAAGATGATTCAGGCGAAAAAGTTGACCAAAAAACCTATAGAGGAATGTGTACTTTGATGAAGTTACTTAGTTCTCATTTTATGTTTTCTCTTATTATTCACTTCACTATGAAGTTTATTTTCTTATATGTTTTTTTGTAGTTTGCAACTGTTAGTTTATCACTAAATTAGTTAAGTTTGTTACTCATTTTTAGGTTTGTTATTTTCTTTCAGTTATAACTGAAAATAGATACTTTGTATATAAATAGCACATTGCTATCTTATTAAAATTCATTATTTAGTTTATATTATTATAGCATGGTATCAGATGAAATAATCATTTTCCTTCACAATTCCTTCTTCTTCACAATATAATTTCTTTCTCCTTCAACCATAACTCACTCTAATCCCAATTTCTTTCTTCTTCTTCCTCTTCAATGGTGGACATTATTGATCCTCCTCCTCCTCCCCCACCCCCACCACCACCATCACCTACTCTTCCTCCAAATCGTGATCCACTTAGCCCTTATTATATACATCCAAACGAAAACCCCTCTCTTATTCTCGTCTCTCCAATCTTGGATGTTTCAAATTATCATGGGTGGGCTCGAGCTATGTACATATCTCTATAGATGAAAAACAAATTCGGTTTCGTAGATGGGTCGATCAAGAAACCAGATTCTGAAGATCCAAATTTTTTAGCATGGAAACGCTGCAATACCTTGATCATCTCATGGTTCTATCATTCAATTTCCCCAGAAATCGTTTCTAGTATCCTTTGGTTCGATGATGCTTCCTCCGTTTGGCAAGAACTCCGCAATCGGTTCTCACAAGGTGATTTCGTTCGCATTTCTCAACTTACTTCTGACCTTTCTTCCCTCAAGCAAGGAGATTCTTCTATAACAACATATTTCACAACCTTAAAGAAACTCTTAGATGAACTTTACAATTTTCGTTCCATCCCTTCATGCAAATCTTCTTCCAATGGTTGTTGCAATACTTTCTCTACCGTCACGGCATATCGAGAGCATGATTTGATTATCTATTTTCTTCAAGGACTCAATGAAACATACACCGCCGTTCGTTCACATATTCTTCTTCTTGATCCTCTTCCTCCTCTCACAAATGTTTACTCTATGATCCTTCAACAAGAACAACAACTTCACATTGGTCTTCTTCCCGAACCAACAGTTTTGGCTGTCAATTCCTCAATTAAACACTCTCAGAACAAGTCAAAAAGCAATTTCAAACCCAATAGTGGAAAACCCCCCAAATTCTAGGTTATGCACACATTGTAAGAAAACTAACCACACCATTGACAAATGCTATTTTCTTCATGGGTTCCCTCCTGAATACCAAACCAAGAAAGCTGTTACGAATGTTGAGACCAATCCACATGATGCATCCACAAATTATCCTACTCTTACAAAGGAACAAATTCAAAGTCTTTTGGCTCTTCTTCCTCCAAGTTCCTCTGCCAATCCATCTCAAGTCTCAACCCTCATAAGTAACCATAACATTCATTCTGATTCCTTGGATACTGGTAATGCGCAAGGTACATTTTCTAAAGTTTGGATTTTAGACTCTGGGGCAACAGATCATTTTACTACCTCTGTTACTTTTTATTCTTCATATCACTCTATTTCCCCTGTTGCTGTGAAACTCCCCAATGGACAATTAACTCATGCTATATATAGTGGCACAGTTCCATTAACCGATTCCCTTATTTTGCACAATGTTCTTTATGCTCCTTTGTTTTCTGTTAACATTGTTTCTATTAGTAAACTTATAGAATTCAACTCCTGCAATTTATTGTTTTCCCGTAATTCTTGTGTTATTCAGGAATTGAAAACTATGAGGATGATTGGTAATGCTATCCTATCGAATGGGCTGTTTGAAATTGTGTTTCCCACCTCTATCACTCATAATAGCAACACTGATTTTTCCATTCATACTATTGATTCTGTATCTTCTGTTTTTCCTTTAGAATATGTTTGGCATTATAGACTTGGTCACCCCTCCCCCACTTGTTTTTCTCATGTACACAAGCAACATTATTCTATTTTGCCTATTAGTTTATCTTTTTGTGATGTATGCCAATTTTCAAAGCAAAAGAAATTATCTTTCAATACAAGTACTACTATTTCGAGTTCTAATTTTGAACTTTTACATGTTGATATATGGGGTCCCCTTGCTCAACCCTCTATGCATGGTTTCAAGTATTTTTTAACTATTGTTGACGATCGATCTAGATTTACTTGGGTAAAATTAATGACTGCTAAGCATGAAACCTGAAATCATTTAATCAATTTTATTACCAATGTTGAAACACAATTTCACATGCCTGTTAAAATCATTCTCTCTGATAATGGTCCTGAGTTTTCTATGGTTTCTTTTTACAATTCAAAAGGTATTTTACATCACACTTCATGTGTTGAAACACCCCAACAAAATGGGGTGGCTAAACGCCAACATCAACATATTCTTAATATTGCTCGTGGTCTGATTTTTCAGTCACACTTGCCTTTGTCTTTTTGGTGTTACTGTATTAAGCATGTTGTGCATATTATCAATCTTCTTCCTTCATTAAAATTGCAAAACATGTCTCCTTATTTTATGTTGCATAATAAACATCCTGATCTTGCTCTTTTAAAAGTATTTGGTTCTCTTTGTTTTGCCTCTACTCTTACTACAAATAGAACTAAGTTTCACCCTAGAGCACGCAAATGTATTGTGCTGGGTCATAAATAAGGTGTCAAGGGCTATGTACTTTTTGATGTACATTCCAAACAAATTTTCTTATCTAGACATGTTGTTTTTTATGAGAATATATTTCCTTTTCATACTAATGATAATCCGGTGCCGCATAATCATACTTCTAAGCTTCATTTGCCTACTGCATCAAATTGTTCAGATTTGTCTCATGAAATTGATCACCATGGTAATGATTTGTCTCCTAATGATAGTGATATTGAGCATACCAATTCATTTCCTGTTAGTAATGTTGCTGATAAATCTGTTTTGCCTACTTTAGACACTTCTACTAATAATAATAATAATAATGCCAATAACAATAATAATCATGATCCTATTACTGCTCCCCCTCCCCCTGGTTCTGTCATTCGTACTTCTAATAGACACAAACATCCTCCCTCGTACTTAAATGATTATGATTGCAAGCTTATCTCTAGTTCCAAACCTTCTGTCAACATGTCAGGTACTCTTTATCCCTTACACAATTTTTTATCTTATGATTCTACTTCCCATAAATCATTCCTTATGTCTCTTTCTATTAATCCTGAACCTAATACATATAAACAAGCTATTAAGTATGATTGTTGGAAACATGCCATGGATCAAGAAATACTTGCTCTTGAAATGAACAAAACATGGATTTTAACTGAGCTGCTTGAGGGTAAAGATATTATAGGTTGTAAATGGGTGTTTAAAACCAAACTAAAATATGATGGTAGTATTGAAATATATAAAGCAAGACTTGTAGCCAAGGGTTACACTCAATTAGAAGGCGTTGATTATTTTGAAACTTTTTCTCCCGTTGTTAAAATGACTACTGTTAGAATGGTTTTGGCTATTGCTTCTGCTAAGAAATGGCATTTATATCAACTTGATGTCAATAATGCTTTTTTACATGGTGACCTTAAGGAAGATGTATATATGCAACTTCCTCCTCGTTTCCAATCTCCCAAGCCAAACTTAGTTTGTAAACTTACTAAATCCATTTATGGCCTCAAGCAAGCAAGTAGAAATTGGAATCAAAAATTATCTAATGCTCTTGTTTCTTTGGGATATGTTCAGTCCATATCTGATTATTCTTTATTTGTCAAAAATTATGATAATCATCTCACATTTATTTTGGTCTATGTAGATGACATCGTTCTCACTGGTGATGATTTAAAGGAAATCAATTGTGTTAAAAGCTTTCTTCATTTTACATTCAAAATCAAGGACCTTGGCTCCCTCAAGTTTTTTCTTGGCCTAGAAGTTGCACAATCTTCCAAAGGTCTATCTCTAAATCAAAGAATTTATGTGTTGGATCTCTTGAATGATATGGGCTTGCTGAACTGCAAACCAGCCTATAGTCCCATGCTTCCCAATCTCAAGCTTCAAAAAGATGATGGAAATCCATATCCAGATCCAAAGCTCTATCGATGTATTATTGGTCGTCTTCTCTACCTTACTAATACACGTCCAGATCTTTCTTTCTTTGTCAATAAACTGAGTCAATTTGTTTCAAATCTCATGCATTCTCACTTCGTTGCTGCTACCCGTGTCTTGCACTACATCAAAAGATGTCCTGGTACAGGACTTTTCTTCTCATCCTCTTCAAATTTGCAACTTTCTGCTTTCTCAGACAGTGACTGGGAAGCATGCCCTGATTCAAGAAAATCAATCACCGGCTTTAACGTTTTTCTTGGCTCCTCCTTCGTTTCTTGGAAATCAAAGAAACAAACTGTAATTTCTCGCTCATCCTCCGAAGCAGAATATCGAGCTCTTGCACATACAACTTGTGAAATACAATGGCTTATCTACATTCTCAAGGATCTTCATATTCCTGACCATACTCCTGTCCCAATTTATTGTGATAGCAGATCAGCAATCCAAATTGCTCAAACCCAATTTTTCATGAGCGAACAAAGCACATAGAGTTGGATTGTCATCTTGTTACTCATTTTTAGGTTTGTTATTTTCTTTCAGTTATAACTGAAAATTGATACTTTGTATATAAATAGCACATTGCTATTTTATTAAAATTCATTATTCAATTTATATCATTATAACATACTTGATTGTAATTTTTTTCTCTCTGTTGCCTCTTCATCTTATTTCTCTGCTCTCACCAAAGTGGCAAAGCAGATCTATCACCAAAGTGAAGAACAATGAACTAACTGTAAATAATTTCAATGAAAAAAACAAAAAAAATTCCACCAGATCCATTACACAGGTTCACTTCAGAACAAGTTAAAAAGATAGACCCACCAACAAAATCACACCACAACATTGAATCAGGCTCGAAATTGAACAACAGAACAACGTCGAAAACTGAAAATTGTCACAGATTTTAGCGCAAATCAGAAAACCAAACCCATCAATCAAAATAAATTAACAAACTACAAAACAACAACTTAAATTAATTACAACTTAATTATTTTGTTTATGTGTTAAGTTATAAGTGATCTATTTTAGTTAAAAATTAATTATTTTAATTTAGATATATAAATTTTATTATATTTACTATTGTAATTATAAATTTATATGATTTCATATGAAGATTTTGAATATTTTTTTATAGTATAGTTAATTATTCTGTTATTTTTTTTCTCAAATCATTTTCTATAAAACTTAATTTTTTTTTTCAATTTATTTCTTTTTATTTCTTATCTTTCCCTCGCGTGCCAAGCACCCTAATTATGAAGACATACATGTGCTCTATTATTGTCTGTTATCATGTAATAACTGCTAAGTGTTTATTGTTTGTCTTCATAACATGATTGTTAAATGGTAATTTTTAATTTCGGTTGGTCCTATACATTATTGTGGAAATTAGGCCTTGCCTTCAGATGATACCCGAGTTCGTCCTACCGATTGTTATCCTAATGACGAAAACGTCATTAGACTTCCCTGACTAGCACCTGTCGACTGCTTGGGCATACAACCCCATCTCAAGCAGGGCTACATATACCGATCGAGTTAGAGCTCCCACTTTCGGTAGTGAGCTGTTTTGAGATTCCTGCGCCACCGAAGCCACTTATCTCGTGGGTGGACTTGACCGCTAAGGAGATTGATCCCTCCATGGCTGACGAGGAGGAAGAAGTTACTTCAAGGAGAGATACTGTGTCAGAAGGAACTTGTGCAATGTGTGGAGGTCACCCTTGTTACTGTACTTATTATTGGATGATTAGATTAGTTTTTGGTTGTATAGGTTCTTAGTGTTGTTCTTTTGGTGGTTGTACTTATTTTGTTTTGAGATGACTATATCTATGACATAACTCGACAATTGACTTTTTGGTGTGTCCATGTTCCATTTTTTTTGACGTGACCATGGGGGGATAGCATTCTTGGAGCAGTACTTTTGTGTAAGTGTTTGCCGAGAATACCCCAGGGGTATGAGCCATGTCTGATAGGTCACATAGCCCCGGTGTATTTTCTATTTGTATACTTTGGATTATTGTCCCAAAAACTATCTTAGGTTGTTGGTATACATATGATGTAATTATTTATGACTCTAGCCGTTTTGTGTTACGACGTATTATTTTATTAAGTTGTTTAAAAAAAATGCACTCGCGCTGTTAAAAATCGGGGTGTTACATGAAACTCAAGGAGCATGAAATGTATCATCAAGGCCAAGGCTGAGATCAACAGGTAGAAACACAAAAGGAAAATGTAGGTATTCAGCTTGAGGTGGAGTATTCAAGGAAAATTGTGGTTGACGAGATACCAGGGGTTGAAGTAAATGTTGAAGATCAAGATGATAATGCAGTATCATTTGATGATGAGGAGCTTGATGATTATTTTCTTGCAAGGGATAGGGAGAAGAGACCTATCAAAGCACTAAGTAGGGTTAACTATGTAGATATGGTTGCTTTTGCTCTCACTATAACTAAAGAAAGTGAAAGTGAGGAGCCAAAGACATACATTGAAGCCATCAATTGTAAGGAGTATCAAAAGTTGCTATCAGCTACATATGATGAGATGAACTCATTAAACAAGAATGAAACCTGGGTGTTGGTGGACAAACCTAGGGAAAAAAAATCTTGTCAACTGTAGGTGGTTGTTCAAAATCAAAGATGGAATTTCAGGATTAGAAGGAGCTAAATTCAAAGCTAGGTTGGTAGCAAGAGACTTCACTCAAAGGGAAGGAATTGACTTTAATGAAGTGTTCTCACCAAGTGTGAAACAAACTTCAATTAGAATGTTGTTGGCCTTAGTGGTACAAGACAATATGGAGCTAGACAAGCTTGATGTAAGGATTGCATTAATACATGGAGAGATGGAGGAACAAATCTATATGTCACAACCTGAATAATTCATTAAGAAGGGTGAGGAAGGCAAGGTGTGTCTACAAAAAAGGTCACTTTATGGTCTGAAACAGTCACCTAAGCAGTGGTATAAAAGATGTGATAGTTTCAAATTAATCATGGTTTTAAATGAAGTAAGCATGATAGTTGTGTGCATTGGAGGATCACAAAATTGAATGACATGACCTACTTACTCTTGTATGTGGATGACATGCTTGTTGCATGTAAGGGCAAGTTAGAGATCAATGGGGGCTGCAAGCAAAATTTTGGGAATACAAATCCTAAGCGAGAAATTAGGAGGTTCTCTTTTCATTTCTCAAAATCATTATGTAGAGAAGGCACTGAAAAGGTTCAATATGGATCAAGATAAGGTAGTGAAGACTTCTATTGGCCAACATTTCAAGCTCTCACATCAACATTCCCCTAAGATAGCTGAGGAACAAGCTTATATGGAGAAAATTCCTTCGTCAAATGTTGTTGGTAGTCTCATGTATATGAAGATATGTACCAGACCAGATTTGGCTTATGTTGTGAGTTTAGTGAGCAGGTATATGACCAGACTTTGAAGACTTCATTTGGAGGCATTGAAATGGCTCCTCAAGTTTTTAAAGGATACTTCATGTGTTGGATTGAAGTGTACCAATCAGGATAGGAATATATTTCAAGTGACTAGATGTGTTGATTATGACTATGTTGTTGTTTGGACACTACAATGTCCTTGATTGGGTATGATTTCAAGATTTGTGGTTGTAAAATACATGTTTTTGATGAAGACAAAAGACTAACGATGATGATGATCAAGACAACAAGCTCAAAAAGAAGAAGTCCAAAATATCTTATCGATAAACTTTAACATACTAGATGTTTAAATGTAAAGGTAAATGATACAATCACAAGATCAAGTACATGAGAACTTTTCATCTTTACATATGCATAAAAAGTATTTTCAAAAGTCAAAATTGCATTTACAAAGTATTAAAATTAATATTTTTGACACAATACAAAGGTGTATTCGAATACAACATAAGTGTATTCAAATACCGATGAAAATTGCTAAGTCATTAGCAAAAGCCTCTCATCTGTATTCGACTACGTCCTAATGTATTCGAATACAACCAACAAGTCAGTGGCAAAATTGATCAATCTGTATTCGACTACATTCATGTGTATTCGACTACACAGTGTTAAATTTGAAAAATGGTTCGAATACATACATCCTGTATTCGAATACAACTAGAAGCAATGCAATTTTTCAGATATGAAATGGTTCTAGATCATTGCAATTGTTCCACAAACCTCTTGGATCAATGGCCACGAATCTGAAGAGATGTTTATGGAGTATAAATACACCATAACTTCAGATTAAAAAAAGATAATCCCACGATCAAACATTAAACAACTTTGAACAACTTTTCTATTTTTCTCAAAGTTATTGTTCATAATTCAAGCACTTGCATTTCACTTTCATATCCTTAACAAAGGTTCTCAAAGTACTTTAAGCAATATTGGATTGTTATCATTATATCTCTCTTCCATACTCTTATATCCTTACCAAATTACAGTGTTTGTAAAAAGAAAGTAGTACTTTCTTTAAGTAGTTTTATCTAAGATAGTGGGGTGCTATCTTAGAGGTTTTGTTAGAAATTTGTAGCAGAGGTCCTAGGGTGGGACTGGTACATTTTCTAACAATAGTGGAGAAATCTCTTGTGGTGTGCAAGACGACTGGATGTACCTTTGGGTATAAGGGGAACCAAGATAATATTGTTGTGTTCTTTACATTACTGCCATTTACTTTATCTTTTACTATCCGTAAGCGCAAAAATCGATTCCTAATTCATTGAAAATAAGAAATACTCTTAAACACCTAATTCACCCCCCACCCCATCTTAGGTGCACATCTATACTTATAGTGAGTTGAAAGTTATGAATAAGGAAAATTACAACAAAGCACATGATCCATCCATCGAAATTAGGAGGAACATGAGAGAGCAATTCCCTAATGAAATCACTCTCTCTCCCTCTTTGAGCCTTCTTAGCTTTCTGTATTTCCTCAATTGTATTTCAATTTCTATAAAGTAAATTGTATTGTTTCTTGTAAAATTTAGTACAATTTGTCACTGGTGATTCTCTTGTTCTGTTTTCCTCAAAATTCAATCATAACATTGAAAGTGTAATCTCCAACCTATAGTGTCCTTATATAAAAAAAATAAAGTGATTAATCCAGCACCTTATTGTTGTGGTACATATGGAGAAGGACGTTGTTCCTTGGTTCCAAATGTTATCTTGCAATCGTCCATTTTAATCATGAGCTCTATTCACGCGTGCTTTAGAAATGGAATTTGGACCCTCTGAGTATGAATCCCCACGCCCTACACTTTTTAAACTTACCCAAACCACCTAGGAGAAATGGACTGTTTTATCAGTGGATTACACCCTGATATTAAACGCGAGGTCAATGCTCAATCACCAATTTCACTATCCAAAGTCATAGTACTAGCAAAACTTTTCGAAGAAAAATACCTTCCCTCACGCCTAAGCAAGTAGAAGCCTCATCACAAACACCATACCATTTCTCCAAAACCACAAAACCCTCAACCTTACCTCCCTTACTACCAAACCCTAACCCAAAACCTACAAACACACCACCCAAATCCAACCCTGTCAAACAAATTACGCAAGTTGAAATGCAACTGTGACGCAATAAGGGTTTGTGCTACTACTGTGATGATAAATTTTCCCTTCCACACAATTGTCTGAATCAACATTTCCTGTTACTTCAAATTGATGCGTCTGGGGAACCGTCTCAATTAACCAACCCACCCAATTTAACAATACCAGAACCAGACCTATTAGGGGATTCTAAACACCATATGTCCTTGAATGCTTTAAATGGATCCCATGGTGCAGGTACCATGCATTTTCAGAGCAATATTCAAGGTATTAAGGTCAGCATCCTATTGGATAGTAGAAGCTCTAACAACTTCCTACAACCACACATTTATTGCCTATAATAGCTACTTGTTGGGAACGGTAGCTCCTTAACCTTGCAGTGTTTCATAGCTGATTTACATGTTACCATTCAAGGTAATAATCTACACTTGCCTTTTTATTTATTGCCTATAATAGCTGCTGATTTGGTGTTAGGGGCCCCTTGGTTAAAAACCCTTGACCCACACATAGAAGATTACAATGCTTTATCCATCAAGTTTTATATCCAAAACACCTTTATTACTCTGTATAGGGATCAAATGAAAGGTCCTACTCAAGCTCAGTTCCACCACATTAAGCGTCTACAACATACTTACTCTATTATGGCTTCTTATACACTACATTTTCAGCAAGTTCTCCCTGTTGATGGATCCTTACCTTCTGACTTACCTCCAGACTTGGCAGCATTACTTAATAACTATTTGGATTTGTTTTCTTAGCTGGTGGGTCATCCTCCGACCCGATTTTAAGACCATACTATCACTTTGCTAGAGGGCAACAACCCTGTCAAAGTCAGACTGTACCACTATTCTCATAGTCAAAAGGCGTAGATTGAAAGTATGGTTAATGATATGTTGGCTCAACGTATCATACAACCAAGCAATAGTCCTTTTTCGTCATAGGTTCTCCTTCTTAAGAAAAAGGACATGTCTTGATGGTTTTGTATGGATTATAAGGCCTTAAATGCTATTGTTGTTAAAGACATTTTTCCTACACCTATTGTTGATGAATTATTGGATGAATTATATGGTGCTCAATACTTTTCCAAACTAGACTTGCATTTTGGATACCACCAAATTCTTGTCAAACCGGAGGATAGACACAAAACCTCTTTTCGAGCACATCATGGTCTATACGAATGGCTAGTAATGCCTTTTGGTTTATCCAACGCTCATGCCTCGTTTCAGAGCTTGATGAATGATGTCTTTCATGCTCAACTTCAAAAATCAGTGCTTGTTTTCTTCGACGATATCTTGATTTATAGCCCTTGTTGGTCATCTCACTTAATCCATTTGAAAGAGATTTTACAGCTGATGCGCCAACATTCTCTCTTTGGAAAAATGTCCAAGTGTTGCTTTGGTTTTACTATAGTCGATTACTTGGGTCACACCATCTCAAGTAAGGGCGTTTACATGGATAAATAAAAAATCAAAGCAGTTTTAGAGTGGCTTATTCCAAACAACTTGAAATAACTTAGAGGTT
Organism: Cicer chorassanicum; assembly: GCA_037974735.1. Taxonomy (NCBI): domain Eukaryota; kingdom Viridiplantae; phylum Streptophyta; class Magnoliopsida; order Fabales; family Fabaceae; genus Cicer; species Cicer chorassanicum. Next base: position 25,809,142 of record JBBPBP010009778.1, read on the forward strand.
TTTTGGGCTTATCTAGTTACTATATGCGCTTTATCCTTAGCCAAGACAAGCATCCCATTGCTTATTTCTCAAAGAAATTGAACTCATCCGTGCATAAAAAGTTAGCATATGTGAGGGAGTTGTATGCTGTCATTAAGGCCATGGCAAAGTTTAGACACTATATTTTTGGCCATAAGTTCATTATAAGAACTGATCAAAAGAGTCTTAAATGCTTCACAGATCAAACCATTCAAACACCAGAGCAACAAAAATGGCTTCACAAATTTCTGGGTTTCACCTTCACAATTGAATACAAACTCGAAAAAGACAATGTAGCTACAGATGCCTTATCTAGATCATTTTTTATGGCCATCTCTGGCCCTACAAATCCTTTAATGCCTATCATTAATGTTGTTGTCAATGCAAATGCAAAATTAGTTGTTTTGAAACAACAATGTATCCAATGTTGCTGCATTGATCCTTGTTACCAAGTCGGAAATGATGTTCTGCTATGGAAAAATCGTGTGGTTGTACCACCTCTTCCCTATCTGGTTCAGTCGATTTTGGAAGAATTCCATTCCTCTGTTTTGGGGGGACACTCTAGGGTAGCTCAAACTAAAGCTAGAATTGTAGCTCAATTCACTTGGCCTTCAATGTCTAAGGACATTACCTTATTTGTCGCCAACTTCTTGGTGTGCCAACAAGCTAAAGCCTCCACGGCTGCCCTTGTCGACCTGCTGCAACCACTGCCAATTCCGACTCAAATTTGGGACGATGTTTCCATGGATTTTATCACGGGTCTCCCTTCCTCTTATAGTTTTACTGTTATTATGGGGTGGATCGACTTTCAAAATATAGTCATTTTGCTTCGTTAAAGACTGACTATACCGGTTAGAAACCAGCTGAAACGTTTTTGCACCACATCATTAAATTGCATGGGTTTCCGAGAAGCATTGTATCAGACAGGGCAAGGTTTTCACTAGTTCTTTTTGGCAGCATTTATTCAAACTAAGTGGTACCACACTCTTTATGAGCTCGGGTTATCATCCTCAATCGGATAGCCAAACTGAAGCCGTTAATAAATGCCTTGAAATGTATTTAAGATGTTTTGTAGGACAGGTTCCTTCTAAATGGTCTAAGTTGTTAGATTGGGCTGAGTTTTGGTATAACTCTTCCTTCCAAACTAGCATTGGCATGACACCATTTAAAGCTGTATATGGTCGTGACCCACCTACTTTTCTCAAGTATGATTCGACAATCATTGAGCCCCCTTCACTCCAAACACTGTTGACCGAGAGAGATACAACTGTAGCTACTTAAAGGTAACCTTCTGCATGCCGAACAAAAGATGAAACATTTTGCTGATACCAAGAGAAGACAACTAGAGTTTAACATGGGTGACATGGTTCTAGTTAAACTCCAACCTTATCGACAACACTCGGTGTAACTGCATCAGAACCAAAAGTTGGGGTTATGTTACTTTAGACCTTTTCCCATCATTGAGAAAATCGGCGTTGTGGCCTACAAAGTTTTACTTCTTACGTCAGCAAAGATTCATCGAGTGTTTCACATTGCTAATCTGAAATTGTGCAAGGGAGATCATCCAACTCAATACATGCCTCTACCGCTACTTACTACTGAAACCGTACCTGTTTTAGTTCCTCTTACTGTGTTGGACACCAGAATTCTGCTACAACAAGGTCAAGATACACCTCAAATTCACGGTACAGTTGTAGCATTTGCCTCCTACAGAGGCTACTTGGGAAAATTATGAGGCCACTTCGCTACTTGTATGAGAATTTCCACCTTGAGGACAAGGTGAATTTTAAAGGAGGGGGTAATGTTATGAATAAGAAGAATTACAACAAAACCAAAACGGTAGCACATGAGCAAGGACACATGGCACAAGATTCGTCCACCAAGGAAATTAGGAGGAGAATGTGAGAGAAGTTCCCTAACAAAAAATATTACAAGAACTTTGTTAAATACATAATGGAATGGCAATTAGGGAAGGAAATGAATGGATGATGAAATCTCTCTCACTACTAAAAAAATTGGTTTTAGCTGCCATATTTAGTGTCGGCCACCGATACCGACGCTAGTTAACGTCGGTCAAGCTCACGCTAGAGAGATCTCTCTCCCTTTGAGCTTTGATAGCTTTTTGTATTTCCTCAATTATATTTTAATTTCTCTAAAATAAATTGTACCGTTGCTTGTAAAATTTAGTACGATTTATCACTAGTGATTCTCTTGTTCTGCTTTCCTCAAAATTGAATTATAACTTTGGAAGTGTGATCTCCAACATATAATGTCCTTATATATAAAAAATAAAGTGATTAATCAAACTACAAAAGAGATAAGACATAAAACAAATAAATGTAAGAAATCATAGTATGAAAGTTATGGACAAAATGTTGTGCTCCTACACTGAAAAACATTTTAATATATAATAATAATAATAATAATAATAATAATAATAATAATAATAATAATAATAACAATAATAATAATAATAATAATAATAATAATAATAATAATAATAATAATAATAATAATAATAATAATAATAATAATAATAATAATAATAATAATAATAATAATAATAGTGTTGTCGTTAATCACCGCAGCCTGAAATAGGTCAAGAGTTTCTAGATTTTGACTCTACTTTTTCATTCCCTATATAATCCCTGCCATTAAGAGTGTGAGGAGATATCGGACAAACATCAAACATATCTTATGATGACAGCCTGTTTCAATTTCAACCTCAAAATATGGCTTCTTAACTTGATTAGTATTTTGTTTGTTATGGTTTCTATTACACATGCGAGACTAAATCCGGATTTTCGAGTGAAAGCAGTTAATCTTGGTGGCTGGTTAATCTATGAACCATCTCTTTTCGATGCCATTCCAAATAAAGACTTCTTGGTTAGTAATAATTACTTTATAAGAAACCTTTACTGTATTTGCTGGTGTCAATTATAAGTGATTGATATATTTTTAACTTCATTAATTTGCACTTATCTAATGAACCTAATATCTAGTGTTGGACCAGCGGTAGTAGGGGTGTATAAAGATGAGTTATGTTGGGTATAGTGTGTCTTTGATTTTAATATTTGTTCGAATAAATTTTAGATCATATATGTTATTTAATTTGATTATTACGGACGAGACGAAATAAAAATAAAACTGGGTTGTTCTTAAGATGAGAAGTTAAATATCAATTCTTAAACTTTCTTTTAAAAAAACAATTAAACATAAACAACTCATAATAAGTCACATATGATTAACATATGTCAATTTATTTAAGAGTAATAATTTATAATATTGTTTTATAAACTATAAATTACTAAATTAGTAATCCGATTGATAATTTTTTTTGGAAAGAATAAATCAATAATAACATAAAATTATAACAAAAAATAATCATTTGTTCTTGAAATAATTTGAGACAGGGGGTAATTATTATCTAATCATTTTTTTATCTTGTCTTTATCTTGTATTTATTTTTTTGTCTTTAATTTTTTTTAGACCTGA
>JBBPBP010009778.1:25820774-25841249 GCA_037974735.1 Cicer chorassanicum
ATATATGTTAAGTAAGCCATTGAGTTTGGCAAAAAGAGAAAGAGAAAACGAAATAAAAAAAAAAAAACTAATGAGCATCAGACTTTTGATTTTTATAATCTTATAATACTAACTATTAACTTATATATATATATATATATAAAAGGCAAGCTTAGAAAAAGCAAAATCCAATCTCTAGGCTACAGCGCGAGAAACTTCTTCTTCTTCTTTCCTTGAGTTTTCAAAAAAAAATTCAAAACCCATAAAAACAAAACCTTCATTTTCTTCTAAATTTAAGCTTCCATTCGAGAAGTGACAGAAGGGAAAGTTGCTCACCTCCACAATGCGGTGCTAGTGAGCTAGTTTTCGAAGTGACGTGCAAACAAAATATTTCACCGAAATTAATCGCGGTGCCGTAATCGGTTGTTAGAGCTACCGTATAGGTAAGAGCTCCTTCCAAATTTTTAGCTTGCATATAAGATTTTATATGTGTATTTATGGAGTTGGAATTTGGAGAAATTGATGTGTTATTTTGTAGAAATTGAATTTAATTGATTTATGTGTGTTTTGAGGAAATTAAATTTAAGGTGTTTATGGGTAAAAATTTGGAGATTTATATTTGTGATTTATGGTTAAAAATTTAGAGATTTAAATTTGTGATTTATGGTTAAAAATTTAGAGATTTAAATTTGCGATTTATGGTTGAAAATTTTGGAGATTAACTTTGGTGGTTTATGTTTGGAAATGTTGAGGTTTGAATTAATGTTGAATATTTGGTTGTAAAAGTTTGGTGTGCGAAAAAGATATAATTTTGGGAATTTTGTTGTGGTTGGATAAATTTTAGTTGTGAACAAATTGTTACAAATATTTATGTTTATGTAGTTAGCTCCTTGAGTCTCGAAAAGGAATCGAGGCCGTTGGCACCGAGTTAGCGGTGGGGAGAACTCTGAGATATTAATGTTGTTGTGGTGATTCATGTTTGGTGTCATTGATGTGTTCATAATTAATATTATGAATTTTTAAGATGTGATTTATGTGTGGATTATGGTTGAAAATTTTGGAGATTAAATTTGGTGATTTATGATTTAAAATTTTGGAGATTAAATTTGGTGATTTATGGTTGAAATTTTTGGAGATTAAATTTGGTGGTTTATGGTTGAAAATGTGGAGTTGTGAATACGGGTTATTCAAGATTAAATTTGGTGTGAAATTTTGGAATTCGAATTGATTGAATTTGTTGTGTTTGAGATGGGAAAGTGTGGTGAATGTGCGATTGATGTATCCATAATTGATGGTGTATGCGTTATGAATTTTATAGATGAATATATGTTTGAGTATGCTCTGTGAAAAGATAAAAAAAAAATCATTAGTGTTAAATGAGTATTAAAAAAGGGGAATCTTTTAATAGCTGCATTTACTTAATGGTTGTGGTGAAAAGAGTCAGAGTATGCTCATGCATTTCATAGTACATGGTGACCGCGATGGGCCATAGTGATAGTTGTAACCGTGATGGGCCACGAGATGATGCCATGTGAATAGTTGGTTCATCTTATCCTTGCGAGGATTTTCGCGTCGTGTTGATCTGTGAGAGATTGCACTCTTGTAAGTCATGCTGATCTGTGAGCGATTGCACGCATAGAAAATTAGTACTTGTTTGTGAGAGGTTGTACGATAGTAAATTGTGCTGATCCGTGAGAGATTGCACCTTGATAATTAGTATTGGTCTGTGAGAGGCTGTACAATTATCATTTACGCCATTCGAGGAGGGTTTTGGTTTGGAATTCCGGAATCATGTGCATTGGCATATACGCATTACATTAGGGTGATTGGCATGCGAGTCATGTTTGATATACTGTTATGGTTGTATATACATACTCTGTTGTTGTTTGTAATTGTGTTGTAATTGATGAGTGTGATTGATTGATTTTGTGTGGTAAGTGTTGAATGATTGCGAAACGTTTTCAAAACTGAAATCTGCAAATTTTAGCAGTGTGTAGTCGAATACAAATATTCAATTTTGCTACTGACTTGTGAAATAGTACTGTTTTTGAATACAATGATGCTATATTCGAAAACGACAGTGCAATTTTGTCCAAAACTTCATTTTGCAACTTTGATTATGCATGTTTGGCATATGAAAACCCATTCTAAAGGTATGCTAAGTTTAAAGGTTATTTTGTGCATTTAAAATTTAAATGTTATGTGATATTTGTTAATTTCGGTTGGTGACCTTTACAATTATTGAGGAAACCTGGGCTTTGACCTCAGATGAGAATCAGGATCGTCCTACCATTTAGTACTCTGGAGATGGGAACTGAGTTAGACTTACCTGACCAGTGTTGTGTCAGAAGGATTTATGTGGGGCGCGTGGAGATCACTTGGGTTATAGTTTTATTTTGTAGCATGATCAGATTAGATGGTTGTATAGGGGCTAGATGTCTATCTATTGTGGTTATATTTATTTCATTCTGGAAGACTGTATCTATACCATATATTGTCAGCTTGACTTTTATTTTGATGGGTCCTTGTACCACTTTTTGATGTGATGTGAGGAAGTTAAAAATTCTTGGGGCAGTGCTTTTGTACAGGTGTCTGCCGAGAATACCCCAGGGTTATGAGCTACCTTGGATAGGTCTCATAGCCCTGGTGTATTTTTCTATTTTAAATATTTTGGATTTTCATTTCAAAACCGTTTCCGCTGTTTGTAATTATTGTTGACTTTTGTCGTTGTGATACGACTTAAATATTTTATCCAAAGGTATTTCTCTCTTTATTATGAATTTGAATTTGTTTTAAAAAAAAATCGAGCTGTTACATATATGGTCTAATAACTATAATAGTATACATGATAATTCCACCTTCCACAATTAATGAAATCATTGTCATGTTTTCTTTCTCAAGTGATGAGATAGAAAATTGTCTCCTAGACAAATCATTATGATGTTATCAAATGTACGTTGATCGAGAAACTTTATAGATCTATCTCCATAGATCCTGAATCCTAACACTTAGAAAAAGTTGCCCAAGTCCGTTTTTAAGAAACATTTTGCAACTATGCTTTTACGCTTTGTAGGGATACTGTTATATGATGATTCGTACATGTTTCACATATAAGACCATAATCAATAACGTTCCCACTAACCTCTATATATACATAAGCTCACAAGAGAATCTATGAATGATTTAAGCACCTTGACTAAGAGAAAGTCTCACCATAATCTTTACCATAGATTTGGATGGAACACTTCTTAGCACACATGGCTTAAAGGTATTTAATATACTATCCATTCTAGTCTTCAATTGAAGACCCATTTGCACCCTATATCCATCAGGGAAACTCCATCAAGTTCCAACCTTGTTGGTTTAATTGGATTCCCTCACATATTTTATGACGATACAACTTATCATATCTATTCAGATCTTGTGTAATCAGGTTAAGTGACATATCCACAACATTTGTGGAATTTACTGATGTTCCATTATCATAGGTCTTGTGGTTCTTGAATTTCTCCAAGTTCTAAAATTTTTCCATTGGTTCCAATGAGATTTAACCCATTTAAGGAATACATAAGTTTTCGCGATAAACTCTTTATCGTTGGAGACTTTGTACAAAAAATATCTTTATTTTCCTAAGGATATTCCAAAAATTACATTTATTTAGTTTGATTTCAAGCTTATTTGAAAACAAATAAACTTGACAACTCAAATCTTCATAAATGTCAGTTTTGGCCTTGTAAATCATTTCATATCTCATATAGAATTTTATAGCCTCTATTGAAACACGATATGTGGTCAAGAAATAGTTGTATAAATCTATATTTTAGAAAGAGGTTTTATATTTGTTTGACTCATAACAAATCAGACTATGTTTGACAAGGTTTAATTTAGAATGTCATCAAATTGTTAGCTTAAGTTTTTACCATCATGATCCAATCACATGATCTCAATAATTTTGCCAATATGATTTTCTACTTCATTCTTCGACTCTATGAATACTTCAAAAGTATTTTAATTTATGTTTCATAAGATACACAAACCCTCATTTACTATAATCAATAGTAAATGCCACGAAGTTACGGAATCCTCCTTTTACAAACTTGTTTAGTAACTCATATACATTTCTTCCAAAAGATTACTAACTCTTTCATCATGACTGATAGTTAGAGCTTAGTCAGCTTTTCCAATAAGTAATTATCATAAACCTCAAACAATTTCCATTAGAATGAGTCCAATGGTCCATTTTACTGGCACTTGAAAAATGTTTGTACTTCTATGGCCTAAATAATATTGTCAAGGTATATACGAATCAAATAACTAGATTTGAACTTATTGCATGTATGTCATAGATGGGCAACTTGAGACCAATGACACATGGTTCATGTCTTTCAAGATATCTTTCAATAAAACCATCAAGTTAATAAATGAAACAACAATTATGCTTTTATTACAACAAAACATCATTACTTATCATCTCAAGAAATTGAAGTGATGTTTCCAATAAGATTTGGAACATAATAACCCTTATTAAGTTCCAAAGTAAACCCAAAAGCTAAAGTCAAAGCTCTCATTATTATGTAACAACAATTGTTGCATATCACATATGTAGGTTTAATTTTGACTTTAATAAACATTCTAGTCATTTACACATTGTATCATATATGCATGTTGTAGAAAAAGTTGACTTCTATGAAAATTATTTGAAGAGAGTCTAATTATTTCTTCAACTTTAACTTTATTTGATATATGAGACAATTCTTCTTCCAATATTTTGTCCAACCATATTGGAACCAACACTTTCCTTTGTAACCTTTCTTGCCAACTTAAATGAAAGAATAGATAGTTTGAATTTATTCTTTCCTATGTGCTCCTTGCTTTAATTAGCTTTATCTGTTTTTCTTATATAGACCATTCATATAGTTTTTCTTATGTGACTATAACCATACAACAACTCTTATTGGACCAAGTCAATTGTCATCAATATACTCACATAATAGTCTGATCAATGTATTATTGTTGTCCTAATTAAAAACAATATTTTGACTATGGATAGTTTAAGAATAATGTTCTAATGTTCAATAGGGTCTCACGATAAAGTCACACTTGCTGTTCTATTAAATGAACTATTTATTATAAGGACTTTATTATATTATATTGTTAATACAATAATAAATGATGCCTTGTACATATAAACAAAATACATGATTGGTGCTAGGGCTTACACCAACAATACATAAGTAAAAGTAATTGCTAAACTATTCTTTGAAAATGAGAAAAGTATGAGAATTATTTGGCATGTTATTTTTTATAGGGAAAATTTTGTGATCAGAATGAAAAAGAGTTAATAAATGGCAAATGTGATAAGTAGCATATGTGTATATGATCCATTGGGCTGAAGAACGATTACCTAAATTGTTCATTGTGGAGTTAAAATTGGCACTTATGAAGTAGCATGACTGATTTTTATCTCTGGTTAGGTTACCACTTTTCTATTTGTTACAAGTGCGACAAATTTGTGCTACAAGTCAGGAGTGATTTCAAAGACCAAATTCTTGGAATATTCTTTGATTGGTGCTTGTGATGAATGATCATTTTCGTAGGAGTCAGTATTAACATTGTTGGTATTTTTTTTATCACAAAATTGAAAGCTTGGTGGAAATTCATGTTTAAAATAACACGACTCCACTGTATGTCTAGGTTTGTTGTAGAAAGAACATATCTTAACCTAGACATTACCTCCTCCTTGCCCAGAGGAACACTGCCATCCATGTGAATTTGGAGTGAAACCTCTATTTTGATTGGAGTTTCTAAGTAAGATTTTAGGGTTTTTCGCCGTAATGCTTCTCCATATTTGACGCTCTTGCAAAAGAATAGAAGAGAAGACCTTGTAGATCATCAATATTTGGGTTTTGATAGTATTGAAAGAATCGTTTAAGCCTTTCATGAAACATATGATGTATTCAGTTTCACGTTGTTTCTTGAGTAAATTGATGGCATTGAAACTGCAAGTAGGTAAGACACGACGATTCTTTAGATGCTACCATATCATCTTGAGGTCTTTGAAAAGAGAATTGACATTTATTTTTTTCCCTTGTTGCACATACTTGATTTTTTGTAGAAGATCTCAAATTGAAAGTGATTTCCCTTTGAGAAACGGTTTTGAAACTCAATCCAAAATCTATGCATGTTTTCAAGTTAAGAAATGCTTTAAGAGAAAACCCCAGCTCTCGGTAATGATGACTACATCATCACCAAATACAAATGATTTTTTATGATGTTCGTCTTACATATATGGGGTATATAATTCAAATGGAAACTGTGATTTACATTGTAGGGAAAAATAGAAGACCTAGTGACAACTGATGTTTCAGAGGTTAGAGGATGGAGAGATGACGACCCATCCATTTTTGAAATAACCATTGCATCAAGATTGCAAGGAGAATTCCAAGTAACAAATGGTTACGGGCCAACAAAAGTAGCACAAGTTATGAAGGTAATAGTCACAAGCACATATTTGATATCACAGTGAGTTTGTTATTTAAGATGTTTCACCGTGACTCTGATAAATCTACATGATACAAAACATAAAATCTACGTGATACAAAACATACTATTGTGTAGAGGACTATAAGTTTACATCATGATGTGATATGATATGTTTGCTTCTATTTTTTGTCTTTTATTTAAGTAATATTTCACATTTTTCTAATAAAAATATTTGTTTAGTGATATATTTATAGTAATTTTTATGAAATAAACTAGTTTTATTAATAATGAGAAATAATAATGTTATACGAGACCTTTTGTATATTATTGACATTTTTTCACAACATTATTATTAGATAAAATTTTATATTGTCTCTACTTATATATATATTAAGTTCAAGTAGTTATTGACATGAACAGAAGGTTAAAACTAATATTTAAAAAACATTAGAAAAATATATTAATTGATATATATTAATATCATTTCACATTATTAGTGTACATTTTTACGTTGAAAAGTAATTGAATACATGTCTAAAAGAGGATTTGGATTCCTTCATCTCACTATTAAATTTATTGGCTTCATTTATAGGTTTTGTAAGTTATAAATCCTAATAAAATTTTAATGGTGGGACAATGAACATATGACTCTTTATATTTGATTCAACCATAAGAGCTTCAATTTTTCGTTTCTCACATACTACAAATTTAGAACGTGAATCAAGTCAGATGTGTATTCAATCACCTTTTAATTAGATTGTGTATGATTTCAAAATTCGAAAAGACAACTATCATTTAGAGTTATTGTTCCATATATTCTTTTAAATTAATAGACTTGAATCATGTTCTTTTAAATTAATATTTCTATTCTTTCATAATTGATAATATTTTTCCAGTACAAATGACAGTCATTAGCATGATCTTTTTTGTTTTAATTTTTCAAGCTAATGTAATGTTAGTTAAAATTGAATTGCGTTTTTTCAGGAACATTGGAACACCTTTATAGTTGAAGATGACTTCAAGTTCATAGTGACCAATGGACTAAATGCAGTTAGAATTCCAGTGGGTTTGTGGGTAGCAAGTGGCCCAATTCCACCATGGCCTTATGTTGGAGGCTCATTGAACGCACTAGACAACGCCTTCTCGAAAATTATTTTTCGTACCCCCCATTTAATGGTCTACCCCCCATTTTAAAAATTAAGGAGTGAAATGACTAAAATGCCCCTGCAAATTCAGTAAAATTGAGAAAAGTTGGACATACCCCCACATTGTGAAATTTCCGGAAAAAGTGAGTGTGAGAAATTTTGGTTTTTCCCAGAAATTTCAAATTCATAGAAATTTCCGGAGAACAAAATACATAGCGGAAATTTCGTTTGTGAAATTTCCGGGAGTTTTTCCGGAAATTTGAAAAATCCGGTAGTTCACATATCAATACCAGAAATTTCAAATTTCCGGGAACAACTCCCGGAAATTTCACAAACGAAATTTCTGGTATGTATTTTGTTCACCGGAAATTTGAAATTTCCGGGCAGTTCACCGGAAATTTCAAAGACTTTGAAATTTCCGGTAGTGTTTTTTTTTTCTTCTATTTTTGTTATTTTTTATGTGTTTTGTGATTAATTTTTTTTCATTGTATTGTTTATAGTGAGGACCAGATGAGCTAAAACCAGTGGAACCAGTGGTGAACATTCTAGAGTTCGGCTGCCTACGCAGTCTAATAGGAGAGCGGCTGTTGAGAAGCGAAGAAGGCGTATGGAAGAAATAGATATTCAGCAGGAATATCAGCAGCAGCAGGATCAGCTGGAGGATCAGCCGCAGCAGGATCATGATCAGCAGCAGGATCATGATCAGCATCAGGATGATTATATTGCTGATCAGGAGCAGGAGCAGGATCAGGAGCACGAGCAACAGGAGCAGGAGGATCAGGAGCTGCCTGATGCTCATGCTCCATTATTTCTTGGTGGTCCGTATGATTTATCTGTTTTGAAGAATTACGAGGACCACATAGCAGTTAAAATTTGGAATGGGCAGGTTAGTTAATAATATTTATTATTAGTTAATATTATTTATTATTTTAATTATTTATTATTATGATTATTTATTAAGTTATTTATTTATTTATTTATTTTAATATATTTTTAGTATAATTTGTTATATTTAAGTTTTATATTCATTATTAAAATTTAAATAAATTGTCTGTTTGTTATTTATTGTAATTAAACAGGATAGGCGCGCCCTTAAAGTCGTCTCAAATGGGAAGAAGCAGGCGAAATTTATTGATATTAGAGCTATATTACCTGCTGAGATTGATCGATGGATTACTATATCCGGACTACGTCCTCTGCAGCGATGTAGTCTGAGTATGATCGATGGTAATCTTATATCTGCTTTTGCTGAAAGATGGCATGCTGAGACCAGCTCATTTCACATGCCATTTGGTGAGATGACCATCACTCTGGACGATGTCAGGGGTCTACTCAGCATCCCATGTCGTGGTGAGTTCTTCACCCCTCCAGCTAATTTCTGTGAAGACCTGGCTATTACTACTGCCGTGGAATTATTAGGAGTGACTGTTGAAGAAGCAGTGGCAGAGACCAGGATTAACAGAGGTCCATCATACAACTTTGAGTGGTTGAAGTCGATATTTTTTACACAGCTGCGTGATGGACGATATGATTGTGCAGCCAGGGCATACCTACTACATTTAGTAGGGTGTACGATATTAGCAGATAAAAGTTTTACACTTGTATTTGCTAAATATTTGTTCCTGTTTCACAATCTTGAGACATGTGGCAGATGGGCCTGGGGACCGGCAACACTTGTTGTGTTGTATGACTATCTACGAGACAGCACTCTACCGGCAACGAAGCAGATCGGTGGATATTTATCCCTTTTTCAGGTACTATTATATTAATTTACATACTTATTATATTATTTGATATGTTTTTATTGGTTTATTAATTATTTGTATGTTTTTATTGTTTTATTAATTATTTGTATGTTTTTATTGTTTTATTAATTATTTGTATGTTTTTATTATTTAAAGACCTGGATATGTGAGCACTTTCCTCATATCTGTAAAAGGGAATTTAATGAGCCGATGCCGATGTCTTGCATGCCTCGGATGTTTTGGTGGACTGCGAAACAAACATCCGGGAACGTGTCTTACTACAGAGCAAAGTTGGAAGCTTTGAGGGAGTCTGATGTAATATGGGCAGTAAATTACGATGAGGACTCTACCACACGGTTTCAGTCTGTTTCGTTATTTACTAGACATATTCGTTGGTGTTCCACTATGGTACCTTATTTACCAGAGAGGTGCATCCGACAGTTTGGATATATTCAGCATATCCCTCGTACACCACCTTTGCTTGTAGTACGTGATGTGGATGTCGAATGGGGTATGTACAGGAACTCTGTTCGAGCCCTGCGTGCAGTATTGCATCGGGCTACATATTCACATCAGACTGTTGAGGGGTACATCCAGTGGTACTATAGGATATCTCATTCTAGGATGACCCCTGACGTTGCCGTAGATGCTGCTGGTCCTGATGTTGCCGGTCCTAGTCATGCCGGAGATTATACAGATGCTGGAGGTCCTAGTCATGGCGGGGATTATACTGATGCTGGAGGTCGTAGTGATGCTGCTGGTCCTAGTGATGGTCGCGGGGAGTGGTATACACGGTGTCAACACGTCGGTGGTCTGATACAGCAGAGTTTAGATTTAGACAGACTACCGGGTGATGATGACATGCATGGTTTATTAGAGAGGGCTTTATACATCTCTAGAGGAGGCAGTTATCAGTAGTATTTTGACTTATTTGTAATATTTGTAATATTTAGACTTATTTTTATTTATTTAGTTTTAATACTTATTTGGTTCCACTTATTTTGTTATTTAGACTTTATTGTGTTATTTGCTTATACTTTATATTTATTGTGTTATTTTGTTTAGACTTAATTGTGTTATTTGCTTAACTGAAAACAACATATAACATGTTATTTGCAACTGTTCTTTATCTTTATCAGTATTCATGGTTAATTTCCTCCATTGTATATGAATAGCCTCCAATGGAATTGGAACACCTTTCAACTTGTACCGTGCCAACTCACATGCACACGGTAATCCATGAGTGTTTCTAATTGTACAACCACATGCAGCTTTGTCGTTACCGACATACCTGACTCTCTTGTACTCATGATCAATATCAGCTAAAGCGTTCTTCGATACAACCCAATTCAAATTCTCAAAGAATGGATTGTTATGTATATGCTCTCTACGACCCCTACTTGTCTCAAATGAACCTTTGATCTTAATAATTTGGAACTTCAACATGTCATGCATACCAGACCATGCCTTACAGAAATCTCCTTTACTATGTTCCAAAAATTTCTTCAACGACCAATGAGCAGACTCAACCCTAATATTCAAACATAAACAAAATTTTATATAAGTATAAATATAACCAAAAATCATACATGTTTAATCATATATAAACAAAATTAATCATATATAAGTATAAATATAACAAAAAAATTAAAGTTTTAATGACGTACCTATTGGTTGTAGTATTTCCTAGATGCAATACTCGATTGGTCCATGCTTCAACAAATCTTTCTTTGTGAGGAATCAACCATGTGTTTTTGACGTAGTCAAAAAACATAATATTATCGACACATGCTTGCTCAAACATTTGCAACATTTCCTCATACTCCTTCTCTTCAGAACAATAAACAATTTTCTTCCACACCTCAAGAATGGGTTCTTGCATATCTTTCTTCAGTATATATTGTTTGCATTTTGCTCCAACATTTTTATTGATATGAAGTTGACAAAGTAAATTTGTTGAAGATGGAAATACAACTTCAATTGCATTCATCAAAGCAAGTTCTCTATCAGTGACAATCACCTGAGGAAATGGAGTGTTTGCAAGAAACAACTGTTTTAACTTCTCCAATGCCTAACAGAAGTTTTCTTGACGCTCACTATCCATATAAGCAAATGCAACATTGAATGTCAACCCAGTTGAAGTTACACCAACAATTTCAAACAATGGTAACCTGTACTTGTTGGTTTTGTAGGTACGATCCATGATCAACACATAATGGAACATGTTCAACAAAGTTATGGAGTCTGGATGCGTCCAAAACATGTCCCTCACAATGTTCGAGTCTCCATGCGTCCTAGTCCAACATGCATACTTCTCAGCTTCAAGTAACTTCAACAAATGTTGCATATCAGTTCTAGGTCCTTTCAAATTCTTTCTGTAGGTGGTTCGACGGTTATAAATTTGATAGATACTAGTCACATTCTCCTTATCTCGATCCCTCAAAGATGACAATATATGCCTCGGTGCAACGTGATACTTAGTCAGTTCGTCAACATGATTCTTATCTTCATCGTTTAAGCGCCCCACAAATGCATTATTCTCAAAAGTAGCCACTAACTCATGGTTGTGAAATCCACACACTAAACTAATAATCCATCCCTCAGCCTCAACATTTTTCAATGGTCTGGATCGAATTTTAAACGGACAACCACACCTTTTTGTTGAAGTACCTGACTCACTTTTATTTGACTGATATTTTCCACCTCTATCACAACCAAGAATTAATTTAGATTTTCTTCCTCTCATTCCTGTCTCTACGTCGGATCGAATTATGATAACAGCTACCCGATTTTGACGACCAACCTCTCTTGCCCATGATACGACAGCTTCCCGTGATTCAAAAATTTGATCGGTTGTGAATGCTTCAGTCAAATCTATACAAACTGGTTGTCTTTTTTCCATACCTATGTCAACAAAACACAAAATTAAAAATTAACAATTTAAAAAAAAAAAAAAAAAACAACCTACCGGAAATTTCAAATTTTCGGTGAACAACACTACTGGAAATTTCAAATTTCGGGTGAACAAAACTATCGGAAATTTCAACTCCCACAAATTTCCGGGAGTATAAATAACGTACCGGAAATTTGGAGACAAAATTTCCGGTACAGTAAATGTACTACCGGAAATTTCACAAGTTTTGAAATTTCCGGTAGTTATATTTTAACTACCGAAAATTTGAGAACAACATATACGTACCGGATTTTTCGTTGATGAGTGAAATTTTGGGAGAAATTTTTTTTTACTTTTTACTGAATGGTGAAATGGGATGGGCAATTTTGGGTTTTTAACAAATTGGGGGGTACAAAAACGATTTTTCCGCCTTCTCATGGGCACAGTAAGCCCATTAACTCAATAAACCCTTTTTAAAAATGGGGAATTTTCACACAAAAAAAAAAGGGAAATACGAAAATTATCGTTATTTAAAATGGTACTAATAAGAATTTTACGGCTTTTCCCCAAAGGGTTTGAACTATGTCCCTTAAAATTACAAGATCAATATTTTTTTCCATGATACTAGTATCTTTTATATATTATTCTGCTTCAGTTAGATTCTAAACTAAATAGATTGTCAAGAATCCAAGCTTGAATATTTCCTTAATAGTTTAAGTCAATACCGTAATATTTTAGATTATATATTTTTTTGACTGTCTTAACCTATCATTGACATTCTATCGAACTTTAATGGCTTTCCTAGCTGCCAATTTTGGTTAGATAAAAGCTAGATTCTAAAATGATTTTTTATAAATATCTAATGAATTGATATTGAAACATTAGCATAACAAGTAATATCTTTATTAACAATTTATCTGTAGGAAATATGGATTAAAAATCATTATTGATCTTCATGCTGCCCCTGGTTCTCAAAACGGATTTCAACATAGCTCTTCAGGAGATGGTTCACAAGAATGGGGAAAAACAGATGAAAATATCCAAGAAACAGTTGATGTTATAAGCTTCCTAATTGCAAGGTTTATATATATAGTATTTGTACATTGTTTCATTATCAACTCATAATGTGATGAAATAATGATTTACTACACATGTTATATATTTCTATGTGTCGCAGGTAAGGTATGCAAAACATCCAAGCCTATACGCAATAGAACTTTTAAACGAGCCCCTATCTCCTGGTGTGACATTAGAGAGTTTAAACAAGTATTACAAGGCTTGTTATGATGTGGTGCGTGGACACTCTACCACTACTTATGTGGTTATGTCAAATAGGTTAGGACCTTCAGAGCCCAAAGAACTTTTTCCTCTTGCCAATGGTCTAATGGGGTCTGTGATTGATGTCCATTACTACAATATTTTTGATGATCTATTTGAAAACAAGACTGCCCAACAAAACATTGATTTTATTTACAACAATCGTTCATCGGAATTGAATTTTATCACGACATCAAATGGTCCTCTTACATTTGTTGGTAAGTCTTAAAATGATGCATTATAATTTTCATAAGAATGTGGTTTGATTTCTATTAGTGTATTACAAAATAGTTTTAAAATATTTATTTTAATTAGAATTAAATAAGTTAAGTAAATATTTGTTTTTCAATACTAAATATAAATTAATCAAATAAATAATTTGTGAAGATTGAACTACATACTAGTTTTCAATTATAAAATGATATGCAATAGTTTACATTATGAATATTACTTGTGATTTTTATAATGCCCTCAATGTTTTGTTGCTTATTTCTTTCCAACATTACTTGATTTTATTTTAGATTTTTATTTTCTCATTTTTTATATTCCTATCTTTGAACTTCAAGTTTCTTTTAGATCCATATTTAATTATTAGTTTTTTTAACGAATTAATTTTGAATTCAAGGGGAATGGGTTTCTGATTGGCGAGTTAAAGAGGCTACAAAAGAGGACTTCCAAAGATTTGGCAAGGCCCAAATAGAAGTTTACGGCCGTGCAACATTTGGTTGGGCTTATTGGGCTTTTAAGAATGCCAACCAGCATTGGAGTCTTGAATGGATGATTAATAATGGTTACATCAACCTTTAGAAAGTTGTCTCCTTTATGAGGAATGTACCCTACACCCCCTCCTATACCTCCCACCCCCCATTTCAAAGGAAAAGACCAAAATGCCCCTTGAAAAAATAATAAAACCTGCAAAAAAATTTAATGTCATTTTTTTCACCCGTTGCATTCGAACCTTTCATTTCTCCGACCTCAGATTTTTGCATACTTCGAAAGTTTCACAGGAATTTCAAACTTCCGAAATAGAAAAGTAAGGATTCAACCCTAAACCTTCGAAAATATCAAGAAATCCCAAAGATTTGAAGCATACTCTTCGAAAATTTACAGAAACACAAGCGTTTCGAAGCATAAACCTCGAACATTTCTATAAATCTCAAAGTTTCGAAATGTATCTTTCGAAACTTTCTTTCAATATGAAAGTTTCGAAATAGGAAAAGTCTGAAAATTCTAAATATGCATTTCGAAGGTTTCAGGTTGATTGAAAGATTCGAGGATCATGCTTCGAAGGTTTGGGTTGAAGGGAAACTTCCGAAATGTATTTCGAAAATTTGGGATGCAGGGAAAGTTTCGAAATGTTTCGAAGATTTCGTTGTTTTTCGAAATTTTCAAAATGATTATTTTATTTATGTGTTTTTTCCCTTTTTGTTTTTTTTGAATATTGATATATTGATATATTGCAGTGCCTAGAATGAGGTGTGCATTTAGCCAGATTATCCGCAACATTGCCCGAAGCGTGGGAGGTGATAGTGGTGATGTCGCAGACAGAATTCCACCAACATCTTCAAACAGACGACGGAATAAAGCAAACCGTCCAATTAGGCAGCGTCGTCGACGATAGGATGATGCCACTGAAACTGTTCAGCCTACGCATATGAACGAGGATGTACCTGAGCCTGCACAGATGGAGCAGGTTGAGGATCAGTATACTGAGCATGCACGTGAGGATGTTGATGATGCTATTGATGCTGATGATGCTGAGTCTGAGCAGGATCAACAGCTTGAGCATGCACGTGATGATGTTGATGATGATGATGCTGAGTCTGAGCAGGATTAGCAGCTCAGATTCCCTAGAGGACCGATGGCGACATCTGTGTTGACACAGTATGAACACCAGTATGAATATAATTATATTCATTATATTTAAGTAATATATATATATATATATATATATATATATATATATATTCATTAGTATATATATTGATTATATTTAATTAATTAGTATATATATTCATTATATTTAATTAATTATTTAATTAAATAAGAACAAATATTTATTGTTATGTTCTTTAATTACTCCCAGGATCGTGGGTCGTTGAAGGTTATTACACATGGATTGAAGCTGAAGAAGTTTTCTGAAATTCTTATACCAGATCCTGTATTACATTGGATTCGGGAATCTGGACTGCTACACCTCTCTTCAGCTTATCTCACTATGGCTGATGCTGGTCTCATATCTGCCTTTTTTGAAAGGTGGCATAGAGAGACCAGCTCATTTCACATGCCATTTGGAGAGATGACAATCACATTGGACGATGTGGCTACTCCTCTTCATATCGCACCTCGGGGTAAATTTTTTGATGCACCTATTAATATGAATACTAATAATGCTGCCAGAGCTGCCCATGAGTATTTAGGTGCATCATGGGAGGAAGCATCAACAGAGATTAATTATAATAAATGTGCCCAGTATAGATTGCAATGGTTGCGTGATTTATACAGTCGTCTCATTCAGACTAACCAGTTTGAGTGTGCGGCTAGAACGTACCTATTGCATTTAGTTGGCTGCACTATTTTTGCTGATAAAACACATACACGTGTGGAGGCAAAATATGTTAGTTTATTTATTAACTTAGATAGTTGTCGAGACTATTCGTGGGCTACTGCTGCATTGGTTTTCCTGTATGACAATCTTGGAGATGGAGCTGTCCACGACACTCGACAGTTGGGTGGTTACGTGACCTTACTACAGGTATATATATTTATATCTTTAATTATTTATTTATGTATTTATTTATTTATTGTGTAGTGCTGGATTTACGAGCATTTCTCTAGCATCTGTAAGCGGGGCGATAGAGGAAAGGTTCCTGCACATCTTCCTCGAGCATGTAGGTGGACTGCGAAACATGCTTTTGAAGGTGGACTGATGGCATATCGTCGGAGACTCGATGCTTTGACACTCGATGATGTATTGTTTATACCATATGATGATGATCGAGTTAATCATCCGTTTGTGAAGCTTTCGATGTTCTCTAGATACCTTCGATGTGGTGCAGTCTCAGTCCCGTATCTGTCAGAGCGATGTCTTCGACAATTTGGTCGTATTCAGTGCATACCGCGTAACGTTCCTCGAGTGCCGGAGAGTATAGATTTGGAGTGGCAGTCTACTATGAGATCATCTGTCATTGCCTTTCAGCGACTATATCCTGTTGCGACTTTTCCTGGAGAGGTCACTGCAGACTACTATGCATGGTACACATTTGTATCACATCCTCTGATCCTCCCTCCACCTACAGCTGCACCTTCGAGTCCACCTACTGCTGCTGCACATGCTGGTCCATCATCTGCTGATTCACATGTTGGTCCATCATCTGCTGATTCACATGTTGGTCCATCATCTTCTGTAGATGGTGGTAGAGACCGTAGACATCGTAGAACACTTGAGATTGCACGTAGGGTCTTAGATTTGGTAGAGCCATTTAGTGAGGTTCATGAACAATTAACTGAATTATGCCACTTGTACGACGATTAGTTATTGTGTTATGTAAGATTGTGTTATTTTGTTATGTAACATTGTCGTGTCACTGTTATTTATGAATTTTTACTTTGAGTTAAAACGTAAATGATAAATGATAAAACGTTAAATGATGGATAAATGATAAAACGTTAAATGATGGATAAATGATAAAATAAAAAAATGAATAAAACGTAAATGGACAATCAAACATAATTTATAATCTTCAGTTAATGAAATACAAGATGATTTGGTAAATGATGGATCAATGTGTTCCCAATGTTTCATATGTCCTGCATACGCTATTTCCCATGTCTTTGCACACTCACTATAAAAGTTTCTCCATTTTTGTGAGGTAGGTGGTAAAGGACAATAAGACTTCAATTTGATCTGGACAATAAAATATTAAACATTAATTTATTTGAAGAACAAAATATTAAACATTAAATTTTTAAACAATACTACAAATCATAAATTTTACCTGTAAATCATATTTTCTAAAACAATACAAATCATAGTTTAAAAATACCTGTTAGATGTTGTGTTCCCCAAATGCATCACTCTATTGGTCCAAACCGTGACAAATCTTTCTTTGTAAGGTGTCAACCAAGAATCTTTCACATAATCAACAAAAAGGATAATATCGGCACACACTAGCTCAAAGTGTTGCAAGTGATGATCATACTCCTCCACACTAGTCGAATATACAATGTTGTTCCATAAATCCATTACTTCATCTTGTCTATCTTTTTTCACATATTGTTTGCATCTTGCCCCAACATTTTTATCTATATGAAAACGACATAGTAAATGAACTGAAGTAGGAAACACAACTCTAATAGCATTCATCATGGCTAGATCTCTATCAGTCACAATAACTTTAGAAATTAAAGTCTCAGATATGAGCAATTGTCTTACCTTTTCAAATGCCTAGATAAAGTTATCATGTCGCTCTTGTTCCAAGTATGCAAACCCAACAGAAAATGACAAACTAGTAGATGTGACACCGACAATTTCAAGTAATGGTAACCGATATCTATTTGTTTTGTATGTGCTATCACATATCAAAACAAAATGAAACGTGTTTAACAAATTTATGCAATCAGGATGCGTCCAAAATATATCTCTCAAAACATCTGAATTCTCCTGTCTTCTTGTCCAATGCACACAATTTTCTTGTTGTATTAACTTCAACAGATGCTGCATTTCTGTGTACGAGCCTCTCAACGAAGCTCGATAACTACTCCTTGCTTTATATATTTGACTAGGAATTGAGATATTAGCTTTATTTCTCTCTTTCAAATCATTCAAAATGAATCTTGGTGCAAGCTTATACTTTGTCATGTCATTGACAAATTTTCTCTCTTCTTCATTTAAACGCCCCAAATATGAATGACCGTTTAAATTATCCGCTAAATCATGATTATGTGTTCCACAACGAACATTAATTTTCCATCCTTCACCGATACTCAACGGTATACATCTGAGCTTAAACGGACAATTTTCCTTGTGAGAGCAAGTTACTGTTGATTTTGATTTAGATTTATATCTTCCGCCTCTTTCGCATCCCAAAATTAATTTGTCTTTTCTTGCCCTCTTTCTGGTTGCTTTGTCTGATCGAATGATAACAATTAAAATTCCAATTTGCCTTCCAACGTTTTTTGCCCATTCAAATACAGCTTCTCGAGAGGGAAATACCTACAACATATGTTTTAAATATAACATCAAATATATGTCTATAATCAAAATTTGATCGGTGGTGGATTATCAGTAATAATACCTGATCAGTGGTGAATTTTGTTGTAGAATCGATAATTATTGCTGAAACTGGAACCTCAACTCTACTCTTACGTTATTTCAAAAAGATTAAAAAAATTAATTAATAATAATATTAATAATGTTAAAAAAAATTAAACCCTAAAAAAAAGTAATGTTAAAAAAAAATTACATTTCGAATCTTTCCCTTGAAATGAAAGTTTCGAAACAGTCAGGGACGAATTAATGAAACTTCCGAAAATTTACATTTCGAACATTTGAAAGGTTCGAATAAATGCATTTCGAATATTTCATATTCAACAAAAGTTTCGAAGATCTTGAAAAAATCTGGATATATACATTTCGAACATTTGAAAGGTTCGAATAAATGCATTTCGAATATTTCAATTTCAACAAATGTTTCGAAGATCTTGAAAAAATCTGGATATATACATTTCGAAGGTTTAGAATTCATCTAAACTTTCGAATAGTTGTATGATTTCTGGAAAATGTGTTTCGAATGTTTCAAAATTATCCAAATGTTCGAAATACAAAAGGATTTCCTGAAATGTTTCATTTCGAATATTTAATGTTTAACCAAAGTTTCGAAATTAACTGGAAAATACAATTTCGAAACTTTCATTTTAACCAAAGTTTCGAAAAGTTCATTAAAACTTACTTTTTTTATTTCAAATCTATCAAATTTTCGAGTATTATGAAATTTTTGGTAATTTTCGATTCGGGGGTGTGGAGTGGTAATTTTTTATTTTATTTTATAGTTGGTAAAAAAGGGCATTTTGGTCTTTTCCTTTGAAATGGGGGGTGGGTGGTATAGGAGGGAGGGTGCATGGTACAATCCTCCTCCTTTATTTTTAATGAACTTTAGATAGTTGTCTCCATAGAGTAAAAAGTAAGCTTGTTGCGTCTTTGTTTGGGTCAAAAACCCTAATTTTGGTATTTAACACATTTGGATTGGCCAATGCGGATCTATGTTTTAGCAAAAAAAAAATATAGAAATTGACCAATTAAAACTAAAATACACATCTGAATTGACCAATCTAAACATTTTAAATACCAAAAATTGGAGGCATTTAAGAACAAAGAGAGAAAACAATATCTATATATTGATTACACATATGTCAAGGCTATATATTGTATCTCGAAGAAGTTTAAAAGTAACGAATTTTGATAATAATGTTGTTCAATAGTATTGAAATGCATTTATGCCTTCATAACACTTTCTGTTTATCATGAAAAAATATGCTTATTACGAATTATAAGAACATATATTAAAAATATGTACAATCAATAAGTTATAGGTGATTATACTTACTAAAATTATTATTTTTTTCATTTGTAAAATATTTTTCAGTATGTATTCTAGTTAAACCCATGGACCACAGTTTACAAAAATGTCTCAAATTGTCAAATAATACCAAAATTTATTTTGTTACAACCATTCAAAGAGATATAGAAAATAAATCAAAACGAAGTTACTTATAAATTAAATTAATTTATATTTGATAATAGAAAACCTTTATAAAAAAATATATTATATTAAATTGGAAAAAATAAACCTATCATCCTTTAAGTTTGATTAAATTTTGTTTGACTCCTTTAAGTTTATTTTATCTCAATTTG
>JBBPBP010009778.1:25841259-25864568 GCA_037974735.1 Cicer chorassanicum
ATGTTCGTATAGCTTATTTCAGCAACAATTAATTTAATTGAACCCTTTTGATCTTATGAAAGTCTACTAAATGCTCCACCAATATATTGCTCATACGAATCTTTTAGCAAAATATTCATCAAATCTTATAAATAGTATATATTTATTGATTTTCACTACAACAATTTAAACTCATGTATAACATTAAAAACAAGTTAAATAAATTAAGGTCTATGCATATAATTAATGTATTTAATTAACTTCCTTCAAATGTAAAATAGCTTGGATAGTCAACATGTTGTGATGTTTCGATTATATCTTAACATTTCATGATAGTAATTCGAGAAAATTTTTAAACTTAAAGAACTGCATGTATAATTTAATATATTTTAAAGACTAATTATGCAAACGAATGTAACTTAAAGGATTAAAGGTGTATTTTTGCATATTAAATCAAAATATATATAAAAAAGTTCTACATAAAGTATGTCACATCATATTTTATTCAGCACTATTATATTATTTTTTTTTATGAAGAGATAGTTTCCACAAATATTATTCATATCAATTTTTGACTAATCTTAATATTTATTTTAATGTATCCCAAATATTTTTCTTATAAATTTTTGATTGGATTTAATTATTACACATTTCATGTTACTAAAATATCTTCACACTATTATCTTTGTAGTGAGACATGATTTGATGGTGTGTAAAACTTATTTAGATTGAAATTACATACACAGACGTATCCAACTTTTGGTAATTGAGGAAGCTGCACCCACTAATTTTTTTAACCTTGTCTTGTTAATTATTGGATATTTTAGTTTTTTTCCCTACTTGAAAAAGTATCTTGCTCCCTCTAAATGAAATCTTAGATTGTTAGAACTAGTGAATCGATATTCTAACCACTAATTAATTTAATTATTACTCTCATATGTAAGTCTAAGGGCCTCTTAAAATATAGATTAGTTATGGTATTTTGAGTGATGTCAAAATTAAGATTGTCTAGATTAGGTGGTGAGTTTATGAGTTTGTTGATTCTTATTCTCAATCTCTTGCAAATGTCATTTGAATTAGAAGGAATTCATAAAAATTCATGTTTTAGTATACATAAACTTTGTTATATGTTCATATCATATTGGCACACTTTGAAATGCATCAAAAATATATTCCAAGTGATTTTTAGCTTCGTAAATCGACTTACAGGTCTATAAATTGTCTCACAGATGTCAAAAACTCCTTAATTGAACTTCCAAACTTGTTAATGGACTCAAAAGAACTATGAATCGACTCATCAGTAAACAAGAGGTTTTGTGAGTCGACTCACACTGTTGCAACATTCAAAAACTATTTTCAAGAATCATGTGAGTTGACCTACAACTTATGTGAATTGATTCACAAGGCCGACATAGTTTTTTTGATAGTTTTATTTCAATTAGAAAGTTGTTATTTCATTTGGGAAGCACTAATCTTTCGTCTATCTTTTTCATGCATCATATACAAGTAACCCATCCCAAAAACTTCATGCAATTAAGATCTTTTTTGCCTATATTTCTATTTCAAATCGGGTTTAACATCAAATTTTTGTGCGAGACACAAAATAGAGGAGATATATGTGTTGGTGTGTCTGTTCCAGTTGCAAATCTCTAGCGACAATCTTACAAGGAGTTAAGATATGTTCTTCTTCTTGAAGATAAGGAATTAGTGTACATGTTGTAACAATTACCAAAGGATATGGTAAACATTCAAAATTAAATTAATGGAAGAAATTCTCATTCTTTGAATTTAGAGTTTGGTAGCTAAATTATGGTATAGAGTTAGTATAAATCACCGTATGATTTTGTTTTTCCCTTAACTCATCTAGTTTTTGCAATTTTTTTCTTTATCAATTTTGTTTAATTTAGAGTTTGTAGCTAAATTATGGTTTTCTATTTTGATTGATAGAAAGGTTAAGAACATAAAAATACTCTTTACATTAGAGATTTGATTTATTGTTGAAAGTTATGTTATTCTTTGTGTTTCTATCAATAGTGCAATCATTAAGTGTTTAGCATTCTTCACTAGTTTGATTGATTTTCAAGTGTTTCTAAAAGCTACAATTAAACGTTCTTTCTTGTACAAATTTCTCAAAACTCATTTTTATTAATTGATAACAATACCATTAACTTTTGAAAATTGATTTCGATATGTGATTGTACGTTGATCTATCTCCCATTTCCAAATGGTTTTTGACTGCGTGATTGATAAATGCTAAAAAAGTTTGAACTCTATTTAACCCATCTCTTTTGAGCAAGTTTTTGACTAACAAGTGGCCTCAAGAGCCCAATCTCTTTGTGTTACGATTCAAACAACTTAAAAAACAATCGAAATGGCTAACAATGTAATTCTGGAAACAAATGGAGCGTACAATAGAACACCCGTTTTCTAGTGCAACATGTATTCATATTGGAAAGAAAACATGATTCATATTATTTCTTATGATTTGGATAGTTGGTGTGAGATTAAAAAATGACCATTTGTTCTGACAAGAGTCCAAGATTGTTTTGCTATTAATAAACCTAAATTAGATTGGATTAATGAAGACAAGAAAAAGTTTCAATACGATTGAAAGGTAAGAATATTCTAACGTCCACATTACAAAAAAGATGAGTGTTATCGAGTTTTTCATTGTAACACAGTCCAAGATATGTAGGACACTTTAGAGGTCAGACATGACGATACAAGTGAAGTTAAAACAACTACAATCAACAATATGAACTTTTGGATTCATTCTAAATCTAGCAAGTTCTCCTTCAAGAATGCATACATATTTTTTTAAACCCCAAGGTAATAAAGTTGGTTGGTCTAAGTTGATTTGGTATGTCACTATTCCCTATTCGAATTTTTTTTTGGTTGGAAATTATTTCTTAATAAGCTTCCAATTGACGATGTTCTTTGGAGTCGTGGGTGTTATCTTATTACCATGTGCAACTTTTGTATGGCTGCGACTGAAACTAGAGATAGTTTATGTTGCTCTTGTCCTTTTGCTTCTTAGATTGTGACTTGGCTTACTGGCATTTTTGGGAGTTCGTATTGACCATAGTACTATTTGGTTCTATTTTTCTATTTGTGAGTGAGCTTGTTCCCCTCATGTCTAGGTCATTGTTAGATCGGTTGTGGTGCATTCTTTTGGATTCTTTGGAGATGCAGAAATCTTCTCAGGTTTGAAAATAAAACCTTAACTTATCAAGCTTTTTTGTTCTATATTTAATCTCATGTTCATCTAGTTGGTTCTTATAGTAACGGTTACTTCTCTTCTTCAACGATTGAGTTTAATATCATAAAGGCTTTTAATCTTTAATGTTGATCTCATGCTGGTCCTTCAATTGTTAAGGTTGAATGACACCCTCCTAGTTGTGGTTGATAAAATGTAATTTTGATGGGGTGGCTAAAGGTACTCCTGGTCTTGCTACTTGCGGGGGTATTTTTAGAGATTCAAATGGTGCTACCCTTGATATTGTGCTCTCTATTGGCTTTTGTTATGCTTTTCATGCCAATAATATTGGTGTTATGACTTCTATTGAAATTGCTTACTTTATAGGTTGACAAAGACTGTGGTTGGAAGCAGACTCTTAGTTGGTTGTATTGGCCATCAAATCTTCTCATATTGTTGCTTGACAGCTTCTAAATCGTTGGTTTAATTGTTTGAATATTGTGAAAGATACCGAAGGTGCAAACACGAGAAGGGGGGTTGAATTGTGTTTGCCAAAGTTGATAACTTTTTGATAATTTGTAAATAAATAAAGAAACTAGTTTGGTTTTGGTGACTTACTTGGAGTAGAAGCAATTTGATTTAGAGATAGCAAGCAATGAAAGCATAAATAATTTGACACGTAGAGTTATCCTTGTTCACCACTAACTTGGCTACATCCAGTCCCATCATTCAGAAGGCTTTAATCTAGTAATTCATATACCTTGAATTACAAAGCACCTGACCCTCCAAGTTTGTCTTCCCAAATAGCCTGACAACCCCAGACTTTTGAAGAACTAACCACCTTGACCCTACAAGCCAAGTCTTCTCCTAACAACCTGACAACCCCAGATTGAAGAATGAACTAAACCACTATCGGGTTGGATATTAAAGATTGAACCTTGAGTAGTTGCTTCTAACAAAGCTCATAATAATATTAACTCTCACACTATAAGAAAAGAACACTCAGAAAATATTTCTAAGATGAATTGAGAACTTTGAGCTTGAGTTCTTAAACTCTTTTCTGCTTTTCGATGCTTTTCTCCTTCAGCCTTGAGTGTCTATTTATGTGAAAATTTGGGATTCAATTTAGTCCTTGTTAATTCTGAATTGTATCTTGTTCAGATTGAGTTTGTAAATTCTTCAAATTGATTCTATTTCTATTTTGTGTAGATTGAGTTTGTATCTTTTTCGCCTAAATAATCTTTTTCAAGTGAACAAGTAGGGTGCATTGGTGTAGCCATAGGTTTGCAATCACTCATCTTAAACTTCCTAAGAAGCTCTTTTGTATATTTAGTTTGATGAATGTATACATCCTTTTTACTTTGCTGAATTTGTATCCTTAACAAGAACTTAAGTTCTCCCATCATACTCATTTGAAATTCAAGCTGCATCAATTTAGAAAATTCTTGACAAAGAGTGCCATTAGTAGATCCAAAAATAATGTCATCAACATAAATTTGAATAACAAGAATGTTATCTCCTATTGATTTTCTAAAAAGTGTATTATCTACTTGTCCTCTTTCAAAGTTATTTTTTAAGTAAGAAGTTACTGAGTCTATCATACTATCCCCTAGGTGCTTGTTTTAGACCATACAGAGATTTCTTAAGTTTAAAAACATGATTTGGAAATTCAGAACTTTCAAAACATGTGGGTTGTTTAACATAAACTTCTTCACTTATATAATCATTTAGAAAAACACTTTTAACATCCATTTGAAATAACGTAATGTTATTATTCGCAGCAAAATAATGTAGAATACGAATAGCTTATAATTTGGTCACTGGAGCAAATGTCTTGATGTAATCAATGCCCTCTTGGTGACTGTAGCCTTGTGTGACAAGTCTTGGCTTGTTTCTGACCACTTCATCTTTTTCATTTAACTGGTTTTTCTGAAAACCCACATGGTTCCAATAATGTTCTTCTTTGGTCTAGGTACTAGATCCCAAACATCATTCCTCTTAAATTCTTGAGAACCTGCAAAATACTTATCTAGCTTTGATTTTTAAGATCAAGCTTCTTGTTATCACAATAAACATAATATCAGACAATAATTAAATTTAAAGAAATTTATCACCTATATGTTAACAGTTTAAGTTTCACTATGAAAACCCTCTTAGTTCTTCTTTTTTGGTTTTCAGATTCTGAGTTTGCATATTCTCTAATTAGAGAGTCTGGATGAAGGGATTTGAATTCCCATCCAGGTTTGTAGTCTTGATAAATTTTATGGAAGTGTTCAAAGAAGTCTCATGATTCTGACTTTTAATCTGCCGCTTCTGTTTCTGCTGATGTATCAGGTTTCTCTGATGGTAATTCTAATTCTTTTTGTAGTTTCAGTTCTGTTGATATGTATGATTTCTCTGCCAGTTTTGAGTCTGTTGATACTCCAGATACTTCTGGTTCATCATATGGTTGTAGTTGATAGGGATTGTGCTGACTAGTCATTCTTCCACCAGAGTCAGTTTGCTTCTGCTTGTTAGGTCTTGGAAGATAGACCTTTTTGCCTTCATATATTGCAAGCATCCATTGACCAGGCACCATGACTGGTGTTTCAATTTGGTTGCTTAGAACATTTACAACATAAACAATTTTATCCTTTCGTACCCAAATTTGGTTGTGTCCTGATTTGTTAGATTTTAAAGATTTCTTGTCTTTTCATGTGGTTAGCATAGGACAAGATATTTTAGTTTGACATTTCTTATAGAAAATAGTACATAAATCATCAGAGGAAATAAACTTAGATTCAATTACTTTTTCTTGAAATCCTATTCCTCTTTTACCATTCCTACTAACCCCATAAATCATAGATGCATATTTGCTTCTTTCCATACCATTATCAATAAAATATTGAAATACTTCTTCATGCTTATCAGAGTTACATGTGGTATTTTCAATTAATGTTGAACTATAATTACTTTTAAAATTTATATTTTTAGCCTTAAGTTCAACAATATTAGTTTTCAGAGTTGCATTTTCTGTTTTAAAATCAATAATATCAGTCAAATATATTGTTCTCATGTAATACTTTTGTTAACATCAAAACTCTAAATGTAAAACCAACTTGGTCCCAACAGATACTCCTTTTAACGTTTCTCACATATATCAAGAAGGAAATCAATGTGCAGATAAGCTTTCAAGTTCTGCTTTCAATATCCAAGGTTATACTTGGTGGAATATTATCACTCCCTCTAAGTTACCCTTGGCTTATTTGCTAATTTAGTCCGTTATGTTTATTTTAGGTTTCAATTTGGTCCCTTACGTTTTAAAAGTTTCAAGTTGGTCTTCACGTTAGTCACCTTTGTATAAGTTAGTACTGTTAGTTTGTTTGATACTTGCTCCATTTATTTTAAGTCATGTGGCTGGAGGGAGTCCTGTTGGTGTCGGGGACATGTAAAGTTTAAATATTTATTTTTAATTTTTAAAAATGTAACAGTTTTTCTAAAAACAACTGAAATAATAATAATTAAACCTAAAATTAATATGTAAATGATAAAAAAAAACATAAAAAAAAAGGAAAGTCTTAAATTTATGTTGTTTAGACTCTAAAGTTGAACAAATGAAGAGGGGAAGAATGAAGTGTTGGGGCAAAATCCTAAATCAAGTATTTTGAAGATAAAGAAACAAGTTTATTAAATCTCTAATCATGATTCTGAATGTGTTGCTATTCAACTTGTGTTTTTGAGTGTATTATTCAAAGATAGATATTCAAGTACACTCATACAACAATCAATGACCACACCATGATATAAATCAAAGAAAATCATTTCTTAACTAAACTTAAAATTGATGACAAGGTCAGTCTGGGAAAATCATGATCATTCTGGTGCATAACAGATCATTCTGGTTTATAAGAATGTTAGTCTGAGCAAACCAAGATTGTTATAGTTTACAATAGTATCATTCTAGTCTATCAAGGTCATTCTGGATAATTGGTTTTAAGGATATAACTGAAATAAATCATTTCCCAAAGTCCAAATCTTCAGTGAAACGAATATCAAGGTTACTTAGAACAATGATTAAGTCCAAAAGTTTAGCTAAAGGCCCAAAGAAGCAAAACAACATCAAGAACAACAATGAGATCAATCTCCACATTGATGAGCTATGAACAAGTACATCTAGGACTACAAGGATGAAAAGAACACTGATGTTGCACCTTTTGCAGAGAGCCCAACATGCGTGAAAGGCAATGAACTGACACCAAGACAACTGCTAAGTCCTCATTCATGATGTTCATTAAACCTTCATTATAATGAGCTATAATGAGCTTTCTCTAACCTTCATTATGTATATAAAAGGAACATCAAGGTGAAGACAATAGCAAATCATGTCTTAACTAAACTTGAAATTGATGACAAGATCAGTCTGGGAAAGTCAAGATCATTCTGGTGCATAACAGATCATTCTAGTTTATAAGAATGTCAGTTTGAGTAAACCAAGATTGTTCTAGTTTACAATAGTAACATTCTAGTCTATCAAGGTCATTATGGATATTTGGTTTTAAGGATAGAAGTGAAATGAATCATTTCCCAAAGTCCAAATCTTTAGTGAAACGAATATCAAGGTTACTTAGAACAATGATCAAGTCCAATAGTTTAGCAAAATGCCCTAAGAAGCAAAACAACATCAAGAACAACAACCAAATCAATCTCCACATTGATGAGCTATGAACAAGTACAACTAGGACAACAAGGATGAAAAGGACATTGATGTTGTAATTGATCAAAACTGATCAAGGAAGATCGTGTGAAAGCAAGATCGTTCTTGTGTGAAGCACATTAGTGGAAAAACTCACTAATTGTGAGGACTAGACGTAGCCCACCTTTGGTGAACCAAGATACATCATTGTTTGATTTTCTTATCCCTTTCCTTTATTATTTCTCATGCACTATCACTAACCACGTAGAATTAATTTGTTTGACTTATTTTTAACTAGCCAATAATGTTCTGGATTATGAGTAACCAAGATTGATCTTGAGATAAATTGAAAGCAGGAATTAATATTTTAAAAAAGTGTAATTCACAATTCAAACCCCCTTCCTTGTGATTGATATTGCTACTTCAATTGGTATCCGAGCATGCCTCAAAGGATAAACACTTAACAAGTGTTAGAGGAAAAGATTAAGAAACAATGTCAAAAGCTAAGTATATCGTTGAACGAGGAGAAGATTACACAGCACCTGACCCTCCAAGCCAGTCTTTCCTTGTGATTGATATTGCTACTTCAATTGGTATCCGAGCATGCCTCAAAGGATAAACACTTAACAAGTGTTAGAGGAAAAGATTAAGAAACAATGTCAAAAGCTAAGTATATCGTTGAATGAGGAAAAGATTACAAAGCACCTGACCCTCCAAGTCAGTCTTCTCAAATAGCCTGACAACCCACACTTTTGAGGAACACACACACCTTGAATCTACAAGCCAAGTCTTCTCCACACAATCTGACAACCCCTAATTGTTGAAGGCACTAACACCACTATCAGGTTTGAATACAAAGGGTTGGAACTTGAGTAGTTGCTATTAACAAGCTAATTATAACAATGACTATCACACTATATGAAAAAATACTTAGAAAATGTTTTTAATTTGAACAAGTGTTTCTCTTTTTGAACTCTAAGATGAATTTGGAATTTTGAGTTTAAGTTCTTCTACTTTTTTTATTTTATTTTTCAATGATCTTTTTCTTCACCCTTGAACATCTATTATAGATATAATTAGGGTTTCAATTTAGTCCTTGTTTAATTGGGAATTGTATCTTAATTCCTAGCTTGGTCAACAATGATCGAAAATAATTCTGAACAAGATGCTTGATCAATTCTCTTGTAAATAATTCTTATATTCTTGTGATAAATCTTGATCAAATCTTCTTGTAAATAATTCATATTTTCTTGTGATAAATCTTGATCAAATCTTCTTGTAATTAATTCATATCTTCCTTTGATAAATATTGATCAAATCTTCTTGTAAATAATTCATATCTTCTTGTGATAAATCATGATAAAATCTTCTTCAAATTTTGACCATTTCTTCTTTTCAACTTGGTCAAAGATTTTCTTGAATCATAAATCAGAATCATATCTTATTTTAGATTTTCTTCAAAAACATTTGACCATATCTTCTTGTCTACTTGGTAAAAGAGTTTCTTCAATCATAAATCTAAATCAAATCTTATTTTAGATTTTCTTTAAAACCATGAATCTTCTTTCTTACTCTGTGAAGTCAAATATATTGTTCTCATATAACACTTTTGTTAACATCAAAACTCTAAGTTTAAAACAAACTTGGTTCCAACTTTTTGATGATGACAAAACTGTATTTTTTAACAACTTTTCTTTTTAAATACTTTGACTCCCCGAAATTGGGTCAAACAATCTCCCCCGTTTTGATGATGACAAAACTATATTTTTGATAACAACGTTTATTTTAATTATTTTTACTCTCCCTAGGTCTAAGTATTTTTTCTCCCCATATTATCAAACATCTTTCTCCTTTTTTTGTCATAAAAAAAAAAGACTTGAAAATGAAACTCAGTTTTTTTTAATTTGCTCTTTTTTTTTTATAGAATGAAAATAACCTAAACATAAAACATAAATTTATCCGAAGTATGATACTAAACTACTCTATGGTTGGCAAAATTTTAGTTAGGTAAAAGAATAAGGTTTCAGTTTTTCTTGATGAAGTCAAACCAATCTTTAGCTAGTTGTTTGATGAATATGTCAGCCAATTGATGTTCGGTGTGTACAAACTAGATATTAAGCCCATCTTTTTGAACAACGTCCATCATGAAATGGTGTTTGATTTCTATGTGTTTACCTCTAGAATGAGGTATAAGGTTTTTGGTTAGACAAATGGAAGAAGTGTTGTCACAATAAATGGGAATGTTAGTTTCAAGGATTTTGTAGTCTTCTAGTTGATATTTTATCCAAAGCAGTTGAGAGCTACAACTAGCTGTTGAAATGTACTCAACTTCTGTTGTTGACAAGACAATTGTGCTTTGTCTCTTACTTGACCAAGAGATTAAGTTGTCTCATGGAAATGTGCAATTTCCACATGTGCTTTTTCTCTCAAGTTTATTTCCAACATAATCAGAATCACAATACCCACTTAGTTTGTAATCATAATATCTCTGTAGAACAAGGTAATGTTGGTAGTTCCTTTTAGGTATCTAAGGATTCTTTTAACAACAGTTAAATGTGATTTCCTAGGGTCAGCTTGAAGTCTTGCATATCCACATACACTAAACATGATGTCAGGTATGGAATCAATAAGGCAAAGTAGGGATCCTATCATTCCTCTATAGGTTTTCTGGTCAACTTTTTGGCATGATTCATCTTTTTCATGCGAACAAGTAAGGTGCATCGGTGTAGCCATAGGTTTGCCGTCACTCATCTTAAACTTCTTCAGAAGCTTTTCTGTATATTTAGTTTGATGAATGTATATAACTTTTTGACTTTGTTGAATTTGTATCCCTAAGAAGAACTTAAGTTATCCTATCATACTCATTTGAAATTCAAGCTGCATGTAGAAAATTCTTCGCAAAGAATACCATTAGTAGATCCAAAAATAATGTCATCAACATAAATTTGAATAATAAGAATTTGATCTCCTATTGATTTTCTAAAAAGTGTATTATCTACTTGTCCTATTTCAAAGTTATTTTTAAGCAAGTAGTAGCTAAGTCAACCATACCATGCCCTATGTGTTTGTTTTAAACAATGCTTAAAAACATGATTTTATTATTTTCATGATTTTCTAAAAAATGATTTGGAAATTCATAACTTTCACAACCCGGGGGTTGTTATACACAGACTTTTTAATTTATATAACCATTTAGAAAAGCGTATTTGACATCCATAATGTAATGTTATTATTTTCAGCAAAAGAAAGTAGGATACAAATAGCTTCTAATGTGGCCACTGGAGTAAATGTCTTAGTGTAATCAATGCCATCTTGCTGACTATATCCTTGTGCGACAAGTCTTGCCTTGTTTCTAACCATTTCACCTTTTTCATTTAGCTTGTGTCTAAAAACCCACTTTGTTCCAATAATGTTCTTCTTTGGTCTAGGTATTAGATCCCAAACG
Organism: Cicer chorassanicum; assembly: GCA_037974735.1. NCBI lineage: Eukaryota > Viridiplantae > Streptophyta > Magnoliopsida > Fabales > Fabaceae > Cicer > Cicer chorassanicum. Next base: position 25,852,552 of record JBBPBP010009778.1, read on the forward strand.
TCATTCCTCTTAAATTCATTTTACACTTCTTGCATTGCGAGAATCCATCCATCGTCTGCCAATGCTTCATCAATAGAGGTTGTCTCAATTGATGAGAGTAAGCCAAACAAAGTGGTATCTTTTAGTGATGATCTGGTCCTCAAAGGATCACTTGCACTTCCAATGATTAGAGTTTCAGGATGTGATGACTTGTATTTCCATCCATATGTTCTTTATGACTTTTCTTGATTATTATTGACTTGATTAGATTCATCACCTGAAGATTTTTCATCTTCTTCTGATTTTATTGTATCCTCTGATTTATAAGGTTCTTCTGGTTTGTCTACATTTGCTTCCTCTATTTCCAGTAAACCTGCAGTATCCTCAACTTGCTTTGACTTTTTAAGGTCATGTTGTTGGTCATATAACATAATATAAATCATATAATTGAATATTGGAATCAATACATCCAAAACAACAGTTTTGTTTTTGGTGGTTTCTGCTTGTTTCTAAAAAACAAACTTGTATTCTGCTTTTTATGAACTGTTCAGGTTCTGTGATTGTCCTAGTTCCTCTAAGTTTTGAAAACCTGCAAAATACTCATCTTTCTTTGATTTTTAAGATCAAGTTGCTTGTTATCACAATAAACATAATATCAAACAGATAAATAAAGATTAAAGAAATACAACTTAGAAATCAACTTGTTTCTGCATTACTCTGAAAACCCTCTTATTTCTTCTTTTCTGATTTTTAGATTTTAAATTGCATACCCTCTGATCAGAGGCTCTAGGTCAAGGTATTTGAATTCCCGTGTAGGTTTGTAGCCTTGATGAATTTGATTGTTCAGATGATACTTTTGTTTCTGTTGATGTATCAGGTTTTTCATGTATTTCTGGAACTGTTGGTAGTTATGATTCTTCTGGTAGTTCTAGTTCTGTTGATATGTGTCATTTCTCGCCAGTTTTGCTTCAGTTGATATCTGTGATTTGTTTCCCAATTTTGCTTCTTTTGATACTTTCAATTTTTTTGACTTTTTCTGGTTCATTTGACAGTTTTGGTTCCAATCATGTAGCCTTTCAACTTTCTCCCAAGAGTCACTTGGCTTCTATTTGTTAGGTCTTGGAACATAGACCTTTTTCCCTTCATATATTTCAAGCATCCATTGACAAAGCACCATGACTAGTGTTTCAATTTGGTTGCTTAAAACATCTGCAAGATAAACAATTTTATCCTTTGGTACCCAAATCTGGTTGGTCCTGATTTGTTAGTTCTAAAAGGTTTCTTGTCTTTCCATGTGGTTAGCATAGGACAAGATATTTTTGTGACATTGATTAGAGAAAATAGTATATAATTAATCATAGGGAACAAACTTAGGTTGAGTTACTTTTTCTTGAAATTCTATTCCTCTTTTACCATTCCTAGTAACACCATAAATCATAGATGCATACTTGCTTCTTTCCATACCATTATCAAGAAAATCTTGAAATTCATCTTCTTGCTTATTAGAGTTACATATGGTATTTTCAATAGAGGTTGAACTATAATTACTTTTTAGAGTTAGATTTTCTGCCTTAAGTTCAACAATATGAGTTTTCAAAGTTCCATTTTCTATTTTAACTTCAACACTTTGAGTCTTTAAAACATTAATTTCTTCAATTAGATCTTGATTTTCTTTCCTAAGTGTTTTTAGTTGTAAAGACAATATGTGATTCTTATTTAAGAAGTCATTTTTAACTGTAATTAAATCAGATCGAGTTATGTCAGAAAATACCTCAATTTCTTCATCTATTGATTCACTTTCAGAGTTAGAACCTGTGTTGGATATAGAGGTAGAATTGGTATAAGCCATCAGAGCCAAATATGCTTGCTCATCATCATCAGAGTATTCATCAAAGACCTGTGTTAGATATAGAGGTAGAATTGCTCTTCTGCTTAGATTTCAATGCCAAGGCTGGTCTCTTCTTCTTGGGCTTATTCTCTACAAGTTCAACTTCATGTGATCTGAGAGAGCTGATTAGTTCATCCAGCTTGAGAGTATTAAGATAATTTTCTTCCTGAATGACAGTGATCTTAGGTCTCCACTTGCTTGGCATGCTTCTTAGTATATTCTTCATATGATCAACAATAGTATGACACTTCTCAAGTATCATTAATCTTGAGACAAGAGTCTGGAATTTGGAAAAAAATTGTTTTAATGTCTTCATCGTCTTTCATCTTGAACAAGTCATATTTTTTGACTAGGAGGTTAGTCTTTGCTTCTTGAACTTGCTTGCTTCCTTCATAAGTCAGAATCAGACTATCATAAATACTCTTTGTTGTCTCCTTGTTGGTGCATTTGTCAAACTCCTTGAAAGTGATTGCTTTTATCATGAATGTTCTGGACTTATGATGCATCTTGTACATCTTCTTCTGATCACCATGCATCTATTTCCTTGGAATCTCAACCCCATCAGTATTCTTTGGAGCAATATAACCATGTTCCACCAAGTCCCAAAGTTCAGAATCTTGTGAAATAAATAAACTTCTCAACTTGTCCTTCTAGTACTCAAAATGTTCTCCATCTAACAAACGTGGTCTATTTTTATTTTCTCCAGCAACTTCTTCATTAAATCCAGACATGTTGAACCCTTTGATCTTTCCTCAAGCACTGTAAAGTGCTAAATCTTCAGACCAAGCTCTGATACCAATTGAAGATGCAAACACGAGAATGACGATTGAATTGTGTTTGACTAAGTAGATAAATTTTTCATTATTTGATTAAACTAGTTCAGACATGATGATTTACTTGGAGTAGAAGCCATAACAAAATTGACGAGTGTAGGAATAAAGTGACACAAATAATTTATCCTGGTTCATCACTAACTTGGCTACATCCACTCCCTTCACTCTGAAGTATTTAATCCACTAATTCAACAATTTGAATTACAAAGCACGTGACCCTCCAAAGTAGTCTTCTCAAATAGCTTGACAACCCCATACTTTGGAGGAACACACACACCTTGACTCTACCAGCCAAGTCTTCTCCACACAATCTAACAACCCCAGATTTTTGTTCGTATTTTGTTTAGATTGAGTTTGTAAATTTTTTAGATTGATATTGTGCATATTTTGTTCAGATTGAGTTTGTAAATTCTTCATATTGATATTGTTCATATTTTGTTGAGATTGAGTTTGTAAATTCTTCAGATAGATTCTATTCGTATTTTTTTTTTCAGATTGAGTTTGTAAAATATTCATATTGATAAATCTTGATTAATTTTTTTTGTAAATAATTCATATCTTCTTTTGATACATCTTGATCAAATCTTCTTGTAAATAATTCATATCTTCTTGTGATAAATCTTGATTAAATCTTCTTGTAAATAACTCATATATTCTTATGATAAATATGGATCAAATCTTGATCAAAACTTTTGTAAATCTTGACCATATCTTATTTTTAATTTGGTCAAAGATTTTCTTCAATCATAAATCTTAATCAAATCTTATTTTATATTTTCTTCAAAAACATGAATCTTTTTTCATAGTCTGTGAAGTCAAATATATTGTTCTCATAAAATACGTTTGTTAACATCAAAACTCTAAGTATAAAACAAACTTGGTTCCAACACTTCTAAATTTTAAAGCTCAATTATTTTTGTCTTGTGCTTTGAGCAGGGAGGAAAGGAAAAGTTGATGAATAAGATATGGCTAAAAGAGTATGGAATACGTTACAAGATCATCATGAAGGAACAAGCCATGTCAAAGAAACAAGAATTGATATTGGTGTACGATAGTTTAAACTATTTGATATGAATGAAGAAGAAACCATTGATGAAATGTATTCAAGATTTACAACCATGCTCTCTTGCTAAGGCATACTCAGTCCAAGATAGAGTGAGAAAAATTATGAGATGTCTCCCTATCATATGAAGAACAATGGTCTCAATCACAGCCATAAGTCAAGCCAAGAATCTTGAGATACTTGAATTGGAAGAACTCATTGGAACCTTAAAAGCACATGAAGTATTACTGAAAGAGGATAAACAACCAAGGAAAAGAAAAATAATAGCCTTAAAAGCCTCACAAAATCTTCAAGACACACTACAAGAATTTTTCATTTTTACGATACTTGGCATGCGTTGGTTATGAAATAACCGCCCTCACCATAACATTGCGACGGTCGCCGCCGCCGTTTAAAGTACTCAAATCACTCCCACATTTCATTTTCTAGTTTGTCTTCATTTCTCAGTCTCACGTGTTGTGTTCCTTCATCAGTTTCGCCTAACCCTAAAATTTTTGAAAACTCCCAAATCTCTTAACCTCTGTCAACACTAAAGGAAACAAAATCCAACTTTGAAGAAAAACTAAATTACCTCTGTCAAAGAAGGTGATTTATCATCTTGCAAACAAAAATCAGCTCTTCTAAAGGTAATCTCTCAATCTTTCAATTTCTCAAATTGCTAAAAAAGAAAAATGAAAACTAATAACTCCGGCGTTATGCTTGAATATAGGTTATACTAAATTTTGGTGTTTCTTCATCAGTTTCGCCTAACCCTAAAATTTCTGAAAACCCCCAAATCTCTCAACCTCTGTCAACACTAAAGGAAACGAAATCCAACTTTGAAGAAAAACTAAATCACCTCTGTCAAAGAAGGTGATTTATCATCTTGCAAACAAAAATCAGCTCTTCTAAAGGTAATCTCTCAATATTTCAATTTCTCAAATTGCTAAAAAAGAAAAATGAAAACTAATAACTCCGGCGTTATGCTTGAATATAGGTTATACTAAATTTTGGTGTTTCTTAAAACTTCGATTGGTTTCAATTAGTTTAGCTTTGTGATGTGCTTATGCTAATCCTAACTTTCAATTGGTTTAGCTTTCAGGTTGTATCTGAAATTTGTGGTTGAACCGGGTGAGTGTGCTTATGCTAATCATGACTTTCAACTTTTTTAGCTTTCTGATTGTATCAAAAATTTGTGGCTGAACTGTGTGCTTATGTTAATCTTAACTTTCAATTAGTTTAGCTTTCTAGTTGTATTTGAAATTTGTGGCTTTATGGTAAAACATAACCGTAGAAGATGGAGCATAATCTTATTAAATGGTTTGTTATGTTAAATCGAGCATAATCCAAACTTTCACTCCACTAATGTGTTGAATATTTAAGGTACTTTTTTATTGTTTTAGTAAACTTCAATGTATGAATTGGTGTTATTTCTTTTGAAAAAAAATTATATAAATTGGATTTAGGTATAATAGTTATATAATTGTGTATTTAAATTATGTGAATGATATTTATGAATATCTTTTATTTTAATTAATAAAAAATAGGAAAAAATTGTATCACATTTTATTTTATTTTAAATTAATAGGCTTGGACGGTTCAAACTGCCACAAAATATTTATAGCGACAGTTGATAGCTGTCGCAATTTTTAGAAACAAATAAATTGGAGTGTGTTTAGCGACGGTTCTAACTGTCGCAAAATGCATGTCGAGGAGGTTAAGAACCGTCGCAAACCTAGCCGACGGTTGGAACGACAGTTTTTGAACCGTCGCAAAATGGTCTCGCGACGCTTGAATATGCGATAGTTGCAGTACCTTTGCATTCACCCATTTGAGGTGATTATAACTGTCGCAGGTGTCCCTTACAACCGCTGCAAAGCAATTTTTTTCTTGTAGTAAAAGCACATCTTCACAACAAGATGAAAAAGAAAACTGAAGAAATTGGTTAAGAAGAAGTTGATGAAGAAGTAGTTCTTCTTACAAGCAAAATTCAGAGAATGATGAGAAAAAGAGATTAGATCAAATAAAGTTTTCCAAGCAAAAGGGAAAACTCTAAAACAGAAATAGATAAGAGTTAAATTACATGTGATGGGTGTAGAAGAATCATAAGAATTAGACATAGAAGAAAATGAAGAAATCAACATGTGCCTAATGGGAAACTTAGAAAACGATGAGATAATCATTTTTGAACTATGTCATTTGTGTGAACAAATGGAAAAACAATTCGATAATATGTTAAATGACTTAAACTTTCTTGCTATAAAATTTGGCTCGTTAAAAGAACAAGTTTGCAAAGAAAAAGAGAAAGCCCAAGCTATGAACGACAAACTCAAAAAAATCATTCAAAGTTTGTAGAAGTCTCAATTTAAAACATTTGAAGAATCTGAATGTCAAGAGTGTTCTACAATTCAAAAGGAGAACGTTATGCCTAAAATAGAAATTAAGTATAATAAAAAGGATTTGTCAAATTTTATTAAATTCCTTGAAACTTTCCAAAGAATTATGGGATCTTAGGTTAGAATATTTGATAAAGCTGGACTCGGTTTTGACAAAACTCTATGAATTGTTTTTGTACCAGAGAGAAAAGAAGATAAATGCAAACACAATGTTCTTCTTGCAAAAAAATTGGATATCTTGATTATCCATGTTACTTCAATAAACGAGATGAAAAATTCAAATCAAGACGACCTCTCAAAAGGGAAGAACATTCTAGTGTGATGACAGAACCTTCTGCAAAAGCAGTAAGAAACTATTCTTATTGTTCAAAGATTGGTCACATTGAACCAAACTGCTACTTAAGAAAAAATCTAGTGTTAAAGACAAATCTAACCCTCAAGGATCCAAGACCAAATGGGTACCTAAAATTCTATTAATATCAAATGCAGGTTTATTTTCAAAATGTCAAGAAAAAATGGTACTTGGACAATGGTTGTTCGAGACATATGACAGGAGATAAACAATGTTTTCTTTCCATTGTCAAGAAGGATGGAGAATCTGTAACCTTTGGGAATAATGATCAGATAAAACTAAAAGGTAAAGGTAAAGAAAACTCTACGAAATTGCTGATGTTCAATACGTTGAAGGTTTAAAACATAATCTTCTAAGCATTAGTCAATTGTTTGACAATTGTTTTGAAGTTATCTTTAAACCAAGCAGGCATGTTCTGGAAAAATTCTTTTCTCTAGATCAAGAAAGAAAAATCTATATGTTTTATATCTTGACGAATTACCTATTGAATCATGCTTTATGTCCATAAACAAAGATAAGTGGATATGGCTCACACAATTTGGCCATGTTAGCATGAAAACAATTTCAAAATTATCCAAACTTGATCTTGTTAGAGGTCTGCCAAAAATAAGTTTCGATAAAGATAAAATATGTGTAGCTTGTGCAAAAGAAAACCTCTTGAATTACTTCATATTGATCTTTTTGGTCCTATCAAAACTACAAGTTTAGGAGGAATGAGATATAGCTTTGTTATTGTTGATGATTTCTCACGTTACACATGGGTACTTTTCTTAAAACCAAAAGATAATTCCTTTAATGCCTTTCAAACCTTTTGTAAAAAAGTTCAAAATAAAAAGAATTTTAACATAATTTCTGTAAGAAGTGATAATGGAGGAGGATTCATAAATGCATCTTTTAAAAGCTTTATTTATTTATTTATGAAAATGGCATTTCTCATAATCTCTCTTGTGCAAGAACTCCTTGACAAAATGGAGTTGTTGAAAGAAAGAATAGAACATTACAAGAAATGGAAAAAACAATCTTGGAACAATCAATTGTTGAGAAATACTTTTGGCTGAAATAACCAACGCTTCTTATTACATTTTAAATCGTGTATCAATAAGAAAAATTATCAACAAAACACCTTATGAATTATAGAAAAACATAAAGGCAAATATCTCATACTTTTATATTTTTGGCTGCTACTGTTATATCAACAAACCCATTTTCTTAGGTTACTCCACTAATTCCAAGGGTTATGGCATATATAATCTAAGAACAAAAATTGTGGAGATAAGCATGCATGTATTATTTGATGATATTGATATAAAAAAGATAATTGATGAAGAAGAATACAAATCTGAGCAACAGCAGCAGATCGTTCCTCAAAAATATGAGATTGATCGCCAATCTCCATTTCAAACTCCTTCAAGAAGCTGGAAAACCATATGAGATAATCCCCAGAATTAAATCCTAGGAAACACATCTGATGGCATTAGAACAAGAAAGTCTTTTAAAAATGACAACAACAACAACATGGCAATGATATCTCATATGGAACCAAAATCAATCAAAGAAGACATAGTTGCTAACTCATGGGTTGAACCAATGCAACAAGAACTTCTCCAATTTGGAAAATATCAAGTCTAGACTCTTATCCTAAATCCACAAAATCAAACTATTATTGGTACAAAATGGGTATTTAGAAACAAACTAAATGAATAAGCAAAAGTGATAAGAAATAAAGCAAGAGTGGTGGCTCAAGGACATAACCGACAAGAAGGTATTGATTATGATGAAACTTTCGATCTAATTGCAAGGTTAGAAGCTATTAGAATCCTTCTTGCATATGCATCTCATAAACATTAAACTTTTTCAAAAGATGTTAAAAGTGCCTTTTTAAATGGCTTTTTAAATGAACAAGTATATGTCCATTAGCCTTTTGGTTTTGACGATCAAAAGAAACCAAACCATTTCTTTAAACTTACTAAAGTTTTGTATGGACTAAAACAAGCCCCTAGAGCCTGGTATGAAATACTAAGTTACTTCTTAATCAAAAATGGTTTTTCTAGAGGCAAAATTGATACTACACTTTTTAGAAAAATTGATAAAAATGATTTTCTAATTGTTCAAGTGTATGTTGACAACATCATCTTTGGATCAACAAATGAAAAAATATGTGAGGATTTTTCAAATCTCATGCAAAGTGAATTTGAAATCTTTGATTTGCAAATCAAACAATATGAAAATGGAATCTTTATATGTCAAGAAAAATATATCAAAGATCTTTTAAAGAAATACAAAATTAATGAAGCTAAAACAATGAAAACTCCCATGTATCAATCTTCAAGTTTGGACAAAGATGAACAAGGAAAATCCATTTCTGAAAAAGAATACAGAAGAATTATAGATTCATTGGTATACTTAACTACAAGGAGGTATATATTGTTTTTGCAGTAGAATTATGTGCTAGATTTGAATCATTCACTAAAGAATCTCATTTATCTTCTGGAAAAAGAATTTTTTTGTTATCTTGTTGATACCACTGATCTTGGCCTTTGGTATATAGCAAAGAAACTCATTTTGATCTTGAGCCTATAGTGATGTTGATTATGCTCGGGGATGAAATTGAACGGAAAAGCACTAGTTGTGCATGTCAATTTCTTGGATAAGGTCTAATAAGTTGGTCATGTAGAAAACAAAACACAATTGCCTTATCACAACCGAAGCTGAATATGTCTTAGTTGCAATTGTTGCTCTCAAGTATTGTGGATCAATAACCATCTTGAAGATTTCTTTGTAAGTTACACAAATGTTCCAATATATTGTGATAATACAAGTGCAATAAATCTATCACCCCATTCATCATTCAATATCAAAACACATTGAAATAAAACATCATTTTATTAGGGATCATGTGAACAAAAAGGAAGTTGAATTAATCTTTGCTGACATCTTTACTAAACCTCTTGTTGAAGATAATTTTAATTTTATTAAGGAGAAATTAAAAATCATCAAAAATCCAAACTATATTTTTTGCAAAGCATGACCATGTCGTTCTGGCCAATACGAAAAATGTTCTCCAATATTTCTTCTTCACATCAGTCTCCGTATAAATCCAAGTGAAGTTTAAATGTTTTTTTAAAAAAAAAACTTCACACAAAAAGGTAAGTAATGACCTTTTCCTTCTTTAAAATATGGCTACCATAGCCTCATCATAACCTGTTTTCCTCATTCCCAATGTCCCTAGTCATTTCTCAACCACTCACTCCTTTATAACCCTGCGTGTCACTCTCTCCCTCATCTCTTCCCAAAAATCTTCTTCTCCCTCTTACCTTATACAGATAACACGAAACAACAAAGAGATGATGTTAATTATCTAGATACACTGTTAGAGGAGAATGTTGCTCAAAATCATCAAATTTCTTTGGATTTAGAAATAAATTTACATTCAACAGATTTGTTGGCTAGTATGACATATCCAAAAAATTTATGACTGCTGATAATTTACATCTCAAGATTGCTCATGACTTCAAAGTATTGCAATTTTTTTTTAAAGATAGAGATGCTAACGAAACAAAACGTAAGAGATATAGGAATGAAGAATAGAAAGGTGACATCCATTAATTATTTGCAAGATCGTTCTACTGCCAATGAAAAACCTTTTATCAACAGGAAAATATAAAGAATGTGCAAAAGGAAGCTACATTATATAATATCCACTTTGGCAGAAAACCTGCTTAGTTTTTGGAATCTTTCTTTCATTGTTTTTCTTTTTATTTTTCTTTTCTTAGGTTAGATTAATGTCCCCTAGCTTTTGTTCCTACATTTGGTTTACTAAATTTTTTTGGTTATTCAAAAAACCATCCATATTAAAAGGAAATGTCTCATTATAAGAGTTTAATTTGCATGCACTGACAGTGTTACATCGTCAGTACATCATAACCACTCATGTCCATTACTTTAAAGTTAGTTATCATATAAATCAAATATTTTTAATATCGGATAGTTTTGATTCAATGTCTATATAAAAACTCTTTATACTAACAATATTGACCACTAGCGTCGGCCAGACCGACGCTGTATCATAAATAAAGTTGACTTTTATTTTGACCGTAGCGTTGGATTGGCCGGCGCTACCTATTTTATTGACTTCATTTTGTTGACTTTTAGCGTCGGCCGTCCGACGCAAATAATTTTTTAAGATGACGTGTCAACGGACATAACTAGCGTGGGCTGTATCTATTTTGGTGATAACGTTGGCTTAGCGTAGGTCCAGCCTACGCTAATGTAGCGTCGGATGGCATTTGGCCGACGCTATGTATTAGCTTCGACCGTTTTAGCCTAGGCCCGACACCGACGCTAATCCGACGCTAAATCAACGTTAGCGTCGACTTTTGGCCTTTCAGCGTCAGCTTTTGACCGACGCTAAAAACAGTTTTTCTAGTAGTGATATATATAAACACATTGAACTTCAAAACTAAAAATAAATCCATTACGAAAAATAAAATACCAACAACGTTATTAATGAAAACACATTGAACCTAAAAAAAAGAAAATAATTAGACTCTAGTACATAACCAAACAAAAATGACCACCACTGGAGCAACCAAGACAGTTTACAAAATCAGACAAAAACGATAAAAATAACATTAAGGTGGCATTTTCAGTATGTCCCACACTATAGCTTCCGTGGTCAATACCCGAAAACTATCATCATGGAACTCAATGTTCACATTAGCAATGGACTTCATCTTCTTGCTCCCCGTCTTTAGTATTTATTATGTCGGTTGTTCATATAAAAAAGAAAAAGAAAAGGAGTAAGCACATTTATCATATTCAGAGGGAAATTTTGTTGACATACTTAGAACTTAAACCATAAATATAAGATAATGTATTAAAAGAATGTGTTAAGAATTTTAGTAAGCACATTTATCATATTCAGAGGGAAATTTTATTGACATACTTAGAACTTAAACCATAAATATAAGATAATGTATTAAAAGAATGTGTTAAGAATTTTAGAATACAGAAAAATAAATTTTAACTCAGTTAACACAAATTAGAAACATCTTTTGAATAGAATAAAAAATCATGACATTGAGTATATATTATTTTTTACATGTTATATATAGTTTTAGTTTTAAATTGCTGTCTATAATTGTAATTGTGTTCCGCAATAGTAAATTCAGCTACAATATTGAAAATTGTAACCACATATTGCAAGTGCAATTTAAGATGTATCAACCAAATTTTTTTATCCATTTATACGCAATATAAAATTTTACAATATAATCGCATTCACAATTTAAAATCATGGTACTACGTACAAATATCTCAATTGAACTTATGACTTGAGCATTATATTTTCGGTTCCCCATAGATAACAAAATAGAGGAACACTCACTCATCATTTAACACATCAAACACCAAATAAAGTCCAAATAAGTGTTCGGTATCAACTCAAACTAAGAAATTTATGGCATGTAAAACTTTTTTTTTTTTTTTAAATTTTTGTCACATATCACATATTTTAAAAACAAAATTT
>JBBPBP010009778.1:25865279-25954963 GCA_037974735.1 Cicer chorassanicum
TTTAATTTTTTTTCTCTATTTCGATATTTATTAAATTGCTGTTCAAGTATTCTTGGTTTTATTGGACCTTATTTCATACACAAAAATAATAAAAAGTCAAAATATATTTGACATAAATTTAATAAAATACTTTTTATTTTTGTTTTTCTGTGTGATCAAACGAGTACTAAACAACAAAATTTATTGCAATTGGATAACCTACGACTGACTTTATTCTATAGGCAACTCCAATAATTTTGTTTATATATAGTAGTAAAATTTCGGGCCGGACAAATATAAACTTTTTGTAAATACTTTAAAAAATTCAAGTCTTATCTATCTTAAAACGAAACATTATCTTTTTCTTAATCTACACTTTTTATATAAAAAAAACTTTATTCTATAGTTGATTTTAAACCGTTGAATTAAATGAAATAAATTTTATCACTCTAAATTTATTTAATAGTCTGCTACATCATAAAATATATTGATTATTGAGGATTCAAATTCAAATTTATTGGACACAATTTTAAATATATGGATGATTATGGACTCAGCCCCCTGCAGGTTGGTTATTGCGGTTCAGATTCTGAAGCTTGGCTCTCCTAGCATCGCTCTCTTGCTTATCTTTTGCTTTCTTTTCAAATATTTGGATCCGTTTTAATTCTCTCCATTTTGTTAACTCTTGTACCTCTTCATCAGTGAGTATCCAGCCGATTGGTTCTGGTTGGCTTCCGAAACACATACTGGCTCCCAAATATGAAACGTAACTATGACTATGAGTTCTCAAAATGATTCGTTTAATTAATATTTGTATACTACTATGTTGAGCATCAATTATTTATACTGGGTGCAATTGCTACTCTACAATTGAATTTGCTAAGGTCTTATTATATTCATATACGTAGCCACCAAATATGGCGCTTCCATGATTAATTAGTTTTAAACGAAAATGCGATGGTAACATTGTTGTTAATAAAAACATTTAAAATTGAAAGTACCTCATCCAAACAAATGTGGCCAAGAATGGGTTCGTTGTATCTCGCATTTTGGACGAGTCAATTAAGATTCGATCTTGTGGTATGGAAGGCTCCCCACCAGCTTGGTATCAGAGCCTTGTTGTGTTGCTAAGAGAGGGGGTGCATATGGTATGAATATGATAGAGAGAGTGAGTAGGGAAGGAAACCAGTTAATCACGGAAATACCAGAACCTAGCCAACAACCCATTACAATCACATCTTCACTATCTCTTCCTAAATCTTGTAAAAAGACTAATTCCCATAAAATAGAAAACCTTGTAGAGTATTCTTATGTTCCTGAAGATGCTCAAATTGCAGAAACTATACCACTTCTTTTAAGCCCTTATAATATCATTAAAAGACAAAGATCTTTCACCAGATCTATCAGAAACCTAATCACAACTCACTGTCCTCATATGAAAGAATATGTTCAGTCATCACGACTTGATCAATGTAGCCTTAGAGCTACAAATCAAGAGCAGTATGTTGATTTAGAGATTCCTCAGAATCTTATAAATCATTGGAAAAGTGAAGGAAACACGGCTCTACACTTGAGCTGTCAGATTGATCCTTTCTCTCCATGGAAGGAAAAATCTCCCTGTTTTCTGTAAGATAGTATTGTTAGACTCTAGCTATCTTCACTATGAAAACGCTGTGATCGGAACCGTCCTGACTTCATTACATGCAGGAAGTGTAGTTCTCACTATCTTCCCAAACTACAACGTAAGTCTTAATGACAGTACTTTGTCCACAAGACTGAAGGCCCAAGTTCAGATCACCGGAACTGACCAAGTACCAGAAGCCATGTCGGCCACTCTCCATCACCAGATAATCTATCGACTTCAAAATCATTCGATAGATTTACCTCTCACAGGATGCTCTTCAGACTCGCTATTGGTAATCACCAATATAGAAGAAGAGACACCCTCCATTGTCCAAATTCCTAGAAGAATATCAAGAGAAGAACTAGCATAGTTAATTCCTCTTGAGTGGATCACCAACTACGAAAAGATACACCAAGACAGAAAGCCAATCCAGTCTCAGGAAGCTACCTTCAGGAGATCATCTGTTGACAAGACAGTCAAGACGATCTTCAAAAGACCAGACGAAGGAACTAGCTCACGTTCTCCAATCTTCCAAACCTTGATGATTCAACCAATACTCAAGGAAGATTGGTGTCCTATTCACGCAGTTACAACAGAAGGAAAGCCCATCTACACAGACAAGATAGATGGACATTTCATATGGGATGTAGATCCCAGTAAGTGTGACCCAGACTACGATTGCTGGATGCATGACGACGAGACGGATGGGGAAGACATCAGCCCTAAAAGGGAAAAGAAAGGTAGGTGTAAACCACCACCACCTCCACAAAGAAGGACTGATCCAGATACGCAAGAAACGATATCAGCCCTAAAAGGGAATTCGCAAGAAAGCTCCTCCACTCCCAATTTACGAGGAAGCTCTTAGAATCCTCAGAGAAGAAAACCTTATTCCACCAGATGATCCTGACCCAATAAAACCTCCCAGAAACTCCTTGTTTCATGATGACAACACCAGCCTCAGAGTATGATCAACATTTTCCTGCTTTAGAAAGAAAAATTGATCCAATCACAAATAGATCATCCAAATCTTTCATACAACCCAATGAAGTCAACCCTGATGGAAGACTTAAACCTTTAACCCAGGCGGAAGAAGTTCTAAATTGGCAATCAGAGAACATGGTTGCTCAAAATGACCTTCTCCAGAACCTAGATAGGAAAATGGATAAAATCACAGAGAAGATGGACAAAACAGAGGAAGATCTCAAATTTTTGTCCCAAAAAATGCAGAAGCACTACAAGACTTTAAAAGCTCAAGTCTCTCAGCTGGACCGTGACTTGAGAAAGATGTTGGAAGACAAAACTTTTGGTCAAATTTTTGACCATAGAGAAAGAGAAATCAGAAGGTTACAAGGCCAAGTAAAAGAAATTGATGATTTCTTGAGAGCTTCCAAAGAATACGAAAAACATAAACCTGTTGAAGACCCTATCTTCAACCCTCCTACTTTCCCTAGTTACTTCGCAAGACCGCAAAAGCCATCTCCTTTCTATCCTACTCTCTATCCTACTTATGCTTCATCACCACCAAATTATGCCAAATATATACCTAAAGCTTATATACCTAAAGCTTGTTTGAGTGAGTCATCCTCTAACACTCAAGACGTTCCAAAAACGCCTCGTTCAGAATTCCAAAGGGAAGAAATTCCTGATAAAAATTTCCAAGCCATGACAATCACCATAAACCTTGACTCTCCTGCACAAATTCCAAAAGAAGGATCTGAGACCGACTCCTCCTTTGAAAAAGATGATTCTGTACAAACTTCAGAAGAAGAACCTGAGCCCGATTCCTCTTCCTCTGAAAAGGAGGATCCCTCCAAAAATACACCAATTGATGAAAACTCTGAAGATTGTATCCAGACTCTTTATGGTAAACATAAAAGTGGAATGATCATTTTATGAAGAATCATTTGAAGAAAGTCCAGTCTCTAGGAAAGCAAAGATAAACAGTGGACCATGGTTCGCACTTGATGATATACCACCCAGCCGCTGGAGGAAAAGACTCCTTGATTTTGGCGCTTGGCTGGACACCCAAATGATGAAAACAGGTGCAGACTCATATAAGGTCATTGAAGAATTCTGTTGTAGAATGACTGGCACGATGAAAGAATGGTACCATAATCTCGGTACGTTCAGACAGGATGAATTGCACAGATTGGGAACCACTACTGCTATTCTTGGAACTCTTCATAACGAATTCATCGGTGATATGGAGATAATCGATAAGAAAAGCAGACAAGAGTTCTTTGAGATGAGATGTTGTTCGCTCAAAGTCAAAGATCTTGATAAACATTACCAAAGAATAGCTCAGAGATATTATGTCCTCAATGGATTTAATGATCATAGCCTAAAAAATACATACATCTCCTCACTACCCCAAGAACTCCAACCAGAAATTCATAAGATGATAGCAACAGCCCAGAAAGACAACAAAGCCATGAGCCTTGGCCAGATACACCAGATAACATTGGAGGCATTGGATAAACTTTGTAGATTGCACCAACATTTCTTAGAAATAATAGAACAAAAGTCCAAGTTCTCCAAAGCATGTAAAAAACCATATCTGGAGATCAAGTGCAAGGAAAACAAATGCAGTTGCCCAACCAAAAAGAAACATCTTCGGCAAAGAGACACTAAACCTTCGAGAATTTTCAAGAAGGTAAAGAAAAAGAGAGCTTTGAAGTTCTTTAAAAGAAAACCATTCAAAGAAAAAGGAGAAATCAAAGATGCTTTGTTTGCGTAGAAGAAGGACAATTTTCTAAAAGGTGTCTCAACAAAACCAGGAAAGCCACAAAGTTAATCAACTCTCTCCAACCTCTAGAAGGAGATCTAGAATCTTTGTATTCTGAACAAAGCTCTGCCGATGAAGAAACGATATTTGCTCTTCAAAACTCTTCCTTAGATGACTCTTCTTTAGAAGAAACATCGCTTGCTGAATCTGGAGATGACAAAAGTTTTCCAATTTACTCATTCAAGGAAGTAGGAAGTACACTACCTACTCCTCCTCTGCCTTGTGTCGAAATCCATGTTCTTGCTTCAAAATTTTCTCATCACAAAAAGGTCATAGCCTATATGGATACTGGTGCCCAAATAACGATGATGAACCCAAGCATTCTCCCTACAGAAGCATGGGTAAAACATGCTGCATACTTTGTAGCAGCAGATGGAAAGGTTTTCAGAACAGACCTAATGACAAAGGAAAAAATTGGAATCAGATTCTTCCCTGAATGCATAATCTGGACAAAGGTCATTGGTAGTAGTCTCCCAAACAAAGATATTGTTGTGGGCATGGATGTTTATTCAGCAGCAAATAGGCTCCAAATTCTCCCCACAGGAATCAAATTTAAGCGAGAATTTAAGCCATATTCAGGAATACTAAAGTTGTATTCCCTTTCTGAAGTTCCTGCTGAATATGAAGAAATTAAGTCTAAATTGCTCAAACTTTGCGCAGACAGTCATGAGAAATTCTCCCATCCAAAACCTTTATGGACGAACAAAGCCTTTTATGTCCAACTTCCCTTCAAGCTTAATGAGGATATTAATCCAACCAAAGCTACTCATCCAGGAATGAGTCCATCAGATTTAGCTTTGGCCCGGGAAGAATGTAATCAGTTACTTAAACAAGGTCTGATTGAACCCACAAAATTTGAGTGGGCTTGCCAAGCATTTTATGTTGAAAAAAGGTCAGAAAAAATAAGAGGGAAAAAGAGGTTAGTAATTGATTATAAACCTCTAAATCATTTCCTGAAAGATGATAAATTTCCCATTCCAAAAACCTCTTCATTAAACATCTTCCTCAAAGATGCTCATATCTTTTCAAAGTTTGATATGAAGTCTGGATTTTGGCAACTAGGCGTTGACCCTAAGGACCGTTACAAGACGGCGTTCGACATTCCAAATGCCCATTACCAATGGACAGTATTGCCATTTGGGCTTAAGGTAGCTCCATCACTATTTCAAAAGGCCATGACAAAAATTTTTGAGCCCATTCTGAATAGTATCCTCATCTACATAGATGATGTGCTGTTATTCTAAAAAGATGAAAAGGCTCATAAACAATTATTGGGCCAATTTTCCCAAATAGCCCAAAACCATGGGATGATGCTCTCTGAAAAGAAAAGCCAATTAGCCCAAACAGAAATTGATTTTTTGGGAATGCATTTTTCTGAAGGAAAATATCAACCTCAACCTCATATTGCTCAAGAGTTGTTAAATTTTCCTGATGAGAATCTCACCATTAAACAAATCAAGCAATTTCTTGGTATAATCAATTATATCAAGAATTTCATACCAAAGCTTGCAAAATATACAAGCCCTCTATCACAATTACTCAAGAAAAATCCTCAACCATGGGAACCAAAGCACATTGAAGCAATCAGAGCTCTAAAAAATGTTGCACAAACTCCACCTGCCCTAAAAATTCCAGGAGATGGAAAGAGAATCCTACAAATGGATGCCAGTGATCACTAATGGGGTGCAGTCTTTATAGAAGAAATTAATGGAGTAAAACATTATTGTGGTCATGCTAGTGGTCAGTTCAAAGAAGCTGAAAAACACTACCACACCACTTACAAGGAAGCACTTGCAGTCAAAATGGGTATCCAAAAATTTGATTTCCACCTAAGGGGTTATCAGTTTGAAGTCCAAATGGATAATTCTTCTTTCCCCAGGATCCTTGAATTCAAAAACAAAATGCCTCCAGTTCCACAAACTCTTAGGCTCAAAGATTGGTTTTCGAGGTATGATTTTACAGTAAAACATATCAAAGTAAATCAAAACTTGATTCCTGATTTACTTTCTAGACCAATGAAACCCATCCAGATCATCACTAAAACACACACCTTTCCATTGATTCTCATGATTAAATCACTACCACCACATGCCTCTAAGGTCAAAGATTTTCCTCCTGGAGTTGATTCGTCCTTTTCACCATCCCAACTTAAAGAATACGCCAGAAATAATCTTTTCTATTTTATGGTGAAAATGATGAAAAAGATGAAGAAGTTTCCATACCACTCCCCTTTTCTTCTAGACACACCCTATCATATGCCATTCATGATAAACCCGAATTCAAAATTTACTGAAAATCACTTATGGTATATTTGGTGTGCAACTAGTTTGTATGTCATGCCTGTTTATGTCCCAATTGAGGAAATGTACAAACATCTAACCGATCCAAAGAATCACAACACCTTGATTTGGACTACACTTGAACTGTACTCTCCACTAGAATGGTGGAGAAGTCAACTGAAATCAATCTTAGATGAGGTTAAAGAAAGGCTAACACAAGAAGCTATTGGCAAACTTAAAACGGTGTTCATGTTACACAAGCCATATCAGACAGATTCCAGGACTAAACTCCTTATTTGCACAAATTATGCTGATCTATGGGAAACCATTGATGATTATCCTCCAAATTCAAAAGTTATGAAAGAATTAAGGGATTATGTTAATTTTATTAATCTCCATGATCGAGGAAAAGCCAAGACTGATACGACTTGCATAAGCCATGGAGATCTTCCATCACAGTGGCAGCCAGATAGTTCACAAAAACTTTCGTGTGTAAGTCACGAAATTGGAGAAAGCTCTGGTCAATCTACTCAACCAGAATCAAGCTCTCAGAAAAAAATTGAACAACAGTTTGCTACAATGAATTTTGAAGAAAATTCCATGGATATTGATCCTTCAACAAATCCTAAAGAAGAAACTGTGAGAGAATTACTAGAAGACATCTGGCACTATGATTCACATTATTCACCTAGCCTCTTTTCAGAAGAATACATGTCTAATCAGAATTTGTCTCCAAGCCACGAGCCTATCCTCAAAGATTAATAAGTCCAAAGTGTCATAATTACGTCTTGTATAATTATTGTGTGTAATTATTGTACTTTTGTTTTTAGTGGCCAATAATGTGGCATGATAGTCAAAAGGTGTCATAATCATGTCCCAATAGTCAAAAGGTGTCATGATAATGTCTCCCATAATTGTAAGCGGGCCAATAATGTGTATGCACTAGTAAAAAGGTAGGTCATAGTGGCATATAATTATGTTCCCCGTAGTGGGAAGTGGGCCAGTGATGGCATGTGTATGAATAGTAAGAACTTTGTCCTTGCATGTATCTCCTTGGCTATAAAAGGAGAAGACTTGTATCAATTGGATTTAGAGGCAATCGAAATAAAATCTCTCTGTGTGCTTAAGTATAAACATGTTCTAAATTCTCTGTTCTCCTTCCTGAAAACTTGAAGTATCATGTTCATACCATAATCCTCCCCATAAGAAATGCAAGTATGCTCTACACTCGCCTCTGTTATGAGGATCTTGTGTAACAGAAAACATCTGAGTATTGATCCTTGCTACGGTCCTTTCTACCATAAGATTTTAGTTTTAATTGATAGTCTGTGGCTTGAGATCTGTTGGCCGAGGAATGACTGTTATCTCGCATTTTGGACGAGTCAATTAAGATTAGATCTTGTGGTATGGAGGGCTCCCGGTCAGCTTGGTATCAGAGCCTTGTTGTATTGCTAAGAAAGGGGGTGCATATGGTATGAATATGATAGAGTGAGTAGGGAAAGAAACCAATTAATCATGGAAACACCAGAGCCTTGTTGTTTTCTCGTTTTTTCAATAAAACAATAATAATATATGCAAACTGTTGGATCTGTGTTGGTGACAATTGCTGCAAGACTTTAATCGTGAAGTTATTATCGAAGAGTATCTGTAGCAAATTCCAAAACGTGTTGTTACACTAGCCTTTAGGTTTGATTCGCCCCCACCAATCGGATGCAAATGAGATAACCAGTGAATCCCCTTCAGGGTACTTTGGAAAACCTTGATATGATTTGCACTATCACACCAAGCGTATCTTTCAATAGTATGTTACAAAATAATGATTCCTATTCTTCACTCATGCATTAGAGAAGAATAAGATGACTTAGAATATAAGAATAGGTGGGAAAAGTGGATGACAATCTCTTAAAATTCGTGTATTCATTCTGTCCAAAGTGAAACTATTTATAGAAAAATAATGTCACTTGAGAAAGAGGAGTATTTCTTGGTTCTGCCCTCTTTTGCGAAATGATATATATATACATATAATGTTCAACATTTGAATAAACTATTGCGATGGCCTAGTGGTAAAGCAGCATCGTTTTCTGCGTAGGGATCCGTGTTCGAAACCAACGAATGCAGCGCCTTTTCAAAGCAGAATTTATTCAAAAAGATAGCTAGGCAATGATCGAACTCGGGAGCTTGTTGTGACTCACAAAAAACACAACCACTAAACCAACAACAATAACATGTCACTTATAACCAATTATGGATACATATATTATCCAATATTTTGGAAATATCTCACAATCCCCCCACCATTTTCAAAATATACTTAGTCCAATAATTTTAGAAATATCATGGTTTCAGATAATGGTATCTTACGATTTGAACCACTACTTAGTAAGCTATGGGTTTCACTTATCCCGAATAGATTGATAGACAAGTTTTGAACCAGTTATTCATTTGAACATGTATGCACAACTTACACATGAAATCTCGGTACTATTGAAAGAATTATAAAGATGACACATTTGATAAGGCCTTGTGTCATGTACCCTTTTGATGAGAATTTAAGAGTCAAGCCCTTTAACTCTTTGAAGCGGCCTCAGTTCATCCTCACATAGGTAGACTATATCAAAAATACACCCATGATATGTATTTCAGCAAATTTATGCTCTATGTCTATTAAGAGTAAATGTCAACCTTCCAACTTTATACTTATGGTCCAAGTACTTTCAACCTTTGGGATGTATCTATATTCAAGTACTTGCAATCATTCTAATAGTTTACTTTTATCATTGAACTCAAGACTTGATGTTACTCAAGTGTGAGTCGATTTTCTACCATTGATGATTAATTAGATATGGGCTTGAGTCCATTCCCCAATGATGTCTTCAACACCATGTCCCTTGTCAGACCTTTCGTCAAAGGATCTGCAAGATTCTTTTCTGTTCTTTCAAACACTATGGATATTATTCCATTTAAAATTAAATCCTTTACATAGCTATGTCTTAGACCAATATGTCTAGATTTTCCATTATATACTTGGCTATATGCTTTGGATAGTATGGATTGACTATCACAATGTATGGATACTGGTGCCATTGGCTTTGGCCAAATGGATACTGGTGCCATTGGCTTTGGCCAAATGGATACTGGTGCCATTCTGCCTCTTTACTACCTGCAGCTAGGGCAATGAACTCTGCAGCCATGGTGGAGTCGGCAATGCAAGTTTGTTTCTTTGATCCCCAAGAAACTGCACCTCCACCAAGGTTGAAGATCCATCCACTTGTGGAAGCATGATTCTTAACATAAATCACATCTGCTTCACCTAAATCTTTCATATCAAAATATTTTGATAAGAAAGTTTAAGTTTTTTCTACCTCATCTAAATTGGTGCCAAAGATTAACATATCATCCACATATAAACAAATCATAACACCAATTTACTATAAATACATTTATTTTGTATCCATTAGAAAGCAAAACTTTATCAAACATTTGGTGCTATTGTTTGGGTGCTTGTTTTAACCCGTATAAAGATTTAGTCAATTTACACACTTTATGTTCTTGCCCTTTGATAACAAATTCTTCAGGTTGTTTCATATACACCTTTTCATCTAACTCTCCGTTTAGGAAAGCAGTTTTAACATCCATTTGATTGATTACAAACTTATAGTTCGAAGCTAGTGCCAAAAGCACTCTTATGGATGCAATTCTTGCAACAGGTGCAAAGTATCAAAGTAGTCAATACCTTCTTTTTGTGTAAACCCTTTGGCAACAAGTCTAGCTTTGAATTTATCAATAGTACCATCAACTTTCATTTTCTTTTTAAAGATCCACTTACAACCTATTGGTTTGGATCCAAGTGGGAGGTCTACTAATTTCCAAGTTTTATTCCCCATAATTGAGTCCATTTCCTTTTGGATGGCTTCTTTCCAAAAGGCAGAGTCTTGAGACTTTATTGCCTCTTCATATGTGTCTAGGTCACTCTCTAAATTGTAGCAAATTGGTCCATAACTGTTAATGGAATCATTTGTACCTTCTACAAGGAACATAAAGAAGTCTTGTCCCTAATTTTTCTCTTTTCTGGCTCTTTTACTTCTTCTGGGTTCTGAACATGTTAAAGTATCATTATTAGATACATTATTTTCTAGACTTTGTACACTAGAACTTACAATTTCCTTGGGATGTGGAATTGAGTTAAATCTATATTTTTGAAAAATTGCATCTCTTGACTCAATCATTGTGTTAATAGGATATGAGTCATTAGATTCAACAACCATGAATCTATAGGCCTTGCTATTTTCAGCATAGCCCAGAAAATACACTTTCAATTCCTCTTTCTCCCAATTTCTTTCTTTTTGGTTTAGGAACCTTAACAATTGCTCTACAGCCCCAAACTTTTATATAATTAAGATTGGGTTTTCTTTTCTTCCAGAGTTCATATAGGGTTATCTTGTTCTTTTTATTCGGAACTCTATTTAGCAAATAACATGCAGTTAGCATGGCTTCACCCCAATAGCCTTTAGATAAACAAGAATAGGATAACATGACATTCACCATTTCTTCTAATACCATATTTTTCCTTTGTGCAATTCCATTTTGTTGTGGGGAATATGGTGCAATTGTTGATGCACAATACCTGTGGACTTCAAATTCTCAGGATGATAGAACTCTCCTCCCCTATCACTTCTAAAACACTTAATAAAAGTTTCATGTTGAAGTTCTACTTGTGCTTTAAATATTTTAAATTTGTCTAAAACTTCATTCTTAGAGTGCATTAAATAAACATAACAGAATCTAGAGTAATCATCAATAAAAGTGACAAAATACTTTTTACCACCAATTGTAGGCCAACCATGTAAATCGCATACATCAGAGTGAATTAAATCTAATACCTTAGAACTTCTTTCAACACTCTTAAAAGGTTGTCTTGTAATTTTAGTTAACATGCAAGTAGTACATGAATTGAATTTTTGTCAAAATTCTGAATTATATTTGATTTCATCATGTCATTCAATTTTCTAAAGTTAACATGTCCTAGTCGCATATGCCATAAATCATAAGACTCAACAATATAAGCAGAAATCATATTATTATTATAGTTACTAATAACATTACATTTGAACATGTTCACACAAATGTAACCCTTCCATACAAACATACCCCCTTTAGAGAGAATAAATTTATCTCCCTCAAATACACATTTGAAACCAAACTTATTAAGTAAAGGTACAGAAATCAAGTTCTTCCTCACATCAGGAACATAAAATACATCTTTAAGAGTAAGTATTTTTCCAGAAGTGAATTCAATCTCCACTGTTCCTTTTCCTTTGACTTGGACAGTTGAGACATTTCCCATGTACAAAACACTTCCATCTTCTTCATCAATAGTCTTAAATAGTTCTTTGTTTTTGCACACATGACGGGTAGCACCAGAGTCTATCCACCAAGATTCAACATCTTCAATCATGTTGAGTTCAGAAATGACAGCAACAAGATTATCTTTTGTTGCACTTGAATTCTTCTCTTTGTTCTTCCTTTTCAAGAACCTGCACTAATTTTTAAAGTGTCCTGGTTTTCCACAATGATAACAACTTCCTTTTTTTTCTTTCTTTGTTCATCATTACCATTGTATTTTTCATGAGATTTATCAAAATCTCGATTTCTTTTCTTAAAAGTTTTGCTTGAATTTCCTTCCTCCATTACATGGACCTTTTCATGAGAAAATTGATTTTAAGTATCCTCTTGCTTACCGTACTCTTCTTCTTAACGAAGATGATTACCCAATTGCTCAAGAGATACGTCCTCTTTCTTATGTTTCATAGATTTTTTGAAATCTTTCCATGAAGGTGGAAGTTTGTCTATTATGGAGGATACAATAATGGTTTCATCCATGTGCATCTGATGTCGTTTGTAGTTATTAAGAATACGTTTAATTTCATGCATTTGTTCCATTACTGATTTATTATCAACCATTTTATAATTATTAAATTGAAAAACAAGAAACTTCTTACTTGTAGCGTCTTCTTGCATGTATCTTGACTCCAATTTCTCCCATAGTTCCTTTGCAGAGATGCTACTTTGATATATATCGAACAAGGAGTTAGACATTCCGTTGAGAATGTGGCCCATGCATATGTAGTCATCATTGTCCCACTTCTGCCTTTCTCTTGTTTCTGCTAATGTTTCCACTTTCTTCTCTAGTGGTCTTGTGGTGTTCAGAACATACACCACCTTCAAAGTTGTAAGAAGGAATTTCATCTTTTACTGCCAACGAATAAAGTTTCCTCCATCGAATTTCTCCAACTTCACAAAATTAGAAGTCATTTCTTTGAGTGATGCAGCCATTGATTTAAAATAAAATCGAACCTAAAGATTGTTGGATCTGTGTTGGTGACAATTGCTGCAAGACTTTAATCGTGTTGTTACACTAGCCTTTAGGTTCGATTCGCCGCCACCAATTGGATGCAAATGAGATAACCAGCGAATCCCCATCATGGTACTTTGGAAAACCTTGATATGATTTGCACTATCACACCAAGCGTATCTTTCAATAGTATGTTACAAAATAATATTTCATATTCTTCACTCATGCATTAGAGAAGAACAAGATGACTTAGAATATAAGAATAGGTGGGAAAAGTGGATGACAATCTCTTGAAATTCGTGTCTTCATTCTGTCCAAAGTGAAACTATTTATAGAAAAATAATGTCATTTGAGAAAGACGTGTAATTCTTGGTTCTGCCCTGTTTTGCGAAACGGTATATATACATATAACGTTCAACACTTAAATAAACTATTGTGATGGCCTAGTGGTGAAGCAGTACCTTTATCCGCGCAGGGATTCTGATTCGAAACCAACCAATTCACCTTTTCATTTTAAAATCAAATGTTTCGCCTTTTCAAAGCAGAATTTATTTATAAAAAAAACCAAAGCCAAGCAAGGGTCGAACTCGGGAGATTGTTGTGACTAACAAAAAACACAACCACTAAACCAACAACAATAACATGTAAGTCATAACCAATTATGGATACATATATTATCCAATATTTTGTAAATATCTCACACAAACTAATCCATGCTAGGAGTGTTTGGACAAAAATTTTGCTACCCACCATGAATTTGTAGTCATTTTATATTCTAGAATGCACGTATGATGCGTTTGCCAACGTCTTCTACTTGTGTATGATGACGTTTAACATGGCGACATTAAAAAAATACAATTATTATGAGGCAAATTTTACTGTAGACCTCTTATAGTTCATCATTGATCAATGCTAAAAAATTAGTTAAAACACTTTTGGAAATTTTAATAATAGTACGATAATGTTATTCGAATCTATAATAATAATGTTATTTGAAAGTATAATTTAATGACTCATCCTCTTTACTACATGAGGTGAATGTCTATCAAGTTTTCATCTTTATTCCTCTGATTCTGGTTTTCTGTTACGGTATCATAGAGCATCGGTTACTTTTAGTTGCGTCATTTCTCTTTCATCATGCCTCCCTAAAACCCCCTTATCGTCGTTACTTTGTCACTAGCGCCGACAGACCTTTCACAAAATTCGTACTACATTCATCCTTCTAAGAACCCATGTAAGTGGATTAGTGAATCCTCCACTAAACGGAAAGAATTACAATTCTTAGTCCCAATTGATGAAAAATGCTCTAGTCACAAAGGAAAAACTAGGTTTTATGGATGGATCTCTCTCATGTCGTCAAGATTCATTTGATCCTCGTTACGATGCATGGCATAGGTGTAATAATCTTGTACATTAATGGATCCTCAATTCAGTCATCCCAAACATCGCTCAAAGCATCTTGTTCATTGAATCTACATCTGATGTGTGAATTGAACTGCAAGAATGATTTGTGCAAGGGAATTCAGTATGAGATGAAGAACTTATGTAAGAACTGTATCAGTTCAAGCAAGGTACATTGTCTGTTAACGAATACTTTACTCAATTACGGTTATTTTGGGAGGAATTAGACAATTATAGATCAAGACTAAAATGTCGTTGTAGCGTTATGGTCGAACAGAAGAAATTCAAAGATGTTGATTGCGTTATGCGATTTGTAATGGGTTTATATGATGAGTTTAAACTAATTCACACACAAATTCTAATGATGGATCCTCTCCAAGCACTTAATCGTGCATTCTGAAATGTTATAAAATTTGAATGGCAAAATGGACTCGAGCCTGATAGTGATCATGCATAGGCTATCATCGATGCTGTTGATAGTAGAAAACCATTTGGTTGAGGCAAAGGATCCTATAATGGGAGTAAAGTTTGTACACATTGTGGAAAAACATGCCACACTATTGAAACTTGCTACAAGAAGCATGAGTTTCATTCTGGATTCAAATTCAGAAATGGAAATGCAACAATTAATGTTGTTGAAAAGGATGGAGATCTTAAGGAACAAATTGTCCCTTCTTTCAGTGCTGAAGAACATCAAGCCTTACTTTCACTTTTGAAGTATAGTAATCTAAAGAGCACTCAGGGAGCAAGTGTCCACACTGTTAATAATGCTTGCACCACCCATCATGCTGGATAATTTTAAGGGTAATTCTCCCTATTGTTGTTCTTTTATGCGAGGTAGAAATAATTGGATCATAGATTCAGGGGCATCATATCACATTTTCAATTCATCCGGTTTTAGAAGCATATCAAGATAGATCCCATTACTGTTCAATTACCAAATGGAAGTATCGCTAAAGTGGAAATTGTAGGAGAAGTGCTTATCTTTGGTTTTCTCCCCTTGCATAGTGTTTTATTTCTACCTCAATTTACCTTCAACTAAATTTCCACATCCAAACTTGCATAGTTGCATTATTCCTTTTGTTTCTCTAGTGACACATGTTCCATTTAGGATCCCCAGAAGAAAGTGATTGCCTCTGGTCAGTAGAGACAAGGCATCTATCACATTGATAATTGCCCAAGTTAGGTGGATAAGGAACCTGATAGACTCACAGAAAAATAGAAATTAGTGAACAGTAAAATGATAGACGAAATGGGGATTTATTAATTTATGAAAGAAGGTAAAATTATGGTAAAGTTATAAACCAGAGCAGAGCTCCTTCTGAGAAAATAATATTCTCCTAATACGATGATAACAATAATTTTGCCTAACCAATGCTCCACTACCCTCCTCAATTTATTCCCCTATGTGTAACTGAAATTCCTAGAATTCAGAGAGTTCCCCTTCCAAGTCATTAATAGAAAGATTATTCTCTCTTTTACTATTGCAGACATACATTCTCAAAACACCATGTTTGGGTCTTTCACTAGTCTTCGGCCCAACAATTCCATCATCACCGCCCTTAGGAAATGCAGCCTTATCCTTAAGGCTGAGGGAATAAACTAACTTTTTAGTAATAGTTCATCATCCCAAGTCGTGTCTTCGATTACTCTTCCTTTCCAACGCACTAGCTATTATTGCACCAACCGTCCTTCTGTCATCACTGAGCTTGCAGCCATCAGTTCTTCAGGTTCTTCCAATTCTTGTGACTCTATTTCTAAGTTTTTTGGAAGTCGAGGTTCAGCAGAATAGTCTCCAATAGCTTTCTTTAGGGAATTTCATCTTGTAGGATACTGACCCTATTTTCTTTAGGGTAAGAAAGGGTTCAAAGTACTGCAGAGCCAGCTTGTGATTAATGCTTCAAGTCACCATCTGTTGTCTGTGGGGTCAGAGGCAGTAAATAGAGAGAAGTAATAAAAGAAGTAATAAAACAGAGGCAGTAAGTAGAGAGAAGTGGGATAACACAGTAATTTATCTTGGTTCACCATAATCCCGGTAGCTACGTCAAGTCAATTCACCTAGAAGGATTTAATCTAGTAATTCAAAGCAAATTGCAACCACTTAATTTCACAAGTTGAGTCTCTTGTAATCGATGCATACCCTCCAGCTATTTTGCACTGATGTGGGGATAAGTTCATTTTTGTCATTTTTAACCACTTTGAGTCCAGTTTTTTTAGGGACTATATGCACCAGAATCACCCACTGACTATCAGAGATGGGGTATATGATGCCAATTTGGAAGATCTTGATCACTTATTTTTTTACAACATCCATAATTAAGGGGTTAAGTCGCCTTTGGGGCTACCTAACTGATTTTATTCCATCCTCCAGTAGTATCCTATGCATACATATGGACGACCTAATATCAAGAATATCAGCCAAGGTCCATTTGATTGCCTTCCTGTGTTTTCTCAAAATTTGCAGCAACTTTTCTTCCTATTCATCTTCAAGTTTGGCTTAAATAATCACAGGTAACTTTCCACTCCATTCTAAATATGCACATTTCAAATTTTCAGCAAGTGGTTTAAGCTCTAGAGTTGGTGGTTGCTCAATGGAGAGTAGAACACTTGTGTTTGAAGTTAAGTTTGTAAAATCAATTATGTCACTAGAGTAGCTTCGATCTCAGCACACAGAGGGCATAACTGAGTATCTGTGCAAAAATCACAAATATAAGTATCATCAAAACCAGACAGTGAAGGAAAATCAGTAGCAAACATATTGAGGTACATTTCATCAACCAAATTAGCAAACAATCCAATTTGAAAAATATAATGCTCTTTCATGGGGTGTTTCATAGCATCAAAGATATTAAATTTTACAATGCTATAACAAAATTCTAGGGATAGAATTCCAACACGATCATCAATTTTTGTTTTTGAAGTTTTTAAGAATGGTCTGCTTAAGATGATAGGTGCCCTATTGGACTTAGTATCTCCCTCCAAGTCCAGAATGTAAAAGTTTGTAGGAAATATCAAGTCATTAACTCGAACAAATAGGTCCTCCACTAGTCAATCAGGGTGAGCATTGTTATGTAAAGGTCCAAGGGCAAGAGAGTTACAAATAGATGTAGGCATAACATTAATGGAAGCTCCTAAATCTAACATGGAATTTTCAAATTGACTATTGGCTATGGTACATGGAGTGGAAAAAGTCCCTAGATCTTTGCCTTTATGGGGCATGGTGATGAGGACATAAAAAGCATAACCGAGATCAAAGAAGGCAAAGGATGCTCTAACTAACTGGATAGCCACTTTATTTGAAACAAGTCCAACTCATGAAGAAATTAAGCCCAAGATAGTAAATTGCTTAATCCAAATTGAATAATTTAAGGAATGATGGTTGCATCTATGTGTTATCAAAGTTTAATATCAATTTTAAAGTAGTAGACTAAATTAGTAAGAATATTTGGGTCTAATTGTAAAAGCTTGAATTAGCCCAAATTTAGAGAACTTGTAAGGTGGTGCCAATATAAAAGGCAAACCCCTAGCTAATGCAAACATATATTTTAGAACATATTGTTATTTTGTGAGGCTTTGGTCTCTAGAGTTGTTGAAAGAATTCACTATGAACTTATCAAGGTTGTTAATTCTTGTGGCGTTCTTTTGGTACCAGAGCTTGTCTTTAGATTTGGACTTGAGTAAAATTCTTTCGAGGCATTTTTTGGTGAAACATAAATTGCTAGTTGCGTTGCTTTTGTTTGAAATTTTGTCCTTACTTAATTAGTGTGTTGCTGATACTTGAAAAATATAAAATAATATAGAAAAAAATACATAAAAAAATTGTTGTGTTGTAAAAAGTGGTGCGCACTACCTGTTTGACAAAATTCCTAAGAGTATTTGTTTAATCACATTACTATTATTTTATGTTACTTTAGTTTCTTCTAACCATATTTGGTTAAACAATCTTGAGGTTCTTGCTGATTAAATAAGAACTTAAAGATAACAATTGAGTGGAAAAAGGTAAGAGAGATACATTATAGAAAAAGCCTAGATTGAGTGAAACACGAGTGGCAAATTCAAGAGTATAAACACGTGAGTTGTGTGGTGAGGTCGTTTTCTTTCATTCTTGTTTGTTTGTTATTTAAAATATGGCATGAATAGGTTGTCATGATAGCCTTCCTCAAGGAGAAATTGAAGGTGCAAACACAAGAAGGGGGTTGAATTGGGGGGGTTGAATTGTGTTTGATAAAGTTGACATCTTTTTGATAATTTATAAGTAAATAAAAAAGCTAGTTCGGTTTAGGTTACTTACTTTGATAAGAAGCAATCGGATTTAGAGGTAGCAAACAATGAAAGCATAAATAATTTGACACATAGATTTATCCTGGTTCATCACTAATTAGGCTACATACAGTCCCCTCATTCAAAAGGCTTTAATTCACTAATTCAATTACCTTGAATTACAAAGCACCTGACCCTCCAAGCCAGTCTTCCTAAACAGTCTAACAACCCTAGATTTACAAGGGAACTAAACCACTATCGGATTGGATACAAATAATTGGAACTTCAGTAGTTTCTTCTAGGAAAGCTGATAATAATAATAACTCTCACATCTAAGAAATGAAAACTCAAAAAATATTTCTAACTTGAACAAGTGTTTCTCTCTTTGAACTCTAATATAACTTGAGTATCTATTTATAGTTAAATTTTGGGCTTCAATTTAGTCATTGTTTGATTCTGAATTGTATCTTGTTCAGATTGCGTTTGTAAATTCTTCAAATTGATTATGTTCCTATTTTGTTTAGATTGAGATTGTAAATTCTTCAGATTGATTATGTTTATATTTTGTTCAAATTGCGTTTGTAAATTCTTCAGATTGATTATGTTCATATTTTGTAGTAGATAAATCTTGAACAAATCTTCTTAAAATCTTTATCAAATCTTCTTCAAACTTGATCAAATCTTTACCATATGTTCTTTTCAGCTTGGTCAAATATTTTCTTCAATTATAAATAGGAATCAAATCTTATTTTAGATTTTCATCAATTACAAATGTGAATCAAATCTTATTTTAGATTTTTAATCAATTATAAATCTGAATCGAATCTTATTTTAGATTTTCTTCAATTATAAATTTGAATCAAATTTTATTTTAGATTTTCTTCAAAAATATGAGTCTTCTTTCATACTCTTTGAAGTCAAATATATTATTCTCATAAAATACTTTTGTTATCATCAAAACTCTAAGTATAAAATCAACTTGATTCCAACAATCTCCCCCTTTTTGATGATGACAAAACTTGTATTTTTGATAATAACTTTTCTTTATATTTCTTTGACTTCCCTAACTTAGGGCTCCCCCTTAGTCTAAGTATCATTTTCTCCCAACTTTAACAAATATATTTCTCCCCCTTTTGTCATCAGACAAAAAGACTTGAAAGGGAAACTTTGTCTCTTTCCTTTTTCCTTTTTTTTTCATTTTTTTTTTAATAACATGAATATAACATAGTACAAGAAAATATAAAAACTAATGTAAAACTAAACTATTTTGATGTTATCACAACATCAGTCAAATATGAAAGTAAGATTTAGGTTTTTCTTGATGAAGTCAAACCTATCTTCTGGTAGTGGTTTGGTGAATATGTCAGCCCATTGGTGTTCAATGTCTACAAAATGAATGTTTAGTACCCCTTTTTGAACAAAGTCCCTAATGTAGCGATGTTTGATCTCTATGTGTTTAGCTCTAGAATGTAGGATAGGGTTTTTGGTTAGCCAAATGGCAAAAGTGTTATCACAATAGATGGGAATATCGGTTTCTAGAATTTTGTAGTCTTTTAGTTGATGTTTCATTTAAAGCAGTTGAGAACTGTAGCCAGCTACTGAAATGTACTCAGCCTCTGTATTTGACATTGAAATGGTATTTTGTCTCTTACTTGAAAAATATATTAAGTTGTCACCTAAAAAGGTGCAGTTGCCAGTTAGGAGATTTCTTGTTGAACAAGGTAAGGCTGGTAGTGCGTTTTAGGTATCTAAGGATTCTCTTAACAACAATTAAATGTGATTCCCTAGGGTCAGCTTGAAATCTTGCACATACACATACACTAAACATGATGCCAGGTCTGGAAGCGGTAAGGTAAAGTAGGGATCCTATCTTTCCTCTATAGGTTTTTTGGTCAAATTTTTTGCCTGAATCATCTTTTTCAAGTGAACAAATAAGGTGCATTGGTATAGCCATAGGTTTGCAATCACTCGTCTTAAACTTCCTATGATGCTCTTTTGTATATTTAGTTTGATGAATGCATATACCTTTTTGACTTTGCTGAATTTGTATCCTAAGAAGAACTTAAGTTCTCCCATCATACTCATTTGAAATTCAAGCAGCATCAATTTAGAAAATTCTTGGCAAATAGTGGAATTAGTAGATCCAAAATTAATGTCATCTACATAAATTTGAATAATAAGAATGTCATCTCCTATTAATTTTCTAAAAAGTGTATTATCTACTTGTCCTCTTTCAAAGTTATTTTTAAGCAAGAAGTTACCATGTCTATCATACCATGCCTTAGGTGCTTTTCTTGGACCATACAGAGATTTCCTATGTTTAAAAGCATGATTTGGAAATTAAGAACTTTAAAAACCTGGGGGTTGTTTAACATAGACTCCTTCACTTATATAACCATTTAGAAAAACACTCTTAACATCCATTTGAAATAATGTAATGTTATTATATGCAGCAAAAGAAAGTAGGATACTAAAAGCTTCTAACTTGGTCACTGGAGCAAATGTCTCAGTGTAATCAATGCCTTCTTGCTGACTGTAGCCTTGTGCGACAAGTCTTGCCTTATTTCTGTCCACTTCACCTTTTTCATTTAGCTGGTTTCTGAAAAACCCACTTGGTTCCAATAATATTCTTCTTTGGTCTAGGTACTAGATCCTAAACATCATTCCTCTTAAATTCATTTAACTCTTCTTTCATTGCAAGAATCCGTCCATCATCTACCAAGGCTTCATCAACAGTGGTAGGCTCAACTGATGAGAGTGAGCCAAACAAAGTGGTATCTTTTAATGATGATCTTATCGTCAAAGAATTACTTGAACTTCCAATGAGATGAAATGTCTTGTACTTCCATCATGATCTGACTTATCTTGACTGATTCTAACTTGATCAGATTCATCCTCTGAAGATTTGTCATCTTCTAGTTTGTCTGCATCTACTTCCTAGCCAAAACATCAGTTTTGTTGGTGGTTTATGCTTATTTCTAAAAACAAAACATGTATGCTACTTCTGCTGAAGTGTTCAAATTATGTGGATCTCCTTGTTCCTCTAAGTTTTTGAGAACCTGCAAAATACTTATCTAGCTTTGATTTTTAAGACTAAGCTTCTTGTTATCACAATAAACATAATATCATACAATAATTAAATTTAAAGAAAGATATAGCCTATATGCCAACAGTTTCAGTTTCACTCTGGATGAAGGGATTTGAATTCCTGTCCAGTTTTGTAGTCTTGATGAATTTGATTTGAGTGTTCAAAGAAGTCTTCTGATTTTGATTGTTAGTCTGACACTTTTGTTTCTGCTGATGTATCAGGTTCCTCTAGTAATTTGGGAACTTATAGTAATTATGATTCTTCTGATAGTTTCAGTTATGTTGATATGTGTGATTTCTCTACTAGTTTTGATTATGTTGATACTCGAGATTTTTTTCTTCTTTATCATATGGTTCTGGTTGTGATAGGTATTGTGCTGACTAGTCCTTCTTCCACCAGAGTGAGCTGGCTTTTGTTTGTTAAGTCTTGGAACATAGACCTTTTTTCCTTCATATTTTGCAAGCATCCATTGACCAAACACCATGACTGGTGTGTCAATTTGGTGGCTTAGAACATCTGCAACATAAACAATTTTATCCTTTGGTACCCAAATCTGGTTGGGTCCTGGTTTGTTGGTTCTTAAAGGTTTCTTGTCTTTCCATGTGGTTAGCATAGGACAAGATATTTTAGTGTGACCTTTCTTATAGCAAATAGTACATAAATCATTAGAGGGAAATAACTTAGACTCAGTTACTTTTTCTTGAAATCCTATTTCTCTTTTACCATTCCTACTAACACCATAAATCATAGATGCATACTTGCTTCTTTCCATATCAAGAAAATTTGGAAATACTTCTTCATGCTTATCAGAGTTACATGTGGTATTTTCAATTGATGTTGAACTATAATTACTTTTCAGTGTTAGATTTTCAGCCTTAAGTTTAGCAATATCAGTTTTTAGATTTGCATTTTCTATTTTAAGTTCAGTAATATCAGTTTTCAGAGTTGCATTATATGTCTTAAGTTCAGTAATATTAGTTTTCATAGTTGCATTTTCTGTTTTAAATCTAGCACTTTGATTCTTTAAAACATTAACTTTTTCAGTAAGATTTGTATTTTCTTTCCTAAGTGTTTTTATTTGTAAAGACAATTTGTGATTCTTATTTAAAAAAATTATTTATAGCAGTAATTAAATCAGATCGAGTAAAGTAAGAAAATACCTCCATTTCTTCACTTGTTGATTCACTTCTAAAGTCAGAATCTGTGTTAGATCTAGAGGCAGAGTTGGTATGAACCATTAGAGCCAAACCTGCGTGCTCATCAGCATTAGAGGATTCATCAGAATAATCCCATGTGGCTATTAGACTCTTCTTCTTGGGTCTAGAGTCTTTCTTATGATGTTTTCCTTTCTCCGTATTTGGACTTTCTGACCCGAGATGTCCAGGTTCATTAAATCCATAACAGATGATGATTTTCTTGTCATATTTATCATCATATCCTCTACTGGATTGCCTGGAATATCTTTGGGATAATTTCTTCTTAAAATTGTGCCACATCTTCTAAACTTTTCTGCATATAAACGCCAGTTTTTTTTCCTCTTTGTCTCCATTCAGATATTTGAATCATCATCCTCTAATTCTGTTGTTGCCTACATAACTTTTTTCTACTTGGATTTCATGTGATCTAAGAGAGCTGATTAATTCTTCCAGCTTAAGAATCTTCAGATCCTTTGCTTGTTGAATGGTTGTGATCTTAGGTTTCCACTTGCTTGTTAGACTCCTAAGAATTTTCTTCACCTGATCAGTAGTAGTATAACTCTTCTCAAGTACCTTTAATCTTGAGACTAGAGTCTGGAATCTGGAAAACATGTCTTTATCTTCTTCCATCTTGAACATCTCATACTTTTTGACTAGGAGGTTGGCCTTTGCTTCTTGAACTTGCTTCCGTCCTTCATGGGTCAGAATCAAACTATCATAAATACTTTTTGTTGTCTCCTTATTGGTGCACTTGTCAAACTCCTTGAAGGTGATTGCAGTTATCATGAATGTTCTGGACTTATGATGCATCTTGTACATCTTCTTTTGATCAGCATTGATCTCCATTCTTGGAATTTCAATACCATTAGTATTCTCCTGAGCAATATATCCATCTTCCATAAGGTCCCAAAGTTCAGGATCTTGTAAAATATAGAAACTTCTTAGCATGTCCTTCCAATGCTTAAATCGTTCTCCATCAAATAGAGGTGGTCTGTTGATGTTTCCTCCAATAGCTTCTTCACTGAATCCAGACATATTCAACCCTTGGATCTTTTCTCAAACACTGTAAAGTGCTCAGCCTTGAGACCGAGCTCTGATGCCAATTGAAGGTGCAAACATGAGAAGGGGGAGGTTGAATTGTGTTTGATAAAGTTGAATTTTTTTGTTGATAATTTATAAGTAAATAAAAAAACTAATTTGGTTTTAGTTACTTACAAGATAAGAAGCAATCGGATTTAGAGGTAGCAAACAATGAAAGCATAAATAATTTGACACAGAAATATCGTGGTTCACCACTAACTTGCCTACATCCAGTTCCCTCATTCAGAACGCCCCATGTTTACCCTTTCATTACATTTTAACCTTCTCTTGTGTGTGCACAACTCTTTTAGAAATTTGGCATATCTTGGAATCATTTTAATTACTTTAAGGAGGGGAATGTTCACTTCCACCTTCTTAACTGTATCCAAGATCTCCTTGTCCCCCTATCTGCCTCGTCCATTTTTGTAGTCTTGACTGCCTTTCGAGGGAAAGAAAGTGGTGTATCTTGTTCAACATTAATAAGCTCGGGTACCAGAGTGTTCTCAACAACTTTGTTATTTTTCACAGCAGTAGTTCCCGATTCAGGTAACTTTGGTATTTCAACAGTTATTCCAGTCCTCAAGGTAATTGCATTCACATTAGGAACATTTGGATTTACTACACTCTTGGTAGGTAGCTAGCTTGACCCTTGAGTCTGCATCTGATTAATGGAAGTGGCCGGCTGTCCAATTTTTCTCTCCAAATTCTGAATGGTGGACTTTGTCCTTTGTTGAAATTGGAGATTTTGGACAGCCATTTGTTTGACAAGGTCCTCCAATGAAGGTGTGTTGTTCTGCTCCTGCCTAAGTTGCTATTGTGCATATGAATTCCCCCATCTCAGGTTGGGATGGTTTCTCCAACCAGGATTGTATGTGTTAGATGACAGAGCATCGTTGGCGTGAAGATTATATAATTTTGCTAGGAACAACTTTTTCAAGTCATTTCATCTTGTAACACAACCTGGCTGAAGTTATTAGAACCAGTCCTTGGCAGTATCTTGAAGTGAGAATGGGAAGGCTCTCAGCTTGATATGGTCCTTTGTGACTCCTTGAGGCTTCATAGTACAACACACAACATGGAACTCCTTCAAGTGTTTGTGGGGACCCTCACTTGCAAGACCATTAAACTTTGGAAGCAAGTGTATTAAACTAGATTTAAGTTCAAATGGTGCAGTAACTTCAAGATATTCGACACCATGCATTATAGGTGACATCAGGGGCAGGAAGTTGTTTTAAGGTTCTATTATCCATATTGTGATTAGTGGACTCACACTTAGATTTAGAGTCAAATAAGGTAAGACTGAACATAGAATGACTTTCATTACCTAACTCGTTAGCACTAGCAACACTATTAAGTCTACGTGGTATATGAAAAGTCATATCTATTTCAGGATCAAGGGGATGTAGATTCACAGAAGTGGCCCTTGTAATGCATCATGAGAATAAAAATGCAATGCAACAACACAATTGTGAAAATTCCAACAATGTCCCAATCGCTAAAATTGAAGTGGAAAATGAATAGACCTATCAAATAAAATCAAAAAATAAAAAAAATACCACCAAAAAATTCTAAAAATCAAATAAACATAACACAAATTTTTTTGGAATGAATTTGGGATTTCGAGGGTTGGAATTCAGTAAGAAGCTCCTATAATTTTTTGTGATTTTCTGGCAAAAATTTGGGACAATCTGAAACAGACACCTGAAAACTAACTTTTTTGGCTAGCAAAGTGCCTACACGAGCTCGCAACAAGCCTACATGACTTGTAGAGCAACAAAACACAAAAAAAATTGTTAGGATGGTTAGCAGTACTTTAAAATTGGCTAATATTGTTATCAGAGAGTCCCCACCCACGACGCCAATTTGATTTATTGTTGCACAGGGTCAAATGCAAGTAATAAAACGTAGCGTAGGGACAACAACTCGAGCCGTTCGCAAGGACTTCTGATTATATTAAAAGAATTTAGAATAATGAAATTAAAAAGGGGGTTTCAAATTTAGGTTTGGAAAGATTAAGAAAACGGTTTACAATCAAGTTGGAATGATTAATCTACTGACTCGAGAGTTTCAGACCTTTCATATATTCTATCAACAGATTCAATTTCTAAATTGTGACTCTATTCCTAGTTGACTATAGAATTAATCAAACAAGCATAATCAACCCTATGTAAATTACGCTTCTTTGACTGGAATAATCATGACAACAATCGATGTATTAAAGTTAATGATCAAGTGTTGAAAAACAACAATTTATTAAATTTAGAAACCAAATTTTGTCAACTTCAAATAAAAGGCAAATTTGTACTCTATGATCACCTTGTGTCAGCACTAACCCTCTACAAATTCCAAAGTTTTTGTTCTTCAATGTAATTGACCTGTAACATCAAAACAAGAAGAAAACACTTTGAGAATTTGTCTAGTTAAAAATAGATGTAATTGACCTGTAACATCCAAATTTTTGTTCTTCAATGTAATTGACCTGTAGCCAAATTCTTTTTCTTCATTAAATTGACTATAATACTAAATAAAAATAGATGAATTTTTAAACAAAACTACTAACAAAATTCTTAAAAACAAGAATTGACGAAGACTCATCACAACTTTAAATTTGGCTATTCTTTTGAAGACATTAAAAAAAGAACCCGTGAGTATCTACCAGATAACAATAAAGAGAAAATGCAAAATGTTGGAAAGAAAATCCTTAATCCTACTCAGAATAACAAATCCGAGAAACTAAATCTTTATTTGGAAACACTGATGTCAAAAACTCGATGCCCTAAAAAGGAAAAGAAGATGCCAACATGTCCATCAATGTTGATTGATGATTTTATTGAACTTCAAAAGTTAAATAAAATGGATGCAACCAAGTCAAACGATGGAGAAAAACCGTACAACAACATTCACTCAATCTCAAGTCAACCTCTTAAAGTAAGTCAACCTGAAGCTTTCAACTTCAATATCTTTTTATAAAACTTAACTTTAATTATCCTTTTATAATGATTCTGAAAAAAAAACTATGCATGACCTCAAAAATCTTTTCTTTGTAAACAACGAAAAGTCTCCCAATTATTTCAACGTAGGTCACCAAGATAATTGAGTCATGAGCGGTAAATATGGTCAGGCCAAACACCAATCAGCATCTCGATTGTTCTCCTTTACATGTTGAACCATGCCAAGAACAACGTGAACTACCCCACTGTGAATAAGGCCATGCATGATCTGATTAATGAGAATGTACTGAACTTGAGATGTTTTGTATGCAATGTCTTCATTATGTCATGTATGCAACACTTCTTTCATCTACAACAATTATAAACAACTTAGCAATATGTTGAAATTCAAGTGGGAATTAAATCCCAAGTTCCTGATTAGAAGCTGGAACCAAAGACAGATTTAGCTAGAGGCAAAACTGCAGACTAGATGCAAGAATAATTACATGGACCCGAGGAAGAATCAAAGGATATGTGTCCATGGGAAAAATTATAGGATCTCATCCCATGGAAGAATAAGAGGATACACATCCCACAAAAAAATCTGAGGATAGTTATCCAGTGGAAGCATAAGAGGATACGCGCCCCATGTGATCAATCTTGGTTTCAAATACAACAACCGCAGAACGTTCTTCACTAGTGAAAACAAAACAAAATTTCCGTACATGGTCTATGCTTAGTGAGTAAGAAACAAATAGAGATATGGGAAAGAGAATCACACAGGAATATATCCTGGTTCACCCAAGTGGGTTACATCCAGTCCTCACAATTTGTGAGCCTTTTAACTAAAGTGCTTAAACAAGAATGTTCTTGATTTTCACACCAACTTTCGAGATCAATCTTGATTAGTTACAATATTTCACCTATCAATATTGAAAGGATTTCCAATAGTAACCTTTCAGTCTAAAAAGGGTTTTTTACAATTCACCTTTTAATCACAAAAGGATTTTTACAATCTACTCAAACTATCTTTAGCACTATAGTCTTCACATTAAAATGAAATAATAAAGAGCATTGATGGATCAAAATACACTCAGCAAACAGACTCAGAAAATAGATCCTTAAATCTAGTGAAACAGAACTGAAGCTTATGCTTAATTAAAGAGCTTAGAATTCTCAAGAATGATTGTTAAAGTGATTGATTGGTTGCACTTTAAACTCTCGCTATTTTATTGACCTTGAGGTTCCTTTTATAGGCTTGATGAAGGCTTTCGATAGCTCATGTAGCCGTTGGGAATCCAGTTGTCGACTTTTTAATTTTAATAAACATGTGTAGTAATTTAACGAGAATGTTCTAGCTTTATAACCAGAAGATCTTCGTTTCTTTTGTTTTGTAACAGTTGGAATGAGAGCTTTATGAAAACTGTTGGATGTCATGCTTTTTCTGCTTTGTACGCATGCTGCTCTGAAATGCAGTCTTGTCATTTGTGTCATGGGTGTACTTTGTTTCTTTAGCCTTTAAATTGTAGATTGATCTTACTGTTTGTTCTTGATGCTTTGCTTTGCCTTTGTTGATCTTTTTGGATTGAATATTTCAGAAATGATCAGGTGTACACAAGTCTGGTACTTTTGTAAACCAGAACAGTCTTGTTTAAGAAAAGCTTTGTTCTTTCGCAAACAAGAACTTTCTTGACTTGAAAGTTGTGAAAAAACCAGAACAATCTTCGTTTTTCTATACTTCTGTTTTTAATGTCCAGAATGATCTTGCTTTCTCATAATGATCTTGCTTCTTCAAAAATGATCTTGTTTTGTTATGTTTTAATACCTATCTTCAATTAATACACTCAAACACAATGTTAAATAGCAGCACACTTTTAAAATCATAATTAGAAGATTAATTAACTTTGTTTGATTATCATCAAAACATTCATTTGTGATTTTGCCTCAACATACGCGTCCCGTGGAAGAATCATAGAATATGCATCCCGTGAAAATATCAAAGGATACACGCCTAGTGGAAGAACTAGAGGATACGCATCCCGTTGAAGAATTAGAAGATATGTGTCCCGTGGAAGAATTAGAGGATACACGTCTAGTGGAAGAATCAAAGGATACGTGTCCTGCAAAAGAATCAGAGGATATGCGTCCCGTGGAGGAATAAGAGGATACGCGTCTCGTGGAAGAATAAGATAAATGTCCCGTGAAAGAATTAGAAGATATGTGTCTCGTGGAAGAGTTAGAGGACACACATCCCGTGGAAGAATTAAAGGATACACATCATGTGGAAGAATTAGAGGCAGAAAAGAGATACAACCATCATAGGTAAAACAGTTAGAGTTTTAGAACGACAATTCAGAGGCAGAAGGATGATGAGGATTATCAGAGGCAACATAAGGTAAATTTTTATTGGGGGTAAAAATAAGGGGAATTTACCAGAGGCCAAAGGTCAAGTTATAAAATGGCACCCAGAGGCAAAGATGTAAAGGAAAGGGAAAAAGTGTCAAAGGCGCGTGCATTTACCTTTAGTAGCCAGGTCTCGTAGTTCAATTTATAGTTATTTTCTCAACATTGTGAGATTTCCTAAATTACTAACACAACAATCAAGCAACAAGCAAACAAACAACATGCATGGCAATTTAAGATCATTAGGGTGCATATTCAAAACATCTATATGATAAACAAATTCCATTTCTCTAACACATCTGAGTTCTTATAACCCGTAAAATCCCCAAAATAATTTCTAACAAGAATTAAAGGATTTGAGTGAATAAACTCCCATAACCCTCATACTAAAATAAGTTAATGTAAGAGAACTCACTGCTTTTTGAATTCTCATCAGTCGAAGAAGGAGCTGTCCCAACAGTTTTGGTTCCTCTTTAAGTTGTATGCTCTACTTAAGCTCGAAATTCCCCTTTTTACTGGTTTATTCTCTTTCTACTTCACGGATCTTACTTGATTGTTGTAGTTGGAGATGTTGAATCCCACATGTAAGGTTGCTGGATAGGTCTGATGGTGTTAAGTAAATTGATGTTTTTGGAAATTTTGAAAAAGAAGGAGAAATAGAGGATTTGACGGAGATGATGAACAATAACAATGGGGGTTATCCTTCAACATGGTTACGAGAAGGAGAAGGGAAAAATAAGAGAATGGTTGAGTATTTTCCTTCGAAAGAATTAAAAATGAGGAGAAAGAAAGGAATTCTCCTTTTTGCCCATCGGGCATTCCCCATATTACCTTTTTGTTCACCTATTTTAATTAAAATTCCTAAGTCCTAAATTAATATGTTAACATTTCTAAAATTTATATTTTAATAGATTTTAATTAAACGGGTTGTTACATTCTCCCCCTTAATAAAACTTTGTCCTCAAAATTTCAGAACTTACATATGGAAAGAGACGGGATAATTAGTACTTTACTTCTAAGGAATTGGAAAAAAATCAGAAGGAAGAGTGAAGGAAGCGATTAAGTTTGTTTGTAAAAATCAAGCATGAAAATAAAAGGTCCCAATGGGATTTAGAATTGAAAGGAAGAATATTGATAAAGCAATTCAGATATGTTTTTTGTGTAACAAGAGAGACAATAAGAAGGATCATCTTGAGAGGAAATTCAAGGAAGGAATGATGGTGGAGAGAATGTTGGAACATTGTCAATTACTTCAGAATATTACTTAATTAGTGTGTTAATGGTAACCGTAAGATGTTCCAATGAGATTGGATTCAAGAAGCTGACGGGGAGAGGTCATCATAGTGAATAATTCAGAATATAAGGTTGTAGGAATTGGTTCCATGAATTTGGGG
Source organism: Cicer chorassanicum (assembly GCA_037974735.1). NCBI lineage: Eukaryota > Viridiplantae > Streptophyta > Magnoliopsida > Fabales > Fabaceae > Cicer > Cicer chorassanicum. The sequence goes on from JBBPBP010009778.1 coordinate 25,896,051, forward strand.
GTTTGAAAATGGTACAAGGAGAGTACCATCATGAATGAGATGCACCCCTTCAACTCAAGAGAAACCTAATATCTCTTATGAATATTGGAGGAGTTTGGTTTTTCATACTAAACAAAACATGGTACCTTGAAATTAATGAAGGTACCAAAATGGGGATGAAGGTCACAAGAACGTGGCACTTACATTCTAAATGGAAGTATTATATTTGGAGATGCAGATACCATACATGGAGACATTAATGGAAAGTTGTCCTCTTGTGTACACTGTGTATATGTCAAGTTTCATAGGAACAATTCACAATTGGTCAACACTGTACCAATTACGAAATGCATGTTCAAGGATTTTTTTAAGACAACACAATGTAACAAGAGGCACCTTCAGGCATGTTTAAGGTTCTAAGAGAATGCAACACCAGAAGGGTTAGGTGCAAATTAACACACATGCTTTGAACATGTCTGCTAGACTCTATTGATGACTAAGGTGAAAAAAAAAAGTGTATTGTCCAACTCAAGTATGTCTATAACATTTTGGGTAGGAGTTGCTCGCATAACCTACTATTACATCATCATAAGTTCATCAACAACCATAATTTGGAAATTCCTCCAGAACATTGGATTTTTAGAGTTTCAAACTATAGTCACTTTAAGGTTTTAAGTGTATTTCATATTATCATGAAAAATGGGAAATTGGGACCTAAAGTAAATAGGGGATATTTTGTTGGATCTTTTGATGAAGTGAAGGAATACAGAATGTTATGCATTGAAATAAAAGGTGTGTTATAAGTAAGGTGTCAAAGTTATTGGAGAAAAACTCTACAAGTTTCTAGATACAATGAGGCCCGATTCATCCTCCAATTATATTAGGTAATTTTAAGCTTAAGGTGGAACCGGGAAGTGAAAATGAGCCAAAGTTTGATCTAAACCAACCCTTGGACAGAATCAACCTACAACACATGTAGTAGCTGATTTAAATGATAACAATCATGATGATACATATGATACATAGCGTTAGAAACTGATAACTCCACTTCAAGGGTACGGGCCCTCAGCGGATGTGATCTGTTATGCATTTCACACTGCTGAAGATTTGATTAGTGAGAAACTAAAGAATATCATTGAGTTGATAAAAAAAGAATAATCAAAACATTCTTCCTTCATAGAAATTTGAAGGAGACTATTCTTATGAGACAACCCAGTGGTTTTGAAATTAAAGGAAGAGAAATTGGGTGTATCATTTTTTAGATCACTCTCTAAACTAAGGTAATCACTTAAACAATAGTGTTTGAGATTTGATTCCTTCATATAGAAGTACAAAACCATTAGAAATAAGGATGATTGTTGTGTTTACTTAAGAGATTTGCATTCCATACTATTGTTTCCTTTCCTCAAAATCATTTTTTTACTCACAACAATTTTATTCTAAATTGGGTCAAAATAAGTCTGATCAAAGTAAGTCTGATTAGTGGGAGCACTATATTAGGGCAAAATCTGATCTTAGATAATTTGATTAGAAGAAGAAAAACTACGTCGTAGGGAAATCTGATTAGAAGAAGTCTGATCGGAAAACTATATCATATGAAAATCTAATCAAAGATAATCTGATCAAAAGAAGAATTGTACTCCATGACAATCTGATTAGAGGTAACCTAGTTAGAGGAAGAACTATATTAGAGGAAGTCTGATTAAGGAAGTATGGATAAAGGAAATCTAGGTTAAGAGAAATTCATATCAGAGGAAGTCTAACTAGATAAAGTCTGGTTTGAGGGAGTTTGTGTCAGATATAATCATATTAGAGAAATTCCACATTAAAGGAAATATGATCAGAATAAGTTTGATAAGATAAAGTCTGAGTAGAGGAAATCTGGATCAAATCTAATCTAATTAAAGGATGTTAATATAAGAGGAAAACTAATCAGAGCAATTCTAATTAGAGGAAGTTTAGATCTGATAAGAGGGATTTTATATCAAAAGGAGTCTGATCAAAGAAAGTATGGTTAGAAGAAAAATTTGAATCTTATGAAAATCTGAATAGAGGTAATCTAAATAGGGGAAGAACCTATATTAGAGGAAGTCTAATTAGAGAAGATCAAGTTTGATGAAGAACTAAATCAAAGTAAACCAAATTTGATGGAAAACTAGATCATAGTAAATCGGTTCAAAGAAGAACTGAATCAAAGTATATCTAATCAGAGGAAACTGTAATTCTCTTAACTCCTCCCTAACTAAATCTCAGTCCCTTATTCATCCTTTCTTATTTGGTTAAATTCCAGATCCAACATCTTAACACACTCACACAGAGAATGGATCAGACATGTCCACTAAAATTTTGATATAATCTAAGAAATCCTTTTCAGCTTTTGCATCTTCAATAGGGTGTATAAGGTTGTTAAGCATTCCTTCAATCCATAGATAACCATAGTAACAACACTCTAATAGGCCACTTATAATTCTATGATTCCAAAACCAAAACCTAAGGGAAGTAGACCATTCAATATAGGTACCAGATTATCAAACTGTCTAAATTACTCGAAAGAATCTATAATAATTTCTAACAACTTGGAATGGATCAAAGTATTGCGATGGTATTGCCTAACTTATTAGTGATGGAACCAAGTTGGTTTTATACTTAAAATTTTGATGTTAACAAAAGTACTTTATGAGAACATTATATTTCATCTGAAGAATTTATAAACTCAATCTTAACAAAATACTGAAGAGTAACAGTATGAAGAATTTACAAACTCTATCTGAACAAAATATGAACAGTATCAATCTGAACAAAACACAATTAGAATCAATCTAGAATAACTGCTCAGATTGGAATAAGAAATAAAGAATTGGTTAAAGAAAATATTATCAAAAATACCTTGTTCTGAATTATTTTTGAATAAGATCATTGTTGACCAAGCAAGGAATGAAGCTACAATTAAGAATTTAAAAAGGACTAAATTGAAGTCTAAATTTTATCTATAAATAGATATTAAAGGCTAAAGAAGAAGATCATCGAAAACTCAAAAAAGAGTAGAAGAACTCAAACTCAAAAGAGCTCAAAGAGAGAAACAAAGTCATTGTTATAATCAGCTTGTTAGAAGCAACTGCTCAAAGTTCCAAACCATCGTTTTCAAACCCAATAGACGTGTTAGTGTGCCTTCAACAATCTGGGGTTGTCATATTGTGTAGAGAAGAATTGGTTGTTAGAGTCAAGGTGTGTGTGTTCCTCAAAAGTCTCAGGTTGTTAGGTTGTTTGAGAAGACTGGCTTGGTGGGTCAGCTGCTTTGTAATTCAAGTTGTTGAATTAGTGAATTAAATCCTTCTAAGTGAATGGACTAGATGTAGCCAAGTTAGTGGTGAACCAAGGTAAATTACTTATGTCACTTTATTCCTGCACTCGTTAGTTTTGATATTGCTTATACTCTAAGTTAATTTATCAAGTCTGAACCAGTTTAATCAAATAAAGAAAAAGTTATCAACTTAGTCAAACATAATTCATACCCTCTTTCTCATGTTTACACATTCAATTGGTATCTGAGCTTGGTCTCAAGGTTGAGCAATTTATAGTGTTTGAGGAAAGACCCAGGGGTTCAACATGTCTGAAATTAGTGAATAAGATGCTGAAGGAAACATCAACAAACCACCTCTGTTTGATGGAGAACGTTTTGAGTACTGGAAGAACAGGTTGAGAAATTTCTTTATTTCACAATAAAGAAAAAGTTATCAACTTAGTCAAACATAATTCACACCCTTTTTCTCATGTTTACACATTCAATTGATATCTGAGCTCGGTCTCATGGTTGAGCAATTTACAGTGTTTGAGGAAAGATCCAGGGGTTCAACATGTCTGGATTTAGTGAATAAGATGCTGAAGGAAACATCAACAAACCACCTCTGTTTGATGGAGATCTTGGAATTTGGGACTGGGTGGAAGCTGATTATATTGCTCCAAAATATAATGATGGTATTGAGATTCCAAGGAAATAGATGAATGCTAATCAGAAGAGGATGTACAAGATGCATCATAAGTCTAGAACATTCAAGATAAATGCAATCACTTTCAAGGAGTTTGACAAGTGAGCCAACAAAGAGACAGTAAAGAGTATTTATGATAGTCTGATTCTGACCTATGAAGGAAGCAAGCAAGTTCAAGAAGCAAAGGCCAACCTCCTAGTCAAAAAGTAACCTCGCAGTCCAGCAATAGAAATGATGATAAATCTTACAAGAAAAACATTATCTGTTATGGATGCAATGAACCTGGACATATAAAACTAGAATGTCCTAATCTGAATAAAAGGAAACATCAGAGGAAAGATTCCAGACCCAAGAAGAAAAGTATGATGGCTACATGGGATGATTATGATGAGTCCTCTGATGATGAAGCGCAAACAGATTTGGCTCTGATGGCTCATACAAACTCTACCACTAGATGTAACATAGATTTTAACTTTAGAAGTGACTTAGCATATGAAGAAATTAAGGTATTTTCTAACTTAACTTGATCTTATTTAATTACTGTTATAAATGACTTCTTGAAAATGAATCACGAATTGTCTTTAAATTTGAAAAAACCTAAGGAAAAAAAAAATGCAAACTTAACTGGTGAAATTAATGTTTTAAAGAGTCAAAGTGCTGAAGTTAAAACAAAAAATGCAACTCTGAAAATTGATAATGTTGAACTTAAGGCTAAAAATCTAACTTTGAAAAGTAATCATAGTTCAACATCAATTGAAAATACCATATGTAACTCTGATAAGCATGAAGAAGTATTTCAAGATTTTCTTGGTAATGGTATGGAAAGAAGCAAGTATGCTTCAATGATTTTTGGAGTTAGTAGAAATGGTAAAAGAGGTCTAGGATTCGAAGAAACTTTAACTTAACCTAAACCTATTCCCTCTAATATCTTTTGTACTTTTTGCACCAAGAAAGTTCACTCCAAATTATTTTGTCCCATGTTAAATACAGACAAGAATCATTTTAAGACTAACACACCAATACGCAACCAAATTTGGGTACCTAAGAACAAAATGACTTATGTTGCAGATATGCTCAGCAATCAAGTTAAAACACCAATCATGTTACCGGGATAATGGATGCTCGCGACATAAGACGGGAGAACAATCTATGTTCCAAGAACTAACATTGAGCAAATAAGGCACAATGACTTTTGGAGGAAAGCAAAAATGCCATATCATTCGTCAAGGTACAATTGGTAATGGTTTTTCCCCTTCTATTAAAGGTGTCTTGTTTGTTAAAGGTCTTAACCATAACTTATTAACTATTAGTTAGTTAAGTGATAATAATTATGATATTATATTTAATCAAAAAATATGCAAGGCAATTAGCCAGAAGGATGGATTTGTACTCTTTTACAGGTCAGAGACAAAATAACATATATAAGATAAACCTATTTAGCTTAGAGAAACAAGATGTTAGGTGTCTCATGTAAATAAATGAAGAGAAACTAATTTGGCACAAAAGATTAGTTCATGCAAACCTTAGATTAATTTCAAAACTGAATAAACTTCAACTAGTTAGAGGTCTACCTAAGCTTAGTTACAAAAGTGAAATTATGTGTGAAGCTTGTCAAAAGGAAAAACAAACAATTAACTACTTTACCCCTAAGAACTCAGTCTATACCTCAAAGCCCCTTGAGCTCTTACATATAGATCTCTTTGAGCTAGTGAAAACAGCCTCTCTTAGTGGAAAGAAATATGGCTTGTTTATAGTAGATGATTATGCTAGGTGGACATGGGTTAAATTCTTAAAAATTAAGGACGAATCCCACAAAGTGTTTATCACATTTTGCAAAAAAGTAATAAATGAAAAAGGTCTTAAGATTGTAACAATTAGAAGTGATCATGGAGGAGAATTTGAAAACAAATTATTTGAAATTTTTTGTGATGAGAATGGAATCTCTCACAACTTCTCTTCTCTTAGAACACCACAACAAAATGGATTTGTATAAAGAAACAGTAGATCACTCCAAGAAATGTATCAAACCATGTAAAATGAGATGAATGTTTCAAAACACTTTTGGGCTAAAGCACTTAACAATGCATGTTATATTCAAAATAGAGTATTAATTAGGTTTGTACTAAATAAAACACCATATGAATTGTGGAAAGGTAAAAATCCTAACATCTTTTACTGTAAATAATTTGGTTGTACTTGTTATATGTTGAACACTAAAGATAACCTTGTTAAATTTGATTTTAGATCTCAAAGTGTACCTTAATTGGACACTCCGAAAGATCTAAGGCTTGTAGAGTGTTTAATATGGAAATTCATATTGTGGAAGAATCCATACATGTTAAATTTGATGACAAACAACTTGACCTTGAAAACTCAAAGCAAGATGATGATAGTGCAGATTTACCGAAACCAGAGGAAGTAGATGCAGACAAACTAGATGAAGCTAAAAAGCCAATGGATACAAGCAAATGAGAAGAAAATGACAAATCTTCATAAGATGAATCTGATCAAGTCATAAACAACCAAGATAAGTCAAACGTGTAGACTCCAAATCCAAAGGCTTTTTGTTCACATATGAATATGTATTTAGCTTCACATGAAAATTCAATCATAGCTAATTAGCTTCACATATTCAGATGTTTGGACTACAAGTCCAAAAGCCTTTTTCATCTATATCAAAATTCTAATGTACCTGGTGATAAAACACAGGCCTTTTGGTTGTTTGTGGTGGGATGAAATTGTGTCAACTGTTGTCACAAGAGCAGAGCCTCACAACGAAGTTCATATTCTAAGTTTTGTGCATTATTTTGTAAAACTAGTGCCACTTATACAATTCTCACTACAAAATCTCTTCAAAAAGATGTTTCACTTATGATGTTAAATTGTCTATACAAGGACTTTATGCAATAGGAAGTTTGGCAAGGAGATCCTAATGTGCTCGAATCAATAGGAAATTTAACTTTTCTAGTAGTGTCAGTTCAGACATTTCGTACTTTTTTGAGTTTTAGGTTTAAGCATGGTTTTAAAAATGGTACGTGATCGTGATTATGGTCGTGTCATCATGGTTTTTATAAAAACCATGAATGAGACTTTGTCAATCATATTTGATTGCGATTTTGAAATCTTGTATTTAAGTGGTGTCTTTTTTTTATGATTTTTGTTAATTATATATATATTTTTTATTGTGTGACAAGGCTTTAGGAGCTGATTTATCCAATCTGAAATACTTCTCAAAAGCAAATGTTGCAGGACAAAGAATAATGGAAATGATAAATAGAGTTCCAAAGATAGATTATGAAAATATGGAAGGAGAGATTTTAGAGAAGTGTTAGGAGAAGTTGAATTTAAGAATGTTGAATTTGTGTATCCACGACCTGACAATGGAAAATCAACTATTGTATCACATTTGCAAAGATTTTATGATCCAACTAGTGGAGAAATATTTGTTGATGGAATTTCTATTCATAAGCTTCTAATGCTCATAATTTCATTTCAATATTGTCACAAGGATACAATACTTAGTGATATAATGAAAAAGTTAGGAATGCAAGTAAGATGCATTTAATGGAATTAGTAAAATTAAATTATATTTTATTGTAAGTTTCAATTTAATTAGTTAACAAAAATAAATTAGAACTTTAAATTTAATTTACTAGTAATAATAATTTAGAATAAAAATTAGTAATAAAATAAAATAAAATAAATTCAATTAATTCAAAAAATAATAATAAGTTTTCGTGACAAACAATATCGTAGGAATAAATCAATGCTTTATTTATATTTATCTAGTTTTTAGTGACAGTTATTATAGTAGGTAGAAATAAAAAACATGTAGTGAGAGCCTTCAAAACATGTAGGGTCCTTAAAACATAGTAATATTCCCACTTAAGGTTGATGGTGAATTTGAGTGTCGCTCAAATTATTTTTGACCTTTACTTACATCATGTGAGTTTTAGTGACAAACTTTGTATGTCACTAGAAGTCAATTTTCTAGTAGTGATCATTTGATATATCTTTGGAATAATTCAAAATTAACGTCTTATAATGAACTTTCATTAAATGAAATGATTTTGATACATCTCATTGATATAACAAATGATTTCAAATTAATATGAAATTTTGTAGATATGATTTATGTGATAATATCTTTCAATTCATCGGTGAATTTTGTAATATGAATATGCATTTGAAAATTATTGTAGGTGTCGTAATATGAAGTATGTCACCATAGTGTCAATTGTATATATATAATATCATTTGGATTTGACTCCTCTAAAGTGAACAATTCACTTGCAAAGTGAGTAATATGAACCATAAATAGTTAAATCAATAATTGATATTATGTGCAGATGCATGACCAAAATCATATAATGTAATTAGGTATCTTTAGGGTAGAAGTGTTTAAGTCATAACAAATTATGAAAAAATTTCTTACTATTTAGTACCAAATCCGTATTCTTAAGTCATAACAAATGAAAATCCGCATATATATTTATTAAAAAATAAATAATGTTAACAACACTCTAAAAGAAGATACAAATCTATATAAAATACATTTTGCCTCTAGAGCATAAACAAATTACATAAGTGATCACTACTAGACCAGCCAAGACAACATAACCATACAATAAAGAGAATAAGGTAGCAATTGCGGTATTTGCTACAACATAGCTTCCATAGTCAACATCCCAATTATCATCATAGAACTAATGTTCACATTCTCTATGGCGTCATATTCCCGGTTTCTTCTTTAATCTTTAATGTTTAACATGTCAATATTTCAATCAAAAGTAAACAAGATAAGGAGTAAGAACACTATCAAAATAAAGAAGAAAAAATTAGCTATATATATTTTATAGAGAAAAATGATGATTGAAACCATAAAAATGTAATACGTATGATGTAGAGAAAAATGATAATTGAACCCATAAAAATGTAATACGTATGATGTAAGTTTCGTGCACTAACCTTCTTTGCTTGCTAATAATTGAATAATGTTATTTTTGCCCGAGCAAAAAATTAAGTGTTGTATCTACTTAATTAGCAATCTTTCATAAACATATTAGTGGAAACTAGAAATTATATATATTACATATCCAATGATAGTTATATTTACCAATTTTAATTTTGCGTGCAGCAACGGAAACAATTGAAATATATTTCTCTAGAATAAATTTTGTGAAAACTATAAGTACACCGTCGGGATATATATATATATGTGTGTGTTGAAAATGAAATATTCATTCGACTATTTCAAAATATGGAGATAAATATACATAGAGAATATTAATTCTTATTCAAAAAATTATTACTAAAGTATGGATGCAAAGGTGGGATCCAGCTCCCCTAGTATTAATATTTTGAATAGGATCATCACAAATTTATTGGACACAACTTAACATATATAGACGCAGCTTTTGTTTTCTTTTTATTTTAATGAACTTCTTAGCTTTAAAAAAAAATATAGACTCACGTTTTAATTTCCCTCTCGAGAGCCCGAATCTTGATTCTCCTTGCCTCGCTTGCTCTCGTATCGGCTGCTATCTTTTCCAATCTCCTGATCTGTTCCATTTCTCTCTTTTTCTTTTGCTCTTCTTTGGTCAGTACCCGACCCGTTGGTTTTTTGAAGCACCCAATAGGCATGTCGCTCTAATATGAAACTAAGGGTTAATTAGTTTCTTTATATATACAAATAAATTTCCCATTGTCTTGTTCATACGTAGCTGCCCAATGTATGGCGTTTCCGGATGGTTACTTGGTTGTTGAAAACATTCAAAATTATAAGCACATTACGTAGATATAATCATCCAAATAAATGTTGCCAAAAATGTTTTCGCCTAAAACAATATTTTATTTGATAGCCAGTGTGCAAAGTTTGCTTCTTGTGCATGAACTTATATTTTCAAAGAAACAATAATATAAACCAACCAGCCCAGCTGCTTCGAGTGTGAAGACAAAATTTTGCTACCTACTTTGAACTTGTTTCCGTCTTTTAATATTCTTGGATGCACGTATGATGATATTGCTAACGTCTTCTTCTTCTATAAGGTGACGTCAAAACATGACGGACACAACACAGGGGTGATGTATTTAGACCTTAGACGGAGTCCTATATGTTATTATGACATACTCTCTCTCATCATGAATATAAAATAAAGTTTAGTCCTCAAAAGTTTATATATTTAAGTTTATATATTTAACTTTAAATTGCACCCGTCCCTTAACTTAATTTAAGTTAATGTTTTAGTCTTTTATTTTTTTATTTTATTTTTACTGATTTGATCCTTTATTTTAATTTTAAGTGACAACTTGATCTTTTATGTTTTAAAATGTCAACAATGTTATCATTTTTTGTTTGCAAAAATTCATCAAAAATTTCAAACGGAACCCATAAAATTAATTATCATCCATAATATAATAGAAATTTCATCAAATTGATAACTTAAATCTTTAAATAAACTCATATTTTCATCTCTAACAACATCAAATAAAGAATAAAAGACCAAATCGAAAAAAAAAAAGACAAAAAACTAAAACGTTAATTGAAATTAAGTTAAGGGACCACGGATTTAATTTAGCCTGTATTTAATTATATCTATTTTTATTAATTTATTTTTTCTCATATTTAAAATCGAATGAAATATGATTTAACAGTATGTTTATAAAGGAGCAGTCGTCTTCCTCTCCTTAGAAGTCAAATTTGTAATGATTGAATTAGAATCAGGAAGAATGGAAGAACTATTTGGACTATTTGGAAGAACTGATTTAATCAGTTCAATAGTAACCTATTGGACTATTTGGTATCAAATTACTGATATCAAGTTAACTTGATATCGGTAATTTGATACCAAATAGTCCAATAGATTACTATTTTATAAACTTTAATACGATATTATAATTTGAGTTGGACCTATATACGTTACTCATATCACGCTTTAGATGTCTAGTCTTGAAACCTCACATTCGATGTGATATGACATAAAATACGTTTATAAAATAGAGATAATTCTAACTTTATAAGTTAATTTTTTAATGTTGAGTTAGTCACAATCCAAATTTTAAAATAACACAAATATCAATTAATAGTAAACGTTCATTTTAATTTACAACAAAATTTAGGAATTAGTTTGGACTATGATAAAAATATGTTAATTTCTACTTTATCAAAACATAAATACATCAGAATACCATACACTTTACCTCAAGCTCCAACTAACTTTATGCGTGTGTGAATTTCATCCCGTATATAATTAACAACAATGTGTCAGTGATTAAAAATGCCACGTCACTTGAATTTAAAATAAAGTAATCTTATTGTCGAAAACAAAAGTTTTTTTCTTTTAATAATAAAAATGAATTTATAAAATATAAGAGGTATTCTAATCCATATACATGAATTTCAAGTTACCAAAGAGTGCAAACATTCTAACCCAAAACAACCAAAAAGATAATAAAGCCATTTCATTGAAAGACAATTCATTGGATTGACACATCAATCCGAGTAATAACAAGAGCTTACCTTGCATTCTCTATGTAAAAACCAGCACAATGCTACAAGCTTATTTGCGCTATTAATGCCATAAAGTTTTTAATGCTTTCCGTAAATCGGTATTAGCAGAATGAGTGTGATGAGAATCCAATAGCAACTTGTAACCTTCCTTAACTATGTACCCTCTTGCTCTATCAACCGATCTACCATTCCACCGGGTCCACTTGATCCAAATGAACAACCTTATTTTCCAAAATACTTTCGAATTCAACCAATGATTCTTGTTCCAATTGGAATATTGGTACCTGCCAACACCAAATCCATGTTCTCTCTAGATTAAAAGATGGGCCGAATTCAACAATAGTACATTCCTTTAGTAAAGAGACGAAAAGAGACGCATAAAATGCCGCCTAAGGAAAGTAAATCACACCACCAAATAGAATAATTTTGAGAATGACTAAGAGTACCTGCATGAGAAGAACAAATGTCAATTAAATTACTCTACCGGTGAGATGGCATCTCATGCCAAATAGCCTCCCTATCCTCCAAACACCTCTAATCCACTTAAATACCAATAAAGTGTATTCCAACATACCCAACACATTTTCCTTTTCTCTTCTGCCCCACCCCATAAAAAACTCCTCCGATGGCAACCATCTCCTTCGCCACATTTTTGGGCACTTTGTAGAAAGAGAGGAAGTATAAAGGCAAGCTAAAAAGAACAAAGTTGATTAAAGTTACCCTTCATCATTGAATTCAATATAGGCTTCAAAGTCGACTAACGCCTTGGATTGGCACCTCCCAAAAGTTCCAATAATTTCAAAGGAAATAAACCGACTAACGAAGCCAAAAAAATAGTTGCTTCTTGGATAAAATTATCATTCATATCTACACTAAAATTGTTACTTTTTGGGAAATTCACATTAAGAACGAAGACTAGTTCGAACCCTCTTATAATTGCCTTCATCGCCCATAAATTATTCAAACTCATAAACAAATATAGTGTCGTCTACGAATTATAGTAGAGGAAACTCAATACTCTCACTAACCATATACTTAGAAAACATTGGAGTATTTACAACATTTCTAACCAAGATTGCATTTGAACGTTTGAAATGTTGTTTTAATTGATGAGTCTCGAGAGCTTTTCCTTTTCCTTTGTCTTTATCTGCCATCTACAATTAATAAAAAAATACAATTAAAAGTTTTATAGCATAAACACAACAACAAAGTATAGTAATAAATTTTCATCACCTCCACAAAATGAAAAATATTTAAATTTAATAATCACTATCTCTACCATCATCGTTAACATTATCATCATTATGAAACTTATAGTGGTTTTCAAAATCGTTTTCTGAATCAAATTCGTTTGAATTTATGGTTTCATCATCCTCTTCTTCCTCCTCTTGGTCTTTTGCAACCTCAATATTCATTTCAACTTCCTCATTTTCCCCTTCATCTCTCAAATGATCAAGTAGCTCATCATTTGCAGCAAAAACTACATTTGTTGTGGTAGATGTTGAATCTTGATATGCAACTTCTAATGTATATCGATCATCGACTGTGCCTCTAGGTTTGGTTTTAATGGCAACCCACCAATCAACTTTTTCTTTTAATTTTTCTGGGTAAGGTACAAAGTACACCTGAATAGCGTTTGTTGCAAATATGAAAGGATCATATTTTGAATATCTTCTACGACGATGAACCTCCACAATGCCATATTGGTGTTGAATCTTCATGCTAGTGTTGGCAACAATATCAAACCATTCACAGTTAAATAAAACTAATTCCTTGGTTGGTTCTCCTAGGTATTCAACTTGCAAAATCTCTTTAACAGCACCATAATAGTTATTTTCTTCAACACCTTCGTCGTCACCCTTGACACAAAGTCCACAATTAACAGTTTTCTTACCAACACTCAACTCTTCTGTATGAAACTTAAAACCATTTACAAAATAAATAGGTCATGTATGAACCTTCATCTTAGGACCATATGCTAAGTGGTGCAAATACAAATTTTGCACCAAGTTATTTTTATCATGTACCTATCAATAGGCAAAATAAACTTATTATATTCCACAACTACAAGATAAGTCATGTACTATAGTTGAAATATAATAGTTTAAATCACAGGACACTTATATATGTTTGAAACCAACTTGAAAATTCATATGCAATCCTATGACATATATTTGGATCATATGCTTCCAAATATTGCACAAAGCATCTAACACACACACATTATATATATATATATATATATATATATATATATATATATATATATATATATATATATATATATATATATATATTATGTTATATGATTGATAAAAAAAGGATATATAAATCAAGATCAATTTATTTTACTTACTCAATATATGGTTGAACTTCTTCACAATTTAGTAGAACATGCAAATGTGCAACAGCTAATTCTCTATCATTCAAATATCTACTCTTACAAGTTCCAGCTGAGCGACCAGAATGATTGAAAATTGATAAAGTTTGTTGAACTACATTATGTTAACCCCCATCATCATTTCGACCTACTCTATTTCTCAAAGATTGCACATGAGATTCAAAATAATATGAACATAAATGAGAAGTCTCTTGACATAAATATGCCTCACAAATTGACCCCTCTACATGTGATCTGTTTATAACCATTTGTTTCAACCTATTCAAGTACCTAAAAAATAACTTATAATATTAACTACTAATTACAAATAAATAAATAAAATATAGATTTGTAGATTGAAAGATTTGAATAATTACCTCTCAAATGGATACATCCAAAGATATTGCACAGGACCCCAAACCCTTGCTTCATAAGGAAGATGAATCGGAATATGCTCCATAGAATTAAAGAATCCAGGTGGAAAGATTCGTTCCAATTTACAAGTTGTAATCACTATGTTTTGTTCCATCAACAAAAAATCATCCACTCGCAAAATTGTTGAGCACAAATCCTTGAAAAATTTACTCAACTCGATTATAGGATTCCACACATGATGTGGAAGTGCACTAAAAGCAATCGGTAACAACCGCTCCATAAATACATTGCAATCGTGACTTTTCATTCCAATTAACTTCCCTTCTCTTGTGTTTACACATCTATGCAAATTTGAAGCATGTTCGTCAGGCATTTTTAACTCGGAAATCCATTTATACACAGCCTTTTGTTGATCGCTAGACAAAACATATTTGGGTTTGGGCTTTAAAACTTTTCCACCAGATTGTATGTGTAGCTCTAACTCCTTTCTTCGACAATACTCCTTTAAATCCATCCTTGCCTTAACATTATCTTTGGTCTTATCTTTGATGTCCATCACTGTATTGAAAATATTATCAAACACATTATTCTCAATATGCATTACATCAAGATTATGCCTTATTAAGTTGGTTTTCCAATAAGGCAACTCCCAAAAGATACTTTGTTTTTTCCAATAATGATTCAGCCCAAATCCATCACATATACACGGATCAACCTCAGTTATTTTAGGGAGATAACAAACTTCTTCCCACACATCATCCCCAGTTAACCGTTGTGGAGGTTGAGACTTTTCTATTCGATTCTTGTAAAATGCATCCTTATTTCTTCGAAATACGTGATCCATAGGCAAAAGTTGACGATGAGAATCAAACCAAGAACACTTACCACCATGTTTCAAGAAAAAAAGCTTTGGATTGACTCATGCAATATGGATATGCTAATTTCCCTGTTGTACTCGAACTAGACAACATTCCATATGCAGGAAAATCATTAATAGTCCACATTAATGCATCTTTCATTATAAAATTCATTTTTTTGGAAATATCATATGTAAGCACTCCTTCATTCCACAAAATTTGAGCTCATCTATCAAAAGTTGCAAATACACATCTATCTTGCTCTTTGGATTATGTGGTCCAAGAATAATCAGAGTGAGAAACATGTAGGGAGTTGTCACGCATAATTTTGGAGGAAGATTGTAAGGAGTGACAATTCCTGGCCAACATGAATAAGGTGAGGTAGTATGATTAAGTGGTGTAAAACCATCAGTACACAATCCCAACCTTACATTCCTCGGTTCAACAACAAAGTCAAGATAAATTTGATCAAAGTGTTGCCAAGCCTCTCCATCTGATGGATGATACATCACTCCTGGTTCTCATCTATTTTCATAATGCCATCTCATATGTGGAGCTGAGCTCATCGAAGCATATAATCTCTTAAGTCTGGGAATTGGAGGTAAATAATGCATTCTCTTCATAGGTACCTCTTTGAATTTATCCCTACCAACCTTTATTTTCTCATAACGAGGTGCATTACAAAACTTGCATTCTTTTAATTGTTTACATTCATCAGTGTAGAATACCATACAACCATTTACACAACAATCTATTTTTTTTTTTGCAGTGAGACCAAGTTTTGAAACTATTTTCTTGGTCCTATAATAAACTTTAGGACTGTTATTAGTTGTGACATACACAAAGTGGAATACACTTGTAATTTGGCTATAGCAGATGTAATTTGGCTATAGCAGATAATAGATGTAAATGGATTTCATGTTAGTGTGCATTGAGTGATTTTGAGTTTCAAGTTGAGGCAGTGCAGTAGATGCATGCTCACTATGGTTGCTATGTTGTGTGTTGCATTTTTTCCCCCTTTTTCGTCATGTACTTCAAGGCATTGAAACACCCCATCTTCTATAAAACAATTTTATTGTATAGAATTGTTTAATTGCTGCATAAATAATAAAATATATCTTAATAAAACTCAGTGGACTTAAGCATACAAAACATTAACACAAGAAAGGCTATTATTAGGGGTTTTACATAGAAAAGTTATGTAAAAATTTCGGCAAATGGATCAAAGGAGAGAGATATGTGGCAAAAGAAAAAGATTCACCTTCCCCAAATTTGAATCTATTTTAATTTGGATGCTTTAGACACTGTCATGTTTGCAAGGGAAAATGATAAACCATTTTCTTCCTCCTAAATTTTCTGACGAAATTATGCATATGTGTGATAATATCATGTAATTGTTCTTAATCTTTTCCCTCTCTTGTGAGCATAAATTTATTAAAACAATATAATGAGTAGAGTTAGATCAATCTTTTGTTTTCCCTTTCATTTCTAGTTTTCTTTTCACTCCTCACCTCTTCTCATTTCTCGCACACAACAGCTAACCTTAATAATTCATGGTCAACTATTCACCTATGCTAATGTTACCTTTATTTTATAGTGATAAGGTGATTTTGGAATTCCGTAAAAAAAATAAAAGACAGAAACATAAAGTTGAAGAAATTTCCTCCTCTAACAATTTCAACAACTAATTACTAGTATTTGTCATTCAAAAAAGAAATTATTCATCTATGGTTCGCAAATTAAATGCAAAACTCGAAAACAAAAATTATTGACCAACTGTACTTTAACCGCATTTTCCCCACAGTTGTGTTCATCATATCTAGAACAAACAACAAATAACTTCACTTTTTCTATTTTATTGGTCAATTCTCACAAGAAATATAACAAATCCAACCCAAGACACCCATGATTTTTCAATTCAATTGCATGAAATCCAGAGATCATTACAGAACCCTCCTCATTTCATAAATATTAAAAAGGATAAATATCACCCGTGGTCCCTTAACTTAATTTCGGTTAACAATTTAGTCCTTTATTTTTTTCCCGATTTGGTCCTTTATGTTTTTAAATAATTTCAGTTTTACCCTTTAAGTGGGGTTCCTTTAAAAAAAAGTTAAAACGGTTTAACGGTTTAAGAAAACCGGTTGGCTTCACGTCGTAGTTGCGGACGTTGGTTTGAGAGAATCGGTTGGCTTCACGTCGTGTTGAGAAAGAAAGGTTGAGTTTCTGGCTTGAGAAGGAAAGGGTGAGTTTCTGGGTTGAGAAAGAAAAGGGGTTTTAGGGTTTCTTTGAGTAAATTGAAAAAGAAAAAAACTTGACGAGGACAAACATGGATGCTTGGGCAAATTTCGAATGCACGATACTTCATACTTCACGTAAAGAAAAATAATTCAGCAAAAAATATTTCACATTTTTCTTTTTTAGATAAATAAAGAAAACTAAATTGTGTAATTAAAAAATAGTTAGCGACTGAAATTTTGGTCGTTAAAATTTAATTGTTATTTCAGCCACTAAATTTTATTAGCGACCGATTTAGTGAGGAAATAATATTTAGTTTCAAGATTCAAAATTTCAGTCTCTATTTCGGTTGCTAGTGTGAAAGACAAATTTTCTATTAGTGATAATTAGCGACTGAATTTTTGGTCGCTAAAATTCAGATGCTATTTAAATCTATAAATTTCTTTAGCGACTGATTTAGTGACGAAAAAATATTTAGTTTCTAGGTTCAAAATTACGGTCTCTCTTTTGGTTGCTAGTGTGATTGAAAATATTCAGTCTCTAAATCGGTCACTATAGGTGAAATTTCTTGTAGTGACAAAAGTATTTTATGAGAACAACAAATTTGGATTAATGGCTTCATTAAGTATGCAAAAATTGGATAAACAAAGTATACGCGACCAGAGGAAAGTCACCAGAGGAAGTGACCAGATGATGAGATTAGAGAAACACAAAGTATACACGTTTGCCTCTAAACATATGCCTCTCAAAGTAACGTGCCTTTGAAGGTTACGAAAACTGCCTCTGATGTCTTGCTATGATGTTTGGGATTGAAGTCTAGGTCTGATATTTGGGTCTAATAACTGGGTCTAAAGACTACATCTGAAGAATGACTCTAAAACTGAATCTGAAGACTACCTTTGAAAACTGTTTGAAGACTGAATTTGAAGCATGCCTCTAAAGAGTTCATATCAAGGTATAATTAAATCTGAAGAGATTGTTCAAATCATAAATTCAAAGCTCACAATCCGCTGATCAAAATGGTGCAACATACTCCAAATGTTGCCTCTGATATACGGTCTCTAATGATGCCCTAACTGTGAAGTTTCAACAAGTAACTAAGTCTGAAGAATGGCATTGAAACTGAGTCTAAAGACTACCTTTAAAAATTGTTTGAAGATTGAATTTGAAGCATGCCTTTAAAGCCATTGCATGCCTCTGATGTGGACAAACTCAGCATGCCTATAAAGAGTTCATATTAAGGTATAATTAAATTTGAAGAGATTGTTCAAATCATAAATTCAAAGCTCACACTCCAAATGTGGCCTCTAATATGCAGCCTCTACTGTTGCGCTGACTCTGAATTTTCAACAAGGTGATCTGCCCAATGCCAATAATTCTAAGTCATGCAACTATGTCTCTATCTATAATTATTCAAGAAACACAATATCTCACTCCAGAAACAAAGTCAATGCCCCTGATGGAAAGTCTACGGCTGAAATCGAAAGAATTAAGTATGAAAAGAAGAGTTAGTCAAATAAAAAACTTGTGAAGATCCATGAACAACCCAAATCATTTCCAGCTCAAATCAAGCCACAGTATGAAAGAAGAATCATGTTTTTGAAGACAATATAAAATAAGATTTGATTTAGATTTTTAATTGAAGAAAATTTTTGACCAAGTTGATAAGAAGATATGGTCAAAATTTGTCTGGAAGTTGATACGATCAAGATCTTATCAACAGAAGATATGAATTATTTCCAAGAAGATTTGATCAAGATTTATCACAAGAAGATATGATGAAGATTTTTCTACAAGGATATATAAATTATTTACAAGACTATTTGATCAAGATTTATCACAAGATATGAATTATTTACAAAATAATTGATCAAGATTTATTTACAAGAAGATATGAATTATTCACAAGAAGATATGATCAAAAATTGTTTACCAGAAACCCTAACCTATTCTATAAATAGATACTCAAGGCTGAAGAAGAAAATTTCTTAAGTCAAAAGTACAAAATTTCTTAAGTCATTAGAGTTCATAAGGTTAAGGTCTAGAGAAACACTTGCTCAAAAGAAACATTTTCTAAGTGTTTTCTAGTGTGAGATTCCTTGTTACAATCAGCTTGTTAGAAGCAAACCAATTTGTTCTAAACTCTTGTAACCCAACCCGATAATGGCTTTCGTGTTCCTCAAGCAATATGTTGGTTTTTAGGTTTTGTTGGGAACACTTGACTTATAGGGTGCAGGTGTTGTCTGCCTTCAACAATCTGTGGTTTTCAAGTTGTGTGGAGAAGACTTGACTTGTGAAAGTGCAAACACGAGAAGGGATATTGAATTGTGTTTGACAAAGTTGATAACTTTTTGCTAATTTGATGAAGGCTGATTGGTTTTTATGAATTACTTGATTAATAAGCAATTAGACTCAGAGGCAGCAAACAATGAAAGCATAAATAGTTTAACACATAGATTTATCTTGGTTCACCGCTAATTTGGCTACATCTATCCTGGTTCACTGCTAACTTGGCTACATCTAGTCCCCTCATTTAGAAGTCTTTAATCCATCAATTCAATTATCTTGAATTACAAAACACCTGACCTTCAAAGCCAGACTTCCTAAACAGTTTGACAACCCCAGACTTTTGAGGAACTAACCACCTTCACCCTACAAGCCAAGTCTTCTCCTAACAACCTAACAACCCCAGATTGAAGAAGGAACTAAACCACTATCGGGTTGGATACAAAAGATTGAAACTTGAGTAGTTGTTTCTAACAAAGCTGATTATAATAATAACTCTCACACTCTAAGAAAAGAACTTTTAGAAAATATTTCTAACTTAAACAAGTGTTTCTCTCTTTGAACTCCAAGACTACTCTTTTCTTCTTTTCCATGATTTTCTTCTTCAGCCTTCAGTATCTATTTATAGTTAAAAATTTGGGCTTCAATTTAGTCATTGTTTAATTCTAAATTGTATTTTGTTCAGAGTGCGTTTGTAAATTCTTCAAATTGATTTTGTTCCTATTTTCTTTAGATTGAGATTGTAAATTCTTCAGCTTGATTATGTTTATATTTTGTTCAAATTGCTTTTGTAAATTCTTTATATTTGTTATGTTCATATTTTGTTGTAGATAAATCTTGATCAAATCTTCTTCAAATCTTGACCATATCTTCTTTCATACTCTTTGAAGTCAAATATATTGTTCTCATTAAATACTTTCGTTATCATAAAAGCTCTAAGTATAAAATCAATTTGGTTCCAACAATCTCCCCCTTTTTTATGATGACAATACTTTTATTTTTTATAACAACTTTTCTTTATATTTCTATGACTCCCACCAACTTAGGGCTCCCCATAAGTCTTAGCATCATTTTCTTCCCACTTTATCAAATATCTTTCTCCCCCTTTTGTCATCAGACAAAAAGACTTGAAAGTGAGATTTTTTTTTTTTGAATAACATGGATATAACATATTACAAGAACATATGAAAACTAATGTAAAACTAAACTACTTTGAAGATATCACAACATCAGTCAGGTATGAATGTAAGGTTTAGGTTTTTCTTGATGAAGTCAAACTTATCATTAGGTAATGGTTTGGTTAATGTACAGCCCATTGGTGTTCAATGTCTACAAACTGAATGTTTAGTACCCCTTTTTGAACAAAGTCCCTAATGAAGTGGTGTTTGATCTCTATGTGTTTAGCTTTATAATGTAAGATATGGTTTTTTGTTAGACAAATGACAAAAGTGTTATCGCAATAGATGGGAACGTTGGATTCTAGGATTTTGTAGTCTTCAAGTTGATGCTTCATCCAAATTAATTGAGAACTGCATCCAGCTGCTGAAATGTACTCAGCCTCTGCTATTGACATTGCAATGGTGTTTTGTCTCTTACTTGACCAAGATATTAAGTTGTCACCTAAAAAGGTGCAGTTGCCACTAGTGTTCTTTGTCTCAAGTTTATCTCCAGCATAATCAGAATCACAGTATCCACTAAGTTTATACTTAGGAGATTTCTTGTAGAACAAGATAAGGTTGGTAGTGCCTTTTAGGTATCTAAGGATTCTCTTAACTACAGTTAAATGTGATTCCCTAGGGTCAGCTTGCAATCTTGCTCATACAAATACACTAAACATGATGTCAGAGTTGGAAGCAGTAAGGTAAAGTAGGGATTGTATCATTCCTCCATAGGTTTTTTGGTCAACTTTTTCACCTGAATCATCTTTTTCAAGTGAACAAACAGGGTGCATTGGTGTAGCCATAGGTTTGCAATCACTCATCTTAAACTTCCTAAGAAGCTCTTTTGTATATTTAGTTTAATGAATGTATATACCTTTTTGACTTTGCTTAATTTGTATCCCTAAGAAGAACTTAAGATCTCCCATGATACTCATTTGAAATTCAAGCTGCATCAATTTAGAAAATTCTTGGCAAAGAGTGCCATTAGTAGATCCAAAAATAATGTTATCAACATAAATTTAAATAATAAGAATATCATCTCCTATTGATTTTCTAGAAAGTGTATTATTTACTAGTCCTTTTTCGAAGTTATTTTTAAGCAAGAATTACTAAGTCTATCATACCATGCCCTATAAGCTTGTTTTAGACCATACAAAGATTTCCTAAATTTAAAAACATGATTTGGAAATTTAGAACTTTCAAAACCTAAATGTTGTTTAACATAGACTTCTTCGCTTATATAACCATTTAGAAAAACACTTTTAATATCCATTTGAAATAATGTAATGTTATAAATTGTAGCAAAAGAAAATAGGATACAAATAGCTCCTAACCTGGCTACTAGAGAAAATGTCTCAGTGTAATCAATGCACTCTTGTTGACTGTAGCCTTGTGCGACAAGTCTTGCCTTGTTCTTGACCACTTCATCTTTTTCATTTAGATTGTTTTTGAAAACCCACTTGATTCCAATAATGTTCGTCTTTGGTCTAGGTATTAGATCCCAAACATCATTCCTCTTAAATTCATTTAACTCTTCTTGCATTGCAAGAATCCATCCATCCAGATCTTCCTTTTAACTTATCTTGATTGTTTCTGACTTGATCAGATTCATCCATTGAAGATTTGTTATCTTCTTCTGATTTGCTTGTATCCTCTGATTTTCAGGTTCTTCTGGTTTGTCTCCTTCCTCTGGTTCCAGTAAACTTGCGGAATCCTCAACTTACTTTGAATTTTAAACATCAAGCTAGTTCCTCTAAATTCTTGAGAACCTGCAAAATACTTATCTAGCTTAGATTTTTAAGATCAAGCTTTTTGTTATCACAACACACATAATATCAAAAAATAATTAAATTTAAAGAAAGATATAACCTATATGTCAACAGTTTTAATTTCACTATGAAAACCCTCTTATTTCATATTTTTTGGTTTTCGGGTTCTGAATTTGCATATTATTTGATTAGAGGTTTGTAGTCTTGATGAGTTTGATTGAAGTGTTTAAAGAAATCTCTTGATTTTGATTGTTAATCTGACACTTCTATTTCTGCTGATGTATCGGGTTCCTCTTGTAGTTTTGGAAATGATGGTAATTTTGATTCTTCTGGTAGTTCTAGTTCTGTTGATATGTGTGATTTCTCTACCAGTTTTGATTTTGTTGATATGTGTGATTTCTCTGCTAGTTTTTATTCTGTTGATACTCCAGATTTTTTGATATTTCTGGTTTATCATATGGTTCTGGTTTTGATAGGTACTACGCTGAACATACCTTCTTCCCTTTATATATTGCAAGCATCCATTGACCAGGCACCATGACTGGTGTTTCAATTTGGTTGATAAGAACATCTACAACATAAACAATTTTATCCTTTGGTACCCAAATCTGGTTGGGTCCTAGTTTGTTAGTTCTTAAAGGTTTCTTGTCTTTTCACGTGGTTAGCATTTGACAAGATATTTTAGTGTGACCTTTTTTATAGCAAATAGTACATAAATCATAAGAGGGAAAAAACTTAGGTTTAGTTATTTTTTCTTAAAATCATATTCCTTTTTTACCATTCGTAGTAACACCATAAATCTTAGATGCATACTTGCTTCTTTCCATACAATTATCAAGAAAATCTTGAAATACTTCTTCATGCTTATCAAAGTTAAATGTGGTATTTTCCATGGATGTAGAACTATATTTACTTTTCAATGTTAGATTTTCAGCCTTAAGTTCCCCAATATCAGTTTTCAGATTGGCATTTTCTATTTTAAGTTCAGCAATATCAGTTTTCAGAGTTGCATTATATGTCTTAAGTTCAATTATATCAGTTTTTAGAGTTGCATATTCTTTTCTAAATTCAACACTTTGATTCTTTAAAACATTATCTTTTTCAGTTAGATTTGTATTTCCTTTCCTAAGTGTTTTCAGTTTTCAGTTATATGTCTTAGGTTTAGTTTTTAGTGTAAATCCTTTGCTTATTGAATGGTAGTGATTTTA
Organism: Cicer chorassanicum; assembly: GCA_037974735.1. Classification (NCBI taxonomy): domain Eukaryota; kingdom Viridiplantae; phylum Streptophyta; class Magnoliopsida; order Fabales; family Fabaceae; genus Cicer; species Cicer chorassanicum. Next base: position 25,919,799 of record JBBPBP010009778.1, read on the forward strand.
GTTCTCCACTTGGTTGTCATACTCCTTAGTATCTTCTTCACATTATCAGCAGTAGTATAACTTTTTTCAAGTACCTTTAATCCTGATACCAGAGTCTGGAATCTAGAAAACATTGTTTCAATGGCTTCAACTTCTTCCTTCTTGAATAGATCATACTCTTTGACTAGGAGGTTGGCCTTTGCTTCTTGAACTTGCTTGTTTCCTTCATAGGTTAGAATCAGACTATCAAAAATACTTTTTGTTGTCTTTTTGTTGGTGCACTTCTCAAATTCCTTGAAGGTGATTGCATTTATCATGAATGTTTTGGACTTATGGTGCATCTTGTACATCTTTTCATCAGCATTCATTTCCTTTCTTGGAATTTCAATACCATCAATATTATTTGGAGTAGTATAACCATCTTCCTCCAAGTCCCAAAGTTCAGGATGTTGTGAAATAAAGAAACTTTATCAGCCTGTCCTTCTAGTACTCAAAACGTTCTCCATCAAACAGAGGTGTTCTGTTGATGTTTCCACCAACATCTTCTTCACTGAATCCAGACATGTTGAACCCTTGGATCTTTCCTCAAACACTGTTAAGTGCTTAGCCTTGAGACCGAGCTCTGATGCCAACTGAAGGTGCAAACACGAGAAGGTGGGGTTGAATTGTGTTTGACAAAGTTGATAATTTTTTGCTAATTTGATGAAGGCTGGTTGGTTTTCATGAATTACTTGGATAAGATCAATCGGACTAGAGGTAGCAAACAATGAAAGTATAAACATTCAGTTACCTTGAATTACACAGCACCTGACCCTCCAAGCCAATTTTCCTAAAAAGCCTGACAACCCGAGACTTTTGAGGAACTAGCCACCTTGACCCTACAAGCCAAGTCTTTTCTAACAACGTGACAACCTCATATTGAAGAAGGAACTAAACCACTATCGGGTTGGATACAAAAGATTGGCACTTGAGTAGTTGCTTCTAACAAAGCTAATAATAATAATAACTCTTACACTCTAAGAAGAGAACACTCAGAAAATATTTCTAACTAGAACAAGTGTTTCTCTCTTTGAACTCCAAGACTACTCTTTTCCGCTTTTCCATGATTTTCTTCTTCAGCCTTAAGTATCTATTTATAGTTAAAATTTGGGCTTCAATTTAGTCATTGTTTAATTCTAAATTGTATTTTGTTCAGAGTGCGTTTGTAAATTCTTCAAATTGATTTTGTTTAGATTGAGATTGTAAATTCTTCAGATTGATTATGTTTATATTTTGTTCAGATTGCTTTTGTAAATGCTTTATATTTATTATGTTCATATTTTGATGTAGATAAATCTTGATCAAATCAGCTTCAAATCTTGACCATATCTTATTTCATACTCTTTGAAGTCTGAGGCTACTATTTTCTGCCTTTCCATGATTTTCTTCTTCAGCCTTGAGTATCTATTTATAGTTAAAATTTGAGCTTCAATTTAGTCCTTCTTTAATTCTGAATTGTATTTTGTTCATATCTCGTTTGTAAATTCTTCAAATTGATTATGTTCCTATTTTGTTTAGATTGAGATTGTAAACTCTTCAAATTGATTCTATATTTTGTGGTAGATAAATTTTGATCAAATCTTCAAATCTTCTGAAAATCTTGACCATATCTTTTTTCATACTCTTTGAAGTCAAATATATTGTTCTCATAAAATACTTTTGTTATCATAAAAACTCTAAGTATAAAATCAACTTGGTTTCAACAACTTGTTGAGTCAATGTGTTTGTTTTCCTAAAAAAAAGTGTGTAGGTGTCAGGTTGTTTTGAGAAGACTAGCTTGTAGGGTCAAATATTGTGTAATTCAAGATTTGATTTAGTGGATTAAATCTCTTTGAGTGAAGGGACTAGACGTAGAAAAAATAATCCAACTTTGTCGAACAAAATTCAACCCCCATCTCGTGTTTGCACCTTCACTAGTCTTTTTGCCTCTATAAAGAATAAGAAAAGGCCAATAAATCCTTCTGCTCTTGTTCTCGATGTATGGTACACTCATAAGTGGGACTACCATTTACCAATACCATGAAGAAACTGAAAACACACAATCAACCATCCATCTGCACCACTTAAGACTAAATCCTATGTTGCTCATCATAAAATCCAAGTAGTACCAGCTTACCAAATCGTACGTCTTTTCAAAATTGACCTTCATCAATAGACAAGAAAAAAGACGAGTTCAAATGGGAAGTGCAGCATCAAGAGGCTTTTGATAAAAAACAAGAAAGCTTTGGAAAATTCACCCATAATGATGCCTGTAATAACATATAGGCAACTAAAGTTTTACATTTCAGCCTGACATGACACAATTGGGAGTATGCTAGCGAAAGAAGACAAGAATAACATCGAGAGAGACGTTTATTGTGTCAGTAGAGTTCTTTTTTTTTTTTCTGTTGAAAGAAGATAAAATGCAGTAGAAAAGTTGTGTTTGAGACTTTATTTTTCATGTACAAAACTTCAGTATTATATGATGCCATGTAATGTGCAAGTTATTATGTCAAAAGACAAATACTATTAAATATATGTTGTCTAAACCTATTTTTAATGGTAGGATTGGTAAATGGGCTTTGGCTTTATTTGAATTTTCGTTACAATATGTGCTAATGAAAGCTGTTAAAGGGCAACTATTGCATATTTTTTAGCTTATCATTCTTGCCTTAAAATAGTGCAGGTTAACTATATAGAGTTGGAACAATGGTGTTTATACATTTATGGTTCAAAATATGAAGCTGAAAATGAACCTTTAAAAATTGGTTTATAGATTCTACTCAACATGGTGGAAAATTATGTCAAAGTATTGGGTGAGTCTCAACTTGTTATTCGAAACTTGTCATTTGAGAATAAATACCTAAATAACTCTCTAGCAACATACTTTTATAGCTAGTAAAATGATCAAGTAGTTTGAAAATATAATAATGGAACATGTGCCATGAGAGCTTAATCAAGAGGCAAATAAGTTAGCTCAAAGTGCTTCTAGGTACAAGATTCCTACAAATGTTTTGGATAATGTTTCTGATATAAGAGAAGAGTTGTACCCAATTTGTGAAAGAGACGTCATGATAAATGATGTAAATCAAAATGATTGGAAGACCCCTATAATACAATATTTGCACAATTTTTTTATCTAAACATGGATCAAAAATTAAAACAAGTTACTAAGTACATGAGCTGATATGTTCAAATGATGAAGAGGCTTACTTATCCTTAGTAGAAGTACATAAAGGGATATTTGGTGCTCATCATGAAGGTGATAAAATAAAATGAGTTTTACGTCAACAAATAGTGTATTGGCCAACTATGATCAAAGTATGTATCACATTTGCCAAATCTCGTGAGCTGCGCAAATGCATGATTTTATAAAGAATGTATCAACAAGTGAATTTCATCCAATTGTGAAACCTTGGCCATTTAAAAGGATTGGAAATAGATTTGATAGGCCAAATACACCCCCAATTCGTAGAAGGGGAATAAGTACGTTTTAATAAGGGCAAATTGATTTACGAAATTGTTAGAAGTTCTTCCTCTGAAAGAGGTAGTATAACAGGATGTGATTGAATTTATAGAAAATCACATAGTTTATAGATTTGGTTTACTCCAAACCATTACTACTTACAAAGCATTAGTCTTTGTAGGTAGGAAAATAGTTGAGTATGTTCAATCAAGGAAGATACAAAAATGTTAACTTCTACATCTTATTATGCACAAGCCAATAGCCAAGTTGATGAAGAATAAACAACAAGAGAAATGGAGGTTTGAGTTGTGTTTTGCATTTTATTTTTAAAAAAATTTCTTTAAAAACAAATGCTAAAAATTTAAGATAAAGCAACAGTAAATAAATAGATAGAGAAGAGAAACACAAAGCCAATTTATCCTGGTTCACCATCAACAAGCTAGCTATGTCGAATCCCTTCACTCTAAAGGATTTTATCCACTAATCAATATATTTTTCACACATCCACGGAACACTTACTTGTTAGACTGACTGTGTTCAAATCTTCTCAACCTTCTAACCTAGTACGGTCAAGCTATTGAGGATAACAACCACTACTGGGCTAGGTTACAAGAAAGTATTTAAGGTTTTTTTTTGAATAACTCTCTCACAAGAGAATGTTACAAAGTATGCTATTAGAATATAAGTAATTTTTTAGTACTAAACGATCATACATAGTTTCTCAGATTGATGTGTATTTTATAGTTGGTTTTCTCGTGTATGTTTTGCATTGAATATCACAAGTCTTTATATAGAGAAAGTCCAAAGCAATTAGGGTTTCTGATCATTATTGTTATTGTATAGTTTTAGGCTCAAAGGATTGACTTAAGATAGTTGAATTTTAACAGAATGTTGACTTTTACAAAGCGTTGACTTCAAGCGTTTACTAGACGATCAACTGGGTCTTCAAAATAATCATACCCATAATTTCATAGTGAGCTTGCATTAGTCTGATTCACTAGAGGTGCGTTGAGAGCGTGTTGACCATAGTCAGACAGGAGTTTGATTTTTTAGAGTCACAATGTATTTTCCTTGATTAGTTAATTCTTTCTTTTTTCATTAAAGGATACAACACAGAGCCTTTAAATTATTATAAAAGAGACTCTGCACATTTAAATATATTCATTAAAACATAAAATTATTCTAAAATAATTATGTTAACTTCAAAATAATTAACTGTCATTATTCTTCAAATCAAATTGGTTATAACAATCTCCACCTTTTTTATGATGACAAACATCTATTTTTTGTGAACAATTTTTCTTTTAAAATATTATAAATGCAAATTAAATCTCCCCCTTAATAGGAGTAGGTTAAAAAAGAAAGTGATATATGATATCCAGACATGGGAGTCTAGCTCTTAAAAGAAATTTTAGAGACATGAAAAAACTGAAATTGCTCTCAAAATATACTACCCCTTTTATCATTAGACAAAAAAGAATAGAAAGAACAAGAAATAATTAAGAAATAGTGTTGAAACACAAATGAAATATTTTCATTAAATACAACTAAGTGTATTGAGGATAAAACTACAAAGACAAAAGATAGAAAAACTAGATGAACTAGGGGTTTCGGTTGGTCAACCTAGCTAGAATAAGGCCTAAAGTATTATGCATAGACTATTGATTCTTGGTTGTTTGTTCCATAAATGCCCTAGTTTTAGATTCCAGTCTTTCAAAGTTCTCATTCTTCACAAATTGAGAAAGGTCAAATGCTGGTGTAGGGGGAATGGTAGTGGGGCCTTAAGAGGAAAACTCTGAAGATCCTGAAGTAGCAACAACATATATTTCCAAGAGAGGAATCTACAATATGGAATGATCACAAGAAACTAAAACGGTTCCAATGGAGAAACCACTAGAATTTCCAGGGGATTAGAGCCAAAGGGAGACACAACTTCACTTAAAGGTCCTTCTATTGTAGTAGTTAAAGTATTCTTATTCTAGTCATCTTGTGCTTTCTAAAAGTGCATAACCTAGAGGTAGAAGATATCTTTTGTGTGTCTAAAAGCATTTGAATTTTGAGTAGCCAGACACCTTCCATGCTCCATGTTGTCCCTTATCCAATTTTGAACAAAGGCCAAAACATTGTCCCATTGAGTTGAGATTTCATTAGGGTCCAAGCTACGAGCATTCATACTTATCTTGTTTATTTTAGGAGTAAAAGAGGTAATGGATAAGTCTAGGTTTGGAAAGTAAGAGGGTAGGGATGGAATGAAAGGTGCAAGGTCTAATGGTATGGAAAGGTCATGATTAGGTTGAGGCTGGGTTATGTAAAAATATTCAATTTTACCAAAGAAATAGGTATATACAGAGATTCAAATCATCAATCCCTTATTAATTGAATGTTTAAATTTTTATTTATAAAATTGAATCTATCTTCAACAAGGGGTTTTGCAAAAATATATGCTGACTAATGATCAGTGTCTACAAATTAAATGTTTAAAATACCCTTTTGAACATAGTTTTTGATAAAATGATGTTTAAGCTCTATATGTTTTGCTCTTGAATGTAAAATAAGATTTTTGGTCAAACAAATAGCAGAAGTATTATTGCAAAAGATAAGAATGTTACTCTCATTTATTTTGTAGTCTTCTGGTTAATGTTTCATCTACAACAGTTGGATGCTGCAACTAGCTACTGAAATATACTCTACTTCTACAATAGATATAGCATTGGTTACTTGTCTTTTGCTTGACCACAAGATCAGACTCTCACCAAGGAAGTGCAATTTTCGTTGGTGCTTTTTCTTTCTAATATGTACTCAGAGGATTGTTTATAAAATAGACCAAGATAAGTGGTACCTTTTAAATAAGTAAAGATCCTTTTAACAATAGTTAAATGAGATTCTTTAGTGTCCGGTTGAAATCTTGCACGCACACACACACACACTAAACAAAATATCAGGTTTGAATGTAGTTAAGTAGATGAGAGAACCAATCATTCCTCTATATACCTTTTAATCCACCTTTATACATGATTCATTCTTATCAAGAGAGCATGTAGAACACATATGGGAAGGCATGGGTTTTCATTCATCTATCTTAAATTTCTTAAGAAGTTTTCTTGTATAGTTGGTTTAAAGAATGTATACACTATATGAGCTTTGATGAATTTGAATTCCAAGGAAAAACATAAGCTCTCCAATCATACACCTTTCAAATTCATTCTACATTAAATGAGAATACACTTAACATAACTTAGAATTAGTAGAACCAAAAATTATATCATCAACATATACATGGACAATGAGAAAGTCGTAAATAGTATGGATCCTTTGTTTGAATAATTGTCTTAAGAGACTTTTGATTAAAGAAAACATCATAACCACTATCACTTAATTGACTTGTGCTCAATAAGTTATGCATTAGTCTTTTTACAAGTAAAACCTTTTTAATAGAGGGAAGAGAGCCATTACCTATTGTACCACAACCTTTCATCTCACTCTTCTGATTTCTTTCAAATCCAAGAAATCCTCCTTTCTTGAGTGTCAAGTCCTAGAACATAGAGTTTTCTCCCATCATGTGTCGTGAGCATCCATTATTTAGGTACCATGATTGGTTTTTCAGCTTTGTTGCTAAGGATAGTTGCAAGATAAACTATTTTGTTCTTAGATATCCACATCTGGTTAGCTCCTGGTTTGTTAGTTCTAAAAGGTGTCTTGTCTTTCCATGTTTTCAACATAGGACAAGTTTTTTTGTCATGGCCTTTCTTCAAGCAAGAAAAAACAAATTCATATATGTTAAGTTTAGGAGTTTCCTCTTATTCTTGAAAACCAGTACCTCGTCTATTGTTTATGCTAACTCCATAGATTACATATGCTTGTTTGCTTCTATCTATGACATTTTGAAGAAACTCTTGAAAAGCTTTTTCTTACCTAATAGAGTTACAAACCATTTCCTATGAGGGTTTTGGAATATTATCCTTTAGAGATTGTACTTGCAATTAAGATGGAATGAGCTTGTCTGTTAAGATGGAATGAGTTTTTCTGCAATTTTTGAGTTTTGAGGAAACGTTTTGATTTTTATTTAAAAAATCAATTATCATGATCACAAGTTCATTACGAGAAAGGTCAGATAATACCTCAATTACCTCATCAATAGATTCACTTTCAAAGTTAGAGGGAAAACATGCCATAAGAGCCATGTTTACATGCTCTTCATCTTCATCAGAGGATTCATTAGAGTCATCCTAGGTAGCCATTAGACTTCTCTTCTTTTCTATGAAATCTTTTGTCTGAGAGCTTTTCTTTTAAAGTTTAGGACATTCTCATTTGAAGTGTCCTAGTTCTTTGCATTCATATCAGATGATCTAATTTTTTCTTTGATTTTTCTTTCCTATCTTTGCATCTTTTGAAATCTTTTCTGGGAAATGATTTCTTCTTGTTGTTCCACATGTGCTGGAATTTATAATAGTTCTTCATCATTCGAGTCTCCACTTTGATCATCAAGTTCAATTTCTTCTTAGTCTTCCTTGGACTTGAGAGCAAGATGCTTTGACTTCTTCTTCGGTTCATCTTCAACAAGTTCAATCTCATGAGATATAAGTGAACTCATTAGCTTTTCCAGAGGCAATTTGTTAAGATCCTTAGCTTATTAAATAATTGTTACTTTTGGTCTCCACTTGTTAGGTACACTTCTAAGAATTTTCTTGACATGATAAATTGTTATGTAACTCTTTTGGAGAACCTTTAGCCCAAATACTAAAGTTTGGAATCTGGAAAGCGTTTTCTCAATGTCTTCATCCTCTTCTATCTACAAAAGTTCCTACTTTTCAAACTTCATGAAGGTGATTTCATTCATCATAAAGTTTCTAGTATTATGATGCATGTTGTACTGCTTCTTTTGTTCAATGTTGAGCTCTTTTTAGGCTATTTCAACACCAACATCATCCTTTAGAGTCTCATAGCCATATTTCACCATGTTCTAGAGTTTAGGATCATGGAAGATGTAGAAACTTCTCAGTCTGTCCTTCCAGTAATTGAATCTCAATCCATAACATAGGGAGGTTTGTTAACATTACCACTTGTAGCTTCATCACCAAAATTAGTAATAATAATAATAATAATAATAATAATAATAATAATAATAATAATAATAATAATAATAATAATAACAATAATAATAATAATAATAATAATAATAATAATAATAATAATAATAATAATAATAATAATAATAATAAAGGGATATTTTCTCAAGCACAATTAAGTGTTTAGCCTTGAGACTAAGCTCTGATGTCAATTTAAGAGTGAAAATACAAGAAATAGGGAATTGAATTGTTTTTTGAATTTTTAAAAAAGTTTTCCTTGAAAACAGATGCTAAAAATTTAAGATAAACCAACAGAAAATAAAGATATAGAGAAAAGAAACAAAAAGCCAATTTATCCTAGTTCACCACAAGCAAGGTAGCTACGTCCAATAGCTTCACTCTAAAGGATTGTATCCACTAATCAACAATATTTTCACATGTCCATTGAGCACCTACAACTGAGTCTAACTGTGTTCAAGTCTTCTCAATCTTCTAGCTTAGTACAATTAAGTTGTTAAGGACAACAACCACTACTAGGCTAGGTTGTAAGAAAGTGTTTAAGGTTTTTTCCGAATAACTCTCACAAGTGAATGTTACAAATTATGGTCTTAAAATATAAGCAAATTTTCAGCACTTAAGTGCTAGTATAGGGTTTCTCATGTTATTGTGTTTTTTTGCAGTTGGTTTTCTCGTGTATGATTTGTAGTTATGGTCACAAATTTTTATATAGAGAAACTTCAAAGCAATTACAGTTTTGACAATTTTTGTGATTGCATTAAATTCGTACGTAAAAATGAATTGTATCAATCTCTAGAGATCTTGAATTAGCAATTCAAACATGTCCATATACTTCTTCATAATTGATATAGCATACCTTGATTTAAAATTACATGAAAATACCTTGTATATGGTAAATGGTCCCCAAAATGAGAAGTATAACAACCCAAATTTTTGTAACTTGTGAAGGTGTCAAACACGAGAAAAAGGGGTTGAATTATGTTTGTCTAAGTTAATTCTTTTCCCATTTTGATTTTTTCTAGTATGGTGAATTAACACAACTTAAATAAAACAGAAGCAACAACAGAATGATAGTACAGAAGTAAAATCAACACACCATATTTTATCCTAGTTCACCACCAACTTGGTAGCTACATCCAATCCCCTCACTCAGAAGAATTTATCCACTAATTCAAAACCTAGAATTACACACCACCTGACCCTACAAGTCAAGTCTTCTTAAAACAACCTGAACCTACAGACTTTTTGAGGAAAACAACACATTGACCCTACAAGTCAAGTCTTCTCAACACAACCTGAAAACGATAGAGAAAGAAATCATCTGCCATGAAAGCAAAGAACCAGGTCACTTCAAATCAAAATATCGTAAACTTGAGAAGGGAAAATCCCAAAGAAAAGACTTCAAAGAAAAGAAGAAAGGTCTTATTGCTACTTGGGATGACTTAGATGAATCATTTTATGAAGATGAAGAGCATGCAAACATTGCTCTAATGACAGATATACACTATAACTTGAATTCTGACAATGAATCTATTGATGAAGAAATTGAGGTATTATCTTACTTAACGTGGTATTGGTTTTAAAGAACCAAAGAAAACTCCTAAGGGTAACCTACTTAACATTGCTTGCGTATATTTCTTAATGAAAGGTCACAATCACAAAATTTTTCATATGAAAAAAACATGAAAAAACAAGACACCTTTTAGAACTAACAAACCAGGGCCTAACCAAATTTGGGTAGCCAAGAATAAAATAATATTTCTTGTAGATATCCTTAACAACAAAGTTAAAACACTAGTCATGGTACTTGGACAGTAAGTGCTCACGACACATGACGGGAGAAAAGTATATGTTCCATGACCTGACCCTCAAGAATGGAGGATTTCTAGTTTTGGAGATAATCAGAAGGGTAAGATCATTGGGTACGGCACCATAGGTAATGGTTCCATTTTTCTATTAAAAGTGTTTTACTCGTGAAAGGACTAATGCATAACTTACTGAGCATAAGTCAATTAAGCGACAATAGTTATGATGTTGTCTTCAATCTAAAGTCATGTAAGACAATAAGTCAAACTGATGGATCCATACTATTTACTAGTAAAAAAAAACCAATACTTACCAAATAAACTTGCTTGATTTGGAAAAACAAGAAGTAAAGTTCCTTGGGACAAGAGATTAAGACATGCCAATTTGAGGTTAATCTCAAAATTGAAAAGGCTTGAATTAGTTAGAGGCTGGCAAAATCTTAAATAAGAATCAAATTTTCTTTGTGAGGCATGTCAAAAAGGTAAATAAACAAAAGTGTTTTTTTTCTTCAAAAAATGTTGTTTCCACTTCTAGACCACTCGAACTATTACATCTTGATTTATTTGACCCTGTAAAGATTGCTTCTGTCAGTAGTAAAAATTATGGACTCGTTATTGTTGATGATTATTCCATATCGACATGGGTAAAGATTCTTACACACAAGCATGAGTCACATAAAGTCTTCACTACCTATGCAAAATAAAATAAAAAGGTTTTTTGTATTGTAAAGATTCGTAGTGATCATGGGGTGGATTTGAAAATAAGCTTTTGGAAAATTTATGTGAAGATAATGGAATTTTACATAACTTTTCTTGTCCTAGAACTTATTAAGAAAATGGTGTTGTAGAAGAAAAGTAGATCTCTTTAGGAAATGACGCGCACCATGATTCACGATATGAATGTTGCCATGCACTTTTGGGCAGAAGTAGTGAACACCGTATGTTATATTCACAATAGAATCTATATAAGACCAATTCTTAATAAGACTCCTTATGAAACATGGAAGGGAATAAAACCCAAAATTTCATACTTTCATCCATTTGGTTGCATATGCTATATTTTGAATACTACAGAGAATCTTGGAAAATTTTACTCATGATCTCAAAAGTGCACCTTTTTAGGATACTCTAAAATGTCATAAGCCAATAGAGTATAGAAAAAAGAAACAATGATTGTTGAGGAATTAATCCATGTTAAGTTTCTTGAAAAAAAGTTTGACCATAACTAGTTAAAGCAAGATGTAGACCTTGTAGATCTACAAATATTAGAGGAACCAAATATATCAACCTACATGAATCAGAAGTTATGCATGATAACTCAAGAACAAGCAATAATGTACCTCCAACAAATCCAGAATATCGTGAATCTAAACATGGATGGAAATATAAATCTTCTCATCCAAACTCTCTGATCATAGGAAGAAGTGTATGTGGTGAAAAGATTTCTTTTATGAAAATCTTTTCATATAGTTAGAAGGAAGGTGTTGATAACATTCAAACTTTCGCTCATGTGGCAAGGTTAGAGGAAATCAAAATTTTACTTTCATTTGCAATTTCTAATTAAATAATTTTACATCGGAAGGATGTGAAAAATGTTGTCTTAAATGGTTACATAAGTGAAGAAGTGTATGTCAAAAAACCACCTAGCTTTAAAGCTAATGAATTTCCAGACTATATTTTTCAAACTAAAGAAATATTTGTATGGTCTGAGACAGGCTGCAAGAGCTTGGTATGATATACTAAGCAATTTCTTATTAAAGAACGATTTTAAAAGAGGCCATGCTTGGTATCATCTAAGAATGATGTTCTCATTGTCAAAATATATGTTAATGGTATCATTTTTTGTTCTACTAACCGTAAACTCTCTAAGTTAAAGCATAATGAATTTGAGATGAGCATGATGGGAGAAATAAAATTCTTTTTTGAAAGCCAAATTCATAAAAGCTTAGATGGTATACTCATTCATCAAACAAAATATACAACATAACTACTTAAAAATTTAAAATAGATGAATATAAGCCTATGTCTACACCTATGCATCCAACATGTTCTCATGATAAGGACGAGTCATGTAAAAAGGTAGATTAGAAGGTATACAAAGGAATTATTGGTTCCCTTATTTACTTATCTGCCTCTAGACATGATATTCTGTTTAATGTGTGTGTGTGCGCCATATTTCAGTATGATCCTAAAGAATCCCACTTAACAATTGTTAAGTAGATCTTTAGATTTCTTAAAGGCACTACTAACCTTGGTATGTGTTATAAGAGATCCTCTAAGTACAAGTTAGTTGGTTTTTTGTGATGCTGGCAATGCTGGAAAAAGCTACAAAGGAGAAGCACGGGTAGAAGTAGAATATATCTAGATGGAAAAAGCTAGAAGTTGGCTATCCTAGTTAAGCAAAAGACAAGGGACTTTTGATTTGTCTATAGCAGAAGCATAATATATCTTAGTAGCTAGTTGTAGCACTCAACTATTGTGGATGAAATTTCAACAAGAAGATTTCAAAATCAATGAGAGTAACATTCATATTTTTTGTGATAATACTTTAGCTATATTTTAACCAAAAACCCTATTTTACATTCAAGAGCAAAATGTGTAGAGATTAAACATCATTTTACAAAGTATTATGTCCAGAATTGTATTTTACACATTAAATTTTTTGACAGTGAATGTCAATGAGCTAATATTTTCACAAAACCCCTTGTTGAAGTTTCTGTATCACTGCCTCTGGTAAAAAAGAGTAAATGGTTAAATGTATATATGCTCTACCTCTAATGAAATTGAATTTACTTGTCCCTCTGGTCAATCTAAATTCAATTACTTTTAATATGAACAGTCTTCTTGTAATTTGTGCACGGTCTGTGATAATTTGGCAGGTGTTGTTCTAGTGTGTTTACGCGTGCGCATTTTTTTTGGTTTTAGAAACTCAAACGTTTTCATAAAACCCATTCATCACTCACAACCTCACAAATTCCTACACTTTCTCTCTTTCAAACGATGAAACTCCATTGAAAATATCTGAATCTATCATGCTTCAATGGCTTCAACCATGAAATGCAATCTTGATTTGTTAAAAGTTCTACACAAATTCCAAGTAAACTTCACAATCCTCGCTAAAAATGGTTTTGATTTTATCGAGGACTTTGATCACCTAGAAGCTATGAATGAGGCGTTCGTGGAACAGATAACCTAGAATCAGGAGGACATTCAGACTACCCTAAGTTTAATCTTAGCTAGGCTGACCAACCCAAATCTGTAGTTCCCTGTATTTATTTTTTTGCTTTGTGTTGTTGTGTGTCTTTTGTATTTTTTTTTTCTTTTCTTTGTTTGATGATAGAAGGGGAGAATATGTTTTGAGAACAATATTATGGAAAATGTCTTTTTCGATTTCAAACTAATTTCTTTTGCTAACACTTACATTAAAGTATGCATATTTAAGTATGCATATTTAAGGAAGAGTTTTGTTGTTATATTCTTTTTCTCTCATTAAAATTAAAAATTCTTACAAAAATAGATGATAACAAAGTTAGTTTGAAGAACTATGACCCTTTCTTGTTTTGTAGATAACAAAATTATTTTGTGGGAACAATTTAAAGCATTAATGGTCTCTTTAAGAGTGCAATTTTCATAATAGATTATTCTATATGAGTTCCCACTGCATCATTTGATTTTTTGCTCCAAGTTAAACGAACACCAAGACTCCACTCTGTTCTCTTAATTCTAAGTGTGGTGAACACGCTCTAAAATGCGCCTCTAGTGACTTTATCTAATACAAGCAATGCTCTAATTAGTCTGGCTCTATATTTGTCTAAAGGTCTATGTGACATACTATGATCATATTATCCTTTGTTCTTTCTGTCTTCATATGCAAAATCAATTTCAAGGATATCTTTGACAAGGTTTAATGGCAAATCAATTTCATAATATTTGATACGAAACTACAGGACAACAACATGAAACCCTTAAAATCTCTATAAAAGGACATGCAACCCTTATTGAAAAGAACAAGCAACAACGTACCACAAAAAAGCACAATACAGCCATCCTTACACTCTTGATCTTTATCTTTTGTCTTGTTTAAGTGCTGAGAAATATTTTGAGAGTAGTAGTTGCTGCATCACTCGACAACTTGATTATACTAAGCTAGAATGTTGAGAAGACTTAAACACAACCATAGCAGGTGTGGGAACAACCAAATCAAAAGGCAAAGAAGACATAGATAGTTTCAAATGATTCACACAGTCCATAGCAATGACAAAATGGGTTGCCCTTGAATCAAAAAGTGCAGTTAGGGTGTTACCTACAATTGCACTATCTCTTAGGATCAAATTGTTAGTTTCATTCCCAACTTTAGCACCCACGCAATAAACACGACCGTTAACAGTAGTACGAGCGGCCTTGGTGGCATTACTTGTCGATTCCACCTTCAGGGCTTTGTCGTTCCTTGCAAAATGTCTTGGTTATGGAATTCGTAACAAGCAGGATTGTTAGAAGTGCAAACATTAACATAATGTGCTGCTCCTCCACATTGAAAACAACGAGTTACATATCCCGGCTGTCCTCCCGCAGCTCCTAAGCTCTAGTTCCTTGGGCGATTCGTACCCCTGTTGTTGTTCTGTAGTGGTTTATAAGGCTTAGCAACTAGCTTTCCTTTGTTGTTCTAATTATTCCTTCCTCGATTGACCCTCTTTCTCTTCATATCCTCAACTTCTCGACATTTTTCTACTCAAGCTTGGAAACGTTGAATTCCCAATGGCAAAACAGAGTCTTGAATCTCATACTTTAGTCCACTTATAAAATGGTGGCACATAAACTGTTCATCAACATTTCCAAAAAAAAACCTGAAATGCCTTGAGAATGACTTAAACTTAGCAGCATACTCACCCAAAATCATATTTCCATGATACAACTTAAGGAAATCATCACCCAGTTGAGTTTGGGTGCTCATCGGGAAGTATTTGTCCAAAATTTCCTTTTGAATGACTCATAGCTTACCACCTCGTGAGCTATTTCCATCAAAAGCTTTGTACTTTTCCACCAATACTCGGCATCCCTAAGTAACAGATACATAACATAGTTAACCTTCACCACTACTTGGCAGTTAATCATTTCAAAGATTTTTTTCCAGTTCCTAGATCCATTGATCTGTTTTTCCAAGACTCACATGGCCGTTAAGCTTTGAAGGATTGTGACGACGAAAATCTTCTAATCCCCTTGACTTTGTAACACGAATCTCTTTTTCCCTCTTGTCCATATCTCATAGAGTTTTCCCAATAGTCTATGTAGCAATAGAAGAAATCATGTTATTCATAGGTTCAAGCATTGGATCATCCCTATTGACATTGGCTCTTGTAGCGTTGGTCCTTCTTGGAGGAATTGTTTCCTACAAAACCATCATCAATTTGAAATCTCAATACCACTTAAAAGAGTTCCAAAAGACAACTTTCAACTACTTCAGCATATAACAACAAACAACAGTACCCGACAAGTCTAACAGCTTACCATGACACATGATCAGGTAAACGACTCCTAAGCTACAGGTCGATCTAAGATCTAAACAAAGCTCTAATACAACAATGTAACACACCGATTTTTAAAAGTGCGCGTGTATTTTGTTTCTTAAATATTACCATAACATGATTAAAAATTGGAATCCTTTTTCTCTAAAAACATGAACTACAAAACAACTCAATAAAACACATAACAACACTATCATATCATCGCTCAAACCCCTAGGGTATTCTTGGCAAACACCTACATAAAAGTGTTGTAACCAGAATGCTATCCCCACATGGTTGTGTCAAAAAAATGGAACACAGACCCAAAAAAAAAGTCAACTGCCAAAGTATGTCGTAGATACAGTCATTTCAAAACAAAATAAGTACATCCACCAAAACACAGGGACTACGTCCCTATACAAAATCCTACTCTAATCATAAGACTAATGACTACAACAACAAGGGTGACCTCCACATATGACACATGTCCTCTCTAACACAATATCCCTCCTGGATGTAACCTCTTCCTCCTCATCAATCATAGAGGGGTCAATCTCCTCAAATGTCAAGTCCACCCACAAGATAGGTGGCTTCGATGGAGCTGGGATCTCAAAATGTGTCTCCACCTCCGAGATAGTCGGTAGTGAATCATCCACCAGGAAAGGAAGTTCTAACTCAGCCCGATATGACACCATCCAACGTACCGATGGTCCGTCAAGGAAACCCTGGTCCCCAACAAATCTAGATGGTTCTATAATGTTCTCAGCCTCCTGCATCGGCCCCATGCCCTTATCTACAACTCTCAGTCCAAACACAACACCCCTTACTCCTACGATGGGAATCACCATTCCTATTGTGGCCTCCGTCACACCTCAAACTTTAGTATCTATCTATGCATCACCGACCCCAAGTACTAAACGTGAAGGTATGGGGTTGTCGATCCTCTCTTGTGTGAGCCCCACATGATATACTTCATCTGCCCTACTACTTGTCATCACCACTCTCCTAATGGTAGCAGCCGTGCTATAGATAGGGTCGTATACCTAAGGACTCGACGAATGTTGATTAGGGAAGTCTAGCGATGTTTGCTTCTTCAGAGTAATCGTCGGTAGTACGTAATCTGATATCATCTCAGTGCAAAGCCCAATTTCCACAACAATTGTATAGGGTCACCAACTAAAATTAACAAATGATATTTAATAAATATGGCATGATACAAAGCAATAGTAGAGCATGTATATACATATATTATTAAATAACAAACATGACATGGGCTACGAAGCACCCTAATGCAATGCTTAAATGGCATCGCACATCAGTCTGGAATTTCAAAACCCTCCTCAAGAGGAGTAAATCATAAGGTGGACAATTCAACCACATGATACCACCCCGTGGCCCATCACGGTCACCATTAACTAATTTTTTTTTCCAAAGTTCTAACTTCAATATTTTTTTTCTTCATTTCCAAAACCCTAAAACTTTCAACCACATTTTAAACGAAAATACTTTAGGTTTTCAATACTTTTAAAAACCAAGATCAAAACCTTTATGTGCGCAAGAAAAATTTAGATTTCCACACCCTAAACACATTTTTTTGGTTCTGCCACACTTGTTTAGGGAGGCAAAATTTTATTTCATCCTTAGTTCTACATACACATTTTTAGAACCATTTCAACAATAAGAAAATACAAAAATCCAAAGTGTTCCAAATTAGATTTTTCCTTTAGATCTACTTTCACAAGCTATGGATCTATCATATTTGTGAATTAAAAATCATCTTAGTATAAAACCAATTTTTTTCGTAAAACTCTAAAATGTTCTAAAACAAATTTTCTTTTAGATCCATTACTACAACAAGTAGATCTATAACATTAAGAAAAGAAAAACACCATTTTAACATAGTTCAGTTTTTCAAAAAGCTTAAAATGTTCAAAATAAAAACTTTATTTTAGATCATTTTTTACAACCAACGGATCTAGAAAATTAACAAAGACACCGCAATTTTCACTCATATTTATTTTTTTTGAAAAAAACTAAAAATGCTCCAAAATAAAAGTTTTCTTTGATATTTAGTGTCATAATGTGAAGATTTAAAACACTTGTGAAAGAAAACATTTAACTTCTCAAATTTAAGAAAAAGGAAGAGAATATTTGTTTTGCTACTTACCCAATTTTCCAAAACAAACTCCAAGATGGTAGTATCACTTAACTTCAAAGATCCAAGGCCAAACCCTTTACTATCTAAGTGGAGGAAGTGTTCTTCCCACACTTAGGAACTTTTTTTTTTGTGTTTTGGGAAGATATGATGGTGAGTTCGGCCAATGAAGAAGGAAAATGAAAAAAATATTGCGTTCTCTCTTTTAAAGGCAAGCCAAAAAATCCCTAACCTTTGATTGTTTTGATTTAATCTAAACCACTAAGTTGTTTGATCTAATCCTAGCCACTCATTTCTTACTAAGTGGTAAACATATCTAGATATTTTTCTAGATCCATCATTACACAATCTAATCACTCTTACACACATCACATTGATCACTTCTAGATCAAATTTATTAAAAATATCTACTCTCGTCGCAATCCAATTGACAGATCAATTTTAAAAGTAACGCGCGTCTTCAAATACTTGTCGATCATAAATTCTCCATAATTTGATTAAATTATTCTCCGATGAATAATTTCAATTGGGTCTTCAAAGATATTTTTGCGAACATATTACTAACCTTAACCTTCTCAAGAACTAGGGAAAAAAGTTATGTTACAAATAGAGTTGTTTTAGAATTTTGGGAACAATAAAACTGTCTACTGTGTTTAAAATATGTAAAATTTTCTATTTCTGATTTCTGCTATATTTAGACACAAGGTAAATTTCTGCTACATCTAGCCATTCCTTTACAAAGATTTTGCCTTCGTACAGTCGAGGACTTAATCTACTATTTCAATAATAGCATACAAGTAAAGTTTTCTCTGCCTCTTCAAACTTTGAGTGTTCTTCTTCAGCCTCTCAAGGTTGCCACCGCTAAAAGCCTTTTTATGTATTCGGGAAGCTTGTCGTCAAGGTTCACAAGTGTGGTTGTACCTCTTCACTTACCTCTTAGCGGTGAAAGAATTATTGCCACTATCAAGCTGATTTACATCTGTTCTAGTTTGTATCTAAATTGACACAAAGTCTGTATATGAGACTCAAACTCTCATTGAGACGATGTTGCATATCATGTCCTATATAAGTTCAAGTGTATCAAAACAAATTGAATGATTTACATCATTTCTGAGTAACTCTCTGTTGAGAGGATTTTTCATTCATACTTTTCTTTTGGATGTGTGCTTGACTTTTTCATAATTATTTCTTTAATACATTTCCTTTTTTCCTTCTCTCTCATATACTCGATTGGTTGAACGATCCCTTCTTAAATAGACAAAAAAAAAGTTTCCTTGAAAAGTTTCCTTTTAGAAAATTAACAGATTCAAGATGTTGACCAAAGGGTAAACAAATTTGTCTTCTTTAGAGCGTTGACTTTTTCAGAGCTTCTCATTTTAGAGCGATTACTTCCATTTGAGCATTGACTATGAGGAATGTTTTCTTTTTATCAGAGTCAGACGAAACAATGCTTTTCATAGTTATCAGAGGCAGACAATCATTTTGGCTGACATACTTATCAAAGGCAGACGATCATTTTGCTTGACATACTTATCAAAGACACAACATCCAGGTTATTGCTTGTGTTAATAGATTCACTGAAGTCGCGTTTGAGAGCTCGTTTATTAGAGTCATACACAGCTATAATAGTTTCTTTAGAGTCATTGGGATCATTGTTTAGAAGATTCTCTTTACTTTGTTCATCAGAGGATCTAGCTTATACCAGAACAATGACTTGTATTCCTTTTTCCTTTAATGCTTTGACTCGAACTGCATATCGCAATACATCTTATTGCTATATTATTACTTGCTCTATTTGTAAACACAGTTACTTGTTTATTAGGTGATAGTATTCTTTGTATTTAGAAACACTTAGATTACTATTTCTTACTCACTTGTAATTTATGATACCATAAAATAGATAGTCATTAATATAAATCTTTGCCTTCTAACTTAATATGCACACTTAGAAAATACATTTATGGGATAATTGTTCTTTACTTGTTATCATCAAAACATCAACCAGAGGATTGTAGCTAAAACCACTTTTGCACTAACAGTCGTTAATTGGTTGGAGTCCACAATCTTCGAACAAGAATTGAAGTTTTGAATGTCGTCGAGACTTACAATTATGGATCAAGCTAGATGGTGATCCACCACCATTTGCGGAGGGGACGGGATATTCTTAAATCATATGCACTAGCTTGTACGCATTGCATTAGGGGGCTTTGACTCACGGGTCATGTTTGATACCATGAGAAATATGTCTGCTTTAATAACTATTGCTTATGTTTTGATATTTCTAATTTTTATGTTTTAATTTTTGTTGGTGATCATTTACTTGTTGTGGACTTTGTTGAACTCCCAAGATTATTATGATTTCTTTACGGAGAGTTTGAGATGACATTGAAAGTGTAGCAGAGTCATGGCTTCTATTGCCAGTTGAATGCGGGCAACTAGAGGCTAGTGGGTCAGGGGTATCGAGTTGCCTTCATTGAACAGTGTATGATCAGCTTATAGGTAGTCGGGTTATCATTGTCGATAACCTTAATTGTTTTATTATTTACTATAACTTAATTTTCATTCGAAATAAAATGTTTGATTTTCTTTTAAGGATTTATCTCTAAAAGGAAAAAAAAAATGACTGTGAAAATCGTGTTGTTATAATAAACACCTTAGGAGAGCTAATAATCATTAGTAACTCATGAGGTTTTTAATGAGGTTGTGCATTGGCCTAAATTGTTTATCAAGTGTGTTGTTTTACCTAGGGAATTAGTGGATCATTGCATTAGATAGGTTATGGTGAGGTTAACATAAAGGAAGGTTAATGATAAACACGAAAATATGGAACACGACAAAAGTGACTGATGAAAAATATAATATGATATGAATATAGTAGTACCTAGGGTTAGAGTGACCATGACTTGAGGGATTATATAGACTTTCATGAGTATTGATCAAAGCTTCAAACCAAGAAGTGGTAAGAAGCAAAGTTGATCCTCTCAACTAGAGGATTTTATTGAGCAAATAACTTGAGGTGAGAAATCTTCCTTCCCTTTTCTCTTTTGAAACCCATGAGCTCATTATATGTGGAGGTGATTGATTTTTCCTTCAAGCTATGATCATTCTTGATGTTTGTTGTTGTTGTTATTGCTATTTTAAAAATGAAATGAAAGCATAAGAAAAAAACTCCCCTATTTCTTTTCCAAACCCACGAGCAGGCTATGTGTATGTTTTTTTTTACTTGGTTGCTTGGGTTTGATGATAAATTAGTGTTATTATTGTTGATAACGTTGATTTCAAGTTCAGTAGTAAATTTATCAAAACATCAAAAAATAGTATGTTTAAATGTGAGGTATTGACAAATTTTCTGATTTATCAATTGACTTAAAACTTATCACGTATGAAGCAATTTGATGGATAATTCCTATCAATGCTTATGTCGAGAATGCAATGGGATGGAATATGTATTGCAAATGACACGTTTGTTTTATAAAATAGATTTCTTTGTAGAAAAATGTATGAAGAGAAATATGTATTCAAAGCTTTACATCAAGATTGCAAGGTATTCTTGTTTCTAGAGCTACTTCCACCAAGCATTCAACATGCCTCCAAGATTCATTCATGATTTTATCATTGATCTTGCCACTCAGTTTCTCTTATCATGGCAGCTAGATCAAAGCTCGTCCCTTGGTCTGCTTTTTCAAGAACAGCAGTACCGACAGTGCAGCAAAACAATAACGCCAAGGCCTCCATCGACAACAACACTAAAAAGGATAATCATGTGGCTCCTCATCGAAGCTCTTTGCAAACAGTACAACAAAATAATGTTGTCTCCATTTTGCAACTCTCTAACTCGTTTATTAAAGGCAACGAGGGATCAATTTACATTGCATGTCTGGAGGCCTGCGAGAACCATCTATACAAGAAAAACGGTTGTTACCTACGGCAAATTTTATCTTTACCCTACGACAATTCCGTAAATAACGTAAAACTACTCATGAATTACCCACAGACACGGGTTCGTAGTTAATTCGCTCGGAGGTAAATATTTACACGTGAAAAAGCAGTGGAATACGCTTACTTAAGGAATGTCAGAGGGTAGTATGATTCACCGAGTCCCCGTGAGTAAATTTACTCATAAATTTTATGTGGGTAAAAACGTAGATACTTATCCATGGAAAAGTCACAAGTAACATTACTCACGGACAATCCTTGAAAAATTCTAATACAACATGCTGTATTCGAATACAACTTTGATTTCTATCAAAAACTTAATTTTCAAACACTGTTCATGCATTTTGACACTTTGAAAATTCTTCTGATGCATATGCTAAAATGGAAGGTTCACATGTGCATTTGAAATATAATAATATTAGATTGCATCAATGTACCTTACATTATATGACTCTTAGCATATTGACCATAGTTGACTTGATTGTTGACTTCTTTTTGAGCTTGCAACTTGATCACTTTCCTTTGTCTTTGTCTTCATCAAAAACATAAGTATTTTACACAGTTGAAGGAATTTAAAATGAATGATGTATGGGATCTAGTACCCAAACCAATGAAAAACATTATTGGAACCAAGTGGGTTTTCAAAAACAAGTTAAATGAAAAGGGAGTAGTTGTTAGAAACAAGGCTAGACTAGTTGCATAAGGGTAAAACCAATAAGAAAGTATTGATTACTCTGAGACATTTTCTCTAGTGGCTAGATTGGAGGCAACTCATATCCTATTCTCTTTTGCTGCTTATAATAACATTACATTATTTCAAATGGATGTTAAAAGTGCCTTCCTAAATGGATATATAAGTGAAGAAGTCTACGTTAAGCAACCCCTAGGTTTTGAAAGCTCTGAATTTCTAGACGATGTGTTTAAACATAGGAAATCACTATATGGCCTAAAACAAACACCTAGGGAATGGTATGATAGAATAAGTAATTTCTTGCTGAAAAAAAGTTTTGAAAGAGGACAAGTAGACATCACCCTGTTTAGAAAATCAATAGGAGATGACATTCCTATTATTCAAATTTATGTTGCTGACATTGTTTTTGGATCTACTATGGCACTCTTTGTCAAGAATTTTCTAAGCTGATGCAGCTTGAATTCCAAATGATCATGATGGGAGAACTGAAGTTCTTTTTAAGGATACA
Source organism: Cicer chorassanicum (assembly GCA_037974735.1). NCBI lineage: Eukaryota > Viridiplantae > Streptophyta > Magnoliopsida > Fabales > Fabaceae > Cicer > Cicer chorassanicum. Next base: position 25,942,942 of record JBBPBP010009778.1, read on the forward strand.
GATTTAGCAAAGTCAAAAGGGCATATACATTCATCAAACCAAGTATATAAAAGATCTTCTCAAGAAGTTTAAGATGAATTATTGCAAACCTATGGCAGACAAGGAATGATTGTATCACTTATGTACCTTTCTGCTTCCAGACCTTAAATTTTTTTTAGTGTGCGTGTGTGTGCCATATTTTAGGCTGATCCAAGCGAATCTCACTTAACTGCTATTAAGAGGATCCTTAGATACCTGAAAGGTACTTCCAACGTTGGCTTGTTCTATAAGAAGTCTACTAAGTACATATTAAGTGGATATTGTAATGCTAACTATTTTGGAGACAAAAATTTAAAAAGAAAAACCATCTGCAGAAAATAATTGCAATGTCAATAGTAGAGGATGAGTATATTTCAGCAACTGGCTGCAACTCTCAATTGCTATGGATGAAACATCAACTGGAAGATTACAAAATCCTTGAGAGTAACATTCCCATATTATGTGATAATACTTATGCTAATTGCTTAACAAATAACCTAATCCTGCATTATAAGGCTAAACACATAGAAATTAAACATCACTTTATTAAGGGCTTTGTTCAAAAAGGAGTACTAAATATCTATTTCATAGACACTTCACACCAATGGGCTGACATATTCACCAAACCACTAGCTGAAGACATATTTGAATTCATTAAGACAAATTTGAACCTTACATTTATATCTGATTAATGTTGTGTTATGTCTAGATTAGTTTAGATTCATATTAGTATGTATTTTATGTTTTGTCTATTCTCTTAAAAAAAACATTCAAGTCTTTTTATCTGATGACAAAAGGGGGAGAAAGATATTTGAGAACAATTTCTTTTTTGATCTATTTATGTGGGAAGAGAAATTGTATGCATGTAGGGAGAAAAGAACTGTAAAACTACTGAGACTTAGGGGGAGCTTTAAGTCAAGGGGAGTCAAGTAATAAAAGCCAATAAACTGTAATAAAATATTACAGTTTTGTCATCATCAAAAAAGGGGAGAGCCTTAAGTTGGTTTTCCTCTTGTGATTTTGATTTTAACAAAGGTATTTTATGAGAACAATTTGTTTCGATACAACAGGAAGGTATCAAAGGAAGCGACCAAAGGATGAGATCAAAGGAACACAAAAGCATACGCGTCTGTCTTGGAACATATGCCTCTAAAAGCAATGTGCCTCTAAAGGTTACGAAGATTGCCTCTAATATTTGGCTCTGAAGTTTGGGTATGAAGACTGCCTCCGGTAATTGGGTCTAAAGATTGGCTCTGAAACTAGGTATAAAGATTGCCTCTGAAGAATTTATATCAAGATATCATTAACTCTGAAGAGATTATTCACGCCATGCATTCAAATATCATATTCCTCTAATCAAAAGTTGCAATACACACAAAATGTTGCCTTTGATATGCAGCCTCTAATGTTGCAATGACTCTGATGATTCATGTAACAGCCCGATTTTTTTTTAAAACAATATCGAATTCATAAACAAAGAAAGCAATACTTTTGGATAAAATGTTTAAGTCGTAACACAACGACAAAGTCAACAAAATTACAAACAGTGGAAATGGTTTTGAAACGAAAATCCAAAGTATTTAAACAGAAAAATACACCGGGGCTATAAGACCAATCAGACATAGCTCATACGCCTAGGGTATTCTCGGCAGACACCTGTACAAAAGCACTGCCCCAAGAATTTTAACTTCCCCACGTCACATCCAAAAGGGGCACAAGGACTCATCAAAAAAAAAGTTAAGCTGACAATATAAGGTATAGACACAATCTTCCAAAATGAAAAAAATACAACCACAAAAGAAAGACATCTAACCCCTATACAGCCATCTAATCTGATCATGCCACAAAACTATAAACCCCGGGTGATCTTCACGCGCCCCGCAAAAATCCTTCTGACACAACAACGATCAAGTAAGACCAACTACGTTCCCGTCTCCAAGGTACTAACCGGTAGGACGACCCTGATCCTTATTTGAGGGCAAAGCCCAAATTTCCACAATAATTGTAAATGTCACCAACCAAAATTAACAAGTATCACATAACATTTAATTTTTAAATGCACTAAATAACCTTTCAACTTAGCATACATCTAGAAAGGGTTTTCATATGCCATACATGCATGATCAAAGTTGAAAAATGAAGTTTTTAACGAAACTGCACTGTCATATTCGAATACAATGTCATTTCACAAGTTAGTAGCAAAATCATCACAACTGTATTCGACTACAACATCCCCGTAGCCGAATACAAGTGCTAAGTCAGTGGCAAAAACAACAAAACTGTATACGACTACAACATCCTCGTAGTCGAATACAAGTGTGAATTCATAAGTCAGTAGCTAAAACAGCACAACTGTATTCGAATACAACCTTGTCGTATTCGAATACAACTGTGAAAATTGCAGATTTTCCATTTTTAAAACGTTTCGAAATCATTCCACACTTTCAACACCAAGTCAGTCAATCACGCTTATCAATAACAGCATAAACACAAACAACAAACGAGTATGTATATACAACCATCACAGTATATCAAACATGACTCGCGTGCCAAACACCCTAATGCAATGTGTATATGCCATTGCACATGATTCCGGAATTCCAAACCAAAACCTTCCTTGAAGGGGCGTAAATCATAATTGTACTGCCTATCACAGGCCTTAGTACTAAATACCGAGGTGTAGTCTCTCACGGGCTAGAACAATTTACTAAAGTGTCGCCTATCGCAGGCCTTACACTGTTTTCTAGAGTGCAATCGCTCACAGATCAGCATATTCTAGAGTGCAATCTCTCACAGGTCAGCACGACGCGATAATCCTCGTAAGGATAAGATGAACCAACAAATCACATGGCATCATCCCGTGGCCCGTTCGGTCACCACTATTACCATGGCCCATCCGGTCACCATGTACTATGAAAATGCATGAGCATACTCTGACTCTTTTCACCACAACCATTAAGTAAATGCAGCTATTAAAAGATTCCCCATTTTTAATACTCATTTAACACTAATGATTTTTCAAATTCAACACAGAGCATACTCAAACATATTTAACTCATAATCCCACAATTCACACCAAATCATAACAATTCATTTTTCCACAAAATCCACACATAAAACAATCTCAAAAAATCATAATTTTAATTATGAACACATCAATCACACCAAACACGAATCACCACAACCCACAACTCAAACACGTTAAATTCAACTTCCACAATTTCACCCATAAAACACATTAAATTCAATTTCCACCAATCTACACCTCAAACACATTAAATTTATTTTCCACAATTTCGCATATAAGGTCCAAAATGCAAACTAAAAGTTTGGAAGGAGCCCTTACCTCAACGACAGCTCTAACAACCGATTACGGCACCGCGATTAATTCAAATAAAAACTTTGTTCGCGACGTCACTTCCAAAGTTGGTTCACTAGCACCGTAGAGTGGAGATGAGCAACTTTCCCTTCTGTCACTTCTCAAGATGGAGCTCAGAAGTCAAAGAAAGAAGGAGGTTTGTGTTTGACGGTTTTGAAAACCACTAACACTATGGTTTTCGCGAAACAGAGGAAGAAGGAAAAGAAATGAAGTCGCGAGGCAGGGAGGGAACGTTTCTATTGGTGTGTTAGTTATATATATATAACTAACACACCAACATATCTATATATATATATATATATTACTAATTTTCCAAATAATACATACATACATATATATATATATATATATATATATATATATATATAAACCAAACCAACATATTTTGATAAAAATATCTATTCTTCGTAACGTAAATAAATTATTTTTCGCCAAATAATTTTAAACGATCTCAAAAAGATATTTTTTGCACTTAACACACAAAATACCAATAAAATTGGCTTAAAAACCTCGTAATTCAACACCAAAACACATCAAAATACAAAAATTACAAATTAAAACTAAGGATCTTACAATTCAACAATGTGATTTGCCCAAAGCCACTAATTATAAGTCACGCAATTTTGCCTATGACTTTTATTATCTAAGAAACACAGCATCTCACTCCAACAAGAAAGTCAATGGCTCTGATGGAAAGTCAACGGTTCTAATTGAAAGAATTCATTTCTGAAGGAAAGACTTAGACGAATCAGAATTTTTGAATCCATTCCCATTCCAATCAATCAAGAGTATGATGGAAGATTCGTGTGAATAAGTTTTTGAACACAATCTGAAATTAGATACAATTCAGAGTTATAATTGAAAGAAATATTTGACCAAGGTGAAATGAAGATATGGCAAAAATATTGTTCACAAGAAGATATGTTAAAAATATTGTTCACAAAAAGATATACTCAGAATTTGTTCACAAAAACATATGCTTATAATTTGCTCACATGAAATATGCTTAAAAAAATTTTACAACAGGATACACTCAGAATTATTCACAAGAAGATACACTCAGAATTATTCACAAGAAGAAACACTCAGAATTCTTCACAAGATACACTCATAATTTATTCACAACAAGATACACTCATAATTTGTTCACAAGAAGATACATTCAGACTTTGTTTACAAGAAAGATATGTTCCATATTTTACAAGGAAAAAATTGAAACCCTAATCTATTCTATAAATAGATACTCATGGCTGAAGAAGAAAGCACAAACTCAAAAACTCAGAAGTTTATATAATTTAGAAAAACTTTTGATAGCTTAAATTTCAAAGGTTTAAGTTTTAGACAAGCTCTTGATCAAATAAATAATTTCTAAGTGTTTTGGTTTGAGAAATCAATTGTAACAATCTGCTTATTATAAGCAAAATACAATATGTTCCAAACTTGTGTAACCAACCCGATAGTTTGCCTCAAAAAGTTTGTTGGTGTCAGTTTGTTTTGAGAAGACTGAACTTTAGGGTTAAGTGCTGTGTAATTCAAGGATTTGAATTAGTGGTTAAAACCCTTCTAAGTGAAGGAACTAGTATAGCTACCAAGTCGGTGGTGAACCAAGATAAATTTTCTTGTGTCACTTTACTTTTGCACTCTTTACTTTATTGTTGCCTCTGTTTACATAAGTCTGATTGCTACTGCCTCTATTTTAGTTAAAATCACCAAACCTGAACCAAATCTTGAATAAATAATTAAAAAGAATCGAACTTCGACAAACACAATACAACCTAATTTCTCATGTTTGCACCTTCAGTTCTATTTTGTCTAGGATAATGTTTGATAAACCTTGTTCTGGTTTGATGGAGAACGAGAATCATAGTGAGAGTAGGCCGGTATATCAGTTCTGGAAGCGTGCAGTGCTTTATGTGAAGTAGTACAACTATAGTATACTTGCATCCTTGTTGTCCTAGATCACAACTCATCAATCTGGAGGCAATTTTCTTCCTTTGGGCATTCCATTTAAATTTTGGATTGGACCAGTTATCTTGAATAGTTTTGTTACTTGAGTTTTGGACGTGGGCCCTGATTGCTTATGGTCTAGTTTTCACAATTAGAACAATTGCAATTTCAGAGGATGCTACAAATTAGAGGCAACATTTTGGAGTATGCTGCATCTGTGAACATAAACTTAAGAGGCAACTTGGAGATGTTTCAAAGGAATGCTTTAACAGAGGCATGCTTTCAATCTTCAGAGGCATGCTTCATCTGACTTTGCTTCCTCTGATTTATTCCTCTGGTTTCTTCCTTTGACTTCTTCCTCTAATCTTCGTCCTCTGATTTCCTTCTTTGATTTTCTTTCTCTAATTTTCTTCCTCAGTACCAGGTTGCTTCTAATCCAAATTTCCTCTAATTTCTTCAATGATTGAGTAGATACTCATGTACTTGTTGATGTGAATGGCTTTTTGCCTGTCTACTTATGTGATTCATTTTCCTTCAATAAAACTAAAGTGCATTCTCTCCATTTTTGATGATGACAAATCTTTTGAATAAATCATAAGTTTTATGGATGGATATAAATAAAATGCAAGAATGTTCATAAATATGTAATTAAACTCCCCCTAAACATATGCAAGAGTTTAATTCTTAACATTCTAATTAAACTCCCCTTAAACATATGCAATAGGTTAATTCTTATCATTCTTCATTAATTACTTCCATCCTATATCCATAATAAAATTCTATCCCCCTTTTGGCATCTATCAAAAAGATTGGGGAATAAAAAAAAATGAAGTACAAATGTAGGGAGCAATAGCATGAATATACTACATATAGATATCATGTGATTAATAAATGTATTCATATATCAAACTTGTCAAGTTTGCATTTAACATAAAAGAACATAGCATATACAATGATCAATAATTATTCTAGTCAATATTGCAATCAAGATATGGTTAATGATAATAAAAGAAATATGACATAATTATATTCAAGCTTTTTAACACATTCGAAAAACAGACAATGAATATATATTCTTCTCATTTTTAGAAAAACAATAAGTTGACCTCAGTTTTAAGAAAAATAATATTTTTCTAAAAACTCCCCTTGAATATTATGAAATTAATATCCTTTAATATTTCAAACTTCCATAACACACATAAAATGCCACTTTGCTCTTTGTCCTCTTTCACGAGAGGCAACCTTTTAATATGAACATGATTATGCTTACTATTAGAAATAGATACTTTTTTTTTGAACTAGAGAGAATGAGCACATATAATGAAGTAAAAAAAAATGACATCATATCAAATATAATTTATCTCTTTACAAAAATGTTTGTATTTTTCAAAAACTATTTTTATTTAAATGTATCAGATTATGCCAATGGATTTGCATTACATAAAAAATGCTTTTTTTACAAAGTTTTAGCAAAAAAACACAAATTAACAATAAGGAACATGATCAAGCTTACTTTCATTCTATTCTTGTGGAGAACATTCTAGTACTACTTCTAGAATCTGCTTCCAAAATCTATTTCCATAATCTTGTTTTCCATAATATGTTTATATAATTTCCTTCCAAAAATGAAGGTCATGATCCTATTTTCTTGGTTTGATCCTTCTCTCAGATCCCTTTTAATTTACGACTCTATGATCAGACTTTAGAGTTCTTCAAGGATGGTGTTTGAACATTATCAACTTTGTGATTTATCTTCGCAATCCTATCTTTGATTTGTTAATGTTTCCAATGGTTATAGACCCTTCAGATTTTTGTAATAAAAGGAGGCACCATACTTTTCCATTCATGTGTATTGAGCATGCATTGTCCATGTATCACTATTTTTTCTTGCTTGTTGGATGATGTTTCTGCATCACAAGTTAGTAATGATATGGTACCCATATTTGTTTAGGTCCTTGATGGTTAGTGTATCTTCTTCTAGAATATTTTTTCTTATGATAAAAGTCTGGTTCAGCATGACCAATCTTCGAACAGTAAGAACACTTCTTTTTTGTTCTTGGAGAATGTTCAGATATGAGACCAGAATATTTCCCATTTTAGAAATCGTTTTGCTTTGATATTTTCATCCTTTTTTTTGTAAAAACATGTGCAATCAAAATGTCCAATTTTTTTACAGTAAGAGCATTTTGTTTTTCATTTTTCTTCTTTTCTTGCTGGAACAGTTTCATAGAGTTTTTGCTTTTGAGACTTATCAACACCAAGTCCAGCTTTTTCAAAAATTCCTACTTGAGATCCCCTAATTTTTTGGAAGGTTTCAGTTGAAATTATAAAGTTTGATAAATCATTTTTAAGGTTCTCAACTTCTGTTTTGAGCAGAACATTCTCCTCTAATGTTTTTGAGTGTTCTGAACACTTGTTCTTAGTGATATCATTTAAAAAAATTGTTTTTAAGATATTTTGAAATTAGATTCCTGTATGCTTTGGATGACTTTCCTAAGTTCATCATTCATAACTTGGGCTCTCTGTTTTTCTTTACAGATTTTTTCTTTTAATGAACCAAATTTTTTAGTAAGAAAGTTTGAATCACATAAAATATTATCAAATTATTTTTCCATTTGTTCACATAAAGGATAGAGTTCATAGACGGTTACCTCATGATTTTCAGAGTTTTCCATCAAGCTCATGATGGCTTCTTCATAATCTTCTGTGTTTGATTCTTTAGAATCATCCCAAGTAGCCATCATGGATTTTTTCTTGTATGGAGATCTTTTTTATTCCTTTTTGTTCAAAGGACTTTCAATTTTATAATGTCCTAACAGGTTGCACTTATAACATGTGATTTGCCTTTTATCTATTTCAATTTTAGAATTTTCCCTTTCCCTTGGAAGGTTTCTTTTGATCTGATCTCTTCTTCTCATCACTCTCTGAATTTTTCTTATGAGAAGATCAACTTCTTCTTGACCACTTTCTCTTTCTTCTGAATCTTCTTTTTCATTTTGTTGTGAGCTTTCTTGAAAGCTTTGTGAAGCTTTTAAGGCTATTACTTAACATTTCTTTGTTGGTTTGTCTTCTTGAAGCATAACTTCATGAGCTCTTAAAGTTCCAATCAGTTCTTCTAATTCAAGTGTCTCAAGATTTTTGGCTTGACTTATTGTTGTGACCATTGGTCTCCAGACGATAAGGAGACATATTAGAATTTGTTACTTTGTCTTGGGTTGACTAGGCCTTACCAAGGGAGCACATTCCACTCTTAAGAGGCATTCTTCTTCTGACTTCGCTTCCTCTGATTTATTCCTCTAGTTTCATCCTCTGATTTCTTCCTCTGATTTATTCCTTTGATTTTCTTCCTCTAATTTCTTCCATGATTGAGTAGATACTCATACGTTTGTTGATGTGAATGGCTTCTTGCTTGCCTACTTATGTGATTCATATTCCTTTAATAAAACTCAAGTGCAATTATCAGTAGATCACCATTCGTAAAACTTAAACATTTATTTCATAAAGTTTGTTGTCATTAAAACATATATCAAAAATATTTTTTCCTCAACACTACATTCCTTTATGAAAATATTATCGAATTATCTTTACTATTTTTTCCATAATTCCTTAGTGCCATAATCTCTAATTCCAATGTAACTCCTAAATCCTCAGTGAATTTAAGATTAGAATTAAGCTTGAATGTACAATAATTATCGTATTGACCTATTGCCTCTAAAAATAACTCAATATGTTTCATGCATCTACATCTATTCCTAGACTACAAAGTCATTCATTTCTCATCTCAAGCATTTGTAAAGTCCACTTATGTTTCAAATTACGAATCGTAAAACAGTTTAAATGTGATTCAGCAATAAAAAGCATTAAGCACATGGATGAGAAAAATAAGTAAATAAACTTATTCATATAACTAGAAATCAAATCATATATTTAACAGTTTCATTAAGCTATACTCATCCCTAACAACAAGGGTTTAGTTGCTTGTAACAAAGGAACAAAAGATAGAGATTAAAGAATAATAATAATAAGAAAATTCATGAATGATTCTTGATAAAACTCTTTCAATGATGTTACAATCACGGTCTCCAAGTTTCCTATGCTAGGGCACAAGTTGCTCCTCTTCAAAATAGCCAAAAGATACCTAAACTCTAATTAAAACGCAGTATTATATGTTCAACGGTGTGTCGTGCACCCATACCCGTAATAGGAGAGCCTAGGCTTGCAATGATATATTCAAATATGCGTAAAATTTACCGGTCTGGGCTCGTGTGTGTCTTGATGTCTTCAATGGTAAATTAATAGAAATAATCTAAATAGTGACTCAAAAGACTCTAAAAACTACATATGATGAAGAACTATCAACCATACAAAACATGACCAAAACACATACGCGATCTTAGAACCAACACAAGCAAACTAGAACGGCGGCAAAGAAAGAAGCACGGAAACCCAAAACTGGAAAAACACGACAATTGTGAATCAACCGAACTCTAACATAGAAAGCCGCGAAAACGAGGTGTCTAGCATAGAGGTCTGCCTTAGCCGAAGGTGGTGCCGCAACTAAATCAGATAGGCATGCACAACCCTAATGGCCCATTTGATGGCCAGGATAAGGAGACAAAATATGATACACTTATCTTATCCTACTCTAATCTTTAGTATGATGCACCAATTTGATATGATAGAGTAATCAAATTTTTAAGACATATCCATCATGGATATTATTTTGGTCTTATTTTCTAATACATAGGTTAAGGTAGCTTAAAATAATCATTTTTCAACTTGATAAACGTTAACAAATATTTTCTCATTTTTGCCCTTTCCTACTCATGTAGGTTAAAAAAATAATAATGTTGATACTTTTATATATAGGTAAATATGAATTCACAAGAACAAAATGATGTGATGTTATATCTAATGTTAGAGCAAATGTTTTTAGAGATGGTTGGACTTTGTTTAGCAATTTTTATGATAGTGAGTCATTCTTCAAGGTGATTTTATGAAAATCATAGCATTAGAAATCACTAATTTTTATATTAGTCACCCAATGGAAGAACAGTTAGATATAGATATTGAAGCACAACCACAAAACGAAGATAACTGATGCATGGTCTCCTTGAAGGGAAAAGTTAGCAACAGAAACATGGAATGAGTGGCTTGCTAATAGACATATGAATTGATTGTTTATTATTAGTTTAGTTATAATTGATTTTAATATTATATAGTTTTTTAGTAGCGTAAACAATTTTTTTTAAGTATATAAAATTACTTCATAAATTATTTATTTTTTTGTTTATTTAAAAAATAAATAAATAAATGTTATTTTGAAAGAAAAAAATTAAATAGATTACAAGGAAAAAATTGTCATTTGATCACAATAAATCATATCATTTGGTTATCAGTTGTATATCAAACACTAGACTTGATAAACTAATCTTATCAAATTTGTTATCATATGCACATCAAACACATAACATGATAATTACCTATCATGTCCATATCATATCAACGTCTTTATCATGCTCCTTATATTATCATGTCTCTATCATATTATGTCCATCAAACGAACGCCAAAGGGTTTCCTAATTTTATTTAATTGTTTATTTACATGGGTGTCTATTTTTTTCACTTCTTCCACCTTTCTTACTTTTTCCTATCCTATTTCTCTTTCATATTTTATTATTTTATATCCTTTTTTGTTTATGTTGATTTTCTTAGATTTTTATATTTTATTAATTTTTCTTTTTCACTTCTCTTGTTTCTCATTTTCAATTTTACATTTGAAATCAAAATTATCTTTATTCAATTTCTCACATCTCTTTCTCCACCATTCTTGTTTTTCTTCTCTTAGGGCTCGTTTGATGTGCATGATAAAAAGAGACATGATAGGATATAAAGCTGGATAAGGATAGGATCGAATAGTATATGATATGATAGTGACAAGATAAACATTATCATGTCATGTGCTTGATACACACATGATAACCAACATGATAACATTTTACTTTATCATGTATTTGATACACAACTCATCATGATATATGATATAATATATATTATATTTAAATAACAAAATTACCATAGCGAACAATTACATATTAGTTTTTTAAAAAAAATTAACTTATTATATTTTAAATATTATAAATTAACAAAAAGATTAAATAAGTAATGAAATAATTTTATATTAAAACTATCCATTGACACTACTAAATAAAAAATTTAAATTTAAAAAAAATCATGAGTAACCAAATAATTATATTTTATTTGTTAGAATGTAAATAAAAATATGATATATGTTATATTTAAATGGCAAGAATACCTTGTAAACAAATTATATTTATTTTAAAATTTCAATTAGGTTTCATATTTTTATAATTGTGGTACTAATTTATTTAATTATATAAAAAGAAAAAACTACCCATGTGTAAAATCATAAACATTTTTTAAATTAATTATTAATATTTCATTTTTAAGTTTAATATCAAATTCTATTAACTATTTTTCTATTTGATTAGATTTACATTTTTATTTTTAGATCATATTTTATAAATTTTTTTATATTTATATTTTATTATATTTCAATTTATATTTTAAATTATATCTAGGGTAATTGAGTAAACAATTGTTCTTATCCTATCCTACTGATTTCTAACCCAGCTCATATTCATGATAGAAATTTCA
>JBBPBP010009778.1:25970959-25987832 GCA_037974735.1 Cicer chorassanicum
TTATGTAATATTTATTGGATTTGCTCAAAATTGTCACAACATTTATAAATTCATTTGCCAAATTCGTTTTTGGCATTTTAAAAATGATTTCTAAAAAAAAAATCAAAAAATCAATACGGAAAACATTAAAATAAAATTTCTTGAAAAGTATGAGTGATGTGCAATAATTAAACATTGCTTTTCTATTATTGACTAAAACGATTAAGTTCACCGGAACAATAAAATCAATCAATGTACTTTAGAAGTCCCTTTATTATAATATTTAATATTTTATTACTTCTAATATTTGTAGTTATATATTTCTTATTTTAATTTATATCAAACAATTAATTAACATGACATATTCAATTTTTTAAAAAAATACTTTAATTATTACACTTATAAAACTATTTTTGCTCATAATTTTTCCGTGTATCACACACGTACACGTGCGTATGTCCTAGTACATTACGTATAAGTTGAAAAGAAAGCCTTTTTATGTCACAAATTTACCAGACACTTGGGTTAGTTTTTCGGTAAAAACAAACAACGGAATTAATGCTAAAATTAAAACGACGGAGTTAACGCTTAAATAGTGTCATAACAAACTAAACTATTTTATACTTCATCAGTTGCACAATAGTTGTTTGATTCTGCACAAATTAGAAAGAATGATAAACAAATAAAAAAAATAGTGATTTTATTCTATTACTTTTATTAATTATTAATTATTGATGTATTTCTAATATCATAACTACAAAGTTGAGAATACAAATATAAAAATGATTTACATCACATTAATTAAAAGATATAATTGAAAATAATAATAAAAATTACATTAGAAACTAAAAGTAACCGTGTTATTATAACAATTTTTTTTTTCAAATCGACAATTATTGTGAAAAAAAAATTTCCTTTTCTTTATAATATAATATAAGGATAAACTTTTGTATGACACTATTTTTCTAGGTCAAAACATAACACTTTAATATACGCTTTTAAACACACTACATTCAAATGGTGGAAATTCAAGTGGGCTAACAATATTTATGATTTCCAACTAAGTTTCAACTAATAGAATGCAGTGTGATAAAAGATGTACCCTACAGTTTTAAGTATAAACAAAATGTACATGTATGTGTGTACATTTTTGTTTATATTTAAAATCGGATGGAGTATGTGTGTAGTTACCCCATAACACTAATCCACCAAAATGGGCCACTTTGAGCCAACTCTTTTTCTAGTTACCAGTGACCACCTCATAACTAAGCTGAAAGCCAGAAGTCTTATCTCTCTAATAACCTACCTTCATTTTTTCGTCACATTTACATTTTCTTATCCTAAGGATGGTAAAATCAAAATTTCACATTTTTCATTCAAGGTTCCTCAGCCAGCTTTGGAGAACAGTATGAAACAGCCTCTGCAACAGTGAGGAAGATCTTGTCTTCACCAAGAAAGTTTGCAAAGTTTGATGTGTGGAGTTTGTCTATCACTAGTGGACCAGGATTCGCCAGAACAAGCTGCTCAAAAAGAGGTACTTACTTTTTTAGTAAGATAATATATAATTGGCACATTATATTCTTATTTTATATGTTTTAGAAATGTTGTTAGCATACAAATATATATACTTTGATTAATCACCTGAACTTCTCTCTTTTGAAGACTTCTAAATAACTCTTCCAAGGCATGGATACCACTGGTATCAATGTCAGTAACGGCTGCAAAAAATTAAACATATTTTTTAGGTTAAGCACAACAAACCATAATTAGTATTTACTCAAACATTAAGTTATTATTAACATATATTTAGCATTTGTTTTTTTAAAAAATGTCCTAAATGAATTGAGGGCGAAGGACAATAAAGATACTCACGTGACATCTCAACTATCAAAAATTGGATTCTTGTTTGGTAGTCTCTATTCACTCGTTCTTCCTCATCCATCAGCCATCTTAATATCCTGCAAGAGAATAGATCTTAGAAATAGGTTTTATTATTACCAAAAGGAAAGAAAAAACATCAATTTTATAATAGTTGTGTACATGAGAAGAGTGAAACACTAATTAATTCTGTAGTATAATACAAAATACAACTCTTCAAATTTAAGTTACAAATCCCAAGTTTTGAAAAAATAGACCACAACTACAATGGTAGCTGTGACGTTAAAGGTTTTTAATGTCTTCGTGGTCCTAATTACAGCTACATCAGTCGAATTTGACCGCAATTTTGAACAATATCAATGAGAGCAACGCGACCAGAACTGCGATTTAATACCGTAACAAATCCTCCAAAGAGTAATGTGTGTAACTCGATCAGATATTCAAACCATCCATTTGGTTTATCAGGCAATTTTGTCTTTGACCATGTTTCTTTCTTGTTTAGAATGTAAAACAACCCTTCACTTTTTATCATCAGATTTAAGTCCAATCGGCATGCATGTTTAAAATATTATTACTAAGCCGTATCAGCAATTTGAAACTCTCAAGTCTCAACGCACCTCCTTCATGCACAGAACTAGACATCTAGAGAGTGCGACATCAATAGTCTGATAAATGGTTGACCCAACAAATCAAGAATAGACTACTATATTAGAATTTGGATTTGAACCTAACTAACCACTAATCACGTCATATCACTATCTAATGTGAGACTCACTACACACACTGCTTATAAGATACTTGATATTATTGGATGTTATCCTCGTACATCCACATTGAAACTTCTTACATTGTGCAGCATAACTAGTGACTCCTGACATTTTCTGAACCATATACAACTTCTACCCTGATGGCTTACCTATTTAAATGATTGCCAAAAATATATATACAGCTTTCCTAGAGCACTACACAGATTGTATTGTTTCCTTTCAATTGAATCTAAATGTTTAACAAATAGAGGGGGAATATATAGTGACCTTTCTTTAACATAATTGGAGTTGGAAAAATATATTGCAGAATCAACTCTTATTATCAGTACACCAGGAACCCTTGTGGCCTCTGGATATTGCTGGATGTTTCTATAGACAGTTGTCCTAGGGATCTTCCCAAGAATCGCAGTCCGGGGCCTTGTGACTTGCAATAGGATTTTTGCAAAGGATATTGAGACCTGCCACAACATGTAACAATCATAATCAAGTAATATTAGTGCCAATCAGAAACTACTTTAAAATTATACAGCATTTGATAACTAATCTTGGTACTTACCGCAATCAAAAGTCCTATCTCGACTGATGCAAAAACGACCCCAAAAAATGCTCCCATGCAAGCAACAAAATCAAATTTATCGATTTTCCAAATCAAAATTGCTGCCTTGTAGTCTACAAGGTTGATGACAGCACAAATGATGATTGAAGCAAGAATGGCATTTGGAGTGTATTTGAAAAGTGGTGTAATGAATTGCAGGGTTAAGAGCACAACAACAGACATGACAATATTAGAGACTGCAGTTTCGCAGCCGGCCATGAAATTTACTGCTGACCGAGAGAAAGAACCTGGTGATAGAAAGAAAGTATAACAGCAGTTGTAAAATGATTAGTTTATAACACACTTAAATGCATTTTCATGATTAAGCCCCTCAAGTTTAGTTCATGGTAAAATAGTTAAAAATGAAGTTTTAATGTCAATTACTATTTATGTTATACATTAACTGATATGCTTTAATCCGTTGCAAAAAAAATCTGTTATGCTTTAATCTACCCTTGAATTTTTTTTAAACAAGTAAAAGGAATGCAATTGAGAAATTTGTGTGAAATATCAGGATGGAAAAGAAAAATGTTATTTATAACTTACTCCCTGCGGACTCAATTATATGGTAAAGTAACTAACTGCACATAGATTAAGAATAGTGGCTAACCTCATTTAATTTTCTTGATGCAACCAAAAGAATAATCGCATTTTTCAAACTAACCTTTCTTTTCATTGAATATTGTATGGGAACTTGTTTCAGGGTATTTTGAGAGTAATAGCATTAAAAAGGTTGAAAATAGTTAGATTTTGTTAATATTTTGCACCAACAAATATGACTTCTCTTTTGCTTATATTTGAGTCTGGAATAGTATATTTTATCATGCATGACCATTTCTTACATCTTTCTTGTAGTTGTATTTGATGACGAAAAATAGGTGGGTTCAAAAATAAATCTTTTAGCTTACCTGTTGCTACATAACAAGATGTCATTGAACCAACAACATTCATAGCTCCTAATGCCACCATTTCTTTGTTTCCATCCAGTTGATAGTCCTTCATCGAAGCAAATGTTCTTCCAATTGCTATGGCTTCCTGATAACCAAAATTTATGACATAATACCGAAAGCACAAGTAAATGGTAAAATACTCTATGAATAAAGATAATAGTCTCAAAGCTTTCTTACAGTCAAAGCTATCATGCCAGCCACAATGCCAATTCTAACACCTTTCCCAAGGTAATTGCCGGTAAAATAAATTTCCTTCACGGACGAAGGATTTATCCCTTCCTCTATGTGTTTTACCTACACACATCAATAGAAAAAAAAGTACTACTTAGGCAATTAGTACTTCTGTCTTGCCAACACTGAGTACCATTATAATCTGCAATGTTCAGGAGAAGAGAAGGGTTATAATACTTACAATTGCGACACCGTGCTTGTCTGCGCGGGTTATGTATACAAAAAGAGTGGAGAGCACAACAGATATCAATGGGGCAATTGCTGGCACCCAGAAGAGTTTCTGGCTCTTCTTTCCCTGATCCACAATATATCACAATATGATTTTTAAATAATTTACAATGCCGAAAATGCATCTTAGAAATGTATAGTAAAATGAATAAGAGTGCTTACAATATACTTGGCAAACAGAAGAAAAGCAAGAAAGGTAGATCCAATTAATATAGTTTGCCAGTTCCACTGCAATATGTTAGATTTTAATCAGCTTTAGAGTTCGCATACGCACACACATATATCTTAAAATCTCATTATTAATTTTTGTGTGCAGGTATAGGGAAAGAGAGGGAAAGCATACACCATGATGGGCTGATGAGAATACTGAACTCATCACAGAGATTATATCAGTTTTCCTTGTGAACTTTTCAATCCCAAGGAAACCCTTAAGTTGTTGTAGGGCAATTGTGATGGCAGCTCCTCCCATGAAACCGACTATTGCAGCATGAGATAGGAAATCAATCAAAAATCCTAACCTGGTCATAAAAACCACACAATCAAAACTAATTAGTACATTTAAATGCAAAAAAATTTCATAAGAGTTTGGTAGCACATGTATAGGGAAAAGTATAGTGCTAGAAAAATTTCAAATGTAAACTCTCCTAGAATCAATGTGTCATACCTAAAAACTCCAAGAGTTGCCTGTGTAATCCCAGCGAAAAACGTTGCAGTAAAGGCAAGTCGTCTATACTCAGTTGGATTTGTATTAGGATCAATCTCATTCTGAAGTAAAGTTCCCAATAAGAGAGAAACCACTGCCACCGGTCCTATTGCGATGTCACGGGAACTACCCATGACAGCATAAATCAGTGGTGGAACAAAACTGGAGTCTGTAAAGAGTAGAACAAAAAACAACAAAATCTCAGTTCTACATCCTAAGAAAAAGAAATAGAAAACTTGAACTATTGATGAGAAACAAGAGTCTTACACAGTCCATACTGTGGAGACAAATTTGCAAGCTTTGAGTATCCAATGTCCTGTTATCAAACCAAATATATCAAAACATAAAAAAATAAAATCAGTAAGTAATAGGAATTATAACAATTCTCTACTCATATGAACCATTTTATTGTTCTTCAAAAAGCTAAAAATTAACATTTTAAAGTAAATTTACCTGAGGAATGCAGAGACTTGCAATAGTTAGACCAGCTATAAGATCTCCTCTAAACTTTTTGAGGTTGTAAGTTCTTCCCCAACTAAGTATGGGGAATATGGCTTCTATTCCCAGAACGAACTTCCGGGACTTCGTCTGATCCTTGAAGGGACGTAGCGGATCATCCGAAAAGAATGTTTCTTTTACAGTGTATTGGAACTCCTTGAAGAGGTTTTGTTTTGGAGGGACTCCAACCTTGTGCACGTATGGTTCTTGGCTTTGTGAAGATGACAAACTTCTGCTATCCATCTCTTTTGTTTCAATATTTTCATCGGCTGGATGACTCATTGAGGACATCAACAATGACTTTCACTGTAATTCAAGTAACAAACTTAGCTAGTAAAATGAAAATAGTTTAACTGAAGTATTAAATCACATGTAGAAGTTGGTTTATATTGCATTCAGAACAAGCTACTATACACTTTCTTACATCGAATTGGTGCAGTTCCCACCCGGAGTGGATAGCAAGAGTTAGTAAGATTTGAATAATGTTCATCTTTGCCACTAATATGTTTATATAGACTACTCTAAACCTAACAGGCCTGACTAATGGGTCAAAAACAAATATTACACATAATTACAAAATACGTTACTTACAACATAGAGTTTCACAGTTAAGCATACCATGATGCATACAGTACCTCTATAATTCAGAAACATTTAACCTACCTGAATGAAAGGTAGGGGAGGATCACTGGTTAAAATTTTAAACACTTGCTGAGCAGCAACACCACTGTGAAGCAACTTTGGTTTATATAACTCAAGTCAAAAGTTGCTGCTTTTCTGAAAGAATAAATGTAGCAAAATAAGAACACAGATGTCACTGTCATGAATAGTTAGAATTTTTTAAATAAGTAATAGCAGTTCAATGTTCAACCCTTACTAACAACCTTTGGAAGACTCAGAAGTTCGGGTTCTGATGTAGCAAACCAACTATTTACTTCATATGAAGAATGGTAGAGAGGATATATATATATATATAGTTTGTGAGAAGGAGCAAAAGTTACGACAATCTGAAATTTATTAATAAATTATTAAATCATAAGACAACTTGTAATTGATGTGCTTAATCAATAACCAAGTAGTCCAAAAAGTTAAAATAAAGAGAAGTTGAACCGTGGTGTATATTACTACTAACCAAGTAGCCCTTTCCTTATTGATACTTGTTTTCTGTCGATAAGCTCCAATTGCATCATAGGAATTGCAATTCGTTTTTTTAATATACTTATAGTTATTATCGCTAATTTTTTCATTTTGAGAATTTATGCAATTAAATGGATTATACCTATTTGCACAAATACCTCGACGATTTCCGCTTGTTATTACATAAAGTCCAATAAGCATATCTTGAGTTGGTACCGAAATGGGATCCCCTCAATAACCAAGTAGTCCAAAAAGATAAAATAAAGAGAAGTTGAACCATGGTATATATTACTACTAACAATTTCACTGACACTTTGTCTTGGTTTCTACTGCCAAATTTGAATTTTATTTAATCTGGAGAATAATTTGAAGAATTTTAGGAGGAAAATTCGGATATTGTATAAACTAAATATAAGATGACAAAGCAGTTTGAAATATAGGGAAAATGATAGTGAAATTTAATATCTATTGATGAGCATGTAAGTACGTCTGTATTTTGATAAACTTAGTTAACACATATAAGTAATTCCAAAAATACACATACATTAATACTGACATTTTAAGCCTATTGATAACAAATTCTCAAATATCATTTGTTTATGGCTAGGAATAACAATCAAACCATTACAAGAATTTAGCGGCTTCAAAATGGGAAACACCAATACATCAAATGAAAAACAAGTGTAATGCAGGTTTCACTCTGTTTATGTTGTTGAAGCTCCAAAGTGAAACTTTTACTAAATTCATGGTGGCAAACCGTGATTCTACCAAACTCATTGTCAATTCAAACATGCACTTATGTCAACCTCCCTAATAAGACTAAAAATGAATCAAATTATTAAACCTTAATATCGTTATATTTTTATGAGTATCCATCTACAAGTTTCCTCTGTAAAGATAGTCATGTTGTATTGTTGTTCAATCCCTCTCTAGATGGATTTGTTTTTTACATTATTCGAATCAGGACCTCCCACTTGGGAGTACCCTTTCCCTAGATAGATTTGTTTTTCACAAGATTTGAGCCAAGGATCTCTCACTTTAGAAAACCTAGTGAGGTACCACTAAGCAACATGTTTGAGTTAAATCTTAATGTTCCAAGAACAAACAAATTCTACCTAGAAGTAAAAACACAAACAACAATCATGTTCGATCCATTAACAGCAATGCTCAATAATAAAAAAAACCATAATTAGGGTGTAATTTAAACCACAAGTGTTTGGTTTTATCATAGAGAGTCAAAAGTGATTTCAGACACAAAATTGATTTTGATATGTTTGGATGATGTCGATTGGAATTTATTTTACCTCTAAAATGTATTCTTACTTGAAGTTAGTGTTGTCAAATGTGGATCACAGAAAATAGCGGCTTGTTCACATTCCACTACGCTATAGTGCTATAACATCACATGATCGGTTATTTTACAACACTTTGACTTAATAGCGTATCGCACTTTGACAATGCTACTTGAACCGAGAATTTGTAGTTTTTGACTCCAAATGTGATTTTTACGCTCAAACTTGTTTAACTCACTTTGACAAATGAATTTAAACATAAACCACTTTACATTTTTAAGACAATTTTAACTAAGTTACTAAAATCAATTATTTGTGTGTTTGGAAAACACCAAAATCATGGTGGCCCAAAAGCTCTACATATTTAAGCTTCCAAAACCACAATTGGAGAGCTTTAACAGCGGCGGCAACCCGCCGCTAAACCAAACACATGCTTAATAATGTATACCATTCAATAAAATAATATCAATTAAAATATAGTATCATACATTAGCGTAAACGTGGTGCCACAACATTCGCTTTTTAGTTCATACTTTATGCGAGTAACAATATAGCAAACACAAATTGAACTTTTCCTTGAAACAGAACAAGACAACCCAAATTTGAACTTTTCCAAACTACTAAGAGCCACTAAATGTCAATTCAAAAATGATTTTAAGTTTGAAGAATAAAGTCCAACCTAACTATAGACTAAAAACTCACCTCTCTTTCCTATGCTTCTCATGCAAACCATTGATAGTGGAAGATTCCAATCTAAACCTATCATTATTTCAACGAAGCAAAAGATTAGAAGAAATTAAAATCAATAAACAACAAATCAAAAGGGAAAAAAGAGAACGCATTGTAATACTATATACACATGAAATAGAATATACCCGTAAACAGTTTTAGCTTCGTTTCCAATTCTCCACAATCGATGGTTCTTGTGAGTCTTC
This sequence comes from Cicer chorassanicum, assembly GCA_037974735.1. NCBI lineage: Eukaryota > Viridiplantae > Streptophyta > Magnoliopsida > Fabales > Fabaceae > Cicer > Cicer chorassanicum. The sequence continues at coordinate 25,980,153 of JBBPBP010009778.1, forward strand.
ACGAAATTTATTATTTTGAAATATTTGAAATCTGAAACCCATTAATAGAAAAGATGAGTGACACTAAATTAAAGAAAACGATCACGTCCTGGTTCGATGAATCTCTTTGTGTTAGACAAGTGTTAATTTGATTTTGCCAGGTTGTGTTTGGTTGCTCAGAAGAAAAATAAATTAGGCAATTTCACACATCGCCTATACTATCAAAAAATTGAAAAATTGAGTAAAAATCATGCTCCCTCCCCGCACATACTATTTTACACATATTAAAATAAATTATAGATATGAAACAAATGCATAAAAAAAAATGTTTTCATAAAAAAAATAAATTGTATAAACAAAAGAACGAATAGTATTTTTTAATAATTGTGAAACGCAAAGTACAATTATTATTTTTTACATAAATACATTTATTTATTATTTTAATACGTGTATGTAAGGTGACTTCAATGGTGAGAATAAAACGAATTTCCCTCACTTGTAAGAGGGAGAAAAGTAATCCCCTGTCATAGGTAAATTTTGATAAAAATAAAATTAATTAGTTTAATAAAGACCCCTATAGCGGGATTTATAACACAATCGTAAATAAAATTAATTAGTTTAATAAAGACCCCTATAGCGGGATTTATAACACAATCGTGATTTTGGATTTTTTTGGTCTTAGATACTACATCTGTGAAATTATTTTTCTTGTTCCAAAATTCATTTAAAATATGCATGTTATGTGCAACATTCTTGTTGAAATAATGTGCTGGTGTTTGAAGACTATGAACAGTTTCCTTCTCTAATATTGTGTCACTCCAAGAGTTTGCAATACGCATTTCAAGAAATGCAGTTATTTGATTATCCTCTCTCTGAGTTGCATCGCTATTATCCACTATATTTTGCTAGTTGTCTTAGACAAACTACTACTGAATACCTCATGGGTGACATTAGAAACTTCTCTATTAACAGTAGTTTTTAAATGAATATTGTCAATCATATCTTCTTTTTGCAAGGTTAGAGACATACTTAATTTATGGCATTGAAAATACATGTAATTCGAATTCCTTAATTAGTAATTCGAATTGCATGTCAAAGATTTAAAAATCACTATTTTTAAGGAATGCTTCTAAAAATCATGAAATCGAAAAAATAGTTTTAGTTAGAGATATACTTCTGACATGGATAGACTAATGACACACATTTACAACATCTCTATACTAATCTAATTTTGAAATTAAATTAACCACATACTTGAACTGATGTACTCAAACCCAATCGTGGCAAGAACTCTTTATGTCAAAAGAGGTACGTGCAAGAATACTCGGAATGTCTAGAAACCTAAAAAGGTTTCGAATGGTTTATCCTAGAGAGGGAGAGTAAAGGTTGTTGTGAGCAAGTATATAAATATGTGTTTCTCTCTTCTATTGATAAGTTCTTTATTGTTCTTTTATTTGATAATTTGAATTATACTATATGTCATTAAGTAATTCGAATTACTTGATCATTTTTTTTTTCAGGTTTCAGCATTTCTGCCACTAAGTAATTCAAATTACTCCTATATGTAATTCGAATTACACTATCAAAATTGCCCTTTCAGATTTCTCGTAACAGCCTAATTTGAATTACATTAAAGAGTAATTCGAATTAAACACTAAAATCTGTTTTATTTTAATTGACTTTATCCACAAAATGTTTTACTATATAAGTCATATCACTTCATTTTCTCATTTTCTAAGGAACATTCATAATTTCTTCTCCATTTTCTCTCGTACAAAGAACTCTTTGAAAACTCACAGAAATCCTTTGGTGTGAGGGATTGTTGGTGAAATTCTTAGTTAGGTAGAGTTTTGTGATTGTGAGTGTTCTATTAATTGTGAGAGGGAGTGATATCTAGTTCATCATCTACAATCAAGAGGAAAAGAAAAGAAGAAAATGATATATTAGTAAATTAAATATTTTTGAATTAAATGAATGATATATTAGTAATCTATACTAAAATTATTTTTGACCGATTTCAAGCATAATTTCTTCCACATGACAACCTCTTAAGAATTCTGTCTCACAACAATTCTACATTAAATACTATATCACTAAATCAATTACAAGAATCTAAAATAAATCAAAATAAAAACGGAATATGTAAATAAATTTTAATCAAACAATTAATTCCATTAATCCATTTACAATACATTAGGAAATAACAAGATTTATTATTGTGCCTTCAGTCCAAGTGAACAAGCACAGTAAATTTTTAGAGATTCTACTAAATTACATTATGAAGTTGACAAGCTGTTGTATATATATTGAAACATTATAATTCTATTAAATGAAGAAAAAACCAAATACTTTAGGCTTTTAAAAAGATAATTTCATACCATATATATTTCAAACCGGAGGCAATATTATTCCTCACATATTTTGTTTCAAAAATAGATATCGAATATTCATGTTGTGATTGTACTTTTTTTGCTTCTTATAGAAAGAAGTCTTATAATTGTATCTATATAAATAGATTCTAACATCTCTTTTTAAACCTAATTTTGTATTAGAGAGTGTAAGCAAATAAAAAATAAGCTAAATTGCATCTGTGATCCCTTAACTTAATTTCAGTTAACGCTTTAGTTTTTTATTTTTTTTTCCGATTTGGTCATTTATTTTAATTTTAAGTGACAATTTGATCTTTTATGTTTTAAAATGTCAACAATCTTATCCTTTTTTTGTGCAAAAATTCATAAAAATTTCAAACAAAACCCATAAAATTAATTATCATCCTCAATATAATGCAAATTTCATCAAATTCATGACTGGAATCTTTAAATAAACTCGTATTTTCATCTCTTACAAAATCAAATGAAGAATAAAGGACTAAATCGAAAAAAAAAAAGATAAAGGACTAAAATGTTAACCAAAATTAAGTTAAGAGACCATGAATGTAATTTAACTTAAAAAATATGATACAGACAATACCTCCAAAATATGATGTTCTCTCTAATATAAATATATTTCGAAAGAAAATTGAAAGTAAGAGACGTCAACCACAACAAACTTTGGTTTTTTCAGAGATAGTCTTGATGAACAACAAGGTTAGAGTTTGTTTATTATTTTGTTTTTGTAGCACATATTACATATTATTATATTGACGACTCTAACACTGATTTATTTTTATTTTTATATTTAACAATGTAATGGAACATTTCTTATAGAAATTCTGTGATGATATGATTATTTTCAATGGAATGGTAAATATTAAAACTTAACTATATCAACATTTTTTTTAACTAAATAATGGTTGACCATACATGTATATAAATTTTATATTTATTTGTGATTTTGTTTGTTCACATTCACATGTTGATGACACTTTGAAAGTTAATAATAACTGAATGATATGATAAACTATAAACAAGTCTCTTTTATTCAAGGTGGCACTTGATATCAATCATAAAATATTTATGGAGAAGGCATATGAAGTAAAGCAAATTATTGATGACAAACCAATTCTCAAAATGTGAAATTTGTATTGCAATAATGGTCAGAGATACATCGATAAAACACATCATGCATGGTTTATTTAGGATTTTTATTCCAAATTCGATATTTTATTTACTTTTTAATTTTTAATATTATTTTTGTTTTGACTTCGTGCATGATATTGGTTCTCTAATTATTTTTGTTTTAATATCATTTTTATAACTATTTCATATGTTATTTAGTTTTAATCAAATATATGAATTAGTTATATGTGATAAATTTCTATTAATATGACTCGTAATTATGATATTTACTATTCTAATTAACAGTGTAGTAAATACTACTCTAGAATGAAATATAAGCAAAATTGGTAGTCGAAAGGTTGATGCATCTAGTTAAACATTTAGTTTAGATTCTTCAACTTTTCAACTACTATTTTTGAATTTTATATGTTTAATTTTACTATACATATATTATTTCTATACATATTTCTAATAATTTAAATAAAATATTTATATATGGTTTATAGAGTTTTATATGTTGAATAAATTTTGGTATTTTAAATTCTTTAGATATAAGAAGTAGTATTTGATATAGACATGTATAAACTAAGATTTTAGAATGTCTATTATATAGATTTATTTATATATCATATCAAATTTTGATTGTTCATTATTAAATGAATTAGAATAATTGAATCGTGTGTATGTATATTATTGTAAACTAAAAGTTAATTAAAAGTGTGTATGAGGTTGAGAAAAGAAACTATTATATATTGTAAAGCTGACATATAATTCACAGTTAATTCAAAGTGTGTGTGAGGTTGAGAAAAGAAACTATTATATATTGTACATTAGGTGTTGTGAATTGCTTGTTGCTCTGTATATGTAATTGATATTGTGAATATATAATTGTTGTGAATATGTAAAAAATATAGTACTTGATGTGAATATGAAATTGCTGTTTAAATGAAATTGATGTTGCTATGAAATTGTTGTGAATATAGTAATTGTGTTAATATGTGCTTGATGAATATGATTTTGGAAAAAAAATTGAAAGACAACGCTTTCTTAAAAAAAATGTCATAAAAGACTTGTACTTACAAACTAGTTCTTTTTTAAAAATGTCAATCCGGTTTACAGCGCTTTTTATTAAAACTAGTATAAAAATGACTTATTACAACTTTTTTTTTTTTGTAAAAAGCGCTGTAAAACTAATATAAGAATTCACCTATTACAGCGTTTTTTTGAAAAAAGTGTTGTAAAACTAGTACAACAAAGAGCGCTTTTTAAAATAGAAAACTAGTATAAGAATGCACCTATTATAGCGCTTTTTTGATAAAGCGCTGTAAAACTAGTACAACAAGCAGTGTTTTTTAGAATATATTTATAGCGCTTTTTGAAAAAAGCGCTGTAAAACTAGTACAACAAGCAGCACGTTTTAGAATAGATTTACAACGCTCTTTTCAAAAAAGCGCTGTAAAACTAGTATAACAAGCGCGCTATATATGCACATATTAGAACGTGTTTTTTATGAAAAGCGTTGTAAAACTACTCTAAGAGAAGTGTTGAGCGCTATATATTACAACGCTTGTTTATTTTAAATAGCGTTGTTGTATCTTTTAACATCACTAGATACTACAACGCTTAAAAGCGCCGTAAAAGGCTTAAAAAAAACGCTATAAAATGCTATTTTTTGCGTAGTGCAAGTTATAATTACAACGAATAAGGGGATAACCTCCCAGGTATAAACATTCTCATATCTCACTTAAAACCTGTCAACACCATGCTTTACTTTGGAATCAAAGCATCTTTGAAGGTACACTCCCCTCATTTGAAGAATGAGCGTATGAGCATAAGGAGTGGAGATTGAAGCACCGTGCAACATTAAGTTTGAAGTTTTCATTAACAAGAAAAGTTGTGAATGGTGTGATTGAAAGAAAGGAAATTACGATATGACAACATGAGATACACAGATCAAGCAATAGCGTGCAAGCAGAAAATAGAAAAGTAGATAAATGGCGGCAATCATGCATGAATGGAAGAAGGCAACCGGGGCAGCTAACGAGGACGGAAATACCGAACCAACGTTAAGAGTTACATAAATAAATTTTAATAATAATGTTAAGAGTATAAAATTAACACTATTTTGATGGAGTTAAATATCACTAGAAGGGGGATTGAATATGGATTTTGGTGTTTAAAAATGTTTTAATCAGTTTTTGAATTACTGACCTCTCTAAGAGGATGCAAACTCGTGGACAGAAATTCAAACCTTTAAATATGAATAGAATAAAAACAAGGAAAGTATAGAGAGAGAGAGAGAGAGAGAGAGAGAGAGAGAGAGAGAGAGAGAGAGAGAGAGAGAGAGAGAGAGAGAGAGAGAACTTTTATACTGGTTCACCCAAAGATGGCTACGTTCAGTCCTTACACACTTGTGAGATTTCACTAATGATCAACCAGTTCAACCTCTCACAGAGGTTGATTACACTTTGTGTATTCTTAAGCTTCACCAAGCTTACAACCTTGTTTCTTACAAGTTTCAAATATTTTCAAGTACAACTTACTTGAAAATTACAGAGTGATATGAGTATGATTTCTTTCTCTTTACTTAACACTTTCTAAAACGATTTTTCAGAGATATAGTGTAGGAATGTAGAAAGTATAAAGAGATGATGGATATTGCTTGTGATAGATTTAAGATTCTTGATCTTTTTCTGCAATATTGTTGTGTTTTTGATAATGAAGAGCTTGCTTCCTTTTATAGAGGTCTTGTGTTGCTCTTCCATGTGTCAAACTTCTTTATGACCGTTGAGGACTTGATCAAAAAGTCCAATGGTCTTTGAGCTTAATTTACAAAACTGCCATCCAGCTGTCTTTGGACAGATGCAGTCCATCCTCAAGCCTCCTAGGTACTTGGTCATGTGTTGTCCTTTTCTCTTTTTCATTCTCCAAGACATGTAAGGCTATTTCTTTGACTTTGTGAGCTACAACCGCCTGTAAGTTGTAATACCAGGTTAGTTTCAACTTTTGAGAATGATGTGACAATTGATCATCCTCTAACCTCGTACTAGCCGTCCTCGTACCTTGTACTTCCCATCCTCGTACCATTTAAAACTTTCTACTGAACTTTTTGATTAATATGCTTTATATGAACATTCCTGGGTACTGTTTTGACTTCTCAACATGATTAAAAATCATGGTTACTGTGCTTGATGAATATTATGCATTTTGAAGGTCATCCTCTCACAAATTCATCCTTTCCTCCAGTTTGCAAACTTGGTGGTATTAAGTCAGATTTTTCTCCTTTTAGTCTTCATGATGAATAATCTGTTTTTATAATAATAATACACTTAAGGGCACAAATTAGTCATTAATCACAATCATAATCTCTTAAGTAATTTTGTTATCATTAAAATCATTTGAGAGAGATTTTGTCTCAACATATTTATACATTTGTTTCATTTTTAAAATATTGTTTTTATTTACAATTCCAGAATAATATAGTTAATAATTTAAGCGTAAAAAAAAAAATTAAAACATGATACATATGCATGCAATGGTGATATTATTCTACTGTTATATATCATTGACATAGGTAACACTTAAAACAATAAGAAGATAAATACCAATAGCATATTTGAATAAAAAATTAAAATCGACAATTAGATGTGTATCATGACAATCATAATACATATAAAATATAAAAATTTAATAGAAAGACATCGTACCAAATTCATGAACTATAATTGTCTCTTTGCGTTCCTTCTTTTTCTTATTTTTTAGTGTGAGTTGATATGGGTGGTTATAGAGAATGTTGTGTGAAAATGACGTGACGAAAAATTAATGGTGTTCGTCGAAGGACAAATTCAAACACTTCTCTATTTTTTGTTTTTATTTTTATCTTTCTTCTCTCCTTTTTCTTTCAAATTTTTCTCCTATGAAAAACAGAGTCACCTAAGACTCTATCCATATTAATAATAAGTTAGGTTAAAGAAATTTTAGAAACAAAATTTGCAATCATTGCTAAGTACCAAGAATGATTTTCTTTTGTTACAAAACTTTCTTAAAAAATACCATTATTGCGAGTTAGGGTGAAATGACAAGATTGATTTTAAGTATTAAAAAAACTTGCTTAAATTATCAGGGATTTTAATTTGTATCAATCTAGACAAATCAAATGAAAATCATTTCTAAAATTAAAAAATCTTAATTATTTGTTTATATT
>JBBPBP010009778.1:25988157-26000501 GCA_037974735.1 Cicer chorassanicum
AAATAAGATTTGATTCAAATTTATAATTGAAGAAAATCTAAAATAAGATTTGATTCAAATTTATAATGGATGAAAAATCTAAAATAAGATTTGATTCATATTTATATTTGAAGAAGATTTGAAAAATATTTGAAGAAGATTTGAAGAATATTTGAAGAAGATTTGAAGAATATTTGAAAAATATTTGAAGAAGATTTGAAGAATATTTGAAGAAGATTTGAAGAAGATTTGAAGAAGATTTGAAAAATATTTGAAGAAGATTTGAAGAATATTTGATATGAAGAATTTACAAAGTCAATCTACACAAAATTGGAACAGAATCATTCTGAAGAATTTACAAAGTCAATCTACACAAAATAGGAACAGAATCAATTTGAAGAATATGCAAACTCAATCTAAACAAGATACAATTCAGAATTAAATAAGGACTAAGTTGAAGCCCAATTTTTCACTATAAATAGACACTCAAGGCTGAAGGAGAAAAGCATCAAATCAAAAAGTAGAAGAACTCAAGCTCAAGATTCCAAATTCATCTTAGAGTTCAAAGATAGAAACACTTGTTCAGGCTAGAAATATTTTTGAGTGTTCTTTTCTTAAAGTGTGAGAGTTATTGTTATTATCAGCTTTGTTAGAAGCAGCTACTCAAGTTTCAATCTCTTGTATCCAACCCGATAGTGGTTTAGTTCCTTCTTCAATCTGGGGTCGTCAGGTTGTTAGGAGAAGACTTGGCTTGTAGGGTCAAGGTGGTTAGTTCCTCAAAAGTCTGGGGTTGTCAGGCTGTTTGGGAAGACTGGCTTGGAGGGTCAGGTGCTTTGTAATTCAAGGTTTTTGAATTAGTAGATTAAAGCCTTCTAAATGAGGGGACTGGATGTAGCCAAGTTAGTGGTGAACCAGGATAATTCTACGCGTCAAATTATTTATGCTTTCATTGATTGCTGCTTCTAAATTCGATTGCTTCTACTACAAGTAAGTAACCAAATTCAAACTAATTTTTAATTATTTATAAATTATTAAAAAGGTATCAACTTTGTGCAAACACAATTCAACCCCCCCTTCTCGTGTTCGCACCTTCAATTGGCATCAGAGCTCGGTCTCTAGGCTGAGCACTTTACAGTGTTTGAGAAAAGATCCAAGGGTTCAATATGTCTGGATTCAGTGAAGAAGCTGCTGGAGGAAATATCAACAGACCACCTCTGTTTGATGGAGAACGTTTTGAGTATTGGAAAGACAGGCTGAGAAGTTTCTATATTTCACAAGATCCTGAACTTTGGGACTTGGTGGAAGATGGTTATATTGCTCCGAAGAATAAAGATGGTATTGAAATTCCAAGAAAGGAGATGAATGCTGATCAGAAGAAGATGTACAAGATGCATCATAAGTCCAGAACATTCATGATAAATGCAATCACCTTCAAGGAGTTTGACAAGTGCATCAACAAAGAGACAGCAAAGAGTATTTATGATAGTCTGATTCTAACCTATGAAGGAAGCAAGCAAGTTCAAGAAGCAAAGGCCAACCTCTTAGTAAAAAAGTATGAGTTGTTCAAGATGGAAGAAGATGAAGACATTGAAACAATGTTTTCCAGATTCCAGATCCTGGTATCAGGATTAAAGGTACTTGAGAAGAGTTATACTACTGCTGATCATGTGAAGAAAATTCTTAGGAGTCTGACAAGTAAGTGGAGACCTAAGATCACTGCAATTCAGGAAGCAAAAGATCTGAATACTCTAAAGCTAGAAGAATTAATCAGCTCTCTCAGATCACATGAAATTGAGCTTGAAGAAGATGAGCCCAAGAAGAAGAACAAGACTCTGGCCTTGAAATCTAAGCAGAAGAAGGTTCTAAAGGCAACATCAGATTCAGAGGATAGTGATTCAGATAATCAGAATTTGAACTCAGAGGAAGAGGAGATTGCTTTCATAACCAGAAAAGTTCGAAAGATGTGGCACAACAGAAAGAAGAAATTTCCCCAACGATATTTCAAGCAATCCAACAATGGAAATGATGATAAAAGCATTATCTGCTATGGATGCAATGAACTTGGACATATCAAGTCAGAATGTCCAAATATGGAGAAAGGAAAAAGGAAAGATTCCAGACCCAAGAAGAAGAGTTTGATGGCTACATGGGATGATTCTGAGGAATCCTCTGATGATGAACAAGTAGATTTGGGTATGATGGCTCATACCAACTCTACCTCTAGATCCAACACAGATTTTGACTCTGAAGATGAATCAACAGATTAAGAAAGTGAGGTATTTTCTGAATTTACTCGATCTGATTTAATTATTGCTATAAACGATTTTTTAAATATTAATCACAAATTGTCTCTAAAACTAAAAACACTTAGGAAAGAAAATATCAATCTAATTGAAAATGTTAATGTTTTAAAGAATCAAAGTACTGAATTTAAAATAGAAAATACAAATTTAAAAACTGATATTACTGAACTTAATATAGAGAATGCAAATCTGAAAACTGATATTACTGAACTTAAGACAAATAATGCAACTTTGAAAACTGATATTATTGAACTTAAAACAGAACATTCAAATCTGAAAACTGATATTGCTGAACATAAGGCTGAAAATCTAACTCTGAAAAGTAATTATAGTTCAACATCAATTGAAAATACCACATGTAACTCTGATAAGCATGAAGAAGTATTTCAAGATTTTATTGATAATGGTATGGAAAGAAGCAAGTATGCATCTATGATTTATGGGGTTAGTAGGAATGGTAAAAGAGGAATAGGATTTCAAGAAAAAGTAATTGAATCTAAGTTTATTCCGTCTGATGATTTATGTATTATTTGCTATAAGAAAGGTCACAATAAAATATCTTGTCCTATGCTAACCACATGGAAACACAAGAAATCTTTAAGATCTAACAAACCAGGACCCAACCAAATTTGGGTACCAAAAGATAAAATTGTTTATGTTGCAGATGTTCTAAGCAATCAAATTGAAACACCAGTCATGGTGCCTGGTCAATGGATGCTTGCAATATATGAAGGCAAAAAGGTCTATGTTCCAAGCTCTACCAAACAGAAGCCAACTGACTCTATTGGAAGAAGGAATGGTCAACACAATACTTATCAGAACCAGAACCATACGATGAATCAGAAACATCAGAAACATTTGGAGTGTCAACATACTCAAAACTGGCAGAGAAATCACACATATCAACAGAACTGGAACTACCATAAGAATCAGAATTACCATCAGAGAAACCCGATACATTAGCAGAAACAGAAGTGGCAGATTAAAAGTCAGAATCAGGAGACTTCTTTGAACACTCCAATCAAATTCATGAAGACTACAAACCTGGATGGGAATTCAAATCCCTTCATCCAGACTCTCTAATCAGAGAATATGCAAACTCAGAATCTGAAAACCACAAAAGAAGAACATGGTTTTCATAGTGAAACTGAAACTGTTAACATACAGGTGATATCTTTCTTTAAATTTAATTATTTTCTGATATTATGTTAATGTGATAACAAGAAGCTTGATCATAAAAATCAAAGCTAGATAAGTATTTTGCAGGTTCTCAAGAATTTAAGAGGAATGATGTTTAAGATCTAGTACTTAGACCAGCGAAGAACATTATTGGAACCAAGTGGGTTTTCAGAAACAAGCTAAATGAAAAAGGTGAAGTGATCAGAAATAAGGCAAGACTTGTCGCACAAGGCTACAATCAGCAAGAGGGCATTGATTACACTGAGACATTTGCTCCAGTGGTCAGGTTAGAAGCTATTCGTATCCTACTTTCTTTTGCTGCAAATAATAACATTACATTATTTCAAATGGATGTTAAAAGTGATTTTCTAAATTATTATATAAGTGAAGAAGTTTATGTTAAACAACACCCAGGTTTTGAAAGTTCTGAATTTCCAAATCATGTTTTTAAACTTAGGAAATCCTTGTATGGTCTAAAACAAGCACATAGGGCGTGATATGATAGACTTAGTAACTTCTTATTTAAAAATAACTTTGAAAGATGACAAGTTGAAAATACACTCTTTAGATAACATTCTTATTATTCAAATTTATGTTGATGACATTATATTTGGATCTACTAATGGCACTCTTTGTCAAGAATTTTCTAAATTGATGCAGCTTGAATTTCAATTCAATATGATGGGAGAACTTAAGTTCTTCTTAGGGATACAAATTCAGCAAAGTCAAAAAAAAAAAGTATATACATTCATCAAACCAAATATACCAAAGAGCTTCTTAGGAAGTTTAAGATGAGTGATTGTAAACCTATGGCTACACCAATGCAACCTACTTGTTCACTTGAAAAAGATGATTCAGGCAAAAAAAAAAAAAAAAAAAGGAAACTTAGTGGATACTGTGATTCTGATTATGCTGGAGATAAACTTGAGAGAAAGAGCATCAGTGGCAACTGCACATTTTTAGGTAACAATTTAATATTATGGTCAAGTAAGAGACAAAACACCCTTGCAATGTCAACATCAGAGGCTACAACATCCTAGATGAAACATCAACTTGAAGACTACAACATCCTAGAATCCAACATTCCCATCTATTGCGATAACACTTCTGCCATTTGTCTAGCCAAAAATCCTATCTTACATTCTAGAGCTAAACACATAAAGATCAAACACCACTTCATTAGGGACTTTGTTCAAAAAGGGGTACTAACCATTCAATTTATAGACACTGAACACCAATGGGCTGACATATTCACCAAACCACTACCTGAAGATAGGTTTGACTTCATCAAGAAAAACCTAAACCTTACATTCATACCTGACTGATGTTGTGATCACTTCAAAGTATTTTAGTTTTACACTAGTTATTATATTTTCTTATATTATGTTATATTTATTTTATTAAAAAAAAAAGAAAAAAAAAAAAACAGAGTTTCACATTCAATTCTTTTTGTCTGATGACAAAAGGGGGAGAAATATATTTGATAAAGTGGAGATAAAATGATACTAAGATTTAGGGGGAGCCCTAAGTTAGGGGGAGTCAAAGAAATATAAAGAAAAGTTGTTATCAAAAATACAAGTTTTGTCATCATCAAAAAGGGGGAGATTGTTGGAACCAAGTTGGTTTTACATTTAGAGTTTTGATGTTAACAAAAGTATTTTATGAGAACAATATATTTGACTTCAAAGAGTATGAAAGAAGATTAATGTTTTTGAAGAAAATCTAAAATAAGATTTGATTCAAATTTATAATTGAAGAAAATCTTAAATAAGATTTGATTCAAATTTATAATTGAAGAAAATCTAAAATAAGATTTGATTCAAATTTATAATGGATGAAAAATCTAAAATAAGATTTGATTCATATTTATATTTGAAGAAGATTTGAAAAATATTTGAAGAAGATTTGAAGAATATTTGAAGAAGATTTGAAGAATATTTGAAGAAGATTTGAAAAATATTTGAAGAAGATTTGAAGAATATTTGAAGAAGATTTGAAGAAGATTTGAAGAAGATTTGAAAAATATTTGAAGAAGATTTGAAGAATATTTGATATGAAGAATTTACAAAGTCAATCTACACAAAATTGGAACAGAATCATTCTGAAGAATTTACAAAGTCAATCTACACAAAATAGGAACAGAATCAATTTGAAGAATATGCAAACTCAATCTAAACAAGATACAATTCAGAATTAAATAAGGACTAAGTTGAAGCCCAATTTGTCACTATAAATAGACACTCAAGGCTGAAGGAGAAAAGCATTAAATCAAAAAGTAGAAGAACTCAAGCTCAAGATTCCAAATTCATCTTAGAGTTCAAAGAGAGAAACACTTGTTCAGGCTAGAAATATTTTTGAGTGTTCTTTTCTTAAAGTGTGAGAGTTATTGTTATTATCAGCTTTGTTAGAAGCAGCTACTCAAGTTTCAATCTCTTGTATCCAACCCGATAGTGGTTTAGTTCCTTCTTCAATCTGGGGTCGTCAGGTTGTTAGGAGAAGACTTGGCTTGTAGGGTCAAGGTGGTTAGTTCCTCAAAAGTCTGGGGTTGTCAGGCTATTTGGGAAGACTGGCTTGGAGGGTCAGGTGCTTTGTAATTCAAGGTTTTTGAATTAGTGGATTAAAGCCTTCTAAATGAGGGGACTGGATGTAGCCAAGTTAGTGGTGAACCAGGATAATTCTACGCGTCAAATTATTTATGCTTTCATTGATTGCTGCTTCTAAATTCGATTGCTTCTACTCCAAGTAAGTAACCAAATTCAAACTAATTTTTAATTATTTATAAATTATTAAAAAGGTATCAACTTTGTGCAAACACAATTCAACCCCCCCTTCTCGTGTTCGCACCTTCAAAAATTAGGCGTCGACAACTATACTTCTTTGCCTAGAATTTACTAGAGAATCAGAGTAAAGAATTAGTAAAGACAACGACCCTAAATTTGTCCGAAAAAGATAGCATTGACGAAGAAGGGTGCAAGTCATTTTCCGACTTAAGATTCAGGTCATTTTCTTGACTTGGGGTGTGAGTCGTTTTCTTGGCTTTAGGGGGTGTGGGTCGTACTCTCGACTTAGGACGCAAAGGGGTGCGGGCCAGAAATCCCGACTTCAAAAGAATAATAAATTGTGCAGGTAAGTCATCCTCGCTTCAAAAAATAAAGGGTGCGGGTCAGTCATCCCAGCTTCAACGACAAAATAAGCGGTGCAAATCAGTCATACTGGCTTCAAAGGAAAAATAAAGGATGCAGGTCAATCATCATGGTTTCAAAGCAAAAATAAAAAGTGCAGGTCAGTCATCCCAACTTCAAAGGAAAATAAAGGATAGCAAGAGGTAGAGTTGGGTGTTAGGAAAAGCACTGTAACACCGCGACTTTTAACAGCGCGAATGTATTTTTTTTATTTTTTTTTTTATTTTTAAATAAACTAAATCCATAAATGAAGAAATACTTTTGGATAAAATATTTAAGTCGTAATACAAACGACAAAAGTCATAAATAATTTCCTCATAATATACAACCGGATAAAATAGTTTGTTTCAAAATACATAAGTTCCCCTTACGACAACAACCTTGAATTAAGAAAGGGAGAATAAATAAATTCTTAAATATAACCCTAAGCTGATCATTAATCTAACTGAGGGTGACTGGGTACTGAGAATCCACGAGCGGTATCAAGCCCCACTGCTGTCGATCACAAATCCAACTCATAGTTATGCTACGCCTTAGGACGATCCTGGTTCTCATCTGAGGGCAAAGCCCAGATTTCCACAATAATTGTAAAGGGTCACCAACCGAAATTAACAAATATCACATAGCATTTGAATTCTTAATGCACAAAATAACCTTTCAACTTAGCATACATCTAGAAAGGGTTTTCATATGCCAAACATGCATAAACAAGGTTGAAAAATGAAGTTTTGGACCAAACTGCACTGTCGTATTCGAATACAACATAATTGTATTCAAATACAGTGTTATTTTGCAAGTCAGAAGCAAAAACAGCAAAAACAACACAACTGTATTCGAATACAGACCTGTTGTATTCACACACAAATGCGAAAACAACAAAAAACAACACAAACATGACAAACAACACAACTGTATTCAAATACATACCTGTTGTATTCGAATACAGCTGTGAAAATGACAGATTTTCAGTTTTGAAAACGTTTCGAAATCATTTAAACACTTACAACACCAAGTCAATCAATCACAAACATCAAATACGACACAATCACAAACAACATTCGAGCATGTATATACAACCATCATAGTATATCAAACATGACTCGCGTGCCAAGCACCCTAATGCAATGCATATATGCCAATGCACATGATTCCAGAATTCCAAACCAAAACCCTCCTTGAAGGGGCATAAATCGTAATTGTACTGTCTATCACGGGCTAGTACTAATTACCAATGTGCCACCTATCACGGGGCCTCACAATTTACTCATGTGTAGCCTATCACGGGCCTACACAGTTTTCTAGAGTGCAATCGCTCACAGATCAACACATTCTAGAGTGCAATCTCTCACAGATCAGCATGATTTGATAACCCTCGTAAGGATAAGATGAACCAACAATTCACATGGCATCATCCTGTGGCCCATCACGGTCACCATCACCATGGCCTATCACAATCACCATGTACTATGAAAATGCATGAGCATACTCTGACTATTTACACCACAACCATTAAGTAAATGCAACTATTAAAAGATTTCCCCTTTTTTAATGCTCATTTAACACTAATGATTTTTCAATTCAACACAAAGCATACTCAAACATATTTAACTCATAATTCCACAATTCACACCAATTCATATCAATTAATTTTTCCACAAAATCCACACATAAAACACATCTAAAAAATTCATAATATTAATTATGAACACATCAATGACACCAAACATGAATCACTACCACAATTACGTATATGCAGCTATTAAAAGATTCCCCTTTTTTAATACTCATTTAACAATAATGGTTTTTTTTCTTCAAAACATCTCACAGAGTACACTCAAAACAGATTTTCCTGAAACCCACATCAAATTAATCCACCATTCACATTAAATTTAATTCGCCATAAATACCAAATTTCATCAATTCATTTTCCGCAAAACCACACCTAAATCACATTAATTCCAAACTCCACATTTCTAAACATAAATCACCAAATTAAATCTCCAATTTTCAACCATAAATCACCAAATTTAAAACTCCACATTTCCAAACATAAATCCCATTAAATTCAACTTCCACAATTCACACATAATATATATATATGTATATATATATATATATATATATATATATATATAAATACATATTAAAATTATACCAAACCAAAAATATCAACATACACATACACCCATCACTTCACTCACATCCTAACTATTTTGATAAAAATATCTACCCTCGTCGCAACTCAATTGATATGTTAAATTTTCAGTGACCAGAGATATTTTTAACAAAACTGTCTGGTAATAAATTATTCGTATTGTAAATAAATTATTCTTCGACAAATAATTTTCACTGGTCTCAAACTATATATATATATATATAATAAACATATTACAAATTCTAACAAAATATGCTTTTGGTACTTAATTCACAAAATGAATTAAAATTGGGCTAAATGCCTTAGCAATTTAACACCAAATATACTAAAATTGCATAATTTAGAGTTTAAAAATTAAGGGTCTTACAAGTACTATGATACATTGGGCTGCAATTTAAAAATCCTTTGTCGCCGTTGACCAGTGCATTGCGCTAGTGGGCTACACCATTACGCTGGAGTGAATTTCCTGGAATGTTATTATGCCATTTTGTTTTGAAGAAGTGCATTGCGCCCTACAATGCGCAAGATACCCATGGTTGGCGCATTACACCAGTACACGTCCCCTTTAAAAAACTGAACTTTGAAACTTTGTTTTGACTCCCATTTGCATCCAAAACCTTTGCAAAAAGATTTCTTGTTCTTGTGTTATTTTTTTTTTCTGTGCTGCAATTCCATAATTTTTTCTCATTCTTTTTACTCATGGATAAAAGAGCACCATTTGTGGCATTAATGGTAGCAAAAAAATGAGAGTGAGGGATATGGGAGACTTTGATGACTACCACTTCAAATCTATTGCCCATGAGAGCAAACATCCCTTTAACCTTGTTGAAAGGTTAATCTTGAGAGAGCCTTTGACCTCAATGGGCTTGATTACCATTTTTTCACCAATGAGTTGAGAAGATTGGAGTGGAAAAAATTCAACATTATAACAGAGAAAAATGCCTATGTGAGAAAACACGAGGGACAAACTTGGAGGTCTTATGTGAGAGGGGAGAAAATAGTGTATTGTGGGAATACCATTAGCAGACTCCTAGGAATAGAACTCCCGCTGCAATGCTGGTTGACAATAATGAGAGAGAAACCTGCAGTAGAGATAATTTACAATTAGATTTTAGCAACTATGGACCAAGAAAATGCTTAATTGAGACCTTACCTTCCCAACCACCCTTTCTCAGTATTGATAGACCCAACTTCCCTCAACCTTTAGGCGAAGACTTGGTTTATCTTCTTCCACCATAGTGTGGAATCTTATTTCAAATACTTGGAGGTTAGAGTGAAGACGACACTTGGAGTCCTTTGAAGAAAAGGCATCCCATTAATCTGGAAAAAATTATCTCAAACAACATAGTCAAGTTGGCAAATGACAACAAAACAGTTTTCGGGCATGCTTCAATAATTCACATGTTGTATTTGGCACAAAGGATTGAGAGTTATCCAAATGATGGTAAGCTCGCTCCTTATAAACATATCAAAAAGAGATGGTTTTAGAGTGAGCGCAAGAAGATTGATGATGCTCCTACTGCTAGACCCTCAACCCCAACCACCACAACAATACCCGACCTTTGAGACGCGAGATGAGAAAACTAATGAGCACATATTCTGAATGATGATGTTATGCGACATGCATGACCAATACTCATTCGGGGGTGTAACACCAGCTTGATTGACATACCAACATGACTAGATGGCATATGCTCAAAGGTTTAGGAGTGCCAATACGGAGCATGTTAGTGTGCCTAATTTCTATTAGCACAACTATGACATTCCTTCCTCGCCTCAATTGCATCCTTAACCCAACCAATCTATTCCTCTTCAAACTACCTCAAACCCCCAACACCAGGAGTTCATTCCCACTCAGCCTTACTAAGGTGAAGCTTTGGTGCCGAGTTGTGATTTCTCTGATGTATTGGGAACAAACTTAAACTTTGATTATAACCAGTTTTAGGAATGAGGCAGGGACCTCAGTTGTTGCTTTTTTTTTTGTGTTTCTTATTTTATTTTTTATTCTATTTTGTTTTCCATTTTTAACTGTAGTTTTTATTTGTTTTGTCCTTTTTAGTTTAAATTTTATTGTATTTTGGTTTTATTTTTACCAATTTTATTTGTAATGCTTTAAAATTGGAACTAATGATACTAGTCTCTTTCTTTAAAGTTTATCTGTTTGTGTTGCATGTCCTTCAATATTTTCCTGTGTACTTGTTCACACAACTCTAATAAAAGTACTTGTTGTTTTATAAATAACATTGTCAATTTGCAGCATGGATTGTCTAAGATCATCAATATTTTCCTACACAATTGACAATTCATTTGACCTGACACCTGAAGATTTTATTTCCTCTTACCTAGCAAGTGAGGTTTGACCAAAACCTTTATTTTCTTCAGTGTGTGACATTTTGACATGTATCATTTCTTTAGAACTTGCATTTTTTCTCTACAGTGTGTTTACTTGTAAATTGTACATAGACTAATTATTATACTTGTAAATTGTACATAGACTAATTATTGTACATTTTTTTTCTACAGTGTGTTTACATGTACCTTTTGAGCTTTTTTTGCCCACCCTGTACTAGTTATTATCCTTTGCTAGCCCCTTTGAGCCTGAATCCCTTTCTTTGTGTTACATAGGCTTATTACAATCCAATGGCGAAAATTATTTTTATCCTAAACCTTACTTGGAGTTTGGTAGGATATGATTTTTATGACTTGACAAAAACTTTAAGTTTGAGGTTGCTCATGAAATAGAAAAATTTTAAGTTTGGAGTGTGGTGCAAGATAAACAAAAGTAGAAAACCGTTGAAAAGAAAAAGAGAAAAAAATGTGTCATCTTGATAAGTAATAATTGAGTGATTTCAGAGGGTTAGTGCTGACACAAGGTGATTTCAAAGTGCAAAATTTCCTTTTGTTAGAAGTTATAGTGCAATAGGGAGGACCAAGGGCGCATTGCGCCAGTCATTGTGTTGCAATGCACATCTTCACACAACTCATTGTCTTTCAACGCAGCAGGGAAACACCTTAGCACATTGCACAACTTGTTGCGCCATAATTAGTTTTCAAGAAACACATTGTGCAACTTGTTGTGCCATAATAAATGTTACTTAGTGTAGCGCATTGCACTCAAACCTAGCGCAATGCGTTGGTGCACGTTCTCATACCATTATTTAAGTCAAAAATCATAATTTTGTTAGAGTTTGAATTTTTCGATGCAAAAAAGGAGGCGGCTACACACAGAGGAGACCTAATGCAACCTTTATGTGTAATTTTCTTCTCTCTATGTATCTTTTATCAAATAAATGAGTAGGTAATTTACTCAATGATTAAGTATTAGATGAACTTTGTTGGATCTATGTAGTTTTGGTTTTTGTATGCTATTTATACAATTATAACGTATTTGATTATTCGTATATTTTTGTTCTTAATTCTTTTTTTTTTTTGTGATGGGCCCCCATAAAACTCAACATAGATAATATTTTGTTATTGGAAAATAAGTTATAAATACCAGAACCAAAATATATGGTCATGTTTCAATATTGTTATAGGAATATAAAG
>JBBPBP010009778.1:26017700-26034319 GCA_037974735.1 Cicer chorassanicum
CGAAATACTTTTTTTTGTTTAAATAGAAAACATATATATATTTTTATGCTTAATTTTAAGCCTCGAGATAGAATTAAATGCATTTATTATTTTAAATATAGTCTTTATTAATATTATTAATTTGTCTTGAAAAATAAATATAAGAGTAGAATATGTCTACACACAAAAGGGTAGTTTACAAACATTATATAAAATAAACACATTAAATCCAATACCCATTTTTATCAAAAGAATTTAATTTATATACATCGTAAGTATATATAATTTCTATATTGTCAGTTAATCATAAATATCAATTAATTAAAGACATTTGTTTTTAATCATAATTATTTTTAGATCATACATACGAGTGATTCTGATTTGTCGACAATAAAAAAAATATGTGACACTCATCATAATGTACGCCAATTCATCTCAATGTAAAAATTCCAAAATTAGCCTATAATAAGAGACATTATAGTAATTAAAATTATTGCAGTCCTGTTAATAACAACTTGGTGTGTTATCCTAGTGGTTGATGAACCTCATATAATTGCTTCCATTTTCCTTCAATTACATGCAACTATCATTTTAGAAATAATATTTGACAAGGAACTAAAAGCCAATTTATATGGTTCCCGGAATATATGCTACCCAGTGGAATCATATCAAAGGGGGTGATACTGTTCATTACTATGACTATATGATGGTGGCAACTTTTGACATTAGCCAATGAATGTGGTGGCACAACCACCCCTCATACAGCATACACTTTTTTCTATTAGAATTTAGAGCTCTCTGCCACCCCATTTGATCAATCATACACATAAATTGATCTCAATGCATTTAACTCACAAAGTTATTGTACATTAAGTACTAGTGACTAGAGTTCACCCAAACACTTCAAACAACTATGTACTGAAAAAAGAAACCTTTTCAGTATGAGAGAACAAAGGGTCCTTCATATTGGTGATACTAGTCAAACGGAAAGTTCCAAGTGGGTTTTGGATTCTCCTAACCCACCACCATTATGGAAGAAGCTGTTGAGTTCAGTGAAAGAAACCATTTTGCCTCATGGGAACAAGTTCTGTTTTTTCTTATCCAAGAAGAAAACTTTACATGAGCATGCTTTCTCATTCTTGCAGAGTTTGTTCCCAATCCTTGTTTGGTTAAAAGATTACACAGCCTCCAAATTTAAAGATGACCTTTTAGCCGGTTTAACTCTTGCAAGCTTGTGCATACCTCAGGTAGTCAGAAACATTACTTCTGTATTTTTTTTTTGTCTTAGTCCTCTGGTCTACAAGAGATAAGGGATAGGGGTCCTAGTAATCATAAAGTCGGTCGGAGGTAAGGAAAGTTTGATCAATGATTGTTTTAGTCGGGATTCAAACTCAAATTCTCCTAAACAATTCATCTTTAACTGAAGTTCATTAATCACTTGAGTCTAACTACTTGGTTACATCCCTACTGCATTTAAAACAATGCATTAGAAATAGCAACATCTATATTCCTTTAACTTTTTCACATCATTCTTCTGTTTTTCATTTGAATGTTGCAGAGCGTAGGATATGCAAGTTTGGCAAAAGTTGATCCACAATATGGCCTGTGTAAGTGTCTGACTTCTGTTATCATTATTGAAGTGAATCTAAACATTTTTTTATATCACTGTTGGTTGGTTTGGTTTCAATTCAGATACCAGTATTGTTCCTCCTCTTATTTATGCTGTGATGGGGAGCTCAAGAGACATTGCAATTGGACCTGTAGCTGTAGTGTCTATGCTGTTATCTTCCTTGGTCACCAAAGTCATAGATCCTGTTGCTAATCCCCATGCCTATAGAGATTTTGTCTTTACTGTGACCTTCTTTGCCGGAATTTTTCAGGCCGGATTTGGTATTTTCAGGTTGTTTTCTTACTTGTTTGCAAAATTTTCATCCTAATTTTTTGTTTTTCCCTTATAAACAAAGTAGTTTATTTATGCTTCAACATTTACAGGTTGGGGTTTCTTGTTGATTTTCTTTCACATGCTGCATTAGTTGGATTCATGGCAGGCGCAGCTGTCATTATCAGTCTTCAGCAACTAAAGGGGCTACTAGGAATTACTCACTTCACCACTAAAACAGATGCAGTTTCAGTATTGGTGTCTGTTTTTAAGTCATTACATCAGCAAATTGCTTCCGAAGAAAAAGTGAGTTTGTTTCACCATTTGTTTTATGTTCTGATAAAGTGAGTTTGCAATATTGTATTTGTATAGATTTTGTTGTTGATATAATTCTTTCTTTACTATTTTCACAGTGGAGCCCTCTGAATTTTATCCTGGGGTGTTCTTTCTTGATTTTCCTTCTAGTTACCCGATTTATAGTAAGTATTGAAAATTCTGGTATTCACATATCAATACTTCGCTATATATGTTTACAGTTGAATTTTTTATGATGTATTGTATATGAATATTATCTCATCTCAGGGAAAAAGAAACAAAAAACTTTTCTGGTTGCCTGCTATTGCCCCTCTTCTGTCGGTTATACTGTCAACTTTAATTGTGTATTTGTCAAAAGCTGATAAACAAGGAGTTAATGTAATAAAGCACGTCAAAGGAGGGCTGAATCAGAGTTCAGTTCACCAGTTACAATTCCATGGTCAACATGTTGGGCAAGCAGTGAAAATCGGATTAGTTTGTGCGGTTATCGCCTTAACTGTACGTTATTCCCTTTCCTAAATTCTCGAAATTATTATTTCTATTTCACAGTTTGGAATCCTGTGACCAAAATGGCCATATGAACTTCTGATTCAGGAAGCAATGGCTGTTGGTCGATCTTTTGCATCCATTAAGGGATATCATCTTGATGGGAACAGAGAAATGTTGTCAATGGGAATCATGAACATTGCTGGATCCTTAACTTCATGCTATGTGGCAACTGGTGATGTGTTTTTTCAATCATTAATCTTTCTTGGGTTAAATATGTTTTTCGGTCCCTGCAATACATCACTTTTTGTTTTTAATCATCATAAAAACCTTTTTTGGTTTAAATGTTTCTAGTCCCTTAATAAACAAAACAATAAGCACCAAAAGCAAACGGCAAAATATTTGCAAAGATTGAAAATAAAGAAATTACCATAAGGACTAAAATAAAAAAGTTATATATTTGTAAAGACCGAAAACATATTTTTTTCTTTGCAAAATTGCACTACTTCTCTTTTATAACAGCTGAAAGGCTGTATGAGGAGTGTCTAAATCTTTTTCTATATTTTCTTGCTGCAGGTTCTTTTTCAAGGACAGCAGTTAATTATAGTGCAGGATGTCAAACAGCAGTCTCAAATATTGTGATGGCCATTACTGTGATTTTGTTCCTGCAATTATTTGCAAGGCTCTTATACTACACCCCTATGGCTATCCTTGCTGCTATCATCCTCTCTGCACTTCCTGGATTAATCGATGTAAATGAAGCTCGCTATATCTGGAAGGTTGACAAGTTAGACTTTCTTGCCTGTATTGGAGCTTTCGTTGGCGTCTTGTTTGCATCTGTAGAGATTGGTCTTCTTGTAGCTGTAAGTTACTAACCACTTTCAAACTTTTTCATTTATTGGGCAGTAGCTACTAACTGGCATCCTTATAAGCAGTAACTAATGTAAAATTCATTAATTTGGGTTAACTACTTGCTCTGTAACTACCTTATTATCAAGCTTTCAATGTAAAGTTGATTTGTAAAATTTTTCCCTGACTTTCAGAACTTGTATAATGTATTAATTTCATGTTTTGTTTTGGATGTGCAGGTGATAATCTCATTTGCAAAGATACTAATACAATCAATTCGACCTGGAGTAGAAATTCTAGGTAGAGTTCCAAGAACAGAAGCCTTCTGTGATGTAACTCAATATCCGATGGCTATAAGCACGCCAGGCATCATAGTGATTCGCATAAGTTCCGGCTCACTCTGCTTTGCAAATGCCAATTTTGTCAAAGAAAGGCAAGCACTTAACAAATGATCTAGAAAGGGGTTTAGCCCTTAATAACAGCCATGTATGAACTTTTTTCACTTGTTCCAGAATACTGAAGTGGGTCGTGGAAGAAGTTGACATTCAAGAAACTTCCAAGGGAAATGTCCGAGCCATAATCATGGACATGACAAGTGAGTTTCTTTACATTTTTTCAGAATTAAAAATTGATATGATTTAAATGATCCTCCTAATTTCTGTTTAATAGACCTTATGAACGTTGATACTTCCGGAATTCTAGCACTTGAGGAATTGCATAAGAGGCTGCTTTCACGTGGCGTAGAAGTGAGGCTACCCCTATGACTTTTCACTGTGTCTAAATATATTAAACCCTCATATTCTAACATTTGTGCTCTATTTTTTAAAGTTAGCTATGGTCAACCCAAGGTGGCTAGTAATTCACAAGCTCAAGCTTGCACACTTTGTGGACAAAATTGGGAAACAATGGGTTTTTCTGACCGTTGGAGAGGCCGTAGATGCATGTCTCTCTTCTAAAATCGCTACAGCTTGATGTCGTGCGTCTCTGTACTTCCAATGGTTTTAATGCATAATTACATATCTAAGCACATAAACTGATCAGCTGTACTAAATAGGTTGTTCTATGCTGCACTAAAGGGATTTTACTGACTATACCTTAATGTAATATCTCGGTTTTGGTAGGGAGTGATGTTTATATTTCAACTTTTAGTTTTCATATATTTAAACAAAATGGATTTTGGTGCAAATCTTTCCTACCAGGTGGGATAAACCATATACATTTATCAAACACGCGACCTCTTTATCATTCCACTCCCTCACCCAAGCCATCAAGCCAACCTTATATCCCTTTATTGGGTCTCCATCTAGTTCTAGTAGCAAATGGAAACTATTGCTGCTATAAATTTTCTCAACAAATGTCCAAACCACCTAATTATATAATATTTTCATCAAATGAGATTGTCTATACTTTTTCTCCAGTGATATTATTTTGATTTCTATCTTATTTTTATGCAATAATAATGCATCTATTATAGTATATTTTCATTTCAGGAAAACTGATTTTATTTTTTCTCTGTCAATGTTCAACGATCCAGAATTCAAGTTTTACAAGATATTTTAAAACATAATATTTTAAATATCTCTTGTGTCATTGCCCTAAATTCTACTTTAACTTTTGACATGGATATCACACTTTGTTTTTCACTCTTCCAAGTCACAAGGTTCACGCCAAAGAAAGTCAGACTTTATTTTTTACTCTTCCAAGTCACAAGGATACCACACTTTATTTGTTACCTTTAAATGACAAAATAATCGAGCAAATTCAAAATTCAACTTAATAACATCATTCAAGTCTAGGCAATGAATAATAATGATATATCTTGAAAAATCATCACCGTTAAAAGTTTCAAAATCCTCATCTTTATAAAACAATCTCTTTGAGGGTAACTTTGTTGATTTTTATTTGTCCATAATCAAATCCTAAAGTCAACCTGAAAAATTCTTAAAACCTAATTTGACTAAACTCTAGAACAACTAGACAACAAAAGAGAAGAAGAAAACTAGAGAATGATTACCTTGTAGTATGAACTTTGCCTTCCTTTGTGACCAAATGCTTACAAAGGGATCTATATTTCTCTCCTCGAATGACACAAGTGGGGTACAAACTTACAACTTGCATATCCAGATTTATCATTTTACTTCAAGACCAAACCATTAGAGTTAATACACAATTTTCTAAACAATTTGAATTATTAAAAAAATATATATTTGGAGTATTACATTTTAATGTCAAGAAAATGTTATTGTGGAAAAACTACATTATGCAATAGAGAAACCATCCATAAAAGAGAATAGAGAATATTGAGCAGTGTTACCCACCAAGACATCAATATGAGAAATGGGAAGTCATCTTTAGGACTGGCTCTATTCAAATCCCTATAATCAACACACATTCGAATCTTTCTATCCTTCTTTAGAACTGGGACAATATTAGCAACTCATTGAGGATACTTGGCAACTGCTAAGAAACCTAAGTCAGATTACTTTTTGACCTCTTCTATAATTTTAAGCGACATGCCAGGCCTCATCATCCTCAATTTCTATTTAATAATGGTGCATTTAGGCTTGAGTGGTAACTTGTATTCTACTATGTTATTATCAAACCCAGGCATATCGTGAAACTACAATCCAAAGATGTCCATATAGTCAAACAAAAGTTTAACCAACTTTTCTCGCTCAATTTCTTTCATGGAGACACCAATTTTAACTTCCTTTTTGTCATCTTCAGTTCTCAAATTGATCACCTCGATGGGTTCTTAATAGATCTGAATCATATGAGTTTCTTGTTCCACTAATCTCATTAGTTCAAGGGGAGACTCATTAGCGTGATTAATTGGGGATTCAAAATTATAGGAATAAATCCTAGCAATGCTACTTTCAAAGGAACCATTTTCTGATCTGCATTATTTCAATTAATGATAGAAAAAAATTAAAAAAAATGAATAAAGGTTTAAGAAATCAAATGAGAGAATAATATTTGGAGAATTCAACAAGCATTTATTGATAACAAATGCTGAATTGAAATACACGTACGCTCTAATAACGAGTTATCCTAAAACCTTGGGTAGAGCAAAAGCATTTGAAAATACATAATTACTTCGAGCATAAATCTAAAACCCATGGAAACTCGACAAGGGTACACAAAATAGAAAGCATCATCATCAACACGATCTTCTTCAGTGACAACCACTTGGTCAACGTATATCATTCCTGCACTCTGAAAGTTTTCTCGAATGTCCCAAATGAGAATCTTCTCTATATTTGGTGCTCGATTTTCTAGACGAGCCATCTTGTTCTCCCTTTTATTTTTTTGCGTCTATATCCTTATAAACCTTGGTAGGTATATATCTCAATCCATATCTATCATTCTTCTTAGGTAATTCCAACAATTTCCTTAATTTTACAAAACCCCATTTTTCCAGCATGGCTTTTGCAGACATCAAAGACGTAGTAGATAATTTTGGTTTCTTCATACGAGACCATTCACCCACTAAGACAACATTTGCAATTTCCAATGCTTGGAAATAAGTCTCTGTGGCTTTCTCGGTAGCTTTGGTGTAGCCCATAGAAGATAAATGGGTTACTAGCATGTCCTTTTCACCAAAGATTATTATCAAGTTGTTGTCTACTTCAAACTTTAACTTTTGATGCAAAGTGGATTTCACTGCTCCAACAGTATGAATCCATGGTCTCCCCAAAAGATAACTATATGCTAGTTTGATATCTATTACTTGGAAAGTTATTTTAAAGTTATGTGGTCTGACTTGAATTGGCAAGTTAATCTCGCCAATGACCTCTCTTCTTGACCCATCAAATGCTTTTACTATCATAGATCTAGGCTTCATATAGGATCCATCAATAGAGAGTTTTGAGAGTATTGATTTTGGCATGACATTCAATGATAAAACCAATGACAACTAAAACCCTTGTGAGGATATGATCATGACACTTCACAGAGATGTGTAGTGCTTTATTGTGTATTGTTCCCTTTACTTGTAATTCATCATTAGTGAAATTTAAAGAGCTACTAGCAGTGATGTTACCAACGACTATGTCAAATTGTCAACAATGATATCGCGAGTAACACAAGCCTTATTTAAAACCTTCAAAAGTGCCTTTCTATGTGCTTTAGAGTTCAATAATAGGGAAACAACAAATATCTTGGAAGGAATTTGATTTTGCTGATCCACCACTTTATATTCACTCTATTTGATAGATTTCAAAAATTCATTAGCTTCGTCATCAGACATTGCCTTTTTGCAAGCCTTTTGTCCTTTCGTAATATGATTTAGAGCTTCCTTTCCTTTGCCTTTTTCTCCATACTCCTAATCTTAAGCCACTTCGAGTCATCCCACCAATCCCTAGAATATTGGTGACAGTTGTTTCTTTAGGTCTAGAG
Source organism: Cicer chorassanicum (assembly GCA_037974735.1). Taxonomy (NCBI): domain Eukaryota; kingdom Viridiplantae; phylum Streptophyta; class Magnoliopsida; order Fabales; family Fabaceae; genus Cicer; species Cicer chorassanicum. The sequence goes on from JBBPBP010009778.1 coordinate 26,025,607, forward strand.
CTACCACTTGACTAGTTTTCCTTATGAGTGCCTACATGAATTGTGACTTCATAATTCCATGGTATTGCATTTATGCTTTTGTAAGGAAAAGGAGTGGGCACTTGAATAGTGATGGGTTTTGGCCCATTTGGAGTTGGCTTGGGATCCTTTTTGCTATAAAGGATATCCTGGGATCTTGGGAAAATTGTTTAACTCTTGATGTAAGACTCAAGGGTCAATACATGATTTTCATCTTTTGCATGACTAATCTCTATTAAGTGATTTTCTATCAATTCTTGGAGAAACTTCTTGAAGTCTTCAATGTGTTCACCATTTGGGTGAGAATTACATTTGTCACTCTCATTGCAACCTCTATCAACCAAGATTAACTTGCACATTTCAGAAGAAAAAAAAATACTCCCATAGGAGTTTTTACATCTCTGATATTTTCAATAAGACATTGATCTTCACTTTCTTCAACAACATTGATAAACGAATATACATAGCCTGGTATAGGGTTATTTGCGACGTTGGGCTTGTCTTCTTTGAAGTTCAACCATTTTGCATTGATTAATTCTTCCACTTTAGCTTTTAAGGCTTGACAATCTTCAATCGAATGTTCTATAGCTCATGCATAGTACTCACACTAAACATTTGGAAGTAACCATTTTGGGAATGGTGGCTCCAATAGCTTCATTGGTCTTAAGACCACCCGTTGAATTTTGGAGTAGGCGAGGCAACAATTGACTATATGTTACAAGACCTGGGTCTAAAAGGGATAATTTTTTCTCTCGATTGGTTAGTGGTTTGTATTGATTTGAGTTTGGATTTTGATTCCAGTGGCTTGGTTGGGAAACATGACATGTGGTGGTTGGATAAGATGTGGTTGATAATAAGGTGGTCTTAGAAGGTTAGATTGAATGTATGAGACTTGTGAGGCTGCAGCAACATATGGGTAGAATATGTAGGGCATCATGGGTAACAGTGACTGAAAATTTGCAGGTCGTGGTGATTTTATGGGTGGATGATAACAGGCCTCTGGATTTACCATAACAACAATAACATCATCTTCCTTCTTCTTTGTGAACTCTGCTAGAGATTTCTTTTCATTGTTCATTCCACAAGCAAGTTTTCCATTCCTCATCTCACTTTCTACTATTTCCCCTACAATGACCATGTCAGAAAAATTTGATGATGCACTTCCAATCATTCTATCATAAAAAGGTGATTTAAGGGTATCCATGAAGATAACTACTATTTCTTTTGCTAGTAATGGAGGTTCTACTTGAGTAGCCAATCCCCTCCATCGTTGGACATATTCTTTAAATGTTTCATTGTCTCTCTTCACCGTGTTATGTAACTGCATTCTGTCAGGAGCCATATCAATGTTATACTTATATTGTTTCAAATAAGAATAAGCCAAATCCTTCAAAGAGTGAATGTGAGACCTTTCTAGATGTGTGTACCAACTTGAGGCTGCTCTTATTAAACTGTCTTGGAAAAAGTGAATAAGAGTTTGTCTTCATGTGCATAAGATGTCATTTTCCTATAGTACATGGTCAAGTGGTTTCTCGGGCAAGTTGTCCTTTTTATACTTCTCAAAATCCGACAATTTGAATTTTGGCGGTACGACCATGTCGGGAATGAGGCAAAGATCAAAGGCATTACTTGAACCTAGATAACTCCATCCTTCTAGAGCTCTCAATCTATCTTTAATAACTTGTATCTTAGTGACTGGTGGTTGACTTTCAACTTGAATGTCTATTCTAGACTTACCAATCGTTGGAAGCATATAAATATGGGTGGTGTGGAGATTCGAGGAGTTCCATTGGCCAAAGTGTGGGTGAACCTGTGGTTGAGGGTTCAATGTAGATGTTGTTGGAAGTGTACCCAGACCATGGGCATAATTAGGAGGAAATCCTTATGGCTTGAAAGTAGGAGTTGGATTATTGACTAGCAATGTTTCAATATTTGGACCGAATCCTTGTGGCAGTGATACATTCTGTGTGGCAAGCATTTGGGGATCAATTGTTGTCGAATTGTTATTAATCAATGCTAGAGTATAACCATGTGGAATGCCGAATAATGGGAACTGTTACACTTGGGGGTCTTGAAAATTACTAGTTGGTGGTAGTATGAGTCCATGAGGATATGTTGCAAGAGGGACCATCATTCCCAGAGCATTTAAACTGTATGGCACATGTGTTGGACCAAAACCAAGCGGGTGAGTGGCCGTCACATATTTTCTTGGTTCACAGCTGAAGGCCCCTTCTATTGGAACCAAGTTGGTTTTACATTAAGAGTTTTGATGTTAACAAAAGTATTTTATGAGAATAATATATTTGACTTCAAAGAGTATGTAAGAAGATTCATGTTTTTGAAGAAAATCTAAAATAAGATTTGATTCCAAATTATAATTGATGAAAATCTAAAATAAGATTTGATTCAAATTTATAATTGAAGAAAATCTAAAATGAGATTTGATTCAAATTTATAATTGAAGAAAATCTAAAATAAGATTTGATTCAAATTTATAATTGATGAAAAATCTAAAATAAGATTTGATTCATATTTATAGTTGAAGAAAATCTTTGACCAAGTTGAAAAGAAGATATGGTCAAGATTTCAAGAATATTTGAAGAAGATTTGAATAATATTTGAAGAAGATCTGAATAATATTTGAAGAAGATTTGAAGAATATTTGATCAACATTTGAAGAATATTTAATTAAGATTTGAAGAAGAATTGATCATGATTTGAAGAAGAGTTTATTTGAAGAATTTACAAACTCAATCTACCACGAAATAGGAACATAATCAATTTGAAGAATTTACAAACTCAATTTGAACAAGATACAATTCAAAATTAAACAAGGACTAAATTGAAGCCCAAATTTTCACTATAAATAGACACTCAAGGCTGAAGGAGAAAAGCATTGAAAAGCAAAAAAAAGTAGAAGAACTTCAGCTCAAAGTTCTCAATTCATCTTAGAGTTCAAAGAGAGAAATACTTGTTCAGGTTATAAATATTTTTCTGAGTGTTTTTTTCTTAGAGTGTGAGAGCTATTATTATTATTATCAGCTTTGTTAGAAGCAACTACTCAAGTTCCAATCTTTTGTATCCAACCTGATAGTGATTTAGTTCCTTCTTCAATCTAGGGTTGTCAGGTTGTTAGGAGAAGACTTAGCTTGTAGGGTTAAGGTGGTTAATTCCTCAAAAGTCTAGGGTTGTCATGCTGTTTGGGAAGACTGACTTGGAAGGTCAGGTGCTTTGTAATTCAAAGTATTTAAATTAGTGGATTAAAGTCTTCTGAATTAGGGGACTAGATGTAGCCAAGTTAATGGTGAACCATGATAAATCTACGTGTCAAATTATTTATGCTTTCGTTGCTTGCTACCTCTGAATATGATTACTTCTATTCCAAGTAAGTAACCAAAACCAAACGAGTTTTATTTATTTATTTATAAACTATCAAAAAGTTGTCAACTTTGGAAAACAGAATTCAAGCCCCTTCTCGTGTTAGCACCTTCAATTAACATCAGAGCTCGGTCTCAAGGCTGAGCATTTTACAGTGTTTGAGAAAAGATCCAAGGGTTCAATATGTCTAGATTTAGTGAAGAAGCTGCTGGAGGGAACATCAACATACCACCTCTGTTTGATAGAGAACGTTTTGAGTATTGCAAAGACAGGCTGAGAAGTTTCTATATTTCACAAGATCTTGAACTTTGGGACTTGGTGGAAGATTGTTATATTGCTCCAAAAAATACTAATGGTGTTGAAATTCCAAGATATGAGATGAATGTTGATCAGAAAAAGATGTAAAAGATGCATCATAAGTCCAGAACATTCAACATAAATGCTATCACCTTCAAGGGGTTTGACAAGTACACCAACAAAGAGACAAGAGTATTTATGATAGTTTGATTTTGACCTATGAAGGAAGCAAGCAAGTTCAAGAAGCAAAGGCCAATCTCTTAGTCAAAAAGTATGAGTTGTTAAAGACGGAAGATGATGAAGACATTGAAACAATGTTTTCTAGATTCCAGACCTTGGTCTCAGGATTAAAGGTACTTAAGAAGAGTTATACTACTGGTGATCATATGAAGAAAATTCATAAGTGTCTGACAAGCAGGTGGAGATCACTACCATTTAGGAAGCAAATGATCTAAACACTCTAAAGCTGGAAGATGAGCCCAAAAAGAAGAACAAGAATTTGGCCTTGAAATCTAAGCAGAAAAAGGTTCTAAAGGCAACATCAGAATCAGAGGATAGTGATTCAGATGATAAGAATCTGAACTCGGAGGAAGAGGAGATTGCTTTCCTAACCAGAAAAAATTTGAAAGATGTGGCATAACAGAAAGAAAAAATTTTCCCAAAGATATTCCAAGCAATCCAACAGAGGGAATAATGATAAATATGACAAGAAAAGCATCATCTGTTATGGATGCAATGAACCTGGACATATAAAGTTAGAATGTCCAAATATGGAGAAAGGGAAATACCATAGGAAAGATTCCATACCCAAGAAGAAGAGTTTGATGGCTACATGGGATGATTCTGAAGAATTTTCTGACGATGAACAAGCAGATTTGGCTATAATGGCTCATATCAACTCTACCTCTAGATCCAACATAGATTTTGACTCTAGAAGTGAATCCGCGGATGAAGAAATTGAGGTATTTTCTGAATTTACTCTATCTGATTTAGTTACCGCTATAAATGATTTTTTAAAAATGAATCACAAATTGTCTTTAAAATTGAAAACACTTAGGAAAGAAAATACAACTCTAACTGAAAAAGTTAATGTCCTAAAGAATCAAATTACTGAACTTAAAATAGAGAATGCAAATCTGAAAACTGATATTACTAAACTTAAGACAAATGATGCAACTCTGAAAACTGATATTATTGAACTTAAAACATAAAATGCAGATTTGAAAACTGATATTGCTGAACTTAAGGCTAAAAGTCTAACTCTAAAAAGCAATCATAGTTCAACATCAATTGAAAATACCACATGTAACTCTGATAAGCATGAACAAGTATTTCAAGATTTTCTTGGTAATGGTATGGAAAGAAGCAAATATGCTTCTATGATTTATGGAGTTAGTACAAATGTTAAAAAAGGTATAGGATTTGAAGAAATTGTAACTGAATCTAAACATATTCCCTCTGATATCTTGTGTATTGTTTGCTCTAAGAAAGGCCACTCCAAATTATCTTGTCCCATGTTAAATACTAGGAAAGACAAGAAACCTTTCAAGACTAACAAACCAGGACCCAACCAAATTTGGGTACCTAAGAATAAAATTATCTTTGTTGCAGATGTCCTCAGCAATCAAGTTAAATTACCAAACATGGTACTTGGAAAGTGGATGCTCACAACATATGACGGGAAAAAAGTCTATGTTCCAAAAACTAACTTTGAGCAAAGGAGGCACAATGACTTTTGGAGGAAAGCAAAAAGGCCAGATCATTGGTCAAGGTACAGTTGGTAATGGTACTTCCCCTTCTATTAAAGATGCCTTGGTTGTTAAAGGTCTTAAGTATAACTTATTAAGTATTAGTTAGTTAAGTGATAATAATTATGATATTATATTCAATCAAAAAACAAGCAAGGCAATTAGTCAGAAGGATGGATCTGTACTCTTTATAGGTCAAAGGAAAAACAACATTTATAAGATAAATCTGTTTAGTCTAGAGAAACAGTAGGTTAAGTAGCTTATGTCAGTAAATGAAAAGAAACTAATTTGGCACAAAAGATTAGGTCATGCAAACCATAGATTAATTTGAAAACTGAGTAATCTCCAACTAGTTAAAGGTTTACCTAAGCTTAGTTACAAAATTGAAATTATGTGTGAAGCTTGTCAAAAGGGAAAACAAACAAAAAACTCCTTTATCCCTAAGAACTCAGTCTCTACCTCAAAGCCCCTTGAGCTCTTACATATAGATCTCTTTGGGTAGTGAAAACAGCCTCTAAGTGGAAAGAAATATGGTTTTGTTAAAGTAGATGATTACACTAGGTCGACATGGGTAAAATTTTTAAGAAGTAAGGATGAATCCCACAAATTGTTTATCACATTTTGCAAACTAATAATGAACAGAAAGGGTCTTAAGATTGTAACAATTAGAAGTGATCATTGAGGAGAATTCAAAAACAAGTTATTTGAAAGTTTTTTTGATGAGAATGGAACCTCTCACAACTTCTCCTCTCCTAGAACACCCCAACAAAATGGAGTTTTAGAAAGAAAGAATAGATAACTCCAAGAAATAGCCATAACCATGTTAAATAATATAAATGTTGTAAAACACTTTTGGGCTGAAGCAATTAATACTGCATGTTATATTCAAATACCATATGAATTGTGGAAAGGTAAAAAGCCTAACATCTCTTATTTTAAAAGATTTGGTTGTATGTGTTATATGTTAAACACTAAGGATAACCTTGGTAAATTTGATTCTAGATCTCAAAAGTGTACCTTCATTGGATACTCTGAAAGATCCAAGGTTTATTGACTGCAGGTTTATCGGAACCAAAGGAGCAGATGCAGACAAACCAGAAGAACTTGAAAAATCAGAGAATACAAGAAAATCAGAAGAATATAACAAATCTTCAAAGGATGAATCTGATCAAGTCAGAAATAGTCAAGATAGGTCAGAAGAAAGATCTGGATGGAAGTACCAGTCATCTCATCCTGAAACTCTAACAATTGGAAGTGCAAATGATCCTTTGAGGACCAGATCATCACTTAAAGATACTAGTTTGTTTGGCTTACTCTCACCAATTGAGCGTACCTCTATTGATGAAGCATTGACAAATGATGGATGGATTATTGCAATGCAAGAAGAGTTAAATGAATTTGAGAGGAATAATGTTTGAGATCTAGTACCTAGACCAGATAAGAACATTATTGGAACCAAGTGAGTTTTCAGAAACAAGCTAAATGAAGAAGTGGTTAGAAATAAGGCAAGACTTGTCGCACAAGGCTACAGTCAGCAAGAGGGCATTGATTACACTGAGACATTTGCTCCAGTGGCTAGGTTAGAAGCTATTCGTATCCTACTTTCTTTTGCTGCAAATAATAACATTACATTATTTCAAATGGATGTTAAAAGTGCTTTTCTAAATGGTTATGTAAGTGAAGTGAAGGTGCGAACACGAGAAGGGGGGTTGAATTGTGTTTGCACAAAGTTGATAACTTTTTGATAATTTATATATAATTAAAAATTAGTTTGGTTTTGGTGACTTACTTGGAGTAGAAGCAATCAGATTTAGAGGCAGCAATCAATGACAGCATAAATAATTTGACGCGTAGAATTATCCTGGTTCACCACTAACTTGGCTACATCCAGTCCCCTCATTCAGAAGGCTTTAATCCACTAATTCAAAAACCTTGAATTACAAAGCACCTGACCCTCCAAGCCAGTCTTCCCAAACAGCCTGACCACCCAGACTTTTGAGGAACTAACCACCTTGACCCTACAAGCCAAGTCTTCTCCTAACAACCTGACAACCTCAGATTGAAGAAGGAACTAAACCACTATCGGGTTCGATACAAGAGATCGAAATTTGAGTAGTTGCTTCTAACAAAGCTGATAATAACAATAACTCTCACACTTTAAGAAAAGAACACTCAAAAGATATTTCTAACTTGAACAAGTGTTTCTCTCTTTGAACTCTAAGATGAATTGAGAACTTTGAGCTAGAGTTAGTCTTTTCTGCTTTTCGATGCTTTTCTCCTTTAGCCTTGAGTGTCTATTTATAGTGAAAATTTGGGCTTCAATTTAGTCCCTATTTAATTCAGAATTGTATCTTGTTTAGATTGAGTTTGTAAATTCTTCAAATTGATTCTGTTCCTATTCTGTGTAGATTGACTTTGTAAATTATTCAGAATGATTCTGTTCCTATTTTGTGTAGATTGACTTTGTAAATTCTTCAAATTCAAATCTTCTTCAAATCTTCAAATCTTCATTAAATGTAGATCAAATATTCTTCAAATCTTCATTAAATGTAGACTAAATATTCTTCAAATCTTCATCAAATGTTGAACAAATATTCTTCAAATCTTCATTAAAATGTTCTTCAAATATTCTTCAAATCTTCTTCAAATCTTCCTTAAATGTAAATCAAATATTCTTCAAATCTTCATTAAATGTAGATCAAATATTCTTCAAATATTTTTCAAATCTACTTCAAATCTTCTTCAAATATTTTTCAAATCTTCTTCAAATGTTCTTCAAATCTTGACCATATCTTCTTTTCAACTTGGTCAAAGATTTTCTTCAATTATAAATATGAATCAAATCTTATTTTAGATTTTTCATCCATTATAAATTTGAATCAAATCTTATTTTAGATTTTCTTCAAAAACATGAATCTTCTTTCATACTCTTTGAAGTCAAATATATTATTCTCATAAAATACTTTTGTTAACATCAAAACTCTAAATGCAAAACCAACTTGGTTCCAACAATCTCCCCCTTTTTGATGATGACAAAACTTGTATTTTTGATAACAACTTTTCTTTATATTTCGTTGACTCCCCCTAACTTAGGGCTCCCCCTAAGTCATAGTATCATTTTCTCTCCACTTTATCAAATATATTTCTCCCCCTTTTGTCATCAGACAAAAAGACTTGAATGTGAAACTTTATTTATTTATTATTTTTTTTTCTTCCTATTTTTTTTCTCTATCTTTTTTTTTTTCATTTCCTTTTTTTTTCTCCTCCTTTTT
>JBBPBP010009778.1:26044386-26070231 GCA_037974735.1 Cicer chorassanicum
TAATAATAATAATAAAAAACATCATATTAGTTTTATTTGATTTTGTTTGATTTTAATGTACATCAAACAAAATACTTATTTTTTATTTGTTGGATCCGGGAGAAAAATAAGAGGCGTTGTTATCAAAATATAATTAAGTTGTTAATTTATCTACAAAATAACACAGAGTTGTTAAAATAATATAACATGTTATTTATTTTGGTACATCTACTCAACCGCATTAACTTTGATGTATTTTTTTAATTAAATGTATTTTGTTTGATTTTATTAATCTAATTTTGTTTTTTAAAATATTTTTTATTTATTAAATTAATAATTATTATCTCATTCCACTTATTTATTTCTCTATAAATATAATTAGAAGTCTTTAAGTTTTAACTCAACTGACAAATGTCGATAATGTTACGGGATGTCTTGTTCCGTTCTAAGAAAAACTTAACAAAATAAGAACTAATATTATTTTAAATTTGGAACACGAGAAATAAAAATACTAAATTGTTCTAAAAAATCGTGACTTTAGAAAGAATAGAGGGAGTAGTTCTAAGTGTTTAAGACATATTCAATAAAGAAATTAACATAGATACTAAAAATAAGTCTAGGGCTGGAGACATCTAATATGAAAGTTTTATTATTTTTGTACGGTATCAAAGTTTCTTTTAGGGAGAGAAGAAAAAGGAAAAAGTAAAAAAAAAAAAGGAAAGGAGATAAAGGAGGAACATAAATAAGAAAAGTGGACAAATAGATACCTTACCGTCACATTAGATAAATTTCAAATTTTCAAACTCAAATAGAACAATCATTTCTTTTTTGTATAACATAATATTAGAACTATTAGTAAAAATATTTAATATATCAAATAATAATTAGACCTTATAATTTTGGAAGTCACTGTATTATGCCTTTATAACTAGCAAGATGAAGAAGATTTAAGATATATGAACTCACCAAATTTTGTGGTTATTCGGGTTCTGATTATGGTTTTGTTTTTTTCTTTCCACTCTTCAAATCTCTTTTGTCTTTCTATCTGTTTGGCTTTTCTCTCCTGTTCAATCCTCTCAATTTCCATTTGTATTTTTCTATATCTAGCTTTCTTCTCCTCTGCAATTCTCTCAATTTCCATTTGTAATTTTTAGTATCTAGCATTCTTCTCCTCTTCAATTTTTTCTTTTTCCATTTGTATTTTCTTTATTCTAGCTTTCCTCTCGTTTTCAATCCTCTCCTTTTCTATTTCTATTTTTCTCTGATTGACTTTCCTCTGCTCTTCAATCCTTTCCTTTAAATTGAGCACTGCTTTAGACCTTCTCTGGAATTCCATAATCTCTACTCTAGTGAGTTCCCTACTGTTTCTAAAGCAAATATAAGAGCTTAAATATGAAACTACGAATGCTCAAAATGACTAGTGTATATATGCAGATTGTGTGAACCTCAATTATCTTTAGGTACCATTTTTAGTTATAAGTCTCTCTTTGCAAACGACGACTTCTTTAAAGAATTTTGAGTTTGCAAATGTGACTTTTTTAAAGGAATTTTTCAACTTTTATTTTTCATTTTTTTTTCAAATTAACAAACAAGTATAATTAATATAATTAATTCATAAAAAAACAACACAAATTTAAAATTACGTAGATTGACTCGAGTTGTTTGTAATATTTAGAAAATGATTTCAAGTAGATCTCGTTAACCGATTTAATCCACATTTTCTTGACACTTTTTGTCTCGAATGTCGATTTCAGTTCTAATACGGGTACGATATTTTTTAATTCTCCGCATGTGGGCCAATATCTTTCATTGAGTATAGGTAGAAACTCTTATATGTATATGTTAATACATTAACAACCTTGTAGAAACTATTCTTTCTTCAATTGTTACAGACAACTCTGGTCAATCCATGTAATTTAAAATTTGTGTTGGTGTTTTTTATGAATGAATTATATATATATATATATATATATTCTTTTTGTTAATTTGAAACAAAAATTGAAAAATCAATTGTTTTTTTTTATTAAAAATTTCTTTGAAGTCGCATTTGCAAACTCGGACTTCCTTAAAAAGTCATTCACAAAGGCGACTTATAATTATAAAAAAAGAGTATTTTAATATATAATTTTTAAAATGAATTATTTTAATAATTCTTTTTTAAAATTGGATTATTGAAAGAAAAAAAAACACACAAAATACATGTATAGTATAGACGTGCAATAGCCAATAGTGGTGGCTTGTCCATTGTTAATTTTATACTAAATCGGATGGTAACATTGTTGTTGAAAAAATTTAAAATTAAAAGCAGTGATTAGTCATCCAAACAAATGTGTCCAAGAATGTTTTCCAATTGAAAACACCCGAACAATATTATATTTAATAGTCAAATCAAAGTTTGCGTATCGTTGAATATAATTTTCTTTCAAGTAAACGAAAGGACACGAAATCAACCTAAATCGAAAAATTAACATAATTATTAATTAATTAACATTTGTTAAAAATAAGTTTATAACAAAAATTTATGCTCCCCATTTTTTCCCTCATGTATTAAATCTCATTATTAAATATTTTCTCTCCTATAATTCGTAAAAAAAAATCCTTTTCACTTTTTTGCTATTCAGGATCAAGATTTCACTATTCTTTCTTAGGAAATCCATTCCTGTACACGTAGCTATTGTTCACACAAATTTTCGCTACCCATCAACTTGTGTTTCCATGTTGAATTTATGAGAATGCACATGTGATTCCATTGCCAACGTCTTCCACTTAAAACACATGAACATATTAGATGTCTACTCATGAGCTATTTATTTAGTAGACTATAGATATGGAAAAAAATTTCGTCGACACTCAAACATCTCGGAGACAATTTTAGAGAGACAAAAATATAAAAAAGTGATGTAATAAATATAATATGTTAATGATGTAATAGAAAGAGATAAATAAAAAGAAAATATGAGATTGAATGAGTGTAGAAAAATAAATGTATTCAAATATCAATGTTGCTATAAGTATAATAATATTACTAATGTGTACACATGAAATTTTGTTAGTAGATCAAATTTATGTATATATATGGTAATTTTTATGTAAAAGAGATACATGTCTAAAAGTTATGGTAATACACTTTCATGAAAAAAAAAATATAGTGATAAACAATCATACGTGAACAACACAACTTGCAAAAGATTGTGTTTATATTATGGTTGTTGACGCGAGGAATACAATATAACTCTGTTTTTTGATAAGTAAAATTATTCTCTCCAATGATAAATTATATAAAAAACAACATAGATTTAATTGTTGAAACCAAGTTGATTTTACATTTAGAGTTTTGATGATAACAAAAGTATTTTATGAAAACAATATATTTCACTTCTGAGAGTATGAAAGAAGATTTGAAGAAGATTTGATCAAGATTTATCTACAACAAAATATGAATAGAATCAATCTAAAGAATTTACAAATGCAATCTGAACACAATACGAACAGAATCAATCTGAAGAATTTACAAACTCAATCTAAACAAAATAGAAATAGAATCAATTTGAAGAATTTACAAACTCAATTTGAACAAGATACAATTCAGAATTAAACAAGGACTAAATTGAAGCCCAAATTTTCACTATAAATAGACACTCAAGGCTGAAGGAGAAAAGCATCGAAAAGCGAAAAAGAGTAGTCTTAGAGTTCAAAGAGAGAAACACTTGTTCGAGTTAGAAATATTTACTAAGGTTTATTTTCTTAGAGTGTGAGAGTTATTATTATTATCAACTTTGTTAGAAGCAACTACTTAAGTTCCAATCTTTGGTATCCAACCCAACAGTGGTTTAGTTCCTTCTTCAATCTAAGGTTGTCAGGTCGTTAGGAGAAGACTTGGCTTGTAGGGTCAAGGTGATTAGTTTCTCAAAAGTCTGGGGTTGTCATGCTGTTTGGGAAGACTGGCTTGGAGGATCAGGTGCTTTGTAATTCAAGGTATTTGAATTAGTCGACTAAAGCCTTCTGAATGAGGGGACTAGATGTAGCAAAGTTAGTGGTGAACCAGGATAAGTTATCAAAAAGTTGTCAACTTTGGAAACACAATTCAACCCTCCCTTCTCGTGTTTGCACCTTCAATTGGCATTAGAGCTCGGTCTCAAGGCTGAGCACTTTATAGTGTTTGAGAAAAGATCCAAGGGTTCAATATGTTTGGATTTAGTGAAGAAGCTGTTGGAGGTAACATCAATAGACCACCTCTGTTTGATGGAGAACGTTTTGAGTATTATAAAGACAGGCTGAGAAGTTTCTATATTTCACAAGATCCTAAACTTTGGGACTTGGTGGAAGATGGTTATATTGCTCCGAAGAATACTGATGGTATTGAAATTCCAAGAAAGGAGATGAATGCTGATCAGATGAAGATGTAAGAGATGCATCATAAGTCTAGAACATTCATGATAAATGTAATCACCTTCAAGGAGTTTAACAAGTGCACCAATAAAGAGACTGCGAGAGTATTTATGATAGTCTGATTTTGACCTATGAAGGAAGCAAGCAAGTTCAAGAAGCAAAGGTCAACCTCTTAGTCAAAAAGTATGAGTTGTTCAAGATGGAAGAAGATGAAGACATTGAAACAATGTTTTTCCAGATTCCACACCCTGGTCTCAAGATTAAAAGTACTTGAGAAGAGTTATATTACTACTGATCATGTGAAGAAAATTCTTAGGAGTCTGACAAGCAAGTAGAGACTTAAGATCACTGCCTTTTAGGAAGCAAAGGATCTAAACACTCTAAAGCTGGAAGAATTAATCAACTCTCTCAAATCACATGAAATTGAGCTTGAAGAAGACGAGCCCAAGAAGAAGAACAAGACTTTGGGCTTGAAATCTAAGCAAAAGAAGGTTCTAAAGGAAACATCAGAATCAGAGGATAGTGATCCAGATGATCATTTTATGAACTCAGAGGAAGAGGAAATTGCTTTCATATTTAGAAAAATTCGAAAGATGTGGCACAACAAAAATAGAAAATTTCCCCAAAGATATGCCAAGCAATCTGTCGTGTCTGGTTTGTCCGCGAAAAATGAGTCGCCACCAGTTTTATTTTATTTAAAGGAAAAATTGGATAAAACCTAAAATAATGATTTTTGAACCAAAAATTCGTTTTTGGGAGTTGATTACGAGTAGGAAAAGTATTACCACCCTACAACTTCCATTAAAACGGTTACCCTATAATTAATTGTATACAAACTATTTATTTATTTTATTCATTTATTTTTACTCAAAAGAATACTAAAAATAAATAAATTATTTACATTAATAAAAGAAGGAAAAATATTTTTTTATTAATTTGGTTTGACAAAGAAAAAACCTTGCTCCTACGTATCCCCAGGTGCAATGGGGAAATCAAAACACACGTAGTTCTTGGGTAGAAAATATTTATGTGTTGATTGATTTTATTATTAATTTTACTTTATATATATACATATCAAAATAAATTAACAACATAATAGTGATAATAATAATAGTAATAATAATAATAATAATAATAATAATAATAATAATAATAATAATAATAATAATAATAACGAAAAAAAAGAGGTGAGATGTTTGTTCATAATTGTATCTTTTTATTTTTGTTTCAAAGAAAAATTAATTTTTGTTAAGAAAACAACGTAACGAAAATATAATAATAACGAAAAAAAGAGGTGAGATGTGGCGCGACGAGCGAGGATGAATTTCATCCGGCGGCAGCAACTATTAATTCTAATCTTAAGGGAAAACTATTTATTTGTTGTTATGATTTTTTTTTGTTATTTTGATAAAGACGTGATATGAGCTATAAATTCAATATTATGATATGGTGAAATTTGTTTTCTTGGTGATTGGTTTATAAACATTAATTAGTTAAATTTTTCTAGCATTTTGTGTTGCAAAGAAAACAATTTTGAGAATAAATAATCTTAGAAAAATGAAAGCTTAACACATGAGTTTATTTTTGTATAAATAGATAAAAAGAAAGAAAAAAAAACATTTTTTAAAGGGATGCAATACAAAGACTAATAAGAAGAAATTAGAGAAGTGATACCTTACTACTGAAGTAGATTCTTGCTGGAGTGATTTTTCCAAGACCAAATTCTCTACTCCTCTTTCGCCTTTTATTCTCTTTTTTTTTGTGCTCTCAAAATGTGCTCATTCTTCTACTTTTACTATCGATTATTTATAGGCCTTTCGGGTGTAGGTTACAAAAGACAAGAGAATAATTGCCAATTGATCACCATTTTATTACTATTAATCTTTTTCTTTTTGGTTTCTTTTCTTTCAATTGATTTACATTATACCGATTTTTATGTCCATCAATCCATTTCTTTTCAGTTTCTTTCATTCAATTATGTACCTTTATTTATTTGTTATTATCATTTTTTTAATTATTTTTTAATTATTTTTTTTATATATTTTTTTATATATTTTTTTTATTATTATTTTTTTAGAAAAGAGTCTGAACAGGAATTAGAGGCAAACCAAAATAGGGAATATATGTGATTGTTTAAAGTTTAAAGCCCTAATTATTTATTTTTATTTTTATATTTCTATACATTTGTTATTTTGATTTCCCTTTTTTTTTTAATAAAAAGTAAAAAATAAATAAATAGATAAATAAATAAAAAGCGGACAAAATTAGGTGTCAACACAATCCAACAAAGGGAATGATGATAAATATGACAAGAAAAACATCATCTGCTATGGGTGCAATGAACCTGGACATATTAAGTCAGAATGTCCAAATATGGAGAATGGGAAACACCAGAGGAAATATTCCAGACCCAAGAAGAAAAGTCTGATGGCTACATGGGATGATTATGTGGAATCCTCTAACGATGAACAAGCAGATTTGACTATGATGGCTCATACAAACTCTGTCTCTGGATCCAACACAGATTCTGACTCTGGAAGTGAATCAACAGATGAAGAAATTGAGGTATTTTCTGACTTTACTCGATCTAATTTAATTACTGCTATAAATGATTTGTTAAATAATAATCACAAATTGTCTTTAAAACTGAAAACACTTAGGAAAGAAAATGTAAATCTAACTGAAAAACTTAATGCTTTAAAGAATCAAAGTGTTGAATTTAAAACAGAAAATGCAACTCTGAAAAATGATATTACTGAACTTAAAAGAGAGACTGCAAATTTGAAAACTGATATTGCTGAACTTAAGGCTAAAAATCTAACTCTAAAAAGCAATCGTAGTTCAACATCAATTGAGAATACCACATGTAACTATGTTAAGCATGAACAAGTATTTCAAGATTTTCTTGCTAATGGTATGGAAATAAATAAATATGCTTCTATGATTTATGGAGTTAGTGGAAATGGTAAAGAAGGTTTAGGGTTTGAAGAAACTGGAACTGAACCTAAACCTATTCCCTCTGATATCTTGTGTACTGTTTGCTCTAAGAAAGGTCACTCCATATTATCTTGTGCCATGTGAAATACAAGGAAAGACAAGAAACCTTTCAAGACTAACGAACCAGGACCCCACAAAATTTGGGTACCTAAGAATAAAATTATCTTTGTTGCAGATGTCCTCAGCAATCAAGTTAAAAAACCAATCATGATACTTGGACAGTGGATGCTTGCCACATATGACGGGAGAAAAGTCTATGTTCCAAGAACTAACTTTGAACAAAGGAGGCACAATGACTTTTGGAGGAAAGCAAAAGGTCAGATCATTGGTCAAGGTACAGTTGGTAATGATAATTCCCCTTCTATTAAAGATTTCTTGTTTGTTAAAGGTCTTAAGCATAATTTATTAAGTATGAGTCAGTTAAGTGATAATAATTATGATATTATATTCAATCCAAAAACATGCAATGCAGTTTGTCAGAAGTATGGATCTGTACTCTTTATAGGTCAGAGGCAAAACAAAATTTATAAGATAAGTTTGTTTAGTCTAGAGAAACAAGAGGTTGAGTGTCTTATGTCAGTAAATGAAGAGAAACTAATTTGGCACAAAATATTATGTCATGCAAACCTTAGATTAATTTCAAAAATAAATAAACTTCAACTAGTTAGAGGTATACCTAAGCTTAGTTACAAAACTGAAATTATGTGTAAAGCTTGTCAAAAGGGAAAACAAACAAAAAACTCCTTTACCCCTAAGAATTCAGTCTCTACCTCAAAACCCCTTGAGCTCTTACATATAGATCTCTTTGGGCCAGTGAAAACAACCTCTCTAAGTGGAAAGAAATATGGCTTTGTTATAGTAGATGACTACACTAGGTGGACATGGGTAAAAATTTTAAGAAGTAAGGATGAATCGCACAAAGTGTTTATCACATTTTGCATACAAATATTCAATGAAAAGGGTCTTAAGATTGTAACAATTAGAAGTGATCATGGAGAAGAATTATAAAACAAGTTCTTTGAAAGTTTTTGTGATGAGAATGGAATCTCTCACAACTTCTCCTCTCCTAGAACACCTCAACAAAATGGAGTTGTAATATGGCTTTGTCATAGTAGATGATTACACTAGGTGGACATGGGTAAAAAATTTAAGAAGTAAGGATGAATCGCACAAAGTGTTTATCACATTTTGCATACAAATATTCAATGAAAAGGGTCTTAAGATTGTAACAATTAGAAGTGATCATGGAGAAGAATTTGAAAACAAGTTCTTTGAAAGTTTTTGTGATGAGAATGAAATCTCTCACAACTTCTCCTCTCCTAGAACACCTCAACAAAATGGAGTTGTAGAAAGAAATAATAGATCACTCCAGGAAATGGCCAGAACCATGTTAAATGATATGAATGTTGCAAAATACTTTTGGGCTGAAGCAATTAATACTGCATATTATATTCAAAGTAGAGTCTATATTAGATCTATATAGAATAAAAAACCATATGAATTGTGGAAAGGTAGAAAGCCTAACATCTCTTATTTTAATCAATTTGGTTGTACTTGTTATATGTTAAACACTAAGGATAAGCTTGGTAAATTTCATTCTAGATCTCAAAAGTGTATCTTCATTGGATACTCTAAAAGATCCAAGGCTTATAGAGTGTTTAATAGAGAAACTCATATTGTGGAAGAATGCCTACATGTTAAATTTGATGACAAACAGCTTGACCTTGAAAAGTCAAAGCAAGATGATGATAGTGCAGGTTTATCAGAACATGAAAAATTAGAGGATACAAGCAAATCAGAAGAATATGACAAATCTTCAAAGGATGAATCTGATCAAGTCAGAAGTAATCAAGATAAGTTAGAAGAAAGATTTGGTTGGAAGTACCAGTCATCTTATATTGAAATTCTAATCATTAGAAGTGCAAATGATCGTTTGAGGACCAGATCATCACTTAAAGATACCAGTTTGTTTGGCTTACTCTCATTAATTGAGCCTACCTCTATTGATGAAGCATTGACAGATGATGGATGGATTCTTGTAATGCAAGAAGAGTTAAAGGAATTTGAGAGGAATGATGTTTGGGATCTAGTACCTAGACCAAAGAAGAACATTATTGGAACCAAATGGGTTTTCAGAAACAAGCTAAATGAAAAAGGTGAAATGGTTAGAAACAAGGCAAGACTTGTCGCACAAGGCTACAGTCAGCAAGAGGGCATTGATTACAATGAGACATTTGCTCCAGTGGCCAGGTTAGAAGCTATTCGTATCCTACTTTCTTTTGCTGCAAATAATAACAATACATTACTTCAAATGGATGTTAAAAGTGCTTTTTAAATGGTTATATAAGTGAAAAAGTCTATGTTAAACAACGCTCAGGTTTTGAAAGTTCTGAATTTCCAAATCATTTTTTTAACTTAGAAAATCTTTATATGGTCTAAAACAAGCACCTAGGGCATGGTGTGATAGACTTAGTAACTTTTTGATTAAAATAACTTTGAAAGAGGACAAATAGATAATACACTTGTTAGAAAATCAATAGGAGATAACATTCTTATTATTCAATTTTATGTTGATGACAATATTTTTGGATCTACTAATGGCACTCTTTGTCAAGAATTTTCAAAATTGAAGCAGCTTGAATTTCAAATGAGTATGATGGGGTAACTTTAAAGTAGTTTAGTTTTACATTAGTTTATGTATTTTTTTGTACTATATTATATTCATGTTATTCAAAAAAATAAAAAAATAAAATAAAAAGACAAAGTTTCAGTTTCAAGTCTTTTTGTCTGATGAAAAAGAGGGAGAAAGATATTTGATAAAGTGGAGAGAAAATGATACTTAGACTTAGTGGGAGCTCTAAGTTAGGGGGAGTCAAAGAAATATAAAGAAAATTTGTTGTTAAAAATACAAGTTTTATCATCATCAAAAACGGGTAGATTGTAGGAACCAAGTTGATTTTATATTTAGTGTTTTGATGATAACAAATGTATTTAATGAAAATAGTATATTTGACTACAGAGAGTGTGAAAGAAGTTTTGAAGAAGATTTGTTCAAGATTTATCCGCAACAAAATATGAATAGAATCAATCTGAAGAATTTACAAACGCAATCTGAACAAAATACGAACATAATCAATATGAAGAATTTACAAACTCAATCTAAACAAAATAGAAATAGAATCAATTTGAAGAATTTACAAATTCAATTTGAACAAAATATAATTCAAAATTAAACAAGGACTGAATGGAAGCCCAAATTTTCACTATAAATAGACACTCAAGGCTGAAGGAGAAAAGCATCGAAAAGCAAAAAAGAGTAGTCTTAGAGTTCAAAGAGATAAACACTTGTTCGAGTTAGAAGTATTATCTAAGTGTTCTTTTCTTAGAGTGTGAGAGTTATTATTATTATCATCTACTTTGTTAGAAGCAACTACTCAAGTTTTATTCTTATGTATCCAACCCGACAGTGGTTTAGTTCCTTCTTCAATCTGGGGTTGTCAGGTTGTTAAGAAAAGACTTGGCTTGTAGGGTCAAGGTGGTTAGTTCCTCAAAATTTTGGGGTTGTCAAGCTTTTTGGGAAGACTGGCTTGGAGGGTCAGGTGCTTTGTAGTTCAAGGTATCTGAATTAGTGGATTCAAGCCTTCTGAATGAGGGAACTTGTTGTAGCCAAGTTAGTGGTGAACCAGGATAAATCTATGTGTCAAATTATTTATGCTTTCATTGCTTGCTGCCTTTGAATCCGATTACTTCTACTCCAAATAAGTCACCAAAATCAAACTAGTTTTTTTATTTATAATTATTTATAAATTATCTAAAAGTTGTCAACTTTGGCAAACACAATTCAATCCCCCTTCTCGTGTTTGCACCGTCAATTGACATCAGAGCTCGGTCTCAAGGCTGAGCACTTTATAGTGTTTGAGAAAAAATCCACGGGTTCAATATGTTTGGATTCAGTGAAGAAGCTACTGTAGGAAACATCAACAGACCACCTCTGTTTGATGGATAATGTTTTGAGTATTGGAAAGATAGGCTGAGAAGTTTCTATATTTCACAAGATCTTGAACTCTGGGACTTGGTGGAAGATGGTTATATTGCTCCAAAGAATACTAATGGTATTGAAATTTCATGAAAGGAGATGAATGCTGATCAGAAGGAGATGTACAAGATGCATCCTAAGTCTAGAATATTCAAGATAAATGTAATCACCATCAAGGAGTTTGACAAATGCACCAACAAAGTGACAACAAAGAGCGTTTATGATAGTCTGATTCTGATTTATGAAGGAAACAAGTAAGTTCAAGATAATATCTAAATTATAATCTGTGAATAAAACATATATTTAATGTTACTAAAACTAAAATTGATTAATCTACGAATAAATTCATAATATCTAAATTATAGTTGTACAATATAAAATAGTTATAATTGTGGAAAACAACTTCTATAAAATAGTTTTTTTTACACTATCATATAAATTAATTATATTTGCACGATATAATATTTCATGTCATTATATTTGCAGTATCCACATGAACATGATAAGTACAGAAAAACAAAAATTATTCTTTAATGTTAAGGTATAAATCTATTCATTTTAGTAAACAACAAACGAATATATCCTCACGTTCATTTTCCCCTAATCAATTTACGTATTCTTCATTCTCTTCGTACGTTCATGCCCCCCTACCTGACACACACACAAAACAAATCTCTCGTCTTCCTTCTCTCTTCAACACTAACTAACATGAAATAACTACGATTTCACAAACGTATGATCAAATCGGTCAAACACAAACAACAAATGAGATGAGTTTCAAAATCATGTTGATAGTATAATATAAATAAGAAATACGCACAAGTAATCATAATAGAACTGTATCATAACACATCATGATATATCATAACATTCAAAGAAATAATATCACATTTTAACGTCAAAATCTCTCAAGGAAAATCAATATCTCATTATAACATCAAACAATCTAGGGGAAATCATTGTCACCTTCGATACACAGTAATCACAATAGAAAAATCAAGACAATGCAATGTATGAGCTTAGACTCTACTTCTATACATTTTGGTATCACTCTAACGTTAAAGTACTTGGTTATGAGACTTGAT
The DNA here is from genome assembly GCA_037974735.1 of Cicer chorassanicum. NCBI lineage: Eukaryota > Viridiplantae > Streptophyta > Magnoliopsida > Fabales > Fabaceae > Cicer > Cicer chorassanicum. Next base: position 26,056,873 of record JBBPBP010009778.1, read on the forward strand.
ACTATGCCCACGCAAGTGGACGGACAATTCAAAACACTACAAGAAATTTACAAGACTACGACACCTAACTTGCGACAGTTGCTATAGAACCGCTTGCACTCTATCTTTGCGACAATTCCTACATCCAGTTCTGTCAACCGTCGTTGTCGCTAAAGGAAAAACAAGTTGCACCTCATCATTTTCATAAGTGATGTATTCTAATTTTCCAAGTCCGCACTGCAAAACCCTTATCACCCAAAACACCATCCCCCAAATAATCTTTTTCTCCCTCCAAATCCAGCGTTCAATTTCGTTTTCTTCAAAACCATGATTTCCAATGTCTCGCGTTCTGATTAGCTTCACTCAAATCTCTCAAAGCTCCAAAATCTCAATCTCCCCCAAATATCCTTGCTCTGTCAATTTCACTCTTATCTCTTACTACCTTTCCATTCGACCTTTGTTTGTTGGAACCTAAGGTACGATTTCCTTTCCGTTGTTATGGTTTTGATTACATTGTGCCAATCGGTGTTGATTTTTTTGCTTCGAATGGAAATTATGTGAAATAGGAGGCAAACAGTTGCATGTAGTGTTACCAAACAGTGATGTAATTTTAGTTTTCTGTGTACTGTATTGTATCTATTTCATCTTATTTTCTATTTTCTGCTATTTATATTTTCTTCTATTTATATTCTCTTTTATGTGATTTGGTATTTTCATTTGCATTGATTTATTAATTTGTGTTATATTCTATGCTATTGTGCAGTTTTTGAGTCATCGTTCTCATTTAAGTGAGGAAGATATGAAGGTCACAAACAAAATATAGGTAAAAAAGAATTTCTAAATATACTCTAAATTTTTCTTCTTCTTTTGTAAGTGTATGACCTAATGCTGTAAACTCTGCTTCAATAGCAATCTCAATGTGTTTTTATTTATTTAATAGTCAATCACATAGTTTAATGTGTTTAATAGAAAAAATAGTTATTTGATTTCTTCACAATTATTTTCTTTTCACATTTATAGTTCATCACAGTTGTTTGATTTTTTTTTTGGTTTCTTATGATTAATATTACTTGAGAATCACATGGTCTTGGATGTAAAAAAATGTTGATTATAAGACTAGTAACTTCTCCAATCTCCATGACATAATGAGTAAGAAACTGTTAAAATCAAACTTAAAGTTGGTTGATATTTCATCAAAATAATTATGTAGAATTCAAAACTAAAATCTATAGCATACATTACTATACTAGACTTGAATAAGTGCAAATTTGTAATATCGAAAAATATGTATAATTTTCTTCTCACTTGGCAAATGCGTCAATTGATAACAAAAGGGAATGTTGAATCTTGTAAGTGGTCTAATTTTAGTTTTCGTATGTCGTGTTGTTACAAGGTATCATGTTATCTTAGAAAGTTATCCTCTCACCTTGTTCTTTTTTTGAATTGTCTAAGTTGTATATATCGATTAGTATCATATATGAAACTTTCCATATGAACCTTGTTCCAAATACAAGAACGGTTATTTAGTCATCTCGCCTGCTTAAAGGATAATTACTTTGGTTTGTGATAGTGCTTTATACCTGCATAAGCTTGGAATTAATCTTATCATCTTTGAAAGTTGTCCAAGACTTGGTATATATTCTTATTTCTATTTGCAGTTTCTATCTCTCAAAATTGTTTTCCAAAACAACAAAGGATGTTCTTTACAATTGTATGCTTTACAATGAGCAACCCAATACAAATGCATCTCCAAGCACCTTTTATTTCTACTTTTGTATTTGTTACATATAGTTGTTTAAATTTTATGACTGTTTTATTTTCTTAGATAATAAAGTAAATGTGTCATATAATGAAAATATGTCCTTTAATGCAACTCAGTTCTCTCCTTCTGCTACATTTTATTTCACATTGTTTAAGGTTTCTTAGTCTTTCTTTTTTGGGTTTTCTCTCTCTTGATGTCTTAGTGTTATTTTCACTTTCTAACTTTTAACTCATCATGAATACCAATCTAGTTAGGATCAATAACCGTCAAGTTAAAATAGGGCAATACTTAAGGTTAAGCATCATTGATTAATATAACACTAATTTGGGTTACTAATTAATGAGAAGCATTGATGATTAATACAACACTAGTAGACACAACATAACTAAAGCTAAAGTTTCTTGGCATTGAGAAGAATGAAAGTGATAAGGTTTTACTCTAAGGTTTGTTAGGTGGTAATAGGAGCCTATTATTATGTTTTTTGCCCTATCTTTAATTGCTAGTTAAACTTGTGTGGCAGGTATGAAGTAGAAATATCAATCACAAGGAAGGTGGTTTGAATTGTGATTCCCTTTTTAAAAATATTAATTTCTGCTTTCAATTATACTAACTCAAGATCAATCTTGGTTACTCATGAAAATCCAGAACGCTATTGGTTAATTAAAAATAAATGAAATAGACTATTTCTACGTGATTAGTGACAGTGAGTGAGAAATAATAAAGGAAAGAGACAAGAGAATCACACAATGAGGTATCCTGGTTCACCCAAGGTGGGCTACATCCAGTCCTCACAATTTGTGAGTTTTTTTTACTAATGTGCTTCACACAAGAACAATCATTCTTACACACAATCTTCCTTGATCACTCTTGATCAATTACAACATTTACCTTTCAACCTTGAAAGGATTTTTACAGTTACTTTTCAGTCCAAAAAGGATTTTTATAAGTTACCTTTTTAAACAAAAAGGATTTTTACAAAACAGTCAAACTATCTTAAGAAATAATTTAAGTTTCAAAATGTGATAGAAGGTTATAGGATTAGAATCTACTCAACACTTGTTTGAGAATAATTATCAACAATAACTCAATAAAGAGATCCTTGAATATAGTATAAGAGAACGAGAGCTTTTTTTTGATTAAAGAGTTTTGCTTCAAGTATGATTGTTTTAATAATGAATTGATTGCTCTAAAAACTCTTGTTATTGTCTTCATCTTAATGTTTCTTTTATAGACATAATTAATGTTTGAGAAAACTCATTATAGCTGTTACTGAGCTGTTTAGAGTGATAATAGACATGTGTTCTATTTAATTTAGAATGTTCTTTCTTTGCAACAAGAACGTTCTTGATTTTTTGTTTGAATGAACACCATGACCGAGGACTTATCAGTTATCTCAGTGTTAGTTTACTGTCTTGCACGCATGCTGAGCTTTCTGCAACAGGTGCAACATCAATGTCCTTTTCATCCTTGCTGTCCTAGCTGTACTTGTTCATAGCTCATCAATCTAGAGATTGATATGGTTGTTGTTCTTAATGCTACTTTGCTTCTTTAAGCCTTTAGCTAAACTTTTGGCCTTGATCATCGTTTTTAGTAGCCTTGATATTAGTTTCACTTAAAATCTAGACTTTGGGAAATGATTTATTTCACTTCTATCCTTAAAACCAATTATCCAGAATGATCTTGATAGACCAGAATGATACTGTTGTAAAATAGAACGATAATGTTGTAAACCAAAATGATCTTGGTTTGCCCAGACTGATATTCTTATACACTAGAATGATATGTTATGCACCAGAATGATCTTAATTTTCCCAGAATGATCTTGTCATCAATTTCCAGTTTAATTAAAACATGATTTACTTTGATTGATATCATGATGTGATCATTGATTGTTGTATGAGTGTAATTGATTACCTATCTCTGAATACTACACTAAATAACAACACAATCAGAATCACGATTAGTGATTTAATTTACTTGTTTGTTTGTCTTCAATATACTTGATTTAGGATTTTGCCTCAAAAATCTCCCCCTTTTGATGATGACAAACATGTTAATTAAATTTTAATTTTGATTTTGAATTAAATATGATATTATATAGAGTGCATAAAAAAAGAGTCCCCCCCTGATTTTTTGCATCTATTAATAGATAACTTTGAGCCAAAATATATCTTCTTTATTAATGGTAAAAGAGTGTTCATACATATGGTTAAAAAAAACAATTAAAGCATAGAGGTACATAATGAGATCAAAAATACTTCCTAAACCTAATGACTATTTCTCCTTTTTCATCATAGAAAAAAGTGTTGGGAGGAATCTAGAGAGAAATTAGCTTCAAAAGGACAATGATGGAGAAGACCCATCAGAGGATGAAGAAATGGAGGGCATTGGTAGATCAGGGAAGGTTGGAGGCAAATTAGGAAGATGTGTTTCCAATCCCAGTTTGGGAGCTAGCTGAGTAGTCATGAAATCCCTTAGGATTGCATTCTCCCTATCTTGATGGACTTGCATATCTATGACAGTTTGAAGGACTGTAAAAATCTTGGGAATATCCTTACGAATTTTTGAAGTGTCATTCTCTAATTTGGAGCATTTTGGAGGACGTGGGTTTTCATCCACATGCTAAAAAGCTAGATAAGTCTAGCAAGGAGGGGGAACAACTGTAGTTTAGAAGGAAGACAAAGTGGAAAAAGCTAAGCCAACAGTAGGGAGAGTGCTGAACATTGACTGTGCTTAATGAATTGAGGAACCATAAAGATCCATATCTTGAAAAGCAAGGTATTTGTTGATGTTAAACATTGAAGATAAGGATTAAGGATTTTTGAGGGGAGATAAAGGCCAGAGCGATTTGAGATGTTCTGTCAAAACAAATTTGGGAACAAAGATAACTATGAAGAATTGGATTTTGAAGTGATTGTGGTGTTGGAATACAAAAAGCAAGAGGATTTGTAAGTGGGGTGGAGTCAGATAGAGTGGTAGTGAAAGAACAAACGTTGTGCTGAAATGGATAACATTCTTGAGGAATATTAACTTCAAAGTTATGAGTATTTTTGTTTAAGGATGTTTTTCTTTCATAGCGTTTTCTTTTGTTGGAACAAAGAGAGAAAGGTGATTGTTCTTGAGGGATGTACAAAGTTGATGGAAGTGATGAATCTTTCTTCACGTGGGAGATGTTTTTGGAAGAGAATTTGGAAATTTTGATGATGAATTTTTCATATTTGAAAGGGACATTGAAATATTTGAAAATTTTGTTGAGCACCATGCCATATGGAACAATATTCCTTTTGTAAATTCGATTGGTGGAGGGGATCATATTTTGGATGATGATATATGGAAGATTGAGTTTTTGGCATGTAGGAGGTGATAAATGACTAGGGCATCGTTGTTAGAGACATACTCGTGACTGCCACACTGGGGAAGGATTGAATGCTGACTGATATTGTTAGAAAAATAATTTCAAAATTGAGTCAAGTAATTTTATCCTGAATTAGAAAAATAATTGGTGGATAATATAGACATTCTTCACACGGTCATTTGTGTATTGGTTTTATTCATATTGAAATTATGGTAAAGGAAAGTAGTGCAAAATAACGGATTTCGTGCATTATCAAATTAGGCTTGTCTTTCCTTGCATTATCAAATTCCTCTTCTCTTGAATATGTGCACTGTCTTGACAATTTGCAATGTTTTCAAGTAAACCACTCAAAATCTTAACCATTCTGAATTTTAAAATTCCTGGTGCAAACTCTACATCCAAGCATAGGTCTCTAAACACTCTTCCCGTAACTCTTGTTGTCAAGCCATCACTGTCAAAGAGAATGACACACTCTTTCTACTCAACACATCAGCCACCAAATTGGCATTCCCATGGTTGTATTGTAAGGTGAAGTCAAAATCTTTGAGAGTCTCCATCGATCTTCTTTGACGCATGATCAATTCTTTCTGGTCGAATAAGTATTTCAAACTCTTATGGTCAATAAAAACTGTGAACATGCATCCATACAAGTAGTGTCTTTATATTTTTAATGTGAAAACCATGATATTAAGTTCCAAATCATGGGTAGGATAATTCCTTTTGTGGGTCTTCAATTAACGTGAAGCATAAGTTGCTGCCTTCTTGTGTTTCGAAAGAACACATCCCAAACCTTAGTAAGACACATCATCGTAAACTTCACACAGTTCTTCTGGTAATGGCAAAACCAACATTGGTGAGGTTGTCAACTTCTTCTTTAATAATTGAAACTTCTATTCACACTTTTCTGTTCATGCGAATGGTTGATCCTTTCTTGTAAGTTGTGTCAATGGATCCACAATCTTAGCAAAATCTTCAATAAACCTTCTATAGTATCTCGTCAATTTGACACAACTTTGTATGTCTGTGATAGTCTAAGACTGTTTCCAAGTGATCATTGTCTCAATCTTTGTTAGGTCTACAACAATCTTGTCCTTGGTTATCACATGTCCTAGGAAGTTCACTTCCTCTAGCCAAAACTCACACTTTGAAAGATTGGCATATAACTATTGCTCACGTAGAACTTCTAGAACTTGACGCAAATGCTCTTCTTTGTTCTTTGAATAAATTAGAATATCATCAATGAATCCCACAACAAACTTATCTAGAAATGGGTTGAAGATCTTATTTATGTAATCCAAGAAAATTGCTGGTGCATTGGTCACTCCTAAGGGCATGATACTCATAATGTTCGTAATAGGTTTTGAAAGTGGTTTTCTGGAATTCTTTTTCCCTTACTCGAATCTCATGGTAGCCTAACTCCAAATAAATCTTTGAAAACATTATCACTCCACTGAACTTATCCATCAGACCATCAATATGTGGCAAAGGATACTGATTCTTAATAGTCGCCTTATTAAGCTGCCTTTAACCCACAAATAAGCGCGAGCATCTGTCTTTCTTTTTTGACCAACACTTTGTCTAATAAATTTTTTTTCCGTTAAATCTTCAATTTAGTGCTTCAGCTCATTAATTCGATGGTGGCATCTGCTACGGTGAAATTAAGATAGGCCTGGTCCTTAGGTGTAGATTAATGAAGAACTCCACCTCTCTTGCTGGTGGCAACCCTGGAATGTCAGCTGGAAACACATCCAGTTATTTCTCGACAAGCACCAGGTCTTCTATGCTTACATCCATCTTTACCTAAATGTTAGCCAATGTTAGAAAATATTGAGCTTCTTTTTTAAAGGAAACTCCAAGCTTGTTAAAAGACAGATGCCTAACAACTCTTGGCTCAGGGAAAAGTACCAACTTGCGAATGCAATCCAAAATAGTGATACGACATTGAATCCATACCGAGAATGATCTCGAGTGGTTATCGGGGTAAACAAATTAAATGAACAAAAAAAATCCCTATTTTGAATAGTTACTTGGTAAATGAAATAGGAAGTATTTACATTCAAAGTTTTAACAAATGTGGAAACAACAAAATCAAAAGGCAGGGAAGACACAAATAGCTTCAAGCGATCCACACAATTCAAAGCAATGGTGGGTTGCCCCTAAATCAAAAAGTGGGGTTATGGTGTTACTTGCCCTCTCATTGACTCTTTCGATCAAGTTGTTAGGTTTATTTCTTAACAACGACTCGAAGTTAGCCGCATACTCACACACAGTCAGATTTCCCTAATAAAGCTTAAGGAAATCGTCACCCAATTTAGTTCTAGTGCTCATCAGAAAGTACTTGTCTAAAAGCTTTCTCTTGAATGACTCCCAATTCACTACCTCATGAGTTGACTCCATTAGAAGCTTTGTACTTTTTCAACAATACTCGGCACCCCCAAGTAATTGATATGTGGCATAGTTGACCGTTACTCCCATTTGGAAGTTAATCATTGCAAAGATGTTTTCCACTTTATGAATCCACTGATCTGCTTTTTCCGGACTCATATCACCCCTAAACTTCATAGTATTGTGACAGTATAAATCTAGTTGTCCTCTTAACTCTGCAACACATATCTCTTTTTCAGTCTTTTCTAGATCTCGGAGAGTTTTTGCAGGAATTTATGCCCCGACAAATGTAGGCATGTTATTCATAGCTTCAACCATTTGATCAACCCTATTAAGGTTAGCTCTAGGAGAAACATTGTTCCTTCTTGGAGGCATTGTTTCCTAGAAAACCAACTTCAATCACGAATCTCAATACCATTTAAAGAGTTCCCAAAAGACAAATTTCAGCTATATCACCACTTCAACATACAAAAACCAACAACAAAAAATTGACAGATTGTAATGACTTACCCTAACACATGATCAGATAGACTACTCCTAACCTATATGTCGATCAAATATCTAACTGAAGCTTTGATACCACAATGTAACCCCTTAATTTTTAAAAGCGCGAGTGTATTTTTTTCCCATTAAAATATCACCTCAAATGACTAAGATTGAAATCCTTTTCTCTAAAATAAAAGAAATGACCTCCACACACAACACAAGTACCCTTTGAAGCAATGTCCCTCCAAGAAGTAACCAAACCCTCTTCTTCAACCATAAAAAGACTGGTCTCATCAAAAGTCAAGCCCACCCATGAGACACGAGGCTTCCATGGAGCGAAGATCTCAAAGTAACTTTCCATCTCAAACATTGAAGACACTTGATCATCCATCAGAGAGGGAAGTTATAACTCAACATGAGAAGACACCAACCACGACACTAAAGGCCCTCGATGAATCCTAGATCCTTAAGGGGCACATATTGTCACGTAACATATTTAATTCTCAGTCTAGAAGTACGACCACCTACTCCTTAACCACTAGCCCCAAGCATCGTGTTCGTAGGGTATAGATAAATCTATCCTCTCACGAGTAATCTCTACATGAGACACTTCTTAAGCTCTACTGTTATTTGCTACAAACTTTCCCGTATAGATTTATTTTCTTGTAATGGTGTCATATTCCCATGTAGTTGGCAGAGAAAGGGGTTTGAATTATGTTTTATTTTAAAAAACATTTTAACAAGATTAAAAAAAGTAATGATAAAGGTGTAGATAACATAGAAACATAGAACAACACATCCAATTTATTCTGGTTCACCACCAACACCGTAGCTACATCCAGTCCCTTCAAATTGAAGGATTAATCCACTAATTCACCACGAACACTTGCTAGTCAAACTGACTATTTTTAAGTCTTCTCAATCTTTTATCTTAGTAAAATCAAAATGTTAAGGAATGCAACTACTACTAAGCTAGATTACAAAAAAATACGTTTAAGGGTATTTACAATGTTGTATTCTAATAAACCGTTTCTTAACACTTAGACAAAAAAAAGGATAGAGAGAAAGAGTGTAGAGACGCCTTTATTATGCTTATTGCAATGTGTTTGTTATAGTTCAATGAGGGTTGCACGTCCTTTCATAGAGATCATTAGGGTTTCTGGCTGTTGTTCAGATTGCAAGAAATCAACATGTATCACGAGGTTTCATATCAAATCTTCAGAGGTTGATTCACCATTAAACCATGTTCTGAAATAGTCCTTGTAATTGATTTTGCATATCTTGATATGGAGATAGAGAGAGCATAGGAATTATGTTATCAATTGTACCATGACCAATTATTCTTCCCTTGTGGTTTCCTCTGAATCCAACTATTGTACCATGACCAGTTATAGTTCAATGTGTCTTGAACAACAATTGTCCTTGTATTTAAAATGTTATAAGATAATATAGAATGACCTTTCTTAGAACAAACAGTACACAAAACATCAAAGTGAATATGTTTAGGTTTAGTTACTATTTCTTCAAATCCTAGACCTCTTTTTCAATTTCTACTAACACCATAAATCATAGATGCATACTTGCTTCTTTCAACATGGATATCTTTCAAGGTTTTATCTTTAAGTTCAACAGTATTAGTTTTTAGATTTGCATTTTCTGTTTTAAGTTCAGTAATATTAGTTTTTAGAGTTGCATTTTCTATTTGAATTTCAACTCTTTAATTCTTTAAAACATTAACTTTTTCAGTTAGGTTTGCATCTTTTCTTCTAAGTGTTTCCAATTTTGAAGACAATTTGTAATTCTTGTTCAAGAACTCTTTTATAGTAGTAATTAAACCAGATCGAGTTAAGGTAAAAAATACCTCAACTTCTTCATATGTTGATTCATTTCCAGAGTCAAAATTTGTGTTGGATCTAGAGGTAGAGTTGGTTTGAGCCATCAGAGCTAACTCAGCTTGCTCTTCATCATCAGAGGATTCATCAGAATTATTTGATGTAGCCATCAAACTCTCTTTCTTGGATCTGGAATCTTCCCTTTGACGTTTCCCTTTCTCCATATTTGGACATTCTGACTTGATATGTTCAGGTTCGTTGCATCCATAGCAAATGATGCTTTTTGTGTCATATTTATCATCATTTCCTCTGCTGGATTGCATGGAATATCTTTGGGGAGATTTTCCTTTCTGTTGTGCCACATCTTCTGAATTTTTCTAGATATGAAAGCCAATTCCTTTCCTCTGAGTCTCCATTCTGATCATCTGAATCATCATCCTTTGATTCTGCTATTGCCTTCAAAACTTTCTTTTGCTTGAATTTCAAAGTTATGGTTGGTTTCTTCTTCTTGAGCTCATCCTCTGCAAGCTCAATTCATGTGATCTGAGAGAGCTGGTTAATTCTTCCAGCTTAAGAGTATTCAGATCATTTGCTTCTTGAATGGTATTCATCTTGTGTCTCTACTTGCTTGTCAGACTCCTTAGTATCTTCTTCAGATGATCAACAATAGTATAACTCTTTTCAGGTACCTTTAATCTTGAGACCAAAGTCTGGAATCTGGAAAACATTGTTTCAATGTCTTCATCTTTTTCCATCTTGAACAACTCATACTTTTTGACTAGGAGGTTGGCTTTTGCTTTTTGAATTTGCGTGCTTCCTTCATTGGTCAGATTCAGGCTGTCACAAATACTCTTTGATGTCTCCTTGTTGGTGTAGTTGTCAAACTCTTAGAAGGCGATTGCATTTATCATGAATGTTCTGGATTTATGATGCATCTTGTACATCTTCTTTTGATCAAAATTCATCTTTTTTCTTAGACATTCAATAGCGTCAGTATTGTTTGGAGTAGTATAACCATCTTCCACCAAGTGCCAAAGTTCAGGATCTTGTGAAAATAAAAAACTTCTCAGCCTTTCCTTCCAGTACTCAAATATTTCTCCATCAAACAAAGGTGGTCTATTGATGTTTCCTCCAATAGCTTCTTCATTGAATCCAGACATGTTGAACCCTTGGATCTTTTCTCAAACATTGTGTAGTGCTTAGCTTTGAGACCGATCCCTAATACCAATTGAAGGTGCAAACACGAGAAGGGGGGTTGAATTGTGTTTGACAAAGTTCATAATTTTTTAATAATTTATAAAAAAAACTGGTTTGGTTTTGGTGACTTACTTGATGTAGAAGCAATCAGATTCAGAGGCAGCAAACAATGAAAGCATAAATAATTTGACATAGATTTATCCTTGTTCACTACTAACTTGGCTATATCCAGTCCCCTCATTTAGAAGGCTTTAATCCACTCATTTGAATACCTTGAATTACAAAGCACCTGACCCTCCAAGCCTATCTTCCCAAAAAGCGTGATAACCCCAGACTTTTGAGGAACTAACTACTTTGACCCTACAAGCCAAGTGTTCTCCTAATAACCTAACAACCGCAGATTGATGAAGGAACTAAACCACTATCGGATTGGATACAAAAGAGTGGAACTTTACGTGTTTGCTTCTAACAATGTTGATAATAATAATAACTCTCATACTGTAAGAAAAAACACTTACTTAATATTTCTTACTTGAATAAGTGTTTTTCTATATGAGCTCTAAAATTTAACTTTGGAATTTGGAGCTTTGAGTTCTTCTCCTCTTTTCTGATTTTCCATGATCTTATTCTTCAGCCTTGAGTATTTATTTATAGTTAAAATAAGGGCTTCACTTTAGTCCTTGTTTAATTCTGAATTGTATCTTCATTCCTAGATTGGTCAACAGTGATCTTATTCAAAAATAGCTATGAACAAGATACTTTTTGATAATATGTTTTTTAGCCAAAATATTTATTTTTGAGTCAAACCTGAGCAGTTCTTCTATAATTATTCTATTTTTATTTTGTTTAGATTGAGTTTATAAATTCTCCAGGTTGATACAGTTCAGATTTTGTTGTAGAAAAATCTTGTTCAAATCTTCTTTAAATCTTGACCATATCTTCTTTTCAACTTGGTCAAAGATTTTCTTCCATTTATAAATCTGAATCAACTCTTATTTTAGATGTTCTTCAAATGTAAATTTGAATCAAATCTTATTTTAGATTTTCTTCAATTATAAATTTGAATTAAATCTTATTTTAGATTTTCTTCAATTATAAATTTGAATCAAATCTTATTTTAGGTTTTCTTCAATTATAAATCTAAATCAAATCTTATTTTAGATTTTATTCAATCTACACGAATCTTCTTTCATACTCCGTGAAGTCAAATATATTTTTATCTTAACATACTTTTGTTATCATCAAAACTCTAAGTATAAAACCAACTTGGTTCCAACATGACTTTCGGAGGAAAATTACGTAGATCTTGGAGCAACAACAATAGGAACATTGAAGGAGAGTATCTCAATCTATGGAATGAGCACAGGGAACTACAATGGTGTTGATGGTGCAATCACTGGAAGTTCGAGATGAACACCACTAGAGGGAGATGGGTCTTCCCTTGATAAGCCATCTGACGTGATTGCCAATAGCTTTCTGGACCAATTGTTTTGGGCTTTCTAAAGCTGCAGAATCCATAGATAGAGGATCTTAGTTGTATGTTTGAAAGCCACAGAATTTTTGGAGGCCAACTTCTTAGAGCGTTGACTTTCATCATAGCATAGACTATTAACTGAGTCAGACAATCAGATGCTTGATGCGATAATCGGAGGTACACAATAACTTTCTTGTCAAGGTTATCAGAGGTAGAAGGATCAAATGCTTGTTGTGATTATCAGAGAAAGACTGATCAGAGCATTGATTGTATTAGATAATATCATAAGAGGTGTGTTCACTATACTTAGAATGCAGAGAATAGGTTGGAGTCTTGGTGTCGGTTAACATGGACCAAAAGATCATAGGATGTAGCGTGAACTCATATAGAATAACCTGATCTGGAACCTGCACACTCAAATAAAACATAAGTCCTTTAAACAAGTTAGGGTTATAATACTTCAAACCAACTTGGTTCCAACAATCTCAACCTTTGGAATGATCATAGGAAATACAATGGTGTTTAGGGAGTAACCAATGATTGTTCCAGATGAAAAAAATTAGAGGGAGATGTGTAAGACCCTTAGTTTTAAATTTTAATTTATGCAATTTTAGTATATTTGTGGTGTTGAATTCTAAGGCTTTTAGCCAATTTTAATGGTATTTTGTTATTTGGCGAGAAATAATTTAATTACGTTGCGAAAAATTTATTACTGGACTATTTTGTTAAAAATATCTCTAATTGCAAAAAAATTTACTTGTCAATTGAGTTGCAATGAGAATAGATATTTTTATCAAAATAGTTTGAGATGTGAGTGAATTGATGTGTGTAAGAATATTTAGATATTTATTGATTTGGTTTAATTATAATATATATATATATATATATA
>JBBPBP010009778.1:26070524-26086155 GCA_037974735.1 Cicer chorassanicum
TATATGTTAATATATAATATATATGTATATATGTTAGTAAAGTTATATATATATATATATATTATTACATTAGTAGTATATATATTGTGGCACGTGAGGCCAGGGGAGGAAAAAATGGAAACAGAGAGAAAACACACCAGCCTCGCGAGTTATCTTCCTTTCTCCAGTTTTTGAAAAAAAAAATCAAAACCCATCAATTCAAAACCTCCATTTTCACATCTAAGCTCCATCTCGCAAAGTGACAGAAGGGAAAGTTGCTCACCTCCACGCTGCGGTGCTAGTGAGCTAACTTTGGAAGCGGCGTGCGAACAAAATATTATACCGGAATTTATCGCGGTACCGTAATCGGTTGTTTAAGCTATCGTTAAGGTAAGGGCTCCTTCCAAACTTTTAGTTTGCATTTAGGATATTATATGTGATTTTATGGAAAAGAAATTTGGTGTATTTGATGTGTAAAATGGTGAGAATGAATTTAATTCGTTTATGCGGGAATTAGCGGAATTTAAAATTGACGCGGTTGAGATGTAGTTTGATGTGAAAAGTGTGCGATTTGCTGAGATTGAATTAATGTGATTAATGTGATTAATGTTGTCGATTTTGTTAGTAATGGTTAACAAAAAAAAGAAATGAGTTATTTTCAAATAAATGAGTTTGAACTAAAGTTGAAATTTTAAAAAGAAAAAGTTAGAGTATTTTATTAACTCAAAATTTTGGTGCTTTAATAGTCGAGTGTGCGTACGTGTGATTTGGACAATATTTGTTTTAGTTAATTTTAACTAAATAATGTAGATTATTTGGTTGTAAAAGTTTGATGTGTGAAAAAGATATAATTTTAGAATTTTGTTGAGGTTGGATAAACTTTAGTTGTGAACAAATTGTTACAAATATTTATGTTTATGTAGTTAGCTCCTCGAGTCTCGAAAATGAATCGAGGCTGTTGGCACCGAGTTAGCGGTGGGGAGAACTCTGAGATATTAATGTTGTTGTGGTGATTCATGTTTGGTGTGATTGATGTGTTCATAATTAATATTATGAATTTTGAGATGTATTTTATGTGTAGATTGGAGGAAAATAAATTTAATGTGTTTATGGGTGAAATTGTGGAAGTTGAATTTAATGTGTTTGAAATGTGGAGTTGTGAACACGGATGAGTCACGATTAAACTTGCCATGAAATTTTGGAAGTCGAATTGATTGAATTTGTCGTGTTTGATGTGTGGATTTGCAGAAAATGAATTTAAGGTGTTTTATGTGAAATTGTTTTGATGTGTTTGAGGAGTGATTTGAGGAAATAAATTTGGTGCAAATGCATGTTTTCAATTATGGAAATTAATGGGTGTATTGTGGTTGAAATATGACGAGTTTTGAAAATGAGTAATTTGTAGTGATTTGGAGTGGATTTGTGGAATTTGGATTGTTGTATTTAATGTGGTTTGTAGATTGAATTTGATGTGGATTTGTTGGATTATGAATAAATATGTCTGAGTATGCTTTGTGAAAAGTTTTGAAAAATCATTAGTGTTAAATGAGTATTAAAAAAGGGGAATCTTTTAATAGCTGCATTTACTTAATGGTTGTGGTGAAAAGAGTTAGAGTATGCTCATGCATTTCATAGTACATGGTGACCGCGATGGGCCATAGTGATAGTGGTAACCGTGATGGGCCACGAGATGATGCCATGTGAATAGTTGGTTCATCTTATCCTTGCGGAGATTTTTGCGTCGTGCTGATCTGTGAGAGATTGCACTCTTGTAAGTCGTGCTGATCTGTGAGCGATTGCACGCATAGAAAATTAGTACTGGTCTGTGAGAGGCTATACGATAGTAAATTGTGCTGATCCGTGAGAGATTGCACCTTGATAATTAGTACTGGTCTGTGAGAGACTGTACAATTATGATTTACGCCCTTTCGAGGAGAGTGTTGGTTTGGAATTCCGGAATCATGTGCATTGACATATACGCATTTCATTAGGGTGCTTGGCACGCGAGTCATGTTTGATATACTGTGATGGTTGTATATACATACTTGATTGTGGTTTGTAATTGTGCCGTATTTGAGGAGGGTTATTGATTGACCTTATGTGGTAAGCGTTGAATGATATCGAAACATTTTCACAGTTGTATTTGGATACAAGGATGCTTTATTCGAATATGACAGTGCAGTTTGTTAAAAACTTCATTTTTCAACTTGGATTATGCATGTGTGGCATATGAAAACCCTTTCTAGATATATGCTAAGTTGAAAGGTTATTTTGTGCATTTAAAATTTAAATGCTATGTGATGTTTGTTAATTTCGGTTGGTGACCTTTACAATTATTGTGGAAATATGGGCTTTGCCCTCAGATGAGAATCAGGATCGTCCTACCAGTTAGCACTCTGGAGATGGGAACGGAGTTAGACTTACTTGACCACTGCTGTGTCAGAAGGATTTCTGCGGGGCTCATGGAGATCACTTGGGTTATAGTTTTTTTTTTTTGTAGCATGATTAGATTAGATGGCTGTATAGGGGCAAGATGGCTGTATAGGGGCTAGATGTCTATCTGTTGTGGTTATATTTATTTCATTCTGGAAGATTGTACCTATACCATATATTGTCAGCCTAACTTTGATTTTGATGGGTCCTTGTACCACTTTTTGACGTGACGTGGGGAAGTTAAAATTCTTGGGGCAGTGTCTGCCGAGAATACCCCAGGGGTATGAGCTACGTTGGATAGGTCTCATAGCCTCGGTGTATTTTTCTGGTTTAAATACTTTGGATTTTCATTTCAAAACCGTTTCCGCTGTGTTTGTAATTATTGTTAACTTTTGTCGTTGTGATACGACTTAAATATTTTATCCAAAGGTATTTATCTCTTTATTATCAATTTGAATTTGTTTTAAAAAAAAAAGAAAAAAATCGGGCTGTTACAAGATGGATCTTCACTTGATGGACATTCTAATTTGGCTGTTTGTAGCTTTCTAGAATGATTGTTATGAGCTTTCTAAAGCTGCATGACCTAAAGATAGAGTATTCCATGCGCCATGTTGTCCTTTATCCAATTATTTGATAAAAGATAGGATTTTGTTCCACTGGTTTGAAACTTCATTAGGATCCAAACTCTGAGGGAATCATTCCTTGTGAATCATGGTGATTTTGGAAATAAGAGATGTGATGAATGAATCATGTTTTGGGATGCAAGAGGGAATGAAAGGATGGAAGTGGGCTAGTTCTAGAGGGATGGAATTGACTGATTAGGGTGAGGTGGAGGTGAGGTAGGAGCAAAAGAATCATCTGAAGATGTTTTTGAGACAAGTCAATAATTGTTTTAGCTGCTATCTCAACCGCTTGGTGAATAGGATTCACAAGCGCAGGTGATGTGCAAGGGTAGGTGTAGTTGGATTGGTAGTATAGGTAGGTGTTTGTGGAGGGTTAGTGCGAGTAAAGGATGGTGTTGGGGTTGGAAATTGAGTGTTAAGTGGGTAGGGATGTGATTTGTATATAAGGGCTGAAAAATGTTCTGCTAGGGTTGCCTCAAATATTTCATATGTGTTATCTTTATCATAGTCAAAGTCAATAGGTGAGAATGTAAGAGGAGTAGGGTTAGAGGAAGGTGCAGTTAAGTTTGGGTTTTGGGTAGAAGGTGTAGAGGTTTTTGGTTTTGGCAAATCCTTACCCCTTTCATTACCAATTTAATTAGAGAAAATAGTGTTCTCAAAGATGGATGTTACCTTCTGTTTCTTTGGCGTGTGCATCTTCTTCTACACTTATGGTAGTTGTCTTGACTGCACTTTTCCTTTTCTTCTCAAACACTTGAGATGCGTTAGGCAAAGGGAAGCATATTGTTGCCATCATTTGGCAAGAATGATACATCATGAGGTATTCCAAAACAACCTCTTTATTATCTTCTTCAAAAATGGGACCACACGAATCTCCAACATGTAAAGGAGTGTCTAGAGACCCACTTGGTTGACTAAAGATTCTTTTGACTTCACCAATTGGCCTTATACATTCCTTGGTAGAGATGAGTCACATCTTGATGACATTAGAAATGTTGAACACTAGTGTAGAGGATGATACCAGGTGTTTTTCTTGAGCTTTTCCTCTTACTTTCTCTAATGCCTGAATAAGAGGAATACTTATCAACACAACAGTGATGAGCCGAGGGCACTAAATGGGTTTGATCTTTCTTGAACTAGAGTTGATAATACAAGACCTCATGTGTTCTATTATTAGGTTGGGAAGATTTGTTTTGATCCTCTAGCATATGTTCTGTTGGAACCAAGTTGGTTTGATACATAGAGTTTCGATGATAAGAAAAGTATTTTATGAGAACAATATACTTGACTTCCAAGAGTATGAAAGAAGATTCGTGTTTTTGAAGACAATCTAAAATAAGATTTGACTCAGATTTAAAATTGAAGAAAATTAAAAATATTATTTGATTCAAATTTATAATTGAAAAAAAATCTAAAATAAGATTTCATTCAGATTTATAATTGAAGAAAATCTTTGACCAAGTTGAAAAGAAGATATGGGCAAAATTTGAAGAAGATTTGGTCAAGATTTATCTACAACAAAATACGAACATAATCAATTTGAAGAATTTACAAACTCAATCTACAACAAAATATGAACAGAGTCAATTTGAAGAATTCACAAACTCAATCTGAACAAAATACGAACATAATCAATCTGAAAAATTTACAAACTCAATCTAAACAGATTATGAATAGAATAAATCCATAAGACCTCCTCATATTGGATTCAGAAATAAAGAATTGGCTAAAAAACATATTATTAAAAAGCATCTTGTTCAAAACTATTTTTGAATCAAATCAATGTTGACCAAGCTAGGAATAAAGATACAAATCAAAATTAAACAAGGACTAAATTGAAGCCCTAATTTTATCTATAAATAGATACTCAAGGCTGAAAAAGAAGATCATTGAAATAATTTCTATGTGTTTTCTTACAGTGTTAATGTTATTTTGAAATAAGCTTTTGAAGCAAATACTTAAAGTTCCAATCTTTTGTATCAAACTCGATAGTGTTTTAGTTTCTTCTTCAATCTGGGGTTGTTAGGTTGTTAGGAGAAGACTTGGCTTGTAGGGTCAAGGTGGTTAGTTCCTCAAAAGTTTGGGGTTGTCATGCTATTTTGGAAGACTGGCTTGGAAGGCCAAGTGCTTTGTAATTCAAGGTATTTGAATTAGTGGATTAAAGTCTTCTCAATGAGGGGATTGGACGTAGCCAAGTTAGTGGTGAACCAGGATAAGTCTAAGTAATTCATAATAACCAACCAAGCTTCATCCAATTATCCAAAAGTTATCAACTTTGTCAAACACAATTCAACCCTCTTCTCGTGTTTGCACCTTCAATTGGTATCAGAGCTCAATCTCAAGGTTGAGCACTTTATAGTGCTTGAAGAAAGTTCTAAGGCTTCAACATGTCTAGATTTAGTGAATCAATAGATGAAGAAATTGAGGTATTGTTTTGACTTAACTATATCTGATTTAATTACTGCTATAAATTATTTTTTAAATAAGAATAACAAATAATCGTTAAAACTAAAAACACTTAGGAAACGAAATGCAAACCTAACAAATTGTTTCTTTTTTAATGTTTTAACTGAAAACTGATATTATTGACCTTAAAATAGAAATTGCAACTTTGACAACTTATATTATTGAATTCAAAACAAAAAAAATGCAAATAGGAAAACTGATATTGTTTAATTTAAAGATAAAACCTTGAAAGATTCCATGTTGAAAATACCACATGTAATTCTGATAAGCATCAAGAAGTATTCCAAGATTTTCTAGCTAATGGTATGGAAAGAATCAAGTATGCATCTATGATTTACGGCGTTAGTAGCAATGGTAAAAGAGGTCTAGAATTTGAAGAAACAATAACTGAACCTAAACTTATTCACTCTGATGTTTTTTGTATTGTTTATTCTAAGAAAGATCACTCTAAATTATCTTGTCCCATGTTAAATACAAAGAAAGACAACCTTTCAAGACTAACAAACCAGGACCCAGTTAGATTTGGGTACCAAATGACAAAATTGTTTATGTTGCAGATGTTCTAAGCAACAAAGTTGAAACACCAATCATGTATTTGGTAAGTGGACGCTAGCAACTTATGAAGGGAAAAAGGTCTATGATCCAAGACCAAACTCTAGGGGAATAAGGATTGGTTAGCACAATACCTATCAGAATCAGAACCAGCTGATGATCCGTAACTGTTAGAAAAAGAAGGACCATATGATAAACTAGAAATATTAGAAAAATATGGAGTATCAACATATTCAAAACTGGAAGAGAAATCACACATGTCAATAGAATAGGAACTACCAGAAGAATCAGAATTACCATCAGTTCCAAAGTTCCTTGAGGAACCTGATACATCAGCAGAAACAAAAGTGTTAGATGAACAATCAAAATCAAGAGACTTTCTTGAACACTCCAATCAAATTCATCAAGACTACAAACATGGATGGGAGATCAAATCCCTTTATCCAGAACCTCTAATGAAAGAATATGCAAATTCAGAATCTGAAAACCAAAAAAGAAAAACTAAGAGGGTTTTCAGAGTGAAACTGAAATTGTTGAAATATAGGTGATATCGTTCTTAAAATTTAATTATTGTATTATATTATGTTTACTGTGATAACAAGAAGCTAGATCTTAAAAGTCAAAGCTAGATAAGTATTTTGCAGGTTCTCAAAAATTTAGAAGAACCATGAGAATCACAAAATCTCAATATTTGAGCAAAAGCATAATACAATTTTGTTTCTTCCGAAACAAGCATAAACCACAAGAAGCAAAACTTGTGTTTGGGGCTATATTGTTTCATTCTTAAATTATCTAATTTATATTATATTATATTACAAACAACTTGACCTTGAAAAGTCAAAGTAAGTTGATGACGATGCCAATTTACTAGAACCATAGGAAGCAGAAGCAAGCAAACTAGAATAACCTAAAAAATTAGAGGATAGAAGCAAATCATCAGAAGATGAATCTGACCAAGCCAGAAGTAGCCAAGATAAATCAAAAGGCAAATCTGGATGGAAGTACAAGTCATGTCATCATGGAACACTATTCATTGGAAATGCAAATGATGGATGGATTCTTGCAATGCAAGAAGAGTTAAATGAATTTATGAGGAATGATGTTTGGGATTAGTACCTAGACCAAAGAAGAACATCATATGAACCAAGTGGGTTTTTAGAACCAAGCTGGAAAAAAAAATGAAGTGGTTAGAAACAAGATAAGACTTGTTCCACAAGGCTACAATAAGCAAAAATGGAACTGCTCTAGTGACAAAGTTAGACTCTACTCGTATCCTAGTTTCTTTTGCGGCAAATGATAAAATTACATGATTTCAAATGGATGTTAAAAGTGATTTTTAAAATGGTTATATGAGCGATGAAGTCTATGTTAAACAACTCTAATGTTTTGAAAGCGCTGAATTTCCAAATCCTGTTTTTAAACATAGGAAATCTTTTTATGGTCTAAAACAGGCACCTTGGGCATGGTTTGATAGACATAGTAGTTTCTTGCTTAAAAAATAACTTTGAAAGAAGACAAGTAGATAATACAGTTTTTAGAAAATCAATAGGAGACAACATTCCTATGGCTACACCAATGCCCTTACCTGTTCACTTAAAAACAAATTATTTCAGGCTAAAAAGTTGACCACAACCTATAGAGGAATGATATGATCCCTACTTTATGTTACCGCTTCCATACCTAACATCATGTTTAGTGTATGTGTATGTGAAAGATTACAAGCTGACCCTATGGAATCACATTTTAACTACTATTAAGAGAATTCTTAGATACCTAAAAGGAACTACCAACTGTTCCTTGTTCTACAAGAAATCTCCTAAGTACAAACTAAGTGGATATTATGATTATGATTATGCTGGAGATAAACTTGAGAGATACAGCACTAGTGGCAACTGCACATTTCTAGCAGCTTAATATCTTAGTCAAGTAAGAGACAAAGCACCATTGCCATGGTCAACGTATTATCTTTCTAGATGACTGATGTTGTGATAATTTCAAAATAGTCTAGCTTTACATTAGCTTTTATTAGTTTATATATTTTCTTGTAATACGTTATATTCGTGTTATTAAAAAAAAAAGAGCAAGTTTTACTTTCAAGGCTTATTGTCTGATGACAAAAGGGTAAGAAAGATATTTGATAAAGTGGGAAGAAAAGAGAAAAGGATACTTAGACTTAGGGGGAGCCCTAAGTTAGGGGGAGTCAAAGAAATATAAAGAAAAGTTGTTATAAAAAATGAAAGTTTTGTCATAATCAAAAAGGGGGAGATTGTTGGAACAAAGTGTGTTTTATACATAGTGTTTTGATGATAATAAAAGTATTTTATGTGAAAAGTATATTTGACTTCACAGACTATGAAAGAAGATTTGTGTTTTTCACAACAATCTAAAATAAGATTTGATACAGATTTATAATTGAAGAAAATCTAAAATAAGATTGGATTCAGATTTATAATTGAGGAAAATCTAAAGTAAGATTTGATTCAGATTTATAATTGAAGAAAATCTAAAATAAGATTTGATTGAAATTTATAATTGAAGAAAATCTAAAATAAGATTTGATTCAAATTTATAATTGAAGAAAATCTAAAATAAGATTTGATTCAGATTTGATTCATATTGATAATTGAAGAAAGTCTTTGACCAAGTTTGAAAGAAGATAAGATCAAGATTTGAAGAAGATTTGATCAAGATTTATCTACAACAAATACAAACATAATCAATTTGAAGAATTTACAAACTTAATCTAGAACAAAATTTGAATAGAATCAATATGAAGAATTTTCAAACTCAATCTAAACAAAATACGAACATAATAAATTTGATGAATTTACAAACTCAATCTGAACAAAATACGAACGTAATCAATTTGAAGAATTTACAAACTTAATCTAGAACAAAATATGAATAGAATCAACATGAAGAATTTGCAAACTCAATCTAAACAAAATACGAACATAATCAATATGATGAATTTACAATCTCAATTTGAACAAAATATGAACATAATCAATCTAGAAGATCCGCTCATATTGGATTCATAAATAAAGAATTGGCTAAAGAACACATTATCAAAAAGCTTATTGTTTAGAACTATTTTTGTATAATATCATTGTTGACCAAGCTAGAAATGAAGATACAATTGAGAATTAAATAAGGACTAAATTAAAGCCCAAATTTTATCTATAAATAGATACTCAAGGTTGAAGAAGAATATCATCGAAAATCAGAAAAGAGGAGAAGAACTCAAACCTCAAAATTCCAAAGTTATTTTTAGAGTTCATAGAGACAAACACTTGTTCACTTCAGAAGTATTTCCTAAGTGTTTTTCTTAGAGTGTTAGAGTTATTTTGAAATCAGCTTAGTTAGAAGCAAATACTTAAAGTTCCAATCTTTTGTATCCAACCCGATAGTGGTTTAGTCCTTCTTCAATCTGGGGTTGTCAGGCTGTTAGTAGAACACTTGGCTTGTGGGGTCAAGGTGGTTAGTTCCTCAAAAGTCTCGGGTTGTTAGGCTGTTTTGGAAGACTTGCTTGAAGGTTTAGGTGCTTTGTAATTCAAGGTATTAAAGTTAGTGGATTAAAGCCTTCGCAATAAGGAGACTGAATTAAAGATTTCAATTATTTATGCTTTCATTATTTGCTGCCTCTAAATCTGATTGCTTCTTATCTAAGTAATTCATAAAAACCAACGAACCTTCATCAACTTATTAAAAATTATCATCTTTTTTAAACAAAATTCAACATCTCCTTCTCATGTTTGCACCTTCATGTTCCACAACAAACCCTTGTGATCTTTACTAACATGGTCTATAGACCCACCTTTAAGTACCACACACCCCTTCAAAATCTTAAAGTGTACCCTATATTTGGGTTTTAAAGGAACTGACTTGGAGTTTACTTTTGGGTCTTCCAATAGCCCTTTGTTGATTTTGAAGGAGCCAACTCTTGATCTAGGTTAAAGTACTCAGACGAACTAATACCAGCAAAATCTTCAATAAAATTGAACCCGTTTTCATCGAGGTTTGCGAAATTTACTTGGAGTTCTTGGAGGATATCTAGTTAATCAAGATTGCAAGTAATTGCGTGAACGTAAGACATGTTATTGAGTGTAGAGCAAAAGTTAGAGCTTTAAGCCATTTTAATGCATGAGAGATTCAGAGAGTTTCAAAGGTTTGAAAGAGAGAGAGCAAAGGTTTAGGAAATATGCGAGAGTGGTGAGTGATGGTGATTTTTTATTAAAAAAATGTTTAAGTTTCTAAAATTGAAAACTAACTACCGTTCACGCGTTGTCATGAATAAACAACAGTTTTTAAAAAATCACATACTGTACCTATCTTACAAGAAAATTCATTGTAATATAATTAATTGAATTTTAATTCACCAGAGGCACAAAACAAATTCAATTTTATCAGAGGTAGAGCATATATATTTAACCATGTACTCTATTTTACTAGAGGCAAAAACATACAAGGACTTCATCATCATTCCTTTACAAATAGAATGTTTAGATTTTTCTTTATAAAATTAAATTCTGTCCTGAACAAGGGTTTTTGTAAAAACATATGCCCACTTATGACAAGTGTCAACAAATTTAATATCTAAAATACCCTTTATGGACATAGTCCCTTATAGATGATATTTTATCTCTATATGTGTTTCCTTCGAATTTAAAATAGAATTTTTGATTAAACATATAGCTGAAGTATTACCACAGAAGATAGGAATGCAACTCTCATTGATTTTTAAATCTTCTAATTGATATTTCATCCCCAACAGCCGAGGTTGAAATATTTTCTACTTTTGGTGTAGATACATTAATAGTCCCTTGTCTTTTACTTGAGCAGAAAATTAGATTCTCATGAAGTAATGTACAATTTCTACTGGTGCTTTTCCTTTCTAGCTTGTCTTCAGCATCATCAGCACCACAAAAGCCTACTAACCTATACTCAAAGGATGACTTATAACATATACCATGATTAGTAGTACCTTTTAGATATCTAAAGATCCTCTTAAGAATTGTTAAGTTGGATTCTTTATGATCTGGCTGAAATCCTGCACACACAACAAAATATCAGGTCTAGAGGTATTTAAGTAAAGAAGATAGCCAATCATATGTCTGTATACCTTCTGATCTACCTTTTTACTTGATTCATACTTATCAAGACAACATGTTGGATGCATAGGTGTAGACATAGGCTTTCATTCATCCATTTTAAATTTCTCAAGTAGTTCTCTTTGTATATTTGATCTAAAGAATGCATACACCATCTGGGCTTTGATGAATTTGGACTCCAAGATAGTATTCCTGTCATGCTCATCTCAAATTCATTCTACATTAACTTAGAAAATCATTGACAGAGTTTGCCATTAATAGAACAAAAAATTATACCATCAACATATATTTGGACAATGAGAAGGTAATTCTTAGACGATTTTGGAAATGAAGTAGTGTCAACCTAGCCTCTTTGAAAATCATTTTTTAATAACACAAAAACTTAGTTTTTCATACCAACTTCTTGGAGCCTGTCTCAGTCCATCCAAGATTTCTTCAATTTGGAAACATAGTCTGGAAACTCATTATCTTCAAAGCCATGAGGTTGTTTTACATACACTTCTTCATTTATATAATCCTTTAGGAGTGCACTTTTCACATCCATTTGATGTAAAATGGTTTTGTTAGATATTGCAAATGAAAGTAAAATTCTGATTACATCTATTTTTGTCACAAGGGCAAAAGTTTCAGTGTAATCAATATCTTTCTGCTAACTGTATTCTTGAGCTAGAAGTCTAGCCTTGTTTCTAATTAATTCTCCTTTCTCATTCAGTTTGTTTCTAAAAACCAACTTGGTTTAAATTGACTTATTTTCTTTAGGCTTGGGTACAAGGTCCCATACATTATATCTTTTTAATTGACTCAATTCTTCTTGCATGGTGTAATCCATCCACGATTTGATAGAGCTTCTTATATTGTTATAGGTTCTATTTCAGACAAAAGTCCAAACATATATGTTTTTTTAAATGTAGAACAGTTTTTTAGAGGATCATTTATATCTCCTATAATCAGATAGTTTGGATGTGAAGATTTGTATTTCCATCCAATTTTGGGTTCTTGATGACTTTGATTTGTAGATAGCTCATTATTCCTTGTCCTTGTATTGGCATGTTCATCTTTTTATTCATTAGAAGTTGATTTTGCTGATTCTTCTGATATCTCTAGTTCCTCTATTATTTATGAATTTGCATCTAGCTTTGACTTTTTATGGTCAAACTTTTTGTAATCAAACATGACATAAATTGATTCCTCTACAATAAATGTTTCTCTATTGTATACTCAATTGGCTTTAGACCTTTCAGAGTATCCCAAAAAGGTGCTCTTTTGAAATCATGAATCAAACTTTCCAAGATTCTCTTTAATATTCTAACTATATCATATGCAAGCTAATTGATGAAAGTATGAAAAGTTGAGTTTTGTTCTTTTCCATATTAAAGGGACAAGAATCACAAGAAAGGGGGGTTTGAATTGTGTTCCTATATTAATACCTTTTTGCGTGGCTAAACTAGAGCAAAGGGATTAGAACAAATAACTAAAAATAAAATGTAAAGAACACATATTTATATTGGTTCACCGCTAACGCAGTATCTACGTCTAGTCCTCCTTCCACTTGAAGGAGATTAATCCACTAAATCATCACTAAAACCTGAACACCTTCCTAGCGACAATGACTTGTGTTCAATCTCCTCACCTCCAACATAATACTGTCAAGTTGTTGTGGAAAGGCAACCACTACCCGGCTTGGGTACAAAGTTCAATCAACGTATTCTCAACTTTTAGCTTAGTACCATCAAGTCGTTGATGGAACAACCACTATCGGGATAGGTTACAACGGGTTTGTTTAGGTTTTTTAATAACTATTCTCAAGAATATGTTTACAAGTAAACTCATAATTTTAGAACTCAAAATAAGATAATTATGAAGAGCGGCTATATATTACAATTCTGTTGTTATTCTGTATTGTTGTTTTTTTTTCAAGGAGGCAACACGTCCTTATATTTATCCTTTAAGGGTTTTTGGCCTTTGACCCGATTGCACAAAATCAACTTGTAAACTCCATTGGAAGTCTTTCTAAATCCGTATAAGTTCTTTCAACAAATTTGAAGCGAATCCATATAAGATATTCTGCTTATCATGACTTAAATCATAAGTAGTAAATGATGCATTAAGCAGAGGATATGATAGGCAGAGTATACATAATTAGAACGTGTTTCATAGACCATCATCAAACAAAACAGTTAAGGGTGATTAGTCAAGGATGCGTCAAGCTTTGTCTTCTTGGAGCAATGGCTTTTCAAATCATTGACTATCATTAGAGCATTTGAGTTCTTCATAGCGTTGAATTTTCTTCAGAGTGCTGACTTTCTTTAGAGGTTACATACCAGACAGGAGTCAAATGATTGGTGATTGTTAGTGGCAGAGGAAATTACTTGCTTGTCACGCTTATCAGAAGTATAGGCAATCACTTGTTAGTCATGTTATTCAGTGGGAGAGGCAGTCACTTGCTTGTTGTAGTCTTCAGAGGCAGACGAAATAGAACGTGGTTGAATTCATCAGAGGTAGTTGAAATAGAACATAGCTGCATCACAAGAGGCAACTGAGCCAGAGAATCGTTTGCAACACCAGAGTCAACCAAAGTTTGCTTGCATTATCAGAGTCAACACCAAAGGCGTATGACAGAGCAAGTGCACCAGACTTGATGTAGTGCAAAACGGTTGTTTTGGTTTCCTTTGTCTTGGTCCGGCCAGCAGAAGATATATCCGATCACTAAAGGATATAACAGAATATCCTACAAATTAACTTGTTTTAGGAACTACACACTTAATTGAAATATTGGTGCATTAAATTAATATGAGTATGTCTAATTCCTTTGGTTCTTCAAAACTAATTCCTTGTTTATTGTTGCTACTTACACCATAGATGATACAGGCTTTCTTGCTTTTTTCTATGTTGTTTGCAAGAAATTCTTGAAACGCTTTTTCATACTTTTCATATTTACAAACACTATCCTTTAAGGTTTTTAAATCATTTTCTTTTAGAGTTAGATTTTCTCTTTTTAGGTTGTCAAAATCTTTTTCAAGAGAACAATATTTATTTTTCTAGATGACATGAGCTTTTCTAAGGTTTTTTAGTTTTGAAGAACTTTTATGATTTTTGTTTAGAAACTCTATTAACATAGCTATAAGATCATTTCAAGATAGATCAGATAATACCACAATTTCTTCATCAAGAGACTCACATTCAGAATCAGATTCATAGCGAGCATCTTCCATCAGGGCCTTATTTGCATGCTCTTCATCTTCATTAGAGGATTCATCAAAGTAATCCTAATTGTTGGAACCAAGATGATTCCAATTACAATTTCTCTATGCGGTTTTGATGTTAACAAAAGTACTTTGCGAAAACATTTTATTGCACTAAAAATTTCACTAAGTATGCAGAAGTTAGAACAGAAAAATAAGAGGAAACGACCAAAGGATACCACCACCAGTGGATATCACTATAGGAACTAACTAGAGGATACCATCACTAGAGAATACCACCAAAGAAATTCACCAGAGGATACCACCACCAGAGGAAGTGAAAAGATTAAAGGAAACGAAAATCAAATCATCCAAATCCACGCGCCAAAAATGTTTACAAATCTACGTCTAACAACGTGCTTTAGGTAGGTCAGCGTGTTTATGCATCTGCCTCTGAAAATTGAAGCGTGCTTCTGATTTGCATGCCTTTGATGAGTCTGTCTGTGTGTCTGCCTCTAAATATCTAGTAAGCCTATGAAGATTCAATGTTCCTTTGAAGAATCTTGTGCCTCTGAAGATTCAACAAGCCTTTGATGAACAAGAACTTTAGCATGCCTCTGATGAACATAACATCTGTATGCCTATAATGAATAGTAACTTCAACATCCATCTGATGAAAAATAAATTTAGCATGCCTCTGATGAACAATATTTTTTAAGCATGCCTTTGAAGTCTGAAGCCACGGATCGAGCTTGCATATGAAGCATATTTGTCGGTGACTTTGAAGACTGCAGCACATTCCAAAGTGCTGCCTCTAATACATAATACACTCTAATTGCTCTGACTCTGATAAAGAAACAAATGTGAAGTTTCTCATGCCACAAATTCTAAATCACGCAACTTTGAATCTTCCTCTGACTATGATTATTCAAGAAACACATCATCTGACTCCAACAATCAAGTAAATGATTTTGGTGCAGAAAAGTCAATGACTTTGATGGAAAGACCAAAGATCTGATAGATATAGAAAATATTGAATTGGACTTAGTCGTATCCTTACTTCTAAATATCCAAGAACAAGACCAAATTCATTTCCGCTCAAATAAAGTCAAGCGTATGAAGGAAGACTCAAGTGAATATATTTGTAAACGTAATTTGAGTCACTTTACTCATGCATTCCTTAGTTTTATTACTACTTCTGTTCTAAGTCACCAAATACGAACTAGCTTTAATTAAATAATGAAAAAGAATTCAACTTATACAAACACAATTCAACCCCCCCCCC
>JBBPBP010009778.1:26086282-26218174 GCA_037974735.1 Cicer chorassanicum
CCCCCCCCCCCCCCCCCTTTTTTTTCATGTTTGCAGACATTAGAGCTTGGTATCAAGGCTGAGTACTTTATAGTGCTCGAGGAAATATCCACGAATTCAACATGTCTGGATTTGATGGTGAATTTTTTGAGTATTGGAAGGACAAGCTGAGGAGTGTTGGAACCAAGTTCATTTTATACTTAGAGTTTTTATGATAACAAAAGTATTTTATGAGAACAATATATTTGACTTCAAATAATCTTGAACTTGGGGACTTGGTTCAATATGTCTAGATTTAGTGAAGAAGCTGCTGGAGGAAACATCAACAGACCACCTCTATTTGATGGAGATTGTTTTGAGTATTGGAAAGACAAACTAAGAAGATTCTATATTTCACAAGATCTTGAACTTTGGGACTTGGTGGAAGATGGTTATATTGCTCCAAAGAATATTGATGGTATTGAAATTCCAAGAAATGAGATGAATGATGATCAGAAAAAGATGTACAAGATGCATCATAAGTCCAGAACATTCATGATAAATGCAATCACCTTCAAGGAGTTTGACTGGTGCACCAACAAGGAGACAACAAAAAGTATTTATGATAGTCTGATTCTGACCCATGAAAGAAGCAAACAAGTTCAAGAAGCAAACACCAACCTCCTAGTCAAAAAGTATGAGTTGTTCAAGATGGAAGAAGATGAAGACATTGAAACAATATTTTCCATATTCCAGATCTTGGTCTCAAGAATAAAGGTACTTGAGAAGAGTTATACTACTGTGGATCATGTGAAGAAAATTCTTAGGAGTCTGACAAGAAAATGGAGACCTAAGATCACTGCCATTCATGAAGCAAAGGATCTGAATACTTATAAGCTAGAGGAATTAATCAGCTCTCTGAGATCACATAAAATTGAGTTTGAAGAAGATGAGCCCAAGAAGAAGAACAAGACTTCGGCCTTGAAATCCAAGTAGAAGAAGGTTCTAAAGGCAACATCAGAATCAAATGATAATGATTTAGATGATCAGATACTGAACTCAGAGGAAGAGGATGAAATCTTTCCCTCATATGAAATCTTTGCCTCAGAAAGATTCCAAGTAGTCCAATAGAGGAAGGAATGAAAATTTTGACAAGAAAAAAATTATCTGCTATGGATGCAATAAACCTGGACATATCAAGTCAAACTGTCCAAATATGGAGAAAAGGGAAACACCATAGGAAAGATTCCAGACCCAAGAAGAAGAATCTAATGGCTACATGGGATAATTGTAATGAATCCTCTGACGATGAACAAGCAAATTTGACTCTAATTGCTGATGCCAACTCCACCTCTGGATCCAACACAGATTCTGACTCTGGAAGTGAATCAATAAATGAAGAAATTGAGGTATTTTCTGACTTAATTACTGCTAGAAATGATTTTTTAAATAAGAATCACAAATTGTCTTTAAAATTGAAAACACTTGAAAAGAAAATGCAAACCTAATTGAAAAAGTTAATGTGTTAAAGAATCAAAGTGTTGAATTTAAAACATCAGATTCAACTCTGAAAACTGATATTATTGAACTTAAAACAGAAAATACAACTCTGAAAACTAATATTGTTAAACTAAAGGGTGAAAATCTAACTCTGAAAAATAATCATAGTTCAACATCAATTAAAAATACCACATGTAACTCTGATATGCATGATGAAGTATTTCAAGATTTTCTTGCTAATGGTATGGAAAGAAGCAAATATGATTTTGTGATTTATGGTGTTAGTAGAAATGGTAAAAGAGGTATATGATTTGAAGAAACTGTAATTTAAACTAAACATAGTCCCTTTGATATCTTGTGTACTATTTGCTCTAAGAAATGTCACTCAAAATTATCTTGTCCCATGTTAAATACAAGGAAATACAAGAAACCTTTCAAGACTAACAAACCCGGACCCAACCAAATTTAGGTACCTAAGAACAAAATTGTCTATGTTGCAGATGTCCTCAGCAATCAAGTTAAAACACCAATGGTACCTCGATAGTGAATGCTCGCGACATATGTTCCAAGAACTAACACTGAGCAAAGGAGGCATAGTGACTTTTGGAGGAAAGAAAAAACGCCAGATCATTGGTCAAGGTATAATTGATAATGGTATATCCGTCTCTATTAAAGATGTCTTGTTTGTTAAAGGTCTTAAGCATAACTTATTAAGTATTAGTCAGTTAAGTGATCATAATTATGATATTAAATTCAAAAAAAAAACATGCAAGGTAATTAATCAGAAAGATGGATCTGTACTCTTTACAGGTTAGAGGCAAAACAACATTTATAAGATAAATCTGTTTAGTCTAGAGAAACAAGAGGTTAAGTGTCTTATGTTAGTAAATGAACAGAAACTAGTTTGGCACAAAAGGTTAGGTCATGCAAACATTAGATTAATTTCAAAGTTGAATAAACTTCAACTAGTTAGAGGTCTACATATGTTTAGTTACAATACTGAAATTGTGTGAAACTTGTATAAAAAAAAACAAACAAAAAACTCCTTTACTCCTAAGAACTCAATCTTTACCTCAAAGCCCCTTGAGCTCTTACATATAGATCTCTTTGGGCTAAAGAAAACAACCTTTTAAGTGGAAAGAAATATGGCTTTGCTATAGTAGATGATTACAGTAGGTGTTTTATCACATTTTGCAAATAAATAATAAATGAAAAGGGTCTTAAGATTGTAACACTTAGAAGTGATCATGGAGGAGAATTTGAAAACAAGTTCTTCGAAATTTTTTGTGATGAGAATGGCATCTCTCATAACTTCTTCTCTCCTAGAACACCACAACAAAATGGAGTTGTAGAAAAAAATAATAGATCACTCCAAGAAATGGCCAGAACCATGTTAAATGAGATGAATGTTACAAAACACTTTTGGGCTGAAGCAATTAATATTGCATGTTATATTCAAAATAGAGTTTTAATTAGATTTACATTGAATAAAACACCATATGAATTGTGGGAAGGTAAAAAGCCTAACATCTCTTATTTTAAACAATTTGGTTGTACTTGTTATATATTGAACACTAAAGATAACCATGGTAAATTTGATTCTAGATCTCAAAAGGGTACCTTCATTGGATACTCTGAAAGATCTAAGGCTTATAGAGTGTTTAATAGGGAAAATCTTTATGTGGAAGAATCCATAAATGTTAGATTTGATGACAAACAGCTTGACCTTGAAATGTCAAAGCAAGATGATGATAGTGCAAGTTTATCGGAACCAAAGGAAGCAGATGCAGAGAAACCAAAAGAACTTGAAAAATTAAAGACTACAAGAAAATCAGAAGAATATGATAAATCTTCAAAGGATGAATCTGATCAAGTTAGAAACAGTCAAGATAAGTCAGAAGGAAGATCTGGATGGAAGTACAATTCATCTCATCTTGAAACTGTAATAATTGGAAGTGCAAGTGATCCTTTCAAGACCAGATCATCATTTAAAGATACCACTTTGTTTGGATTACTCTCTTCAATTGAGCCTACCTCTATTGATGAACATTGGCAGATGATGGATGGATTCTTGCAATGCAAGAAGAGTTAAATGAATTTAAGAGGAGTGACGTTTGGGATCTAGTACCTAGACCAAAGAAGAACAATATTGGAACCAAGTGGGTTTTTAGAAACAATCTATATGAATAAGGTGAAGTGGTCAGAAACAAGGCAGGACTTGTCGCACAAGGCTACAATCAACAAGAGGGCATTTATTTCATTGAGACATTTGCTCTAGTAGCCAGTTAGAAGCTATTTGTATCCTAATTTCTTTTGATCCAGATAATAACAAACCATTATTTCAAATGGATAATAGAAGTGATTTTCTAAATGGTTATATAAGTGAAGAAGTCTATTTAATACAACCCCAAGGTTTTGAAAGTTCTTAATTTCCAATCATGATTTTAAAACAAGCACCTAGGTGATGGTATGATAGACTTAGTAACTTCTTTCTTAAAAATAACTTTGAAAGAGGACAAGTAGATAATACACTTTTTAGAAAATCTATAGGAGATGACATTCTTATTATTCAAATTTATGTTGATGACATTATTTTTGGATCTACTAATGGCATTCTTTGCGAAGAATTTTCTAAATTTTATGCAGCTTGAATTTCAAATGAGTATGATGGGAGAACTTAAGTTCTTCTTAGGGATACAAATTCAACAAAGTCAAAAAGGTATACACATTCATCAAACTAAATACACAAAAGAGCTTCTTAGGAAGTTTAAGATGAGTGATTGCAAACCTATGGCAACACCAATGCACCTTACTTGTTCACTTGAAAAAGATGATTCCGGCGAAAAAGTTGACCAAAAAACCTAAAGAGGAATAATAGGATCCTTACTTTACCTTACTCCTTCCAGACCTGACATCATGTTTAGTTTATGTGTATGTGCAAGATTTCAAGATGACCCTAGGGAATCACATTTAACTGCTGTTAAGGGAATCCTTAGATACCTGAAAGGTATTACCAACCTTACCTTGTTCTACAAGAAATCCTCACAAAGCTCAATTGATAGGTATTACCAACCTTACCATGGCAATGTCAACAATATATATATATATATATTTATATATTTAGATCCGGTTAAAATTATTATTCGAAGAATAATTTATTTATGCTGCTAAGAATTTAATATCGGACAGTTTCGTTAAAAATATCTCTAGTTGCTGAAAAGTTTACCTATCAATTGAGCTGCAACGGAGGTAAATATTTTTATCAAAATAATTAGTGATGTGTGTAAGTGTTTTAATTATTTTTGGTTTGGTTTAATATTTATAATTATATATATATTATTGGTTTAGTTAGTAACATATATATATATATATATATATTATTTAGTAAATAAGTAGTATATGTATATGTATAAATGAAGGCTAAGAAAGGAAAAGAGAGAGAAAGCAACATTTTCCCTCCCAGCCTGCGTCTTCTTCTTTCTGTGTTCCGTGGAAACCGAGTGTGGGTGGTTTTCAAAACCACCAAACACAAACCTCCACTTTTCTTCGACTTCAAAGCTCCATCTCGCGAAGTGACAGAAGAGAAAGTTGTTCATCTCCACACTATGGTGCTACTGAACAAACTTTGGAAGTGACGTCGCGAGCAAAGTTTTTACCAGAATTAATCGCGGTGCCGTAATCGGTTGTTAGAGCTATCGTTGAGGTAAGGGTTCTTTCCAAATTTTTTAGTTTGCATATAGGGACTCTATATATGAGATTAGTTTTGCTGATTTTGTTAGTAATGGTTAACAAAAAAAGAAATTGATTTTGGACGTGTTTGAGTTACGTAATGAGTTATTTTCAAATAAATGAGTTTGAATTGAAGTTGAAATTTTACAAGAAAAAGTTTAGAGTATTTTATTAACTCAAAAATTTCGGTACTTTAATAGTCGAGTGCGTGTATGTGTGATTTGGACAATATTTATTTTATTTAGTTTTTACTAAATAATGTAGATTATTTGGTTGAAAAAGTTTGGTGTGTGAAAAAGATATTGTAATACCCTTAATTTTAAAATGTACCTTTTGTATTTTTGATGTGTTTTATGTTGAATTTTGGGGCTTTTTAGCCAGTTTATGGATATTTTGGATGTTAAAATGCCATAAATATTTTGTGGGTTCCGTTTTAAATTATTTGGCGAGAAATAGTTTAAATACGTTGAGGAAAATTTATTACCGGACTATTTTGTTAAAATTATCTATAGTTGCTAAAAATTTTACTTGTCAATTTAATTGCAATGAGAATAGATATTTTTTTAAAATTGTTGGGGTGTGTGTGAGAGTGTTTGAAATCGGTTGATTTGGGATATTTATATATTTATATATATATTGAGTAGTATATATATATGAAAGGAAAGGAAAAGAGAAGAAAAGAAAAACATTTCCTCTGTTGCTGTATGTTTCCATCTTCTTCTTCTTTTCTTTTTTTTTTTCAAAAACCCCAAACATAAAACCTCACATATCACCTAGATCTAAGCCTCATCTCGCGAAGTGACTGAAGAGAAAGTTGCTCGTGGTCACGTTGCGGAGCTAGTGAACTAATTTTCGAAGTGTCATGTGAAGCAAAATTTTACCAGAATTTTATCGCGGTGTCGTAATCGGCCGTTCGAGCTACCGTCGAGGTAAGGGGCTCCTTCCAAACTTTTAGTTTGCATTTAGGACCTTATTTGCGTGGTTGGGGAAAATAAATTTGGTGGGTTTGAGGTGTGATGTTGTGAGAAATGAATTTAATGCATTTTGTCGGTAAAATGGTGAAATTGAATTTAATGAGTTTTGAGGTGTGGGTGGTGGTGATTTTTGCTTGGTATGGTTAACATGTTTATGGGTAATATTATGAATGTGGAAATATTTTTGATGTTTGAGGATGTGGGGTTTTGAATGAATGCAATTTATGTGTGGGTTTCGATTTGGGGTGAAATGAATTGATGAGATGGTGTATGTGGTGATTTGAATTCAATATGAATTGTGAACTCAATTTCATGTGATTTGAGGATTGTATGCATTGAGTATACTCTGTGTTAAATTTGAGAATCATTAGTGTTAAATGAGCATTAAAAACGGAGAATCTTTTAATAGTTGCATTTTCTTAATGATTGTGGTGTTGAGAGTCAGAGTATTCTCATGCATTTCATAGTATATGGTGACCGGATGGGCCATGGTGATAGTGGTGACCGGATGGGCCACGATATAATGCATTTCATAGTACATGGTGACCGGATGGGCCATGGGGATAATGGTGACTGGATGGGCCACGAGATCATGCATTTCATAGTACATGGTAACCAGATGAGCCATGGTGATAGTGGTGATCGGATGGGCCACATAATGATGTCATGTGCATTGGCATATACGCATTGCATTAGGATGCTTGGCATGCGAGTCATGTTTAATGTGTTATGATGGTTGTATATGCGTATTTGATTGTGGTGGGTGAATTGTGCCGTATTTGGCATGTGTGATTGATTGAATTGGTGGGGAAAGTGTTAGAATGATTTGTAAAGTGTTAGAATGATTTGGAAAGTGTTTGAATGATTTGGAAAGTGTTTGAATGATTTTGAAAGGTTTCAAAACTGAAAATATGTCATTTTGACAGTTGTATTCGAATACACATAAGTTGTAGTCGAATACAGTTGAATGGTTTTGCCTCTGACTTGAATTTTTGAAGGTGTATTCAACTACACAGGGGATGTAGTCGGATACAGTTAAATGGAATGTTGTATTCGAATACAGAGAGGCTGTATTTGAATATAGTAGTGATGTTTTTGTTGTTTTTCTGCTGTTTTCGCAACTGTATTCCATTACACAGAGGTTGTATTCGAATACAGCATTGCAGTTTGGTCCAAAACTTCATTTTTCAACCTTGTTTATGCATGTTTAACACATGCAAACCCTTCTTAGATGTATTCTAAGTTGAAGGGTGATTTTTATGCATTTAAAATATAAATGCTATGTGATGTTTGTTAATTTTGGATTGGTGACCCTTTACAACTTTTGTGGAAATCTAGGCTTTGCCCTCAGATGAGATTCAGGATCGTCCTACAAGTTAGTACCCTGGAGAGGGGAAGGTAGTTAGTCATGCCTGATCGGAGCGGTGTCAGGAGTTTTGTGCTGGGCGCGTGGAGATCACCCGAGTTGTATAGCTTTTTGTAGCTTGATTAGATTAGGCGACTGTATAGGATCTAAAAGTCTTTCTGTTGGTGGTTGTAATTATTTATTTTGGGAAGACTGTACCTATATTGTTAGCCTGACTTATATTTTGATGGGTCCTTGTAATATTTTTTTTGATGTGACCTTGAGAAGTTTAAATACTTTGGATTTGTAATTTCAAAAACTATTCCGCTGTTGTAAATGTTGTTGGCTTTTGTCGTTGTTATACGACATTAAATATTTCATCCAAAAATATTTATTCATTTATTTACTTATTTATAAAAAAAAAAATACACTCGCGTTTGTGAAAAAAATCGGGATGTTACAATATAATTTTGGGAATTTTGTAGTGGTTGGATAAATTTTAGTTGTGAACAAATTGTTATAAATATTTATGTTTATGTAGTTAGCTCCTTGAGTCTCGAAAAGGAATCGAGACCGTTGGCACCGAGTTAGCGGTGGGGAAAACTCTGATATATTAATGTTGTTGTGGTGGTACAAGTTTGGTGTGGTTTATGTGTTCATAATTAATATTATGAATTTTTGAGATGTGATTTATGTGTGCATTATGGTTGAAAATTTTGGAGTTTTAAATTTTGTGATTTATGGTTGAAAATTTTGGAGATTGAATTTGGTGGTTTATGTTTGAAAATGTGGAGTTTTGAATTTGTTGTTTTATGGTTGAAAATTTTGGAGATTAAATTTGGTGGTTTATGTTTAAAAATGTGGAGTTTTGAATTTGGTGATTTATGGTTGAAAATTTTGGAGATTAAATTTGGTGGTTTATGTTTGAAGATGTGGAGTTTTGAATACGGGTGATTCATGATTAAATTTGGTATGAAATTTTGGAATTCGAATTGATTGAATTTGTTGTGTTTGAGATGTGGATGTGTGGTGAATGTGCGATTGATGTATCCATAACTAATGGCATATGCGTTATGAATTTTATGGATGAATATATGTTTGAGTATGCTCTGTGAAAAGATTGAAAAATCACTAGTGTTAAATGAGTATTAAAAAAGGGAATCTTTTAATAGCTGCATTTACTTAATGGTTGTGGTGAAAAGAGTCAGAGTATGCTCATGCATTTTCATAGTACATGGTGACCGCGATGGGCCATGGTGATAGTGGTGACCGGATGGGCCACAGGATGATGCCATGTAAATTTTTGGTTCATCTTATCCTTACAAGGATTATCACGCCGTGCTGATCTGTGAGAGATTGCACTCTAGAATGTGCTAATTTGTGAGCGATTGCACTCTAGAAATTAGTGTAAGGCATGTGAGAGACGACACTCTAGTAAATCGTGCTAGCTTGAGAGAGACTGCACCTCGGTAATTAGTACTGGCCTGTGAGAGACCGTACAATTATGATTTACGCCCCTTCGAGTAGGGTTTTGGTTTGGAATTCCGGAATCATGTGCTTTGGCATATACGCATTGCATTAGGGTGCTTGGCACGCGAGTCATGTTTGATATAATGTGATGGTTGTATATACATACTTGGTTGTTGTTTGTAATTGTATCGTAATTGATGAGTGTGATTGATTGATTTTGTGTGGTAAGTGTTGAATGATTGCGAAACATTTTTGAAACTGAAATCTGCAAATTTACCAATTGTATTCGGATACAAGAAGTGTGTAGTCGAATACAGATATTGAATTTTGCTTCTGACTTGTGAAATAATGCTGTTTTCGAATACAAGGATGCTGTATTCGAATACGATAGTGCAGTTTTGTTAAAAACTACATTTTTCAACTTTGATTATGCATGTTTGGCATATGAAAACCCTTTCTAGATGTATGCTAATTTGAAAGGATATTTTGTGCATTTAAATTTTAAATACTATGTGATATTTGTTAATTTCGGTTGGTGACCTTTACAATTATTGTGGCAATCTGGGCTTTGCCCTCAGATGAGAACCAGAATCGTTTTACCGGTTAGTACCGTGGAGACGGGAAGGTAGTTAGTTATACCTGGTTGTTGCTGTTTCAGAAGGATTTTTGCGGAGCGCGTGGAGATCACCTAGGTTGCATAGTTTTTTGTATCATGATCAGATTAGATGGCTGTATAGGGGCTAGAGGTCTTTCTTTTGTGGTTGTTTTTATTTCATTTTGGAAGACTGTACCTATACCTTATATTGCCAGCTTGACTTTTATTTTGATGGGTCCTTGTACCACATTTTGGATGTGACGTTGGGAATTTAAAATTCTTGGGGCAGTGCTTTTGTACAGGTGTCTGGCGAGATAGGTCTCATATCCCCGGTGTATTTTTCTGTACAGGTAGTGCTTATGTCGGATAGGTCTCATATCCCCGGTGTATTTTTCTGTTTAAAATACTTTGGATTTTTCGTTTCAAAAACTATTTCCGCTGTTTGTAAATCTTGTTGATTTTTGTCGTTGTGTTAAGACTT
This sequence comes from Cicer chorassanicum, assembly GCA_037974735.1. Taxonomy (NCBI): domain Eukaryota; kingdom Viridiplantae; phylum Streptophyta; class Magnoliopsida; order Fabales; family Fabaceae; genus Cicer; species Cicer chorassanicum. The sequence continues at coordinate 26,096,335 of JBBPBP010009778.1, forward strand.
AAATATTTTATCCAAAAGTATTTCTTTATTTATGGATTTGATTTTGTTTAAAAAAAAAAACGGGCTGTTACAATTTTATACTTAGAGTTTTGATGTTAACAAAAGTATTTTATGAGAACAATATATTTAACTTCACAGAGTATGAAAGAAGATTTGTGTTTTTGAAAATAATCTAAAAGAAGATTTGATCCAGATATTTAAATTGAAGAAAATCTTTGACTAAGCTGAAAAGAAGATATGGTCATGATTTGGACAAGATATTGAAGGTGCGAAAACGAGGGGTTGAATTGTGTTTGCACAAAGTTGATAACTTTTTGATAATTTATAAATAATTAAAAATTAGTTTGGTTTTGGTGACTTACTTGGAGTAGAAGCAATCGAATTAAGAGGCAGTGAGCAATCAAAGCATAAATAATTTGACGCGTAGAATTATCCTGGTTCACCACTAACTTGGCTACATCCAGTCCCTTCATTCAGAAGGCTTTAATCCACTAATTCAAAAACCTTGAATTACAAAGCAACTGACCCTCCAAGCCACTCTTCCCAAACAGCCTGACAACCCAGACTTTTGAGGAACTAACCACCTTGATCCTATAAGCCAAGTCTTCTCCTAACAACCTGACAACCACAGATTGAAGAAGGAACTAAACCACTATCGGGTTGGATACAAGAGATTGAAACTTGAGTAGTTGCTTCTAACAAAGCTGATAATAATAATAGTTCTCACACTATAAGAAAAGAACACTCAGAAAATATTTCTCATTCGAACAAGTGTTTCTCTCTTTGAACTCTAAGATGAATTTGGAATCTTGAGCTTGAGTTATTCTACTCTTTTCTGATTTTTTGATGTTTTTCTCCTTCAGCCTTGAGTGTCTATTTATAGTGAAAATTTGGGCTTCAATTTAGTCCTTATTTATTTCTGAATTGTATCTTGTTTAGATTGAGTTTGTAAATTCTTCAAATTGATTATGTTCCTATTTTGTGTAGATTGACTTTGTAAATTCTTCAGAATGATTCTGTTCCTATTTCGTGTAGATTGACTTTGTAAATTCTTCAAATCAAATATTCTTCAAATCTTCAATAAAAATGTTGATCAAATCTTCTTCAAATCTTCTTCAACTCTTCATTAAATGTAGATCAAATATTCTTCAAATATTCATTAAATGTTGATCAAATATTCTTCAAATCTTCTTCAAAACTTGACCATATTTTCTTTACAACTTGGTCAAAGATTTTCTTCAATTATAAATTTGAATCAAATCTTATTTTAAATTTTCATCAATTATAATTTTGAATCAAATCTTATTTTAGATTTTCATCAATTATAATTTTGAATCAAATCTTATTTAAGATTTTCTTCAATTATAAAATTGAATCAAATCTTATTTTAGATTTTCTTGAAAAACATGAATCTTCTTTCATACTCTTTGAAGTCAAATATATTGTTCTCATAAAATACTTTTGTTAACATCAAAACTCTAACTGTAAAATCAACTTGGTTCCAACAGATATGATCAACATCTTATATAAATGAACATATGAGTATTTATAAGAAGATTTGATTAGGATTTATCACAATAAGATATGAATTCTTTACAAGAAAATTTTATCAAGAATTATTCACCAGATGATATAAATTACTTACAAGAAGATATGATCAAGAATTGTTTACAAGAAGAAACATTCACAAGAAGATACATTAATTATTTGCAAAGATATGATTCAGATTATGACAAAGGACAAAATACTGAATTGGACTTAGTTATATTCCTACTCGTGAAAGTTCAAGAACCACTACAACACTATGTTCCAGCCTAGATCAAAGCAAGCAATAGGAAGGAAGTTTCATCTGAAGAATTTACAAACTCGATCTTAACAAAATAAGAATAATATCAATATGAAGAATTTACAAATTTAAGCTGAACAAAATATGAACAATATCAATCTAAAGAATTTACATACTCAATCTGAACAAAATATGAACCAAATCAATCTAGAAGAACTTCTCATATTGGATTCTGATGTTAAGAATTGGTTAAAGAACATATTATCAAAAAACATCTATTTTAGAATTATTTTTGATTAAGATCATTGTTGACCAAGAAAGGAATGAAGATACACTTAAGAATTAAACAAGGACCAAATTGAAACCTTAATTTAACTATAAATAGATACTATAAGAACTCAAGCTTAAAATTCCAAGAGAGAAACACTTGTTCGAATGAGAAATATTTTCTCAGTGTTTTTCTTAGAGTGTGATAGTCATTGTTATAATCAGATTGTTAGAAGCAATTACTCAATGTCCAATTGTGACAGTCATTTCTTAATCAGCTTGTTAGAAGCAATTAAGCAATTTCTAAGTGTTTTTCTTAGAGTGTTATGGTCATTGTTTTTCTTAGGGTTTTCAGATTGTGTGGAGAAGACGTGGCTAGTAAAGTCAAGGTGTGTGTATTCCTCAAAAGTCTATTGTTTGTCTGGCTATTTGAGAAGACTAGCTTGGAGGGTCAGGTACTTTGTAAATCAAGTTGTTGAATTAGTGGATTAAATCCTTTTGAGTGAAGGGACTGGATGTAGCTATGTAAGTGGTGAACCAAGATAAATTACTTGTGTCACTTTATTCCTACACTCCTTAATTTTGATATTGCTTCTACTCCAAGTAAATGATCATGTCTGAACCAGTTTAATCATAAAACGAAAAAGTTATCGACTTAGTCAAACACACTCTTTAAATGGAAAGAAGTATGACTTTGTGATGGTGGATGATTACACTGGGTTGACTTGTGTAAAACTCATAAGAAATAAAGATGAATGCGACAAAGTATTTATTGCATTTTGGAAATAAGTAATGAATGAATAGGGTCTTAATTGTAACAATTATAAGTGATTATGGAGGAGAATTTGAAAATATGTTTTTTGAAAGTTTTTATGATGAGAATGGAATCTCTCATAATTTCTTATGTTCTAGAACACCACAACAAAATGGACTTGTAGAAAGAAAGAATAGATCCCTTCAAGAAATGGCAAGAACCATGCTTAATGAGATGGATATTGCAAAACATTTTTGGGCAGAGGAAATTAACACTGCATGCTATAATCAAATTAGAATCTTAATTAGGTCATTATTGTATAAAACACCATATGATTTGTGGAAGGTAAAAAGCCTTACATTTCCTACTTTAAACAATCTGGTTGTAGTTGCTATATGTTAAAAACTAAAGACATCCTTGGCAAGTTTAATTCCATATCACATAAGTGTTTAATAGGGAAACTCATATTGTGGAAGAGTCAATACATGTTAAATTTGATGATAAATAGCTTGACCTTAAAATTTCAAAGCAAGTTGATGATAGTGCAGGTTTACTGGAACCAGAGGAAGTAGATGCATACAAACTAGAAGAACCTGAAAAACTAGAAGGAACAAGTAAATTAGAAGATACATATCATTAGAGAATGAACTTTACCAAGTCAGAAGTACTCAAGATAAGTCACAAGGGAGATCTGAATGGAAGTACAAGTTATCCCATCCTAAAACTCTAATACTTGGAAATGGAAATGATCATTTGAAAACAAGATCATCATTGAAAGATACAATTTTGTTTGGTCTACTATCATCAATTGAACCTACATCTATTGTTGAAGCAGTGGCAGAAAATGGCTGGATACTTTCAATGCAAGAATAGTTAAATGAATTTAAAAGGAATGATGTTTGAGATGTAGTACCTAGACTAAAGAAAAACATTATTGGAACCAGATGTGTTTTTTCATAAACAAGATAAATGAGAAAGGAGAATTGGTTAGAAACAAGGAAAGACTTTTTGCACAAGGCTATAGTCAGCAAGAAGGCATTGATTAAAATGAGACATTTGCTCCATAAGGCAGGTTAAAAGCTATTCGTATCCTACTATCTTTTGCTGCTTAAAATAACATTACATTATTTCAAATGGACGTTAAAAGGGCATTTCTAAATGGTTATATAAGTGAAGAAGTCTATGTTAATCAACCCCTAGGTTTTGAAAGTTATGAATTTTTAGACCATGTATTCAAACATAGGAAATCACTATATGGTCTAAAATAAACACCTAGGGCTTTGTATGATATACTAATTAACTTCTTGGCCCTGTTTAGAAAATCAATATCAGATGACATTCTTATCATTCAAATTTATATTGACAATATTATTTTTTGATCTACTAATGACACTCTTTGCCAACAATTTTCTAAATTGATGTAGCTTGAATTTCAAATTAGTATGATGGGAGAACTTAAGTTCTTCTTAGGGATACAAATTCAGCAAAGTAAAAAATGCATATACATTCATCAAACCAAACGCACAAAAGAGCTTATCAAGAAGTTTAAAATGAATGATTTTAAACCTATGGCTACACCAATACACACTACTTGTTCACTTGAAAAGGATGAATCAGGTCATAAGGTTGACTAGAAAAAATAAAGAAGAATGATTGGATCATTACTTTACCTTACTTCCTCTAGACCTAATAGTATGTTTAGTGTGTGTGTGTGTGTGTGTGCAAGATAATAGGTTGATCTAAGGGTATCTCTTTAAATATTGTTAAGAGTTTCCTTAGATACTTAAAAGGTACTACCAATCTGAGCTTATTATACAAGAAATCTTCTAAGTACAAATTAAATGGCTAGTGTGATGCTAATTATGTTGGCGACAAACTTGAGAGAAAAAGCACAAATGGAAACTACACATTTATTGATGGACACTTAATCTCATGGTCAATTAAGCACAATTAAAATTTCAACAATAGAGACTGAGTAAACATCAGTTGCTGGTTTTAGTTCTTAATATCTATGAAAGAAACATCAACAGGAAGATTACAAGATTCTTTAGAGTAACATTCCCATATTCTATGACAACACTTCTGCGATTTGACTAACCAAGAACCCAATCCTACATGCAAGAGTCAAACACATAGAAATCAAACATCACTTCATTAGGGACTTTGATCAAAAATGAGTACAAAATATCCAGTTTGTAGACATTAAACCCCAATGGGTTGACATATTCACCACACCTCTAGATGACGATAGATTTATTTCATTAGGAAGAATCTAAAACTTTCCTTTATACCTGAATGATGCTTTGCCAAACTTAGAGTAGTTTATATTCATACTAGAATTCGTTTTATGATATGTTCATATAAGGCTATGTTTTATGTTATGTTCATTATTTAAAAAAAAAACAAAAACAAAAAAGATTTCACCTTCAAGTCCTTTAGTCTGATGATAAAAGAGGGAGAAAGATGTTTAGAACAATTATGTATTGAGGGGAGATAATGAAAAAATTACTTAAACATAGGGGGAGCCTTATGTTAGGGGGAGTCAAGTATTTAAAGAAAAATTGCTATAAAAATATAGTTTTCTCATCACCAAAAAGAGGGATATTGTTGGAACCACATTGATTCCAAGAACAATTTCTCTAAGTGGTTTGGATGCTAACAAAAGTACTTTGTGAGAACAGTTTATTGCACTAAAAAATTCACTTAGTATGCAAAAATTTGAACAGGAAAATCGGAGGAAATGGCCAGAGGATACAACCAAAGGATGCCACCACCAAAGGATACCATAAGAGGAAGTGACCAGAGGATACCACCATCAGAAGAAGTGAAAAGGTCATAGGAAACTAAATCAAATCAGTCAAATCCACGCGCTGGAAAAGCTCACGAATCTGCTATGGTGGCGTGCTTTTGGTAGGTCAACGTGTTTCTGCGTCTGCCTCTGAAGAATAGTAAATTCAACATGCCTATGATGAACAAGAACTAAACATGTCTTTGATGAACAATAACTTCAGCATGCCTCTGATGAAAAATAACTTTAGCCAGCCTCTGATGAACAAAATATTTTTTGAGCATGCCTGTGATGAACAATATTTTTTTAGCATGCCTTTGAAGTCTGACGCCACTGTTCGAACCTGCATCAGAATCATATATTCCGCTGAATCTGAAGACTGCAAAATGTTCCAAAGTGTTTCCTTTGATACACAACACATTCTGAAGTTACGCTGACTCTAAAGAGTGCAACACGTTCCAAAGTGCTACCTCTAATACACAACACACTCTAAAGTTGCACTAACTCTAATAAAGAAACAAAGGTTAAGTTGCCCATGCCACTAATTCTAACTCATGCAACTTTGCATCTGCCTCTACCTATTATTATTCAAGCAACACAACATTTGACTCCAACAATCAAGTTAATGGTTCTGATGGAGAAAAGTCAACGAATCATATGGAAAGACTAAAGATCTGGTAGATTCAGATAAATATTAAATTGGACTTAGCCGTATCCTTACTTCTAAAGATCCAAAAAGAATCCCAGATTCGTTCCCGCTCAAATAAAATCTAACGTATGAAGGAAAACACAAGTGAATAGATTTGAAAACCCAATCTGGACAAATAAGCACAATATCTTTCTAGAATAATTTCTCAAATCAGATCCAAAAATAAGGAATTGGCTAATGGTCATATTATCAAAATATATCTTTCAAAATTATATTTGGAAGAAATATTTGTTGACCTAGCTGGAATGAGGATATGATTCAACATTCACAAGGGAGTAGACTAAAGCCCTAATTTTTCCTATAAATAGAGGACCAAAGCTAAAGAAGAGTACAACCACCACGTACAACAAACATAGAAATCCTAAAAACCAAAGTCATTCAAAAAAACCTCAAGAGCTCAATTTTTCTAAGTATTTAGAGTTAAAGGTTTTAAAGTTCTAGCAAACCAATTAAAGCACTCATTTAATTTTATATTATTTAGTGCTTAATGCTTCATTGTAAGTGTGGAAAATCATTGTATCAAATCTTCCTTGTTAGAAGCAAACCAATCAAGCTCCAAACTCTGGTAATCAAGCCCGATAGTGGCTTTAGTTCTCCTATAGGAATCTGGGATTGATAGATTGTGTTGAGAAAACTTGACTTGTGTGGTCAAGGTATTGTGTGCCTTTAACAATCTGGGAATGTCAGATTGTGTTAAGAAGACATGGTTTGTAGAGTTAAGGTGTTTATGTTCCTCAAACACTATGGGGTTGTCAGGTTGTTTTGAGAAGACTTACTTGTAGGGTTTAGTGTTGTGTAATTGAAAGGGTTGAATTAGTGGATTAAATCCTTCTAAGTGAGGGAACTAGACGTACTTACCAAGATGGTGGTGAACCATGATAAATTTCTTGTGTCACTTTGCTTATGCATTCCTTAGTTTTGTTACTACTTTTGCCTTAAGTCATTAAACACTATGCGAAAAAGCGCATTTTACAACGCTTTTTTCAAAAAAGTAAGCACTGTAGTATCTAGCGTTGTAAAAAGATACAACAACGCTCTTTAAAATAAAAAAGCGTTGTAAAAGAGGTGGGTATATTAAGCGCTTGTTATACTCGTTTTACAGCGCCTTTTTCAAAAGCGTTGTAAATCCCTTCTAAAAGCACGCTGCTTGTTTTATTAGTTTTATAGCGCTTTTCGAAATGCGTTGTCAATCCCTTCGAAAAACCCGTTGGTTGTTGTACTATTTTTATAGTGCTTTTTCAAAAAAGCGCTGTAATAGATGCATTCTTATGGACGTTTTACAGCCCTTTTTCAAAAAAAAAAAAACGGTGTAATAGGTACATTCTTATGCAAGTTTTACAGTGCTTTTTTAAAAAAAGCGTTGTGATAGATGCTTTATTATGCACATTTTACAACGTTTTTTCAAAAAAGCGCTGTAATAGGTGCATTCTTATGCACGTTTTACAACGCTTTTTTGAAAAAGCAATGTAACAGGTGCATTCTTATTCTAGTTTTATTAAAAAACTCTATAATTGGAATTTTTAAAATAATGCTTGTTTGAGGTTTTTTATGGCATTTTTTTAAGAAAACGCTGTCTTTTAATCTTTTTCCAAAATCATTTTCATCCAGAATCACAATCATTTACATATTGACACAATCAGTTCACAACAACAGAATTATATAACTTGCAGAATTTATAACAATCAGCACAGAATCAACAATCAGTTCAGAACAACAGAATTTACATCTACATATTTACATATTGACACAATCAGCACAAAACTATATACATTTACATATTCACAACCTTGCAGCATGCCAATTTCCCAAGAAATCAAATAATTTTCATTTCAATCACATACTGACACTAGTCTTCCTTTATTTAAGTTAGATCTCTTTCAGAGTATGTTGAACATAAATAAGTTAAAATCAAATATATACATAGTTTATATATGAAAATCAAAATATAATGAAAATACCGTACCGTTTTTGGGATTATAGTTTGATTCATATCAACAATCTCTTTCATGAATCGCTGTATATGGTACCCGTAATCTATGTTGTTAGTTTGATGAGGGCACTATAAAATAAAATATATAAGTCAATAAATATTTGTACATTGATTGTAAATGAAATTTAAAAGGGATATTAGTTAGAAACTGAAAGCACCCCTTTGAGTTCGGAAAACTTGTAAAGCACTATCAAATAAATAAATGTGATTATTATAGCATTAACAAACACATTATTGTATATATATATATATATGTAAGAAATAAATGAATATTACTTACGTGTCGAAGATAGTCTTTATATCCGAGTGATTGTTGTAATGGTCGTGCAAGGGATCTAAATAGTATATAACTTCAGAGGTCGCATTGATTGCAAACAGCACCCAATATGCCCTACAACAACAAAATGTTGGTTTGCAATTTTGTTTACACAACTAATAAATTAAGATCTCATAATTTAAAAAAGATATAAATAAAGAATATATAATTACCTTAAATTATATGGCGCAAGGAACAACTTATCCTTCTCTTTATTTCCCAATAGGATATCGACAACATATTTCTTTAAATTAACTAGATCGAGTTTAAACATTGAAATCTTATGCGGAGACATGAATGAAAATCTATTTGAAAATTTGCGCGTGAACAACAATTGCTCATACAAAAACCTTCAATGAAAATTTCAAATTAGATTAATTACCAATAAATTAAATTAATTACCAACAAAATGCAATTAAAAGTAATTTTTACCTAATGTATAAGCTGTTGACAATAGCACTCAGCTCCTTATGTTTGAGAAGTTCGTATATGTGCTCTTTTTTAAGTAGTTCTTGATACTCATCTCCGAAAATAGATTTATCCATGCTTATGATGCGTGAATCGTTGTTGTCCATATTCATTTTTGCTTGTATGTCAAGACACGACCCAAATCGAGCAAGGCGTGGATGACTTATTTTAGGAGCAACAAATGATTTTTCCCGATCCAGTTTTTGAACTTTGGCAGCTTTATTACCCTCTAGGTTTTGAAGTTTGCCAGCTTTATTACCCTCCGATTTTTGAAGTTTGCCAGCTTTATTTTTACCACGAACATCCAGTTGTGGTGCAACTTTATTCTGGCAGCTGGTTTGCTGTGCGGGTGTTTTGATTGAATCTGAAAAATGAGGTTAATCAGTTTGTTAGTTAGTTGAATCTGAAAAAATGACAAACCTGCCAGAATAAATGTGACAAATCTTTTCCGGTGATGAGACTGACTCGTTGCGGGGAATCTTCTTGTCATTCCCTTTAGACTTTGTCTGAATCTAAATAAATGTGAAATTAAAGTTAACAGTGGAAAAAATCAGCAATTAAATATAATCAATCATAATCATATATCGTGCAATTAAATATACATATCAATTAAACATACATTTCAATTAAACATACCTTATCAAGGGCAACAAGATGTTTGGGCCATGCCACGTAACTACCTATTGCTTCTCCCAAATACTTTATATCTCCATCGTTGTCCGGTATAGGCAACGGTGCATTTGGTTCCAAAGCAATCACGGGTGATACTTTGACATGGCCGGCAGGGATCGGAGTGTTGTGCAATACTTCTCCCAAAGTATTGTACAATGTTCTTTTTCCAGCCTTGCGATGAGTAGGGGAGGATAAATACAGAACGCAAGGAGAGACACCCTAAATCAATGGTTAATACATAAGTATGTGAAACAATTAGGTTGAATGAATTTCTTATTTTATTGAGTAATTAATTATCTCGGGAAGACTTTTAAGACCAATGTTGCAACTAGCGTTTTCACTCTCCATTTGTATTTCACGTTGGAGCTGATCCGGAAGTTGCTTTTCTTTATTCGTCTTCACCAAGAGTGCCACTTGCTCTGTTAGGACTTTTGAGCTTCTCTAATACTTCCTCATTAGATGGATTTGGGCGCTTCTCTTGTGAAAAATAGCTTTTTGCAGTTACGCCAAATCCTTTACCCCTCACGCGGCCGGAATATTCAAGAACATTAAATATTGTACTGAGTATGTCCCTGCAACTAACTTTGTTGTCCTCTTGATTTTCTGAACTTTGTTCTAGATTCTCCTCAAATATACACGTAGGATTAAAAAGATAAGTTTAATATCCTTTTTAAAAAACAATATTAAAAAAATATTAAAGTGATAATATACTTACACAAAGTTGTATCACTTTTTGAACATTTTCATTATCAACAACTCCATCTTTATTTACACGAGCCTCCTTCCACAAAATATGACGACCCAATGGTTGATTGGATTGGGTCTCTTGTAGCTATTCATTAAGATCATAAACAAAATATTAGTTAGAAACTATAGTTTATAATGTACCACATTATATAAAAGTGATGTTTAATTACTTTCATGATTTTGCTCTAAACGTGCATATCCTATACGAGATTTTTTGTATGGATGCGTTGGATTTTTGGCCCTCTCGCGATTTGCCATACTTATACTCTATATAAAAAAATAACAATGGTGTAAAAATTTAAAACACACTATGAATATGAATAATAAAACACAAATGCTAATAAATTAATCACTCACCACAAACGCGGGGTATGAATGTTTAGCTAAAAATGCGTTCTATTTGTCATTTGATAACTTTAACTACAACAATTTCAACATGCAGTTCAGTATAACTTCAACAAGTTTAACATGCATTAGTCTAAGTACGTAGCAGTATAAGTTCAACATGCATTTTAGTCACAACAAAAAATTAATAAATACAATACCTGAAGAGTGCGAAGAAATACATAGGGTTACAACTTCGTTTAAGAAGGAACGGCGAGAGGAGTGCGTAGAAATACGAATGGTTCGTAGGACAGAGTAGGGTTCGCAGAAATAAGTAATGAGGGTTACGTATTTCAATGAGAAAGTTTGTAGGGATAGTAACAAAGATGGAGATGGTTCGCAATGGAGATGGTTGGCAATATGGTTTGTAGGGACAGTAGTGTTTGCAATGAGAAGGACAATGAAGAGGAGGAGGAAACTGAAGCGTAGAAAGTTTATGTAATGAAGAGGAAACTGACGCGGTTTATTGTTATATATAAAACCCTATTACAGCGCTTTTTTGAAAAAGCGCTGTAAAAGACCTCCTTATTTTATTTTTTAAAAGCCTATTACAGTGCTTTCTTAGAAGCCTTTTAAAGCGCTTGTCCAAAAGCGCTATAAAAGACCTCCTTACTTTATTTTTTTAAAAGCCTTTTACAGCGCTTTTCCAAAAAGCGCTTTAAAAGACCTCCTTACTTTTTTTATTAAAAGGGTTTTTGTAGCGCTTTTTCAATAAGCGCTTTAAAAGACCACCTTATTTTTTTTATTAAACGCCTTTTACAGCGCTTTTTCAACAAGCGCTTTAAAAGACCTCTTTGTTTTATTATGTGCAAGATATGTGACCATTTTACAGCACTTATAGAACAAGCACTTTAAAAGACCTCCTTATTTTTTTTAAAAGCATTTTACAACGCTTTTTCAACAAGCGCTTTAAAAGCCTCTTTGTTTTTATTATGTGCAAGTGTTATGTGACATCCTTATTTTTTGTTTAAAGGCTTTTTATAGCGCTTATTGACAAAAGTGTTGTAAAATTACAAGTTTATGTTCAGTTCAGTTCAGTTCAAGTTAAATTTTTTAAATTACAATATAAGTTGAGTTTCTGTAAAATGCTAAATAATTAGTAAACTACTTATATTTGGATTTTTTTTCCTTCCAAATAATTAGTTAAATACCTATATATATATATATCAATGCTAAATTACATGATCAACTCATATTGGGATGATAATTTCAAGTTCAAGAAAAATTCCCAGTACTCAAACAAAGCTTTTTCAAGTTCAATATAAGCAAAAAATCAGTTATGGCAGGTCAAACACTTAAATTAGTATAAAACACTAAGACCAAGCTAAATATAAGCAGAAAATAGGTATAAGCAGAAAATCATATATAGTTCAAGCTAAATACTAAAATGCTCAATTCTGGTAGATCAAACAATTAAATTACATGAACTCAGTTCAGGTTACATGGCTTATATAAAACAATTTAACACATTAAGATGCCCTTCTTGTTTGTCCATTAACGATACAAATCGATGGATTAATCAAGATTCCCTCATCATGATCATCTCTAAGATATAAACCATCATCAGTTGAATCAATTTCATGTGATTGTGATGTTGCAAAGAAAAGATCATTTCCAACATCTTCATCATTATTGTTATCATCACTTATTTTATTGGTCGATAGGACAACAAACCATTTATCATTAGCAGGATCAGTGACATAAAACACTTGTTGAGCTTGTGACGCTAAAATAAAAGGCTCATCCTTGTATCCCACCCTATTGAAATCGACAAGCAAGAACCCTGACTCATCAATCCGAACGCCATTATTATTATCAACGCACTTGCAACCAAATATGGGAACACGAAACATTGTGTAGTCTAACTCCCATATGCGCTCGATAACCTCAAAATATGATAGATTTGCATATATTGGGTTTTTGTCTTTTGCACTTGAGATATGCATCGCTTCAGCTACGAGAGTGACTCCGCTATTTTGCATAGTGGTTTGATCATCTTGTTCTTTGGTATAAAGTGTGTAGCCGTTAATTACATAACCGGTGTAAGAAAAGACATGTAAACTCGGACCATTTGCTAGCCACCTCAATCTCTATGAAATTGATCCGGGGTCTACATCAAACTTAGACTTTATGTGATTTTTTAACCACATTATAAAACTTCGATTGTGCTTTCGAGTTATCCAATTGTGATTCCTATTCATGTTCAGACTAGATAACTGATCCATGTGTATTGTAACATACGGTTGAACCTCATCATCATTGTGCAAAACATACAATTATGCCTTCCAATTATCCTTCTCCTAATATTCTTCCCGAATGAAGAGACATGGGAAGCCCTATGGATTCAACATTGGACAGATATTCAGTACAAAATTCAGCAGCTTCTTCGACAATGTACCATTCAGCAATACAACCTTTTGGTCGACTTCTACTTTTTACGTACCCTTTTAACATTTTCATATATCGTTCTATTGGATACATCCATCTCATATAAGTTGGCCCACAAAGTTGTGTCTCCTTAACAAGATGAACAACTAGGTGAACCATTAGATCAAAAAACGAGGGTGGGAAATACATTTCAAGTTCACACAAAGTAACAACAATTTCCCTCTGCAATGTCAGTAATTTCTGAAGATCGATCACTTTACTACAAATTTCCCTGAAAAAGAAACATAATTTAGTTATCGTCGAACTTTTTCAGGTAAAGTGGAACGTATACCTATTGGTAGCAAATGCTCCATTAGAATATGACAATAATGGGTCTTCAAACCTTTTAACTTGAGGTCTTACATAGAAACTAAATTTTTAATGTTTGAAGAATATTCTTCTAGAACTTTAACTTCGTGTAGAAATTTACACAAAACAATTTTTTCCTTTCTAGATAGAGTATGAGCGGCTGGAGGTAGATATGTGCGATTTCATTTCTTTACGGGAACCAATTCATTTCTTATTCCCATATCGACCCAGTCCAATCTTGCATTGATGCCATCCTTAGACTTTCCTGGAACATTGAGTAACGTACCAATAACACTATCAAATACATTTTTTTCAATATGCATCACATCGAGAAAATGTCTTACATACAATGACTTTCAATATGGCAATTCAAAGAAAATTGACTTTTTCTTCCACCTAGTTTTTACCAGCTCTCTTGCAAAAGGTTTGCCAACTTTATTGGTCAAACCTTGTACTTTTTCAAGTATTTGATATCCAGTCGGTGCTAAAGGAGCTTTATCTTCCTCTGATTTTCCATTGAATGCATTTCTCCACCCGCGATACTGATGACTATAAGGTAAAAATCAACGATGTCGAAGAAATATATTCTTCTTACAATGTTTCAACCGCATCCAATTTGTACTCTCTTCACATATAGGACATGCACACTGACCTTTAATGTTATATCTTGATAAATTACCAAATGCTGGAAAATCATTAATTGTGCCGAACAACATAGCCCTCAAATTGAAACATTCTTTCTTATACCCATCATAAACTTCCACACATGTCTCCCACATGATTTTTAATTCTTCAATTAAAGGAGCCAAGTATACGTCGATATCATTCCCCGGTTGTTTGGGTCCAGAAATTAACAGAGACAACATCATAAACTTACGCTTCATACATAACCATGGAGGTAGGTTATAAATCAACAAAATCAAAGGCCACATGCTGTTGAGATGCTTTGAAGACCATGTGGATTCATTCCATCAGTAGAAAGTGCTAGTCGTAAATTTCTTGACTCTATCTCGAATTCAGGATACTCGTGATCAATTTTTGCCCATTGTGGAGAATATGCAGGGTGTCGAAACTTTTTATCCCTAATTCTTTCATCTACATGCCATGTCAAGTGTTTTGATTCTTCTTCACTGCGATACATGCACCTAAATCTTGGTATTATAGGAAAATACCACACGACTTTTGCTAGAGTAGATTCTATCTTCTTATATCAAGAGACATTGCATTTTTGACACACCTTTAGTAATTCATATTCGTTTCAAAATAAAATGCAATCGTTAGGAACAGCATGAATCCTTTCGTAACTCATGCCAATAGAGCAAAAAATTCGTTTAGCCTCGTAGGTTCAATTGGGAAGTTCATTATCATCTGGCAACATATCTTTTAAGAGTGTTAATAATTCTGTGAAGCTTTTATCGGACCATCCATTACTCGCTTTTAAGTTGTACAACTTTAATATCGCCGACAGTCTTGTGAATTTAGTGCAACCATTATATAATGGTTTCTTACATTACTCAACAAGTTCTCAAACATTTTAGGACAATCCCGAAGATCTCCTTCAACTGCTTTTGCAATCTCCTCAACTCGGTCCGATTCATATGTATTTGTGTCGAAATCAATTGAAGCATATGTCGAATCATTCTCAAAATTAAGGTTTCCTTTTTTTTTTCTCACCATGTCTTATCCAACATGTATAGATTTGATCAATTCATCTGCTCTAACGCGTTTTCCAAAACAACATTTTAAACAAGGACAAACGACTCTATTTGTATCTTTTGCATTCTTCACTGCAAACTCAACAAACTCCTTCACTCTATTTTCATACTGTTTTGACAATCGATTGACAAACATCCATATCCGATCCATTTTATATGACCTATATAAATGCAGTTACACAAATAATAAGCTACTGATAACATTATACCATAGTACACATGTCTAATATTGGAAAATGGAAACCAAGGTCCAAGTCTGATTTCAAAATAGAACAGATCAACAAATTTAAAAAAAAATAGATTTTATATGGTTTATTATGTAACAATTTATCAGTTTTAGTGACAACAAAAAATTAATAAATACAGTACCTGAGAAAAAGTATCAAATTTGTTTTAAAGGAGAAGCAGTAGATGGGCGCACAATAGAGGAGAGGAGGGTTCCTAGAGTAGAGGAGATAAGGGTTCGTAGGGTTAGGACAACGTATTAAATTTGTTTTAAATTTGTTATTATTTATTTAAAGTGAATGATTTTTATTTAAAATGAATGATTTTTATTTAAAGTGAAT
Source organism: Cicer chorassanicum (assembly GCA_037974735.1). Classification (NCBI taxonomy): domain Eukaryota; kingdom Viridiplantae; phylum Streptophyta; class Magnoliopsida; order Fabales; family Fabaceae; genus Cicer; species Cicer chorassanicum. The sequence goes on from JBBPBP010009778.1 coordinate 26,112,233, forward strand.
GATTTTACAGCGCTTGTATAAAAAACGCTCTAATAGGTCATTTAATTATGTGAAAGCGCAAGCCTTTTACAGTGCTTGTATAAAGAGCGCTCTAATAGGTCATTTAATTATATGAAAGCGCATTAATTTACTGTGCTTTTACAAAAAGCGCTTTAAAAGCTATGTAACATAAGGTGGGAGTGCTACATTTTACAGCGCTTGTGTTTAAAGCGCTCAAAAAGCGTTGTAAACATTATGTGAGAGCGCTTCAACTTACAGCGCTTTTTTAAAAAGCGCTATAAAAGAGTTGTAAACATTGTGTGCAAGCGCTATGTGACCCTATATGACCCTACAACAGCTCTTTTTCGACCGCACTTTTCAAAAAGCGCTGTTGTATCCTTCGTTATTTTTAAAATATTATACAACAACACTTGTATTTAATAAGCGCTGTAAAAGACGCGCTGTAAAATTTCATTTTTGGCGTAGTGAAACTTGGACTAATTTTAATCAAATAATGAAAAAAATTCCAACTTAGACAAACACAATTCAACCCCGGCTTCTCGTGTTTGCACCTTTACCAAGTAGCCATTAGACCTTTCATCTTTGCATTGAAGTACTATCTTTGATAATTTTCCTTCTCAAGATTAGAACGCTCTAACTTGAAATGTTCTGGTTTTTTGCATTCATAAGAGATGATTCTTTTCTTTTATGAATTTTCACCTATTTCTCTATAATTTTGGTAAAAGATTTCTTCCTATTATTCCAAACGCACTAAGTTTTCTTTAAGATAAAGAGTAGCACTCATGTCATCTAATTCGCTTGCCTCTAAGTTTGCCTTTTCTTGCAAGGCCTTGGAGCTTGCTTTCTTTCCTTTGGATTTGAGAGCCAAGGACTTTGACTTCTTTTTTGGCTCATCTTCAACTAGTTCAATCTTATGGGATCTGAGTGAACTCATTAATTCTTCTAGAAGTACTTTGTTTAAGTTTTTAGCCTCTTGAATTGTTGTTACCATGGGTCTCAACTTGTTAGGAAGACTTTTGAAGATGATCTTGACATGATTAGAGATATTGTAACTTTTTTGGAGAACATTTAACTCGGAAACTAGAGTATGGAATCTAGAAAACATTTTTTCAGTTTCTTCATCTTTTTCCATCTGGAAAAGTTCATACTTCTTGTAACTGATCATTTCCTTCATAGTTGAGGACTACAGCATTGAAGCTACTATTTACTGTTTCTCTGTTGTTGCATTTCTCAAATTCTTAAAAAGTGATAACATTCATCATAAAAGTTCTTGCTTTATGATGCATCTTGTATTGCTTCTTTTTATTAGCGTTGAGACAATTTTTGGATATTTCAACATTAACAGCCTCTTTTTGGGCTTCATAGCTTGAAGGTGCAGACACGAGAACGGGGGTTGAGTTGTGTTCGACGAAGTTGATAACCTTTTCATAATTTTATTAAACTGGTTCAAACATAATGATTTACATGCAGTAGAAGAAATAACAAAACTAAGGAGTGCAAGAATAAAGTGAGACAAGTAATTTATCCTTGTTTGCCACTAACTTCAATACATCCAGTCTTTTCACTAAAAAGAATTTGATCCACTAATTCAACAACTTGAATTACAAAGAACCTAACCCTCCAAGCCAGTCTTTTCAAACAGCCTGACAATCCCAAACTCTTGAGGAACACACACCTTAACACTACCAGCCAAGTCTTCTCCACACAATCTGACAACCCCTGATTGTTGAAGGCACACTAACACCACTATCGGGTTTGAATACAAAGGTTTTGATCTTTAGTAATTGCTTTTAACAAGCTGATTATAACAATGACTATCACACTCTTAGAAAATCTAAGATGAATTTCGAATTGAGCTTGAGTTCTTCTACTATTTTCTGATTTTTTGATGATCTTCTTCTTCTTCTTCTACCTTTAGTATCTATATATAGATAAAATTAGGGTTTCAATTTAGCCCTTGTTTAATTTTGAGTTGTATCTTCATTCCTTGCTTGGTCAACAATGTTTAATTTTTAGTTGTATCTTCATTCCTCAACTAATGGTTTGGTGAATATGTTAGCTAATTGCTTAAGACCTTTAACAAACAAGACATGTTTGATAGAAGGGGAAGTACCATTACCAATTGTATTTTGACCATTGATCTGACCTCTTTGCTTTCCTCCAAAAGTCCTTATGCCTCCTTTGCTCAATGTTTATTCTTGGAACATAGAATTTTCTCTCATTATGTGTTGCGAGCACCCATTGTCCAAGTACAAAGATTGGTGTTTTAACTTGATTGTTGAGGACATCTGCAACATAAATAATTTTGTTACTAGGTACCCAAAATTTGGTTGGGTCTGGTTTGTTAGTCTTGAAAGATTGCTGGTCTTTCCTTGTATTTAATTTGGTTCAAGGTAATTTAGCAATATCAGTTTTCAGAGTTGCATTTTCTGATTTAACTTTAGGACTTTGATTCTTTAAAACATTAATTTCTTTAGTTAGGTTTGCATTTTCTTTCCTAAGTGTTTTCATTTAAAATGAAAATTTTTGATTCATGTTCAAGAAGTCATTCATAATAGTAATTAAATCAGATCAAGTCAGAAAATACCTCAATTTCTTCATCTGCTGATTCACTTTCAGAGTCAGAATATGTGTTGGATCCAGAGGCAGAGTTGGTATGAGCCATCAGAGACAAATCAACTTGTAGAGGATTAACCATAGTCATCCCATGTAGCGATCTCGTTGTAGAGGATCTAGAGGCAAAGTTGGTATGAGTCATCATTAGAGAATTCATCAGAATCATCCCATGTAGTCATCAGACTCTTTTTCTTGGTTCCGGAGTCTTTATCATGATTTGAACATTCTAACTTGATATGTTCAGGTTCATAACATCGATAGTTGATCATATTTTTCTTGTCAGATCTGTCATCCTTTCCTTTATTGGACTGCTTGGGGAAATTTCTTCTTTCTGTTGTGCCATATCTTCTGAATTTTTCTTGATTTGAAAGCCAGTTCCTCTTCTTCTAAGTCTCCATTATGATCCTATGAATCACCATCCTCTAATTTTTCTATTGCCATAACTACTTTTTCTACTTGGATTTCAATGCCAAGGTTGGTTGCTTCACTTGGGGTCCTCCTCTGCAAGTTCAATTTCATGTGATATGAGAGGATTGATTAATTCTTCGAGTTTAAAAGTATTGGCATCCTTTTCTTCCTGAATGAAAATGATCTTAGGTTTCCACTTGCTTGACAGACTTTTTAGTATCTTCTTCACTTGATCAGCAATAGTATAACTCTTCTCTAGTATCTTTAATCCTAAAACTAGAGTCTGGAATCTAAAATACATTGTTTCAATGTCTTCATCTTCTTCCATCTTGAACAACTAATACTTTTTGACTAGGAGGTTAGCCTTTGCTTCTTGAACTTGCTTGCTTCCTTCATAGGTCAGAATCAGACTATCATAAATACTCTTTGATGTCTCCTTGTTGGTGCACTTGTCAAACTCCTAGAAACTGATAGCATTTATCATGAATGTTCTGGACTTATGATTCCTCTTGTACATCTTCTTCTGATCAACATTCATCTCTTTCCTTGGAATCTCAATACCATTAGTATTATTTGGAGCAATATAACTATCTTCCACCAAGTCCCAAAAATCAGGATCTTGTAAAATATTGAAACTTCTCAGCTTGTCCTTCAAGTACTAAAAATGTTCTCCATCAAACATGTGTGGTCTGTTAATATTTCTCCTAGCAGCTTCTTCACTAAATCTAGATATGTTGAACCTTTGAGACTAAGCTCTAATGCAAATTGAAGGTGCAAACACGAGAAGGGGGTTGAATTGTGTATGACTAAGTTGATAACTTTTTCATTATTTGATTAAACTGGTTCAGGCTTGATGACTTACTTAGAGTAGAACATTAACAAAACTAAGGAGTGCAGGAATAAAGTGACACAAATAATTTATTGTGGTTCACACTAACTTCACTACATCCTGTCCCTTCACTTAGAAGGATTTAATCCAGTAATTCAACAACATGAACTACAAACCATATGACCATCCAAGTCAATCTTCTCAAACATCCTGAAAACCCTAGACTTTTGAGGAACACACACACCATGACTCTACCAGCCATGTCTTCTCCACCTAATCTGACAACTCTAGATTATAGAAGGCACACTAACACCACTATCGGGTTTGAATACAATTGTTTTGAAATTGAGTTGTTGCTTCTAACAAGTCATGTCTTCTCCACACAATCTGACAACCCCAGATTATTGAAGGAACACTAATACCACTTTCGGGTTTGAATACAAAGGTTTGGAACTTGACTAGTTGCTTCTAACAAGCTAATTATAACAATGACAACCACACTATAAGAAAAACATTTAGAAAATATTTCCCATTCGAACAAGTGTTTTTCTCTTTGAACTTTAAGATGAATTTCGAATATTGAGCTTAAGTTCTTCTACTCTTTTCTGATTTTTCGATGATCTTCTTTTTTAGGCTTGAGTTTCTATTTATAGATAAAATTAGGGCTTTAATTTAGTCCTTTTTCAATTTTGAACTGTATCTTCATTCCTAGCTTGGTCAACAATGATCTTATTCAAAAATTATTTTGAACAAGATGCTTTTGGATAATATGTTCTTTAGCCAATATTTATTTATGAATCCAATTTGAGAAGTTCTTCTAGATTGATTGATGTCATATTTGGTTCAGATTGAGTTTGTAAATTCTTTAGATTGAGTTTTTAAATTCTTCATATTGATTTTGTTCGTATTTTGTTAAGACTGCTTTCGCAAATTAAATTTCTTTCCTATTGCTTGCTTTGATCTGGGCATGAACATAATGTTGGACCAGTTCTTGAACTTTCAAAATTAGGAATATGACTATGTCCAATTCAGTATTTTGTTCTTTTTCAAAATCTAAATTATATCTTTGCAAATAATAAATGTATCTTCTTTTGAGTGTTTCTTCTTCTAAACAATTATTGGTCATATCTTTTTGTAAATAATTCATATATTCTCGTAATAAATCTTGATCAAATCTTCGTGTAAATAATTCAAATCTTATTGTTGACAAGATATTGATCATATCTTCTTCAAAACTTGACAATATCTTCTTTTCAATTTGGTCAAAGATTTTCTTCAATTATAAATCTGAATCAAATCTTATTTTAGATTTTCTTGAAAAACACAAATCTTCTTTCATACTCTGTGAAGTCAAATATATTGCTCTCGTTAATATCAAAACTCTATTTATAAACCAACTTGGTTCAAAAATAGATATCTTCGACTATGTCCCAAAGTTCAAGATCATGTCAAACATAGAAACTTCTAAGTTTGTCCTTCCAATATTCAAATATTTCTTCATCAAATAGAGGAGGCCTATTAACATTTCCACCTGTAACTTCATCACCAAAGTTAGTTATAATAAAAAATATCTTTACTCAAACACAGTGAAATGCTCAACTTCGAGACGGTTAAATTGTGTGTTATTTAAAAAAAAAGGTTTTAACAAGATAACAACGAAGAAATAAAACATAACAGATAAAATAGAATACTGTTGAAAAAAAATTAAAAAAATTTCATGTTGTTGTAACTGTCCTCTCAGTCCAGATTTTTTTTATTTGTTAATGTTGTGTTTTTAATAATATTAAATTAGGAGCAAGGGTTGAATAGGTAAGTAGTGGCACAAAACATGTGCACAAATCATTCAGGAAACACCAACATTGTTACTGTTCATTGTCCTCACCAAACCTTCATTCTTCCTTCTCTCTCAAATCTTCCAATACAAAAGTTCACAAAAATTCCCCAAAGCTGCCCAACATCCTTGCGAACCAACTAAAATAAATAAAGTGGAGGGAACCATCTCTAAGAGGAGCTTAGAGCTACTTCAAACTAGATTACGTGAGTTGTTTCATCTCCAAGAGGAAACCATTTTTAGAGTTGTTTCTGTGAGTTTTGTTACATTAACTTATTTTTAGCATGAGGATTATGGGGGTTATTCATGAAAATCCTTTGTTTTATCATAAATTATTTTTGGGGATCTTACGAGTTATAAAATCTTAGATGCCATGAGAGAAATGAAAGCTTTAGCATATAGGTGTTTTGAATCTGCACCCAAATGATTTGAATTGACATGCATGTGGTTTGTTTGTTTGTTGCTTGATTTTTGTGATAGTTAATTAAGAAATCCCAGAATTCTGGGAATTGAATTCTCGTGAAAGGTGCGAATCATGCCCTAAAGGTAAATACACGTGTTTGAATGTTTTCCACCCTTTCCAATGTGTTTTGTTACTAATGATTATGTATATTCCTGCCTCTAATTGCTCGTTATTAAAATTCTAAGTGTTTGTGCCTCTGGTGATTCTCTCCATGTTGCCTTTGGTTGTTGTCATTACAAATATACTATGTATTTCTGCCTCTAGTGATTCTCTTCAGGTTGCCTCTTGTGGTTCTCTTCAGGTTGCCTTTGGTGATTATCTCCATGTTACCGCTGGTGGTTGTTGTTACAAAAATACTATGTTTTTCTGCCTCTGGTGATTCTCTTTATGTTGCCTCTAGTGGTTGTCATTATTAAAATTCTAAATGTTTCTGCCTCTTGTGGTTCTCTTTAGATTTCCTCTGGTGGTTCTCTTCAGATTGCCTCTAGTGGTTGTCGTTATGAAAATTCAGAGTGTTTCGGCCTCTAGTAAAATAAATACTTCCCTTCTTCCTCTGGCAATTCTTCTTCCTATAACGTTGCTCCTTCCTTTGACATTGTTTGTCCCTCTGACGTTGTTCCTTCCTCTGATGTTCCTTCTCCCTATGATGTTGTTTCTTTCTTTGATGTTGTTCGTTCCTCTAAAGTTTCTTCTTCCTCTAACGTTGCTCCTCCCTCTTATTTTGCTTCCTCTTTTCTTCCTCTGACTCTAGTCACTGTTTACATTCCTCTAACTCTTATCATTGTTCATATTCCTCTAACTCTAATCACTTTTCACATTCCTTTGACTCAGATCACTATTCAACATCTTTTGGGCGTGTATCCTCTAATACATCCTCTAGACGTGTATCCTGTGATTCAACCTTTGAACGCATATCCTCTAGACGTGTATCCTCTAATAGATCTTCTAGATGCGTATCCTCTAATATATCATCTAGATGCATGTCCTCCAGACACGTATCCTCTGACTAGGAGTTATACCTCTAGATAAGTTTCCTCTATTCGAACTCTGATTAGGGACTTAGAATTTAATCTCCACTTGACTATCAATATATTGTTGAGTTATTATGAGTATTGTGGAGTATAATGCATTTCAAACCCATGGTACCAAGGCCTTGCATACATAGCATCACAAGTGTTTCCCATTATTTCATTAATCAGATCATGCATGGCCTTATTCATGATGGGACATTCAGGGTTGTTCCAGGCATGGAACAACAGGTAGAGGAGAACAATCGGAACGCTGGTTAGGGTTTGGGCATACCATATTTACCAACCAAGACTCAATTATCTTGGTGACCCACATCAAGATATTGGGCGACTTTTCCTTGTTTACAAAGAAAAGATTTGAGGTCATGCATAGTTTTAGAATCATAATGAGATGTATTATAATTTTATGTTCTTCTGCATATCTATGAAAGAAATATTTTAAACTACTTTTCCCTTTATTTTTCATAATTCACTGAGATTTTATATCTCACCCCTTTAATTTTATTTCCTTAATAGCTGGAGGAATTTGAGACAGGTTGCAACCAGAGGAATAATTCCAAACTGACTAGCATTTAAATTGGATGTTTTTATTTTACGTTGAAATCAGACAGTTGTGATTCGTTTCAAGATTTAATAGACTAAGAATATGTTGAACAAATTGTAAACTATCATTTTGAATCTAGTTTCAATTATGTTGGTGATTCTAGTTTATTTTTTGTTATTATTTGCCTATGTTTTTATTAAATTGTATGGATCCAATTGCCAAGTTCTAGATATTTAATGTTGGGTCTTACATGTTCCTAAATAGTAATTGGGTGATCCTCAAAGCATCATTTAGGTCAAAAGGTAAGATGATGCAGTATTCCACTAAGTAGTAATTGGGTGATCCATAAAACATCATTTATGTAAAAAAGTGGAGTATCAAAATCAAAGGAAAAGAAAGAAAGTTGTGAATAAAATCAATTTTCTACTCTCTTGTACTTTACTGGTTGATAAGTTGTCAAAGTCATAGTGTGAAATTAAAATGATTACAATGCTTTCCTAACTCCACTTCTGGCTTCAAACTGACTGAGTTGAGGAACAAATATTTATGAACTCCTGCTTTCAAAGAGAACTTTAATCTGTTTGTATCTAGAAACTGAGAAACACCTAGGTCTAGTAAGATTATAGATTTCTAAGTAAAATCTAGTAGAGTATAATGGCGCAGTAGTCAATCAATCATAAGTATTAATCCCAAATACTTAACGGGAATATAAATCAATTCCCAATTAAATTCCATGATGAGGACAGTAAATGGGACTTGTAAACATGTCGTATTAACGATCATTGGTTCAACAGATAGAATAGTGATCTTTAAATCAAAAGGTAATAACAAGCAATTGCAACAATAAACACAATCCAAGGAAAAGAATGAATGTGTTGTTCCAAAATCAAACAATATAGAAAAATATTTCCTGGAAATAAGACACTTACCCTAGATAAAATCTATTAAGATGGAGTTTTCTCTCCACCCATGTGATATACACGACCCTGAGCAGTTAGGCGTGTCGTAGTGATATTGTTAGTAGTGGGCTTTTTCTTGCGCTCCTGATAGTCTCTTGAAACATGGCCCCACTGGTGGATGTTGTAGCAAACTATGACCATGTTTGGTCATTCACCTACCCTGTGCATTTTTTTCATGCAAAGGCAGAACCAAATAACGTATGCCTAGTTTTGTCCTTGATTTTGAGACTTCTAACCTTCCCTATTTTGTTGTCAGTGTTGATCCTTTGCATTTCTCAGTGGTCAGGCATACAACTTTTGTTGTTGTGTTCCCTACTTTGCTGGTCGTTTGGCCTTGATTTCAAAGACAAAGCATAGAGATAGAAACTACTCATTTCCTGGGGTCTTATTGGACCTCTTATAGCCAATTTGATCGGTCGACCTTGTTTCATGAACTCCACCTTACATTTTTCCTCCAGCATTTGGTAGCGATGGATTTCAATTGGGATTTACAAATTCCTTGATTTCATATTGGAAGTCGTTCTGGAAACTCTCACACATGTAGGCTTCATCCAACTGGAAGCTGAAGTAGCCTAAATGTTGGGCTAGCTACTCAAACATGGCTGCATATTAAGCAACTATCAAGTTCCATTGACATAGTTTGATGAATAATATCTATTTCTCGACCATGGCTATTTTAGGGAAGTATTTTTCGAAGAAATTTTGTTTGAAGGTCTCCCATGTCAACACTTCCCCATTTGCCTCCATCATTCTTTTGGAGCCTTGCCACAAGTATTCAGCCTATTCGTTTAGCAAATAGGTTTTGTACTCTACATTCATGTCCCATGCACAATGGAGAATCTCAAATATTTTCTCGATTTCTTGTAACCAAGGGTAGGCCCTGTCAAGGTCATACTCCCTTTTGAATCATGGCAAGTCTTTTTGGTGAAATTCAACTAGTTCTCTTGCTGCAACAACAACTTCCTCCCCTTTAGCAAATCATCGGGCTTCGGCTGCACCTTGTTGAGGTATTGGAATGGCCATCACATTCATGGCTTGGATTGCTTCTATGATGTCGCTTCCTTTATGGGAAGGAGAATGTCGACGAATAGTTCGGCAAGACATTTAACTTCCTCAAATTTATTAGGTCAGATCATACATGATGATCTAGTCAAGCACCTTAGGTTACAAATAATTTCCTATTCATGGTATACATAAGGTTTAAGTCATACAATGAATTTTGCACTCGAGGGATTCCCAAGAAATATAGGTGAGTCAATGAATCACATAATAACCAACTCTTTCCTTAGCAGAATCCTTCCAACAAAACATTTTACGGTATTAGCCTCCCTTCCTATCATGGATGTCATACATTAAATCATACGAAAAACAACTAAATTATTCACTGAGAAAAACATCACCATTTTAATAAAATACTCACAAACACATAGGGGAAATTCGTACAAAGCCCTAAATGCATTTTGTATGATAATGAACCAATTTCAATATTTCATACATTCACAAAAGGAACATGCTATGCTCATTTCATTAAATCAACCTCAACATCATAACATTTCACATTTCAACCACATTCATTCTACAATACACAAATCAACATTTAAGGAAACTTAATATCTACACGAGAACGGGGATGAATTGTGTTTGACTAAGTTGGATTCTTTTTGGTAATATATTTAAAACTGGTTCTAGTTTGGTGACTTAAAATAAAAGTAAAAGCAATCAGGTTAAGTGATCAGAGGCAGAAGTATAACAAGAATTGTTGAACTAAAGTAACACAAGAATTTATCCTTGTTCACCACAAATTTGGTAGCTACGTTCAGTCCCCTCACTCAGAAGGATTTAAACCACTAATTCAAAACTTGAATTATACAACACCTGACCCTAAAAGCCAATCCTCTCAAAACAACCTAACACCTACAAATTTTTAGGAACACAAACACCTTGACTCTACAAGCCACGTACAGATTCCTTGAAGAACACGAAAGACACTATCGGGCTAGGTTACCAGAGCTTGGAACAAAATTTTTTGGAACAAACTGTTTCCCTAGACCTTAACCTTATGAACTCTAACGACTTAGGAAATTTTGTGCTTGTGAGTTCTCTTGATTTCTTCTTCAGTCTTGAGTATTTATCTTTAGAATAGGTTAGGATTTCTCCTTTGTCCTTGCAAAATCTGAATCATATCTTTGCAAATAATATATGTATCTTCTTGTGAGTGTTTCTTCTTGTAAATAATTCTTGATCATATTTTCTTGTAGATTTTGATCAACTCTTCTTGTAAATAATTCATATCTTCTTGTAAATAAATATTGATAAAATCTTCTTGTTAATAATTCATATCTTCTTGTGATAAATCTTAATCAAATCTTCTTCTAAATAATTCATATCTTCTTGTAGACAAACCTTGATTAAATCTTCTTGTAAATAATTCATATCTTCTTGTGATAAATATGGATCAAATCTTCTTGTAAATAATTCATATTTTCTTGTTGATAAGATCTTGATCATATGGTCTTCAAATCTTAACCATATCTTCTTTTCAACTTGGTCAAAGATTTTCTTCAATTATAAATCTAAATCAAATCTTATTTTAGATTGTCTTTAAAAACACGAATCTTCTTTGATACTGTTGCTTGATTTGAACTTGAATGGATTCAGGTTGTTATTGGATCTTCACAAGTTTCTTATTCGGCTAAGTCTTCTATTCATACATAATTCTTTCAATTTCAACTGTTGACTTTTCACGAGAGGTATTTACTTTCTTAGAGGAGTGATATGCTGTGTTTCTTGAATAATGAAAGTCAGAGGCAGAATTGCATGACTGGGATTTAGTGGCATTGGGCAAATCCCCTTGTTGAAACTTCACCGTCTGTGCAACATTAGAGGCTGCATACCAGAGGCAACATTTGGAGTGTGTTGTACCATTTAGTCAGCGGTTGTGAGCTTTAAATTTATTATTTGAACAATCTCTTCAGAGTTAATTATATGTTGATATGAATTCCTCAGGGGCATAATGAGTTTGTGCACATAAGAGACATGCAAGGGCTTTAGAGGCATGCTTCAAATTCAGTCTTAAAAGGCATTCTTCAGACTTAGATTCAAAGCCATTCTTCAGAGTCAGTCTTCAGACCTAGTTATTAGACCAAATCTTCAGACCCAAACATCAGACCTAGACATCAGAGGCAATCTTTGTAACCTTTAGAGGCACGTTACTTTCAAAGGCATATGTTTAGAGGCAGACGCGTATACTTTGTCTTCCTCTGATATCATCTTCTGGTCACTCCGTCTAGTCACTTCCTTTGGTGACCTTCTCTAGTCGCTTCCGCTGGTATGTTCCTTTGATTTTCTTCTTCTAATTTTTTCTCACTTAATGAATCCATTAATCCAAATTTATTGTTCTCATAAAATACCATTGTAAACATCAAAACTATAAGTGGAAAACCAACTTGGTTTCAACAAAAATATCCAACAATTCAAAGAAAAATACCAACTACGGTAAAGATAAGACAACAATAATTTTTTAAAAAAAAACACAAACATATAAACAACAATTATATTAAAAAAAATTCTTCCAAAAGTAGAAATTAATTTTGAAAAGCAGTAACAACTAAAAACAGAAAACAACAATGGATATTTATTTGAGATAAATAGAAATTAATTAGAACAATTGTAAAAATCAACAATAAAAAAAAACATTACTATTTTAGAATACAATAACTAGCATAAAAACATTACTATTCATGTTCTATTAATCCAACATGAATAAAAATTTGTTCACTTGCTTTGCAATTTACCAGTTCCAAAATATTTATCTTTTTATTATGACATGAAGGGATCATTGAGGTAAATAGATCTAAACTCAATACACTATCTCAAGAATACGAATTATTTCGAATGCAGCCCGTAGAGTCTATCTTAGACTTACAGAAAAGGTTCTCCCGTAGAGTCTATCTTAGACACTTGGGAAAATCTTCACCAACGATGAATTAAATCTAAAAGTATTAAGATCATTAACGAGGGCTTGGCAACCAAAAGTGACAACGATCTCCGAAAAGAAAAGCCTATCCAAAATGTCTCTTCTTGCATTGTTAGGAAAACTTTAAGAACACGAAATTGAACTTGGAAGGTTCGAACAGAATGAAAGTCAAGAAAGGAAGACCAAAAACATTACATTAAAGGGCGAATCAAAAGAAAAATCAAAGACGAAAATTCAGATGAAGATGAAAATATAACTTTCCTCGTTAAGAAATTTGGTAAGTTTCTTAAAAATGATAGAATTTTCAAAAAGAAAAGTTTCAGAAAGAAGGAAAATTCTACTTCAAGTCAAAAATTCACTTGCTTTGAATGTGGTAAGCAAGGACACATCAAGGGAGATTGTCTGAATACTATCAAGAAAAATGCCATAAAAAAGAAAGACTTCAAAAAGGCATACATAGCTTGGGAAGACAACGAAGTAAGTTCAACTTCAGAAACAGAAAGTGAAGAATGCGCTAATGTTGCATTAATGGCATTGATCAATCAGATGACGATGAAGAGGTTAGTAACATAGACTCCTCTCATCATAATAAGACTAATAGTGAATTAATTATCGAATATAATGATGCTCAAAATGCCATTAAAGAACTACTTATCGAATGTAAAAATCTGTTCAACTTAGTGTCAACCCAAAAGAGACCAATTTCAACATTTCAAGAAAAAGTTGACACTATGGAGAAGGATTCTGAAAAACTAAAACAGAGTTTTACATGCAATAAGTGTGATTCCCTCTCTTTCAAGATTGTTAAATTCAATAGAGTAATTTTGCGATACGAAAAGAGACAAATGGGATTGGAAAACATTTTGAATATGCAAGGATACTCAAATGACAAAAGTGGTCTTGGATACTCAAAATTCAATAAACCAAGCTTGAATAAAACCATTTTTATTAAAGCGGGTAATCAATAACATCAAGAAAAGGTTATAATTATGCAAGAAGATCATCATTATAAAGAGAAAATTATTAAAAATAGATTTACTCCTACATGTTCTTATTGTGGTCTTAATGGTCACACACCTAATGCCTGTCACGTTAGAAACGTTAGTGTTCCAAAAGGGCATTACGTGTGGGTAAAGAAAAGTACTAACCATCAAGGACCCAAAGCACATTGGGTACCTAATAAAACTTGATTTTAATTTTGTAGGTATGCACGCAAAGTCCCTCAAATATGTGGTACTTGGATAATGGATGCTCTAAACATGTGACGGGTGATAAAACAAAATTTTCAGCTTTAACTCTTGAATCAAAGGGATATGTGGTCTATGGAGACAACAACAAAGGAAAAATTTTAGGCATTGGAAAAGTTGGTACAGCCCCATCTTCTTCGATTGAAGATGTTTTGTATGTTGAAGGTCTAAAACACAATCTCATAAGCATTAGCCAGCTTTGCGACAAAGGATACAAAATAGTCTTCAACAAATATGAATGCATCATCCCAAATGAAGCTACAAATGAAATTCAGTTTGTCTTTAAGCGCTTCAAAAACATCTTTATACTTAATCTTGATGATTTATCCTTAAAAATGAAATGTCTTTTGGTGAGTGACAACAATGATGCATGGCTATGGCATAAAAGAATTGCACATATCGACATGGATCATTTAAACAAGTTGGTCAAGCATGACCTTGTTGTAGGCTTACCAAAGATGAAATTTATAAAGGATAAATTGTGTGATGCTTCTTAAAAAGGTAAGCAAACAATGATTTCTTTCAAACCTAAAAATGTTATATCAACTTCAAGACCACTTCAATTAATACATATGGACTTGTTTGGTCCATCAAGAACCAAAAGTCTTGGTGGAAACTCATATGGACTAGTACCTGTTGATGATTACTCAAGGTTCACTTGGACCTTATTTTTGGCAAGTAAAAATGAAACTTTCAAAGCATTTAAAAACTATGCCAAACTAGTCCAAAATGAACAATCAACCAAAATTGTATCAATTAGAAGCGATCATGGAGGAGAATTTCAAAATACCTCTTTTGAAGAATTTTGTGAAGAAAATAGAATTTTCCATAACTTTTCTGCACCTAGAACACCTCAACAAAATGGGGTTGTTGAGAGAAAGAACAGATCTTTGGTAGATCTTTGGTAGAACATGCTATGTATCCAACCAGGTAATCATTTGACCAATTCTTAAGAAAACTCCTTATGAACTCTACAAAGGAAGAAAGTCCAACATCTCTCACTTCCACATTTTTGGATGTAAGTGTTTCGTGCTAAACAATGGTAAGGACAACCTTGGAAAATTCGATGAGAAAGTCGATGAATGTATCTTTATTGGTTACTCATTATCTAGTAAAGCTTATAGAATTTTCAATACGAGAACTTTGTTAGTCGAAGAATCAATGCATGTATCTTTTGATGAAACTAACCCCTTGAAAAAGGACAAAAATATTTCTTATGATGATGATGATTTTGAAAGTGAAGTCAACATTGAAAAGCAAGATGATAATCTTCCTAAGGAACGGAGAACCCATAGAGATCACCCAATTGATAACATTATAGGTGATATCAACAAAGGAGTTACAACAAGACTAAAACTACAAAATGCTTGCTTGAATATGGCTTTTGTTTCTCAAATAGAACCCTCCAAGATTGGTGAAGCACTTAAAGATGATCAATGGATAATTTTTCCTAAAGGTGCAAAGTATGGGAACTTGTTCCTAATCCTGGAAATAAACACATCATTGGTACCAAATAAGTGTTTAAAAATAAACTTGATGAAAACAGTATAGTTGTTCGGAACAAGGCAGGATTGCTACTTGCTTAAGCTTGTTCTATGAATTTTGAATTGTTTAAGATGGATGTCAAGACTGCTTTTTTCAATGGATACATTAATGAAGAAGTATATGTCAAACAGCCACCTGGTTTTGAAGACTTCAAGAATCCCTCACATGTTTTCAAACAAAAAAAGGCTCTCTATGGTCTAAAACAAGCTCCTATGATAGGTTAAGTACCTTTCTATGTGAACGAGGATTTGAAAAAGGTAAAGTCTATAAGACATTATTTATTAAAAGAAATAATGGTCACCCTTTATTGGTTCAAATCTACATTTTCATATGTGAAGAATTCTCATTAATGATGCAAGGAGAATTTGAAATGTCTATGATAGGAAAATTAAATTATTTTCTTGGCCTTCACATCAAGCAACACAAGCATGGCATCTTCTTTAATCAAGCAAAGTATTGCAAGGAATTATTAAAAAGATTTCAGATGGAAAACTGCAAAGAAAGTGTGACCCCTATGGGCTTATGAGCCTATGTTGACAAAGATGAATCCGGTATTTCAATAGACATATCAAAATATTGAGGTATGATTGGATGTTTATTATATCTAACGGCCAGCAGGCCAGATATTATGTTTAGTGTGTGTTTGTGTGCGAGATTTCAGGCGGATCCTAAAGAATCACATCTTGTAGTAGTAAAAAGAATTATGAAATGTTTTAAAGGAACAACCAATGTAGGCCTATGGTATCCAAAAGGTAGCATATGTAGTCTCGTTGGCTATTTTGATTCTGATTATGTAGGATGCAAAATGGATCGTAAAAGCACAAACGACACTTGCCATATCTTAAGAAATGCATTAGAATCATGGTCCTGTAAAAAGCAAGCGTGTGTTGCTCTTTGCACGGCTGAGGCTGAATACATAGTAGCAGGAAGTTGTTGTGCACATATTCTCTGGCTCAAACAACAATTATATGACTATGGACTTGACCTCGGATGCATTCCACTAAGATGTGACAACACCAGTGCAATAAAAATCTCAAAGAATCCAATCATGCACTCGCGAACTAAACACATTAATATACATCGTCACTTTCTACGAGATCATGTGATCAAAGCCAATGTTGAAGTGACTTTTGTGGATGCTCATAATCAATTAGTGGACATCTTTACAAAGCCTCTACCTAAAGACTCATTTCACAAAATCCGAAGAGAACACGGCATTTTAAGTGAAAACGATCTCTAAATTGCAAGGTACCTATACTCTATCATTACTCTTTAAGATCAAAAAATTTCCTCTTGATAAGTTGTTAGAATTAATTCTCTGATGTTTATTTGTTATTAATATATGAATATGTGACTTACATGTTGTAATCTTTGTGAAAAAAAAAATCGTTTTTAAGCAAAAACTCGAAAGTGTAGCCGAATACACAGTAACTGTATTCGAATACACGTTTGCAAAAATTCTTGTATTCGAATACAAACCTTTGTGTAATCGAATACACATTCCCAGAACCATCTGTATTCGAATACAACAAGTGTGTAGTCGAATACAGGTTCGCGTTTTTCCTTTCATATATAAGTTTTTCTTCAGTTTTAGGTTATTTTTTACTTTCTCTGTATTCGAATACAGCCGGCTCTCTCTTTAATCTTTCCAAAATTTCTTTTCTCCCTCACTTGCAATCAGTTACCAAATCAACATTCTTTGCAAAATGAGATTTGTCAGAACCCAAAATCACAGTTTTTCCCAAAATCCGTAAAAGCCTTTAAAACACCATGGATGCTCGCAAGAGAGGAACAAGAACCAAGCATGCATCAGTGGGCCCCTCAGAAAAGAGAACAAAGAATGCAAATATAACGGATTTATCTCGTCTACTTAATACACTGGAAGAAATCAACCGGTTTCGCACCATCTACTCGGACAAAAGAATCATTATTCCAAAATTTGGTACTCTTGATTCCTTTTCTACATTTAAATTTCCTGAATTACTCAAAGTCCAGCATGTAGAAGAATTTATCGGTTACAAAGGTCCTGTCTATCTTGATTTGGTTAGGGTCTTTTACTGCAATCTTTCCAAAGAAGACAATATGTTAATTTCTTGAGTAAAGGGCAAAACCATTAAAATAGACACTCCAACCATTGGTGAAATTTTGTAAATTCCATCTGAAGGTCAAAAACATAGGCCCGACAACTTGTGTGAATGGGCATATATCACTAAATATGATGCGTATGTTGCCTTATGTTGCTTTGACAAAAATACTATGGAACAAAATAGGACTCAAGCTGGCTCTTAATATGCTCGGCAACAGTATGGAGGTTGCAATCTCACTATTGACTACCGACTTCTACATTACTTTCTGAGTTACATCTTGGTTCCTATGGTTGGGAACTACTCTCAGATTTTAGAATTTGAACTACAGATCATGTACTTCATGTTTGAGAATGTCCACTCAATTGGGCATACTTTGTTAAATCTGTGATGTTTGCTTTAGAGGAAGCTACTAGGTTACCGTACGCCAAAGAAGTCACTCGGATTCTGGAACATTTTGGGGTGGACTTCTTTGAAGAAGTGATGTATACACCCACAAAAGACAACTTGTTGGATTTGAGTGTGCTTCCTAGCATGAAAATAGTGAGGAATGCCCAGCTTCAAACATATGTGCATAAAAGTGATCTTGGTCAATAGTCTACTGCCGTTCAAGAGGATACTACAGCCCCCACAGGTAATGCTGCCCAAGCAGACGACGATGGCGAGGAAACAACATCCGATGGTGACCACGTGTCAAATCGTATGGTAATGGACAAACTTAACTCCTTACAAACCTTCCTAACCGACCAATTTCAACACTTGAATACCTTCTTCGACACTCGATTTCGTTCTATTGAAACCTCCATTGCAACCAACCATGAAACCATGCTCCAAGAACTCAGTGCTTTATCTGACAAAATTGACC
The DNA here is from genome assembly GCA_037974735.1 of Cicer chorassanicum. Taxonomy (NCBI): domain Eukaryota; kingdom Viridiplantae; phylum Streptophyta; class Magnoliopsida; order Fabales; family Fabaceae; genus Cicer; species Cicer chorassanicum. The sequence continues at coordinate 26,130,628 of JBBPBP010009778.1, forward strand.
ATCTTCACCTTCCCCCTGGACGCTGATTTGTAGCTCGAATACTAGGAATATCTTTTGATGTAGCTTGTTTGAATTTGAAAGTACTTATGGTGTTTTTGTTAAATTTATTTTCGATATGTTTTTCGTTGAAATACTTGAACATATTTCTGGGTTATTATGCATTATTATTTTTTATGATTACTTTGTGTGATGCTTTCCCTTTATATATCTTTACATGCATGAATTTTATTGTCTATATTTTTCCTTCTTTTTGATCATGTCAAAAGGGGGAGAAAATTTGGTATATTGTTGTTTTTAAAACCTTTGTAGGTTTTCAACACTTTTTCAAAATGATCACAATAACTCAAGGTCAACGGGGGAGTACGCATGAATTACGGGGGAGCAACTTTTAAAATGATGAAGTCTCTCCAAACAGCAAACGTTTTGTCATAATCAAAAAGGGGGAGAATGTAAAACACATGTTTTTGATGAAGACAAAGACCAAGAATTGTGATCAAAGTAACAAAGCTCAAAAAGAAGTCCAAATATCATAGTTCATCTTTAATCAAACATATTAGATTTTTAATCAATGGAAAGGTACATGATACTATCAATACTTCAAAGTAGATGAGAACCATTCACCTTTCCATATGCATAAAAAGGATTTTCACATGTCAAAATTACATTAAACAATGTTTAAAATTAAAATTTTTGACAAAAAGCAATTTCGTATTCGAATACAGATGCTAAGTCAGTAACAAAAACTTGAAATTTGTATTCGACTATGAGGTGCTGTAGTAAAATACAAGTGCTAAGTCAGTAGCTCAGACTACACATTTGTATTCGACTACAACCTGATGTAGTCGAATACAAATAGCAAGTCAATGGCAAAATAGACCTTTTGTATTCGACTACATGACCCTTGTATTCGAATACAAGATGTAAATTTTAAATAATTATGAACGTTGTAAGAGGTGTATTCGAATACACACATATTGTATTCGAATACAACTGGAAACAATGCAATTTTTCATATCTAAAACGGTTCTAGATCATTGCATTTGTTCATCAAACCTCTTGGAACAATGGCCACTGATCTGAAGTGATGTCTATAGAGTATAAACACCCCATAGTTTCAGATTAATGATAACACGATCGTACTGCCAAACCTTGAACAACTTTGAACAATTTTCTGATTTTTTTCTCAAAGTTATTTTTCATAATTCAAGTACTTGCATTTCATTTTCATATCATTGAGAAAGGTTCCCAAAGTACTTGAAGCAATATTGGATTGATATCATTATACCTCTCTTATATTCTTATTCCAAATCAAATTACATTGTTTGTAAAAGAAAGTGGTACTTTCTTAAAGTAGTCTAATCTAAGAAAGTGGTGTGCTATCTTAGAAGTTTTTGTTAGAAGTTTGTAGCAGATATCCTAGGGTGGGATTTGTTCATTATCTGACAATAATGGGGAAATATCTTGTAGTGTGCAAGATGACTGGATGTACCCTTGGTCATAAGGGGAACCAGGATAATATTGTTGTGTTCATTTAATTGCTACCGTTTACTTATTATCACTTACTATTCTAAAGGAAAAAAATCTATCACCAAATCGATGAAAACAAGAAAATTTCCTAAACACCTAATTCACCCCCCCCCCCTCTTAGGTGCACCTCTGTACTTAGTCCTGGTACTCATCGGGAAGTATTTGTCTAAAAGCTTCATTTTGAACGAATCCCAGTTCACCCCCTTATGAGCTGATCCCATCAGAAGCCATGTACTTCTCCACCAATATTCACCATCCCCTAGTAGCAGATACATAGCACAATTATTTATTTCGAAGATCTTTTCCACTTCTTGAATCCACTGATCAGCTTTTTCTGGACTCTCATCACCCTTGAACTTTGGAGGATTGTAACAACTGAAATCTTCTAATCCCCTTGACTCAACAGCACAAATCTTTTTTCCCTTTTCTTTAAGCCTCGCAGAGTGTTTGCAACCGTCTGTGCAGCAACAGAAGCAGCTATGTTGGTCATTGCTTCAACCATTTGATCGTCCCGGGTGACGTAGACTCTTGCAGTGTTGTTCCTTCTTGCAGGCATTGTTTCCTACAAAAACAACATCAAGAAGAAATCTGAACACCACCTAGAAGAGTTCCAAACGATAACTTCTGACTAAATCAACCCATAACAACTACACAAGACCTGACAACTCTAACAACTTACCCTGACGCATGATCTGATAAAGACTCCCGACCTACAGGTCGACCTACAATCTAACCAAAGCTCTGATGCCACAATGTAACACCTCGATTTTCTAAAAGCAGGAGTGCATTTTTTTAAAACAACTTAATAAAATAAAACGTCGTAATACATCATATATACAATCAAACTAAGATAGTTTTTGGAACAATAATTCAAAGTATACAAATAGAAAATACACCGGCGCTATGAGACCTATCAAACATCGCTCACACCCCTGGGTTATTCTCAGCAAACACCTGCACAAAAGTATTGTTCCAAGAATGTTATCCCCCATGGTCACGTCAAAAAAAAAAAACAGAACATGGACCCACCAAAAAGTGAACTGTCAAGCTATGTGATAGATACCGTAATCCCAAAACAAAATAAGTACAACCACAAAAAAAAATCACTAAGGCCCTATACAACCAAACCTTAATCTAATCATCTACTAACAACTATAGTAACAAGGGTGACCTCCACACACCACACAAGTTCGTTCTGACGCAGTATCTCTCCTCGAAGTAACTTTTTCTTCCTCATCAACCATAGAGGGATCAGTTTCCTCAGATGTCAGGTCCACCCACGGGAAATACTTCCCCATCTCTCCTACTTGTCCTCACCACTCTCCTCGTATATGTAGCGCTTCTTGAGATGGTGTTGTATGCCCAAGCAGTCGGCGAGTGCCGGTCAAGGAAGTCTAACGACGTTTCCGTCATCAAGGTAACGGTCGGTAAGACGAACTCGAGTATCACCTGAGGGCAAAGTCCAATTTCCACAATAATGTAAAGGGGCACCAACCGAAATGCACTAATAATTTTTCATACTTTTCACAGAGCATACTCAAACACATTCTCATCAATAAAATTCATAACATGTAGTAACCCATATTATCAATCATGAATGCATATTCACGTCAATGTTAACCATCCCATATTCACACATCAATCACACATATATGGTCCCTATGTGTAAACTAAAAATTTAGAAGGAGTCCTTACCTCAATAATAGCTTTTTCAACAACTATCGCTACCACAATCAAACAACGACGAAAATCTCGCTTGTGCCAACACCTTCAATCAAATAGTGTTTGATTTAGTCAAAATAGTGTCTGAGACAACAATACTAACAACAACAACACTAACAACAACAACAACAATACTAACAACAACATCACATTTAAGTTTTTATTAAAATAATCATTACATCATCTAATCACCTTTACACACATCACGTCACTCACTTCACAATCTACTTTAGTAAAAATATCTACTCTCGTCGCAACTCAATTGACAGATGAATATATTAGCAACATGTGACATCTTAAAATTTTTATCGATAATAAATTCTTTGTAACTTAATTAAATTACTCTCTAATAAATAATTTTAATCGGGTCTCCAAAATATTACTAACTCTAACAAAATATAATTTTGGTACTTAGTTCATAAAATAAAAATTGGGCTAAAGGCCTAAGTAATTCAACACAAAATACACTAAAATTGCATAAATTTGAGTTTAGAAAATGCAGGGTCTTACATTACTACCCACCTAAAATTAGTTTCGTCCTCGAAACTACGCGTCGATAAATAAATCAGGGTGTTGTTCCCTCATCTTGCTCTTCAGTTCCCAAGTCGCATCTCCAGTAGTTGGGTTCCAAATCACTTTGACCATCGGAACTTCCTTGTTCTTTAACCGCTTAATCTTGTTGTCCTCAATTCAACCCAAATTACACTAAAATTACAAAAATTAGAGTTTAGAAAATTCAGGGTCTTATAGAGATTGAACGAGATGAGGTGACTTAATGTCACTAAATATCTAGCTAATTTTCTATGATATTAATATTTTAAGTTTTATCATGAAACAATTTTATTTCCCATTTTCTTTTTCTTAAGGCTGTGAGGCAATTTATGCGTGATGGATGTCTTTTTTTCATTTTTCTTTAACAACAGCTATTGATCCAAGTCTTGTACTAGTAAATCTAAAAGAAAATTTTGATTTTGTGGACTTTGAGGTTTTGAAAAGAATTTATAGCTGCAGTTGTGATAATAGATCTCAAAGAAAAATTTAATTTTGAAACATTTTATGTTTTATCAAAAAAAAGAACGTTAATATAATGTTGTTTCTATTGTGTTAATGTTGTAGATCTACTTGTAGTATTAAAGGATCTAAAAGAAAATTTTGTTTTAGAACATTTTAGAGTTTTACAAAAAAAATTGTTTTATACTAGTAGGATTTTTCGCTCACAAAATGATAGATCCGTGACTTGTGATAGTAGATCTTAAGGAAAAATCAAAATTAGAACACTTTGAATTTTTGCTGATAAAAAATGAATTTATGTTGGAAAGGTTGCCCTTTAGGTTTTTGTATTTTTATTTGTTGAAATGTTTCTAAAATATGTGTTTAGATCTAAGGATGAAAGCAATTTCGGAAGAGGATTTTTTCCCCTTCCACCTTACTCATGGATGAACCCAAACATTAGGTTGTGATCTTGTTTAAAAAAAATGGGGGGAGTTTTTGTTTAAAGTGTTTATGAAAATTTAATGGTTTTAGAAATGTTAACAAATATATTGAAGTTGGAACTTTGGAAAATATTTTACAAGTGTTGGTGTTGTAAGAAAAAAATTGAAGACTTTTGAGGTTATGTGGGAACAAATTTTAAGGAAAGAAAAGAGACAAAAAGAAAGTCACAATCTTTTAGGGAAAAATCTTTGGAAATAATGATGACTAGTTGTATTTTAAAACAAGTGTGTAGCTATTTTACAACATAAAGGATTTAAGTGTTGAAAACTTTTTGTGATTGTTTATCCTTAAATATATTATTGTAAAAAAACTTTTAGTGAATATTTATCCTTAAATGAATGATTTTAATAAATCTTTTAGTGAATAAAGTGGGAGAAAACCTAGAAATGTCTTAGAAAATAGTAAAAACTAAAGTTTTTAAGTAACTTGTGATTTTAAAAAGATAAAATCTAAATTTGTTTAGGTTATGTCAAACAAAATTTTGAAAGGTAATCAAGTTGGGAATTTAGAGAAAACCCTAATCTTGAACAATTTTAAAGTGTTGAAAGTTTGAAAGATTTATATCTGTGACAATTTGAAAATTGTCCCTTTATGTCAAAGGATGAGATTTTAAAGTTTTATGTTCTTGGAGAAAAAATTTATTGAGAAGTTTAAAGAACACGAGTTACCTAGATGATATTAACCCCTCCCACATAACGAGAGTAATATATGCGGGCCCCTTGATAGAGTATGATTGTTTAATGCAGGGCTAGGGTAAAATAATTCGATATGGGCTAGGGTATGATTGTTACACATATATGTAATATATATTACTTCATAAGATTAGTGTATCAAGTGTTGATATTGTTATATTTTTTTATTAAGTGTTGATACTAATTCGAATCAGTGTGTTCCTATGAATAAGTAAATCCTTGTGATCCAGTATGTTGCACGTGAGTTGATTTTGGTCCTGGCGGTTGTGCATTGGACCACCGGTTGAATCGTTATGCTAATTTTAAATAAGCTAGTCAATATGATTTAGTATGTTATATGCAAGTCAATTTCATGTAGTTCATGACGAATGTGCAATTTAGTAAAGGATTTTGTATCAAGTGTTTTTTATTGTTGTCAGAAAATGAAGGTCTTAGGTTTGTGCAATGAAACCCTGGTGCTAATTTGCATCATGAGTTATTTCATAATAAAATTTTCAAATTATTGGCATTAATCACTATTTAATGAAAATATTAATAATAACAAATGTGCATTATTATTGATTTGTATTACTATTTGTGATTGAATAGGGAATAGTTGTGGCTTTGATCCTTTTATTTAATATTTATTTTGGATTGCTAAATACGACTTGTGTGCCGTGCCTTTCTCTTAAATTCTATTTGTACCATTTCTACGCATCTCACTACCTTGTATATAAAACGAGTATTATATTTATGTAATGTAATGAATAAGAAAATGAAAAAATTCAAAGAAGGACAACTTTGGAGGTCACGCTGAGAGAAGAAAGATCGATCATAGGTTTAGCTAAGATTCTGACATTGGCTTGTGGGAATAAATGCCTTAGGGGCCATAACCATGTCACGTTCTTTACTATATTTTTGTATAATTTGCATTTATGAATTTAGTAGGCTAAATATTTTAACAATATAGTGAAATCAATTTTAATTAAAAATTTTCAAGCAATATATTAAGTTAAAAGTTTTCCAAAAGTTATCATTCATCAAGACTATTATAAAAAATGTGGGTTTGCTAAATCAAAGTGCGTTTTCTACATTGGTAAGATGCAATGGGATAAATGTAATATCCAACTGCCACCTTTTGGGTCTAACTTAACTAAACTAACTATAATAGGATTTGAAAGGTTTAGAAGCAAGAAAATTGAGACTATCCATATGATGAATTAGAATAAGAGTAATTCACTTAACCATTAGAGAGTTGTATTACGTACAATTTGAAGGAGTTCCTATCTAAATAAATGAGTTTTGAGTGATTAGCTAATGTGAAATTACAGCAAAGTGAAATATGGATGTCGGGCCACTAGAAAATCTTCCAACAGAATTTTTTGAATCAAATGTTATAGGTCATTTGGTTTAAGTAATTTAGTGGGAAGTGTATTTAATGAAAGACATAATTACTCGTTTTTGAATACCATGGCATCAATTACTTCCAATAAATTGTTGAGGTTAATCATTAAGAAGGATAAGTTGTTTGGAACAAATTTTTTGGACTGGCACTTAAACTTGAGGATTTCCCTCAAAAACAAAGAAATTTTTGCAAATTCATGAAGGGCCCCCTCCCAAGGATTCAGCCACTTTTGCATGTAAGATTGAAAGATATGCTTATAAGAAGTATCTAGATGATGCCTTAGATGTTAGCTTAATCATGCTAGCAACCATGAACTCTGAGCTTCAAAAGCAACATAATAACATGGATGTAGTCGATATGATCAAACATTGAAGTTTCCTAAGCTCTCTTCCAAACCAAACTAATAGAGGGAGGACTTATAGGTCCTTAAGTGCTCAAGATAATTGGGTATGTTGAGAACCTTGAGCAATTGGGTTTTGCACTAGAGCGAGAGCTTGTGATTGATTTGATCCAACAATCCTTGCCAAAGAGCTTCAATTAGTTTCTCATGAATTTTATTATGAATTACATGGAAATAACTCTTTCAAGGCTGTGAAGCATGTTAAGAACTGCTAAAAAGAACATTACAAAAGGAAATGCAAAGGCCATTTTGATGGTCAATAATGGAAAGTTCAAGAAGTAGTACAAGAAACCGGCGAACAAGAATAAAGGTAGAGCCAACGGCAAGGAAGTTGCCATGCCTAAACCCGTTCTTCTTGCTTTGCAGCCTTAGGATGGTGTGGCTAACGAGGTAAATGGCTTCCAAGCCTAAACCCGTTTTTTCCTACTTATCTCTGGCATTGTCGTTTAGGCCTCATAAATGAGACACACATACAAAAACTTCATAAAAGTGGACTATTGAACTCTTTTGATATGAATCATTTAAGATATATAAGTCTTGTTTACTAAAAAAAATGACCAAAACCCCATTCACTTGAAAAGGTGAAAGACCTGGTGATATTCTGGCCGTTATACATATTGGTGTATGCACACCACTAAACACACTAACCATATGAGGGTTTCAGTATTTTGTCATATTTACTAATGATTATAGCATATATGCATATGTTTATATATTATGAAACACAAATCAGAATCTTTTGAAAAGTTCGAAGAGTTTAAAATTGTTGATCAGTTCGAGGTGGTGAATAGTCGAGTCTAGAATTTTATAACTATCTAAGAGAGTGTCGGATCTTGTCCCATCTCAACCCTCCTAGAACACCAAAATGGAATGGTGTATTCGAGATGAAAAACCAGACTTTGTTGGACATAGTCCAGTCCATGATGAGTCATGCAGATCTTCCAAATTCCTTTTAGGGACATGCTATAGAAACTGCAGCTTTTACACATAACCATGTTCCATCCAAAACAGTTGATCCGCTGTCGCACACGGATCAAATACGATTGAAAATAAGTGCAGAAATGGGTAATAACCCGAATCGTTTTGCAAGGACTCCTGATATAACGATATTAACCGAGTTGAAATTCAAAATTGGGGGTTTTGATAATGATTTAGTTTGGACAGATCAGCAAAACGATTAATCCACTTATTCGAGTTTCGAACCTATCACAAATTCTATCAATGAGTTTTAATTAATTTCTAATTTGTGATTCTATTCTTATTTGACTATAGAATTGATCAAACAAGCGTACAATCAATCCTATGTTCAGTTTCATTGACTGAATTAAGCATCACAATCATCAAAATATTACAATTAACGATCAAGCGTCGCAGAATTATAATTCAATTAAATTCGAGATAGAAACCAAATTCTGTCAAATAAATTTAATCGATCCTATTGAAATTCAGTTTAAGCAGTCAGAATATCAATATAATCAAATGAACGAAAATAGAATCATGAATCAAAAATCGACGGTATAACCTGAACCTCCAGGTGTGACGAAACTCCGAATTCGTGGATTAATCTGATGAAATTAGCCTTCCATGGAAAATAAAAATATGTTTATATTTCTGATTCTGTCCGATTATAGTCTGATACAAGAAAGGAAAGAAACCCCAAATATATAGTGTTCGGTCTTTTGGGCTTTTAAAACAAGTAGCCCGCTATTTAAATTATTACAAAGGTCCAGATTACAAAATTTGTAATTTAGGCTCAGTAGTTTTCGGCATTAAGATTTTTTCCAACACAAAAGTTGAAGCTCTAATTTTTAGCTTTCCAACGACTGCTCGCATGCCTCAATATGATATCCAGAGCTCAAGTTATGGCTTACAAAGCGAGTAGGGGTTAAAATGCAAATAATAAAATTGTAATTCAATTTCAACCCAAGGTTTAGAAACAAGCTAAAAAATTATTCTAAGCTATAATGTGATTTTAAAAATACCAAAATAAAAAGAAAGAAATATGTGCCCAAGTGCTATGATCAAATTCCCCCACACATAAGCTTTTGCACTCCGTGCAAAAAAATGCATGTGATTCCAAATATTCTCAGGAATGCAAAGTGGTGAGCAAAAGAAAAAATTCAAACTTCAAGGAATATGACATTCATGAATAATTTTCACAACCAAGGCAAACAAGACGATAAATTAACTAAAGAATGCATCATAAGTGAATGAGGAAAGTGTTTGGGCTACTATTTACCCTCAAAGCACATCATGAAAGCTAGCACTACCATAGGCTTGACAAGCCTCTAACATCTATAATTGAAACACATGCACATAATGATCAAAAGGTCTTTATTCAGGTTGTAACGTGGCCAAGGTAAGGGTGAGATAATCCTAAGGAGACTAGGGCTAAAAATCAAAGAGGATAAAGGAGTAATGATCAAGAGAGAAAAATAACATTGAGAAGTATTTCAACAAAATATCATTGACTTTTATTATCAACTCTCTTTACTCACAACATAACCATTTTCCTCATTTTATTTCTCATTTCAATTTCTTTTTGATTTCTTTTTTGTTTTTTTGTTTTTTTTATTCTTTTATTTTTATTTTTTATAAACCTCAAATTTAAACAAACAAGTTGAGTTGAGCACCCCCACACTTATTTAAGGAAAGACTCCTTTATCCCCCAAGATTGGGTCAATTCATTGTTTTTCACTTTTAGGCTTGTAATGAGCTATATAACAAAGAATGGGATAATTAGGCTCAAAAGGGCTTAAACAAATGGATAATTGAAGGGTATGCTTATTTGGCTAGTAGCTTAACAAGAAACAAATGCCTAGATCATTTCAATATATGCATGCGGACAAGAACAAGTCAAGTTCTAGAGTAACTTGCAATCATGAGTGAGATATCACACAAAAATAAGAAGATGGAATAATGTATTCCGTTCATAATAGGCTCAAAATCTCACAAGGGTTAATGACCTATCACAAATGATACGCAATTTAGCATTTTAATCCAACTTATTTACCAAGAATGCAAAGATAATATCCAATCATGCCAGTCCAAACAAACTCACATCATTTGCTCACAACATTTACAACCACAAAATCTGATAAAAAAGCATGCAATGAATTAATTTTTTTATTTTTTTTTTATTTTTTTTTATTTTTTATTTGTTTTTGTTTATTTTATTTTTTTATTTTTTTTAAATCCTATAACAAATAAAATCCTCAATACTACCCCCCACACTTAAATTACACATTGTCCTCAATGAAAGTAACAAGTATGAATTAACAGTAAGGAAAGGGAGCTCCCTGTTCAATCTTCACTGTAGGTGGGCTTTTCCAAGAAGAGTTCTTCTATGGTAGTATCTTCAAGCACAGAGCTCTCATGGAATAGCTTGAGGCGTTGTCCATTTACTTTGAACACTTTGTCGATGTTTTCACTTTTTATTTGCACTGCACCATGAGGAAAAGTGTTAGTAACAACAAAAGGACCAATCCACTTGGATCGAAGTTTACCTGCCATAATTTTCAGACGGGAATTAAACAGTAAAACTTTTTGGCCAATGGAAAATTCCTTCCTAGAAATCATCTTATGATGATAAGACTTAGTTTTCTCTTTATAGATCCGGGAGTTCTCATAAGCTTCTAGTCTAAGCTCTTCAAGTTGTTGCAATTGCAGCTTTCTCTCCAAACTTGCTTTCTCCATTTCAAGGTTGCAGCTCTTGACAGCCCAATAAGCACAGTGCGCTATTACCACTGGGAGGTGGTATGCCTTACCAAACACAAGTCGATAAGGGGACATTCCTATTGGTGTTTTGTAGGTTGTTTTGTGAGCCCAAAGAGCATCTTCCAGCCGACGGCTCCAGTCTTTCTTATTTGGCTGCACCATCTTTTCTAAGATCTGTTTGATTTCCCTGTTTGAGATTTCAACTTGCCCACTTGTCTGGGGATGATAAGGTGTAGAGACTCTGTGCACAACCCCATACTTCCGAAGCAAAACGTCCTTTGTGCGGTTGCAAAAATGAGTGCCTTGATCACTTATGATGGCCCGGGGTATTCCAAACCTGCAAAAACTATTTGATCTGATAAAATTTGCAACAACTTTAGCATCTTTAGTCCTAGTGGGTATTGCTTCCACCCACTTCGAAACATAATCAACAACAAGTAAAATGTAGACAAAACCAAAAGATACAGGAAAAGGGCCCATAAAGTCAATGCCCCGCACATCAAATACTTCACAAAAAAGCATAGCTGTTGAGGCATCTCACTCCTACGAGTGATTGTTGTTCCTGCTATTTGACACTGTTCACAAGTTTTGTAAGTCTCAAAAGCATCTTTAAACAAAGTGGGCCAAAAGAAACCCGAGTCTAAGACTTCACTGGCTGTCCGTTGAGGACCAAAATGTCCCCCAGCTTGAGAGGCATGACAGAAATGAAGAATGGATTAAGCCTCATGGTGGGGAACACATCGCCTAATCACATGGTCACTACAGAATTTCCATAGATATGGATCATCCCACACATAGTATTTGGCATCACTTTTAAGTTTGTGTATTTGTGTTCAGGATGCATCTGCGGGAAAGACTCCAGCAACTAGATAATTAACTAAATCAGCAAACCAAGGAATTACCTCACGCAACTGTAGCAATTGTTCATTAGGGAAGTCATCTTGAATGGGATTGGGGTTCTCATCTAGTTCTATTATGCTTAAATGGTCTGCCTCTAGATTTTTAGTTCCACTCTTATCTTTAATCTCTAAATCAAATTCTTGGAGTAACAACATCCACCGGATCAATCTCAGTTTTACTTCTAGTTTCTTCAGCAAGAACTTCAAAGCTGCATGGTCAGTAAAAACAACTACCTTCGAACCTAGCAAATATGATCTAAACTTATCAAGAGCAAAAACAATAGCTAAGAGTCCCTTTTCAGTGGTAGTGTAATTGGCCTTTGTAGAATCTAAAGTCCTAGAAGAATAATAAATAACATGGGCAGCCCTGCCAACCCTTTGTGCAAGGACTGCTCCAACTGCATAGTTAGATGCATCACACATAATTTTGAAAGGGAAGGTCCAATTGTGTAGCTGAATGATGGGAGTAGAGGTCAGTGCTGCCTTCAAGCAATCAAAAGCCTTCGTGCATTTGTCATCAAAGGTAAAACTAACATCTTTTTGTAGCAAATTTAACGGCGTAAGAGCTTTCTTGCTGAAATCCTTGATAAAGCGCTTGTAAAAACCTGCATGGCCAAGAAAAGAACGAATCTCGCAGATGCAAGATGGTTAAGGAAAATTACAAATCACATCAATCTTGGCAAGATCAACTTCTATCCCATTCTTAAAGATCACATGTCCTAAAACTATGCCTTGTTCAACCATAAAATGACATTTTTCATAATTCAGCACAAGGTTAGTTTCAATACATCTATGCAAAACTCTATCTAAATTGTTCAAGCATACATCAAATGAGGAACCATGCACAGTAAAATCATCCATGAAAACTTCTATACAACTTTCTATCAAATCAGCAAAAATACTAATCATGCAGCGTTGGAAAGTTCCAGGAGCATTGCATAGGCCAAAGGGCATCCTCCTATAGGCAAATGTGTCGAAAGGGCAAGTGAACGTGGTCTTTTCTTGGTCCTCCGGTGCAATATGGATCTGAAAATAACCAGAAAAACCATCAAGAAAACAATAATGTGACTTACCAGTCAACCGTTCAAGCATCTGATCAATGAATGGTAAAGGAAAATGATCCTTTCTAGTTACCTGGTTTAGTCTCCTGTAATCGATGCATACCCTCCAGTTGTTCTGCACTCTTGAGGGGATAAGTTCAATATTTTCATTTTTAACCACTGTGAGTCCAGTTTTCTTAGGAACTACCTCCACCGGACTCACCCATTGACTATCAAAGATGGGGTATATAATGCCTGCTTGCAAGAGCTTGGTCACTTTCTTTTTCACAACATCCAGAATTAATGGGTTAAGTCGCCTTTAGGCTTCCTCACTGATTTACTCCACCCTCTAGTAGTATCCTATGCATGCACATGGATGGGGTAATCCCAGGAATATCAGCTAAGGTTCATCTGATTGCCTTCATGTGTTTTCTCAAAATCTGCAATAGCTTCTCTTCCTGTTCATCTTCAAGTTTGGCTAAAATAATCACAGGTAATTTGCCACTTCCTTCTAAATATGCATATTTCAAATTTTCAGGAAGTGGTTTAAGCTCTATAGTCGGTGGCTGCTCAATGGAGGGCACAATACCAGTGCCCGAAGCTAAATCTGCAAAATCAATTATGTTAGTAGATGTATCAACATGAGCATAATGATCAACCTGTAAAGAAACTTCGATCTCAGCACACACAGAGCATAACTGAGTATCTGTGCAAAATTCACAAATATAAGTATCATCAAAATCAGACAGTGAAGGAAAATCAGCAGTAAACATATCAGGGTAAATGTCATCAACCAAATCAGCAAGTAATTCAATTTGAAAAACAGAATGCTCTTCGATGGGGTGTTTCATGGAATCAAAGATGTTAAATTTTACAATACTATCACCAAATTCCATGGATAGAGTTCCAGCATGTACATCAATTTTTGTTCCAGCAGTTTTCAAAATTGGTCTGCCTAAAATGATAGGCGCCCTGTTCGAATTATACTCTCCCTCCATGTCCAGAATGTAAAAATCTGCAGGAAATATTAATTCATTTACTCGAACAAGTACATCCTCCAAAAGTCTAGCAGGGCGAGCATTGCTTCTGTTCGCCAGTTGAATGGTAACACCTGTACTCTGTAAAGGTCCAAGAGCAAGAGAGTTAAAAATAGATGTGGGCATAACATTAATAGAAGCTTCTAAATCTAACATGGCATTTTCAAATTGACTACTGCCTATGGTACATGGAATGGAAAAAGTTCCTGGATCTTTGCATTTCTGGGGCATGGGCTGAATAAGGGCTGAAACATTACACCCCATGTTTACTCTTTCATTACCTTTTAACCTTCTCTAGTGTGTGCACAAATCTTTTAGAAATTTGGCATATCTCGGAATCTTTTTAATTGCTTCAAGGAGGGGAATGTTCACTTCTAACTTCCTAAATTTATCCAAGATCTCCCTGTCCCTATCTGCCTCGTCCATTTTCTTAGTCTTCAATGCCCTTTGGGGAAAAGGAAGTGGTATATTTTGCTCAACATCAACAGTTTCAGGTATCAAAATTTCTTCAGCAATGTTGTTATTTTTCACAACAGTTGCAGGTACCTTTGGTGTTTCAACAGCTTTCCCTGACCTCAATGTAATTGCACTAACATTAGGGGAATTTGGATTTACTACTGATTGGGCCGGTAGTTGGTTTGATCCCTGAGTCTGCATCTGATTTATTGAAGTGGCCAGTTGGCCAATCTTTGTCTCCAAATTCTGAATTGTGGAATCTGTTCTTTGTTGGAATTGAAGATTTTGGACAACCATTTGCTTGATAAGGTCCTCTAATGAAAGTGTATTGCTTTGCTGCTGATGTGGAATGTTCTACTGATGTGGACTGTTTTGTTGCCTAGGTTGTTGTTGTGCAGATGAATTCCCCCATCTCAGGTTGGGATTGTTTCTCCAACCGGGATTGTACCTGTTAGACAACAAATCATAGTTGGCTTCAGGGGTGAATATGTTTGCTGCATATGCTTGAGGAGCATCAGCAACTGTATCGTCTTGCAAAGTAGGACATGAATCTATAGGATATTCTAGAGAAGTGCAAATACCACATACCACTGCTTGGGCTTTACCTACTGCCAATTTCTTCAGTAAAGATGTAAGCTTATCAAGTCTGCTTTCTAGATTCTTGTGGGAAGAAGCTTGAATCTCATTCACTCCCTTTGGCAAAACAGCTGAATTGCTTCTAGTTGTAAACTGTTGGGAATTAATGGACATGTTCTCAATCAAAGCTTTTGCCGCTTCTGGGGTCTTATCGACAAGTGCTCCCCCTCTAGCAGCATCCAAAATGCTTCTATTCGTAGGTAGCAAGCCTTCATAAAAATACTGGATGAGCAATTGTTCAGAAATCTGGTGGTAAGGACAGCTAGACACCAATTTCTTGAATCTCTCCCAATACTCATGTAGTGATTCTCTGTCAATATGTCTAATGCCACATATTTCTTTTCTGATTGAAGCAGCTCTTGAGGCAGGGAAGAATTTTTCTAGAAACAATTTCTTCAATTCATTCCAACTTGTAACAGACCCTGGCTGAAGGTAGTATAACCAATCCTTAGCAGCATCTTTAAGTGAGAATGGGAAGGCTCTCAGCTTAATATGATCTTCTGTGACTCCTTGAGGTTTCATGGTAGAACACACCACATGGAACTTTGGAAGCAAGTGTATTAAACCAGATTTAAGTTCAAATGGTACAATAACTTCAGGATATTCAATACACAGTGCATTATAGGTAACATCAGGTGCCGCAAGTTGTCTTAAAGTTCTATTATTCATATCAGCCATATTGTGTAGAAAAATGTCACTTTTTTCACTATCACTATCACTATCTGACTCTCTATCTCACACGTTAGCACTAGCAGCAACTCTATTATGTCTACGCCGTAAATGGAAGGTCCTATCTATTTCAGGGTCAAGGGGGTGCAGATTTATAGAACTAGCCCTAGTCATGCATCATCATAACAATACAATGCAAAATCACAATTCTGAAAATTCCAACAATGTCCCTATTGCTAAAATTGAAATGAAAAATCGAAAACACTATCAAATAAAATCTAAAAAATATGAAAATACCACCAAAAATCTCTAGAAATCAAATAAAGGTAACGCAAATTTTTTTTGGATTTTTTTTGAAAATATGGAAAATTCAAAAAATTAAAAAAAGTGGTCCAGATGAAGGAATTTGGGAATTTGAGCGTGAAATCTCGTAATAAGTCCCTTATACGGGAGACTTATTCCTTGATTTTTTTTTTCTGATTTTCTGGCAAAAATTCAGAGCAATCCGCCACAGTCGCCTGAAAATCGGATTTTTTGGACTAGCAACTTGCTTACGAGCTAGCACAACCCTATCTGACCTGTAGAACAACAAAGCACAAAGAAAAAATTGTTAGGATGGTTAGTAATACTCTAAAACTGGTTAATATTATTATCAGAGAGTCCCCGACAACGGCGCCAATTTGATCCGTTGTCGCACACAAATCAAATACGATTGAAAATAAGTGCAGAAATGGGTAATAACCCGAGTCGTTTTGCAAGGACTCCTGATATAATGATATTAACCGAGTTGAAATTCGAAATTTGGGGTTTTGATAATGATTTAGTTTGGACAAATGAGCAAAACGATTAATCCCCTTATTCGAGTTTCGAACCTATCACAAATTCTATCAATGAGTTTTAATTAATTTATAATTCGTTATTCTATTCTTATTTGACTACAGAATTCATTAAAAAAGCGTACAATCAATCCTATGTTCGGTTTCATTGACTAGATTAAGCATCACAATCATCAAAATATTACAATTAACGATCAAACGTCGCAGAATTATAATTCAATTAAATTAGAGATAGAAACCGAAATCTGTCAAATAAATTTAATCGATCCTATTGATATTCAGTTTAAGCAATCAGAATATCAATATAATCCAATGAACGAAAATAGAATCATGAATCAAAAATCGACGGTATAACCTAAACCTCCAGGTGGTGCGAAACTCCAAATTCATGGATTAATCTGATGAAATTAGCGTTCCATGGAAAATAAAAATATGTTTATATTTCTGATTCTGTCCGAATATAGTCTGATACAAGAAAGGAAAGAAACCCCAAATATATAGTGCTCGGGCTTTTGAGCTTGTAAATCAAGTATCCCGCTATTTAAATTATTACAGAGGTTCAGATTACGAAATCTGTAATTTAGGCTCAGTAGATTTCGGCATTGAGATTTGTTTCCAACACAAAATTTGTAGCTCTGATTTTTAGCTTCCCAACGACTGCTTGCATGCCTCAATCTGATATCCAGAGCTCAAGTTATGGCCTACAAAGCGAGCATGGGTTAAAATGCAAGTAATAAAATCATAATTCAATTTCAACCCAAGATTTAGAAACAAGCTAAAAAATTATTCTAAGCTATAAAGTGATAAAAAGATAGAAACATGTGCCCAAGTGTTATGATACCAAAATAAAAAGATAGAAACATGTGCCTAAGTGTTATGATCAATAGTGGAAAAGACACTATATGAGATGTGGACTTGTAAGAAACCTAGTGTATCCTTCATAAAGATTTTAGGATATGAGGTATATGTGAAACACCAAGTTTCCAATAAGCTTGAGCCCAACTCCGATAAATGCCTTTTGTGGGGTATCCCAAGGAAACCATAGGATGCTACTTCTACAATCCTTGTAAGGGAAAAGTGTTTGTCGCTTGAACTAATGTATTATTTGAAAGGGAATTTATTTCCAAAGGAATCACTGGGAGGAGGGTAGAACTTGTAGAAGTTCAAGAATCAAAGAATGGATTCACACTTATGGAGGAACAAGAGCAGCCTAACATCATTTGGAGTCTAAGTGTTATAAGTCAATTTTCTCCAAGAATCTGGCCAACATACTAATATTTCCAAGAATGAACAAATAATAATAACGACAACAGCAACAACAATAATAATAATCTTCGTCAACACACACAAACTTTTAAGTAATACAATTCCAAAAAATATTTAAGTAGATCAATCTTATGATAACTAATGTAAGGCTGCAAAACCTCATTAATAACCTTTTGGGAATATTTAACAAGCATTCACTCTTCTTAAGTATTTACACACACACACATATATATACATTAACCTTTTTATGCTTATCGTCTTGATGTATACGAAATATGCCCCTGACCTTTGATTTGAGTTAAAGGTTGAAAAGAGATTGGAATTGGTCTTCAGGTAGCTACGATAGCTACTACCCTTGTCAATTAAGTTGAAAAGTTCCTCTAGCATTAGCCCTATTTATACCCTAATAACAATAATTCCCTAAGAGTTCAAAAATATTGTTAGATAATATTTAGGATAACCCTATGGAGGTGCAAACACGAAAAAAGGGTTGAATTGTGTTTGACAAAGTTGATTTTCTAATTTGACCCTCCAAGCTAGTATTCCCAAATAGCTTGACGACCCCATATTTTTTAGGAACTAACCATTTTGACCCTACAAGCCAAGTCTTCTCCTTAAAACCTAACAACTCCAAATTGAAGAAGGAACTAAAACACTATCAAGTTGGATAAAAATATTGGAACTCTAACTAAGCTGATTTCAAAATAACTCTAACACTCTAAGAAAATCACATAGAAAAAATTTATGAATTTAACAAATTTTTCTCTCTATGAACTCTAAAAATAACATTGGAATTTTGAGTTTTGGGTTCTTCTCACTTTTTCTGATTTTTGATGATTTTCTTCTTCAACCTTGAATATTTATTTAAAGATAAAATTAGGGCTCCAATTTAGTCTTTGTTTAATTTTGAATTGTAACTGTGACACCCTAAACCCCAAAATAACACATATAATAATTTATCATATATTTTTATCAGAATTTGCAGCGGATAAATAAAATTTATTTCCAAGGAAATAAAAGCTTTGGTAACTAATTTAGGATATCACGTTCCAGAAAGTACACATGAAACAATTGGAACTTTATTCCTTAATTAAAACAATGCAATCTAAATGAACATGATTTAACTATAATCATGTTCATTTAATTTAATTCCAAAAACTTACTAGTACTTATAAGATTTTAATTGAAAAAGTCGTTTCAGTCAAATAAGTGAAATAAAAATTACAATACTTAATTCCTGGTATCACCTATCAGAGCGGGGTTTCTCTCAAATTTGAACTTCAAGAGTCATTAACCTGCAATAACTGTGATTTTGAAAACGTAGGGCCAAGCCAGTCATACACAAACAACAAGGAGGTGAGTTTCGAAATCATTTTAATAGTATAATATAAGTAAGAAGAACATGAAATTAATCATAATAAAATTGTATCATCATAGAAATATTCCTCAAGAAAAAACATCACAGTATAAAATCGTATCATCACACAAATATTCCTCAAGGAAAATCAATACATTATACTATAACATCAAATCATCTAAGAGAAATTAATATTGCATACCATAAATATTAATTACAACAAAACAATCACATGAAAATGCAATGCTAGGCATGAGTTTAGACTTTACTTCACAATGTGGTTCCACTCTAACTCTGAAGTACTTGGTTTGGAGGCTTGATACTAAACCACCACCCGAGTGGACGGACAATTCAAATTGGCCCTGTCCTCATAGATCCCGTCAACTCAACTCGAGACACATATACGCGACAGTCGAGGTAAACGTGTGTTGCACAGTAGCTCCCAACATTTGGAGTGTAGTTGGAACCAAGTTGATTTTATACTTAGAGTTTTGATGATAACAAAAGTATTTTATAAGAATTTGAATTCATAGAGTATGAAAGAAGATTCATGTTTTTGAAGAAAATCTAAAATAAGATTAGATTAAAATTTATAATTAAAGAAAATCTAAAATAAGATTTGATTCAGATTTATAATTGAAGAAAATCTAAAATTCGATTTAATTCAAATTTATAATTGATGAAAATCTAAAATAAAATTTGATTCATATTTATAATTGAAGAAAATCATTGACCAAGTTGTAAAGAAGATATGGTCAAGATTTGAAGAATATATGATCAAGTTTTGAAGAAGATTTGATAAAGATTTGAAGAAGATTTGATCAAATTTTATCTACAACAAAATATGAATACAATCAATTTGAAGAATTTACAAACGCAATTTGAACAAAATACGAATAGAATCAATCTGAAGAATTTACAATCTCAATCTAAACAAAATAGGAACATAATCAATTTGAAGAATTTACAAATGCATTCTAAACAAGATACAATTGACAATTAAACAAGAACTAAATTGAAGCCTAAATTTTAACTATAAATAGATACTCAAGGCTGAAGAAGAAAATCATCGAAAAGCAGAAAAGAGTAGAAGAACTAAAACTCAAAATTCCAAATTCTTCTTAAAGTTCAAAGAGAGAAATACTTGTTCAGGTTAGAAATATTCGCTAAGTGTTCTTTTCTTAGAGTGTGAGAGTTATTATTATTTTTTTTAGCTTTATTAGAAACAACTACTCACGTTCCAATCTTTTGTATTCAACCCGATAGTGGTTTAGTTCTTTCTTCAATCTAGGGTTGTTAGGAGAACACTTGGCTTGTAGGGTCAGGTGCTTTGTAATTCAAGGTAATTGAGTTAGTGGATTAAAGCCTTATGAATGAGGGGGACTGGATGTAGCCAAGTTAGTGGTGAATCAGGATAAATCTGTGTGTCAAATTATTTATGCTTTCATTGTTTGATACCTCTAAATCCGATTGCTTCTTATCCATGTAATTTATAAAAGCCAACCAGTCATCATCAAATTAGAAAAAAGTTATCAACTTTGTCAAACACAATTCAACCCCCCCTTTCTCGTGTTTGCACCTTCAATTGGCATCAGAGCTCGGTAAAGGGTGAGCACTTTACAGTGTTTGTGAAAAGATCGAAGGGTTCAACGTGTCTCGATTCAATGAATCAACAGATAAAGAAATAGAGGTATTTTCTAAATTTACTCGATCTGATTTAATTACTGCTACTAATGATTTTTTAAATAAGAATCACAAATTGTCTTTAAAACTTTAAACACTTAGGAAAGAAAATACAATCCTAACTGAGAAAGTTAATGTTTTAAAGAATCAAAGTGCTAAATTTAAAACAGAAAATACAACTCTGAAAACTAATATTACTGATCTTAAAACAGAAAATGCAACTCTGAAATCTGATATTACTAAACTTAAAACAGAAAATGCAAATATTATAACTGATATTGTTGAACTTAAGGCTAAAAATCTAACTTTGAAAA
The DNA here is from genome assembly GCA_037974735.1 of Cicer chorassanicum. Classification (NCBI taxonomy): domain Eukaryota; kingdom Viridiplantae; phylum Streptophyta; class Magnoliopsida; order Fabales; family Fabaceae; genus Cicer; species Cicer chorassanicum. The sequence continues at coordinate 26,151,757 of JBBPBP010009778.1, forward strand.
GTAATTCTAGTTCAACATCAATTGAAAATACCACATGTAACTCTGATAAGCATGAAGAAGTATTTCAAGATTTTCTTGATAATGGTATGAAAAGAAGCAAGTATACATCTATGATTTATGGTGTTAGCAAGAATGGTAAAAAAATGAATAGGATTTCAATAAAAAGTAAATGAACCTAAGTTTGTCTGCTCTGATGAGTTATGTACTATTTGCTATAAGAAAGGTCACAATAAAATATCTTGTCCTATGCTAACCACATGGAAAGACAAGAAACCTTTAAGATTTAACAAACCAGGACCCAACCAGATTTGGGTACCAAAGGATAAAATGGTTTATGTTGCAGATGTTCTAAGCAACCAAATAGAAATACCAATCATGGTGCTTGGTCAATGGATGCTTGCAATATATTAAGGGAAAAAGGTCTATGTTCCAAGACCTACCAAACAAAAGCCAACTGACTCTACTGGAAGAAGGACTGTTCAACACAGTATCTATTAGAACCAGAACCATATGATGAACCAGAAATATCAAAAAAATCTGGAGTATCACAGAATCAAAACTTGCAGAAAAATCACATACATCATCAAAATCAAAACTGGCATATAAATCACACCTATCAACAAAATTGCAACTACTAGAAGAATCAGAATTACCATCAGTTCCAAAATAACAAGAGGAACCCGATACATCAGTAGAAACAGAAGTGTTAGATTAACAATCAGAATCAGGAGACTTCTTTTAACACTCCAATAAAGTTCATCAAAACTACAAACCTGGATGGGAATTCAAATCCCTTCATCCAGATCGTCTAATAAGAGAATATGCAAATTCAGAATTTGAAAACCAGAAAAGAAGAAATAAGAAGGTTTTCAGAGTGAAACTAAAACTGTTGACATATAGGTTATATCTTTCTATAAGTTTAATTATTGAATGGTTTATGTTTACTGTGTAACAAGAAGCTTTATCTTAAAAACCAAAGCTAGATAAGTATTTTGTAGGTTCTCAACAATTTAGAGGAACAAGGAGATCCATATAATCTGAACACTTCAATAGAAGTAGCATACAAGTTTGGTTTTCATAAACAAGCAGAAATCACCAGAAACAAAACTGATGTTTTGATTGTATTGATTTCATTCTTCAATTATCTTATTTATATTATGTTACATGACAAACAGCTTGACCTTAAAAAGTCAAATCAAGTTGAGGATACTACAGCTTTACCGAAACCAGAGGAAGTTGATGCAGATAAATCAGAAGATGAAAAATCTTCAGAGAATGAATCTAATCAAGTTCGAATTAGTCAAGATAAGTCGGAAGGAAGATCTGGATGGAAGTACAAGACATCTCATCTCATTGGAAGTTCAAGTGATCCTTTGAGGATCAGATCATAATTAAAAGACACCATTTTGTGTGGCTCACTCTTATCAATTGAGCCTACCACTATTGATGAAGCATTGGCAGATGATGGACGGATTCTTTCAATGCAAGAAGAGTTAAATGAATTTAAGAGGAATGATGTTTCGGATCTAGTACCTAGACCAAAGAAGAACATTATTAGAACCATGTGGGTTTTCATAAACCAGCTAAATGAAAAAGGTGAAGTTGTCCGAAACAAGGGAAGACTTGTCGCACAAGGTTACAGTCAGCAAGAAGGCATGGATTAGACTGAGATATTTGCTCCAGTGACCAGGTTAGTAGCTATTCGTATCCAACTTTCTTTTGCTGCAAATAATAACATTATATTATTTCAAATGGATGCTAAATGTGCTTTTCTAAATAGTTATATATGTGAAGAAGTCTATGTTAAGCAACCTCCAGGTTTTTAAAGTGCAGATTTCCAAATCATGTTTTTATACTTAGGAATTCTATGTATGATCTAAAACAAGCACCTAGGGCATGGTCTGATAGACTAAGTAACTTCTTGCTTAAAAATAACTTTTAAAAAGGACCACTAGATAATACACTTTTGAGAAAACCAATAGAAGATAACATTCTTATTATTCAAATTTATGTTGATGACGTTATTTTTGGATCTACTAATGGCATTCTTTGACAAGAACTATCTAAATTGATGCAGCTTGAATTTCAAATGAGTATGATGAGAGAACTTAAGTTCTTCTTAGGGATACAAATTCAGCAAAGTCAAATAGGTATATACATTCATCAAACTTAAGATAAGTGATTGCAAACCTATGCCAATACCAACGCACCCTACTTGTTCACTTGAAAAAGATGATTCAGGCGAAAAAGTTGAACAAAAAACCTATAGAGGAATGATTGGATCCTTACTTTACCTTACCGCTTCCAAACCTAACATCATGTTTAGGGAATGTGTATGCGCAAGATTTCAAGATTACCATAGGGAATAAAATTTAACTGTTGTTAAGAGAATCCTTAGATACCTAAAAGGCACTACCAACCTTACCTTGTTCTACAAGAAATCTCTTAAGTACAAACTGAGTGGATACTGTGATTCTGATTATGTTGGAGATTAACTTTAGAGAAAGAGCACTAGTGGCAACTACACCTTTAGGTGACAACTTAATATCTTGGTCAAGTAAGAGACAAAACACCATTGCAATGTCAATCACAGAGGCTAACTACATTTCAGCAGCTGGTTGCAGTTCTCAACTACTTTGGTTGAAGCATTAACTTAAAGACTACAAAACCCTATAATCCAACATTCTCATCTATTGTGATAACACTTCTGCCATTTGTCTAACCAAAAACCATATCTTACACTCTAGAGCTAAACACATAGGGATGAAACACCACTTCATTAGGAACTTTGTTCAAAAAGGGGTACTAAACATTCAGTTTTAGATACTAAACACCAATGGGCTGACATATTCACCAAACCACTACTTTAAGATAGGTTTGACTTCATCAAGAAAAACTTAAACCTTACCTTCATACCTGACTAATGTTGTGTTAACTTCAAAGTAGTTTTGTTTTATATTAGTTTTTATATTTTCATGTAATATGTTATATTCATGTTATTCAAAACAAAAAATTAAAAAATTAAAAGAAATAAAAAAAAAAACAAAAAAAAAATCTCTGATGACAAAAGAGGGAGAAATATATTTGATATTTGATAAAGTGGGGAGAAAATAATACTTAGACTAAGGGGGAGCCCTAACTTAGGGGAGTCAAAGAAATATAAAGAAAAGTTGTAATAAAAAATACAAGTTTTGTCATCATTAAAAAGGGCGAGATTGTTGGAACCAAGTTGATTTTATGAGACCACTATATTTGAATTCAAAGAGTATGAAAGAGTATTCATGTTTTTGAAGAAAATCTAAAATAAGATTTGATTCAAATTTATAATTGAAGAAAATCTAAATTAAGATTTGATTCAGATTTATAATTGATCAAAATCTAAAATAAGATTTGATTCATATTTATAATTGAAGAAAATATTTGACCAAGTCGAAAAGAAGATATGGTCAAGATTTGAAGAAGATTTGATCAAGATTTATCTACGGTAAAATATGAACATAATCAATTTGAAGAATTTACAAATGCAATCTGAACAAAATACGGACAAAATCAATCTGAAGAATTTACAATCTCATTCTAAACAAAATAGGAACATAATCAATTTCAAGAATTTACAAACGCAATCTAAACAAGATACAATTTAGAATTAAACAAGGACTAAATTGAAGCCCAAATTTTAACTATAAATAGATACTCAAGACTGAAGAAGAAAATCATCGAAAAACATAAAAGAGTAGACGAACTCAAGCTCAAAATTCCAAATTCATCTAAGAGGTCAAAGAGAGAAACACTTGTTCAGGTTAGAAATAATCTCTAGGTGTTCTTCTCTTAGAGTGTGAGAGTTATTATTATTATCAGCTTTATTAGAAGCAACTACTCAAGTTCCAATCTTTTGTATCCAACCTGATAGTGGTTCTTGTTAGATTCTCAAGAGAAGACTTGGCTTGTAGGGTCAAGCTGGTTAGATCCTCAAAAGTCTAGGGTTGTCAGGCTATTTTGGAAGATTGGTTTGAATGGTCAGGTGCTTTGTAATTCAAGGTAATTGAATTAGTGGATTAAAGCCTTCTAAATGAGGGGACTGGATGTATCCAAGTTGATGGTGAATCAGGATAAATCTATGTTTCAAATTATGTATGCTTTCATTATTTGCTACCTCTAAATCTGATTGCTTCTTATCCAAGAAGTTCATAAAAACCAACCAGTCGTCATCAAATTAGCAAAAAGTTATCAACTTTGTCAAACACAATTCAACTCCCTATTCTCGTGTTTGCACCTTCAAGTGCTACCTCCAAGTCACCTAACAATTCCCCACCGGAATACCTCCAAGGTCTAACTATCTTGCCTCAAGGCTCAATAATAGACTGCCACGATCAGGCTTATTCAGTTGTACTTCCCCGAAATCACTAGGCTTGTCAAGCCTTACCTATATGATGACAAAATAATCTCCACTTAAAAAATTATCAAATCTATTTTCTCCCTTCGTTGGCCTAGACTACTCCATTGAGAGCAAGATCACTATTTCCTCAACTATGAGGTGACTTCAACATTTTCATCACAAATTATAATATCACTATCATACATCATCATCGTCACATAAAATTATAACAAATTCATAACATCACTATCATAAATCATACAATGCATCAATCTTTTATTATCACACCACATAAACTTGTCTAATCAAATATATGCACAAAATTTCATTCGTCATCCAACATCTTAATAATATAAAATACCACACAATTGTCAAAAATTAAATCAATCAACACCTTATAAATATTTCTATTTCACATTTTAATCTCACAATTCTCATATTTTCACATTAATTAATTTATCTCTTAAAGGGCTATTGCTGTACGTAGCGAGCCCTAGATGAATTGTTAGGAAATTTGGCTTTCCCGTTCATCTAACATTATAATATACTCATGAGTTCAAACACTCTCTCACTCCTTACGTCAGTTTGATGCTTTCGTACGATATAAGAATCAAAACAATTTTCAGCAACCATGACATTTCAACAACGTGCAACGAATGAGTCCAAAAGCAACAACGTATTTGTAGAGTCAATGAAACATGGCTGATAATTTACTCGGAGCTTAAAAATCAGTGTTACATAATTAATAAAAATGTTAGGAGAAGAAATATATACAAAACAAAGTGAAACAAGTTATTAGGATAGACCTCGTTGACGCGCTGGAGTGCTGACATGGTTTGACGTCAACTTCACTGTAACATGCAAATGAGAAGTGTTTCTTGAAGGTTTCGACAAGAGGAATCAAAAAACAATATCAATTTTTCAAGACAATGAACGTGCTGGCTGGAATTCAAGAAAATAGCCGCGACAATGGAGAACGCCGTTTTTTTAAAGTGTAACGGTTAGCGATTTCTAGCATAGGTAATGGAAGAGGGTGTTTTGTGGAGTCCAAATATGGTCTTTGTTTTTGTTGGTGATCGCCGTGGTGGCCGGAATCTTGATCAAGGGTGGAGGTGTCATTTTTGACAAAGAGGAATATGGCATTTCAATTTGTGATTTGGGTTGAGAATGAAAGATGAGATCATAACGATCACGAATGTGGTCTCAGTTTTGCACCACACCCACTGTAATGGTCATGATCAACGAAAGAAGAAGGAGAAGAAACGGCTATGGAGGCATAAACAAAGAAGATGGAGACATTGTTGTGTTCTCAATTTTTTCTTTTTTTTCCATTTTTTTTATAATCATTATTATTATTTTATTATTATTAATTAGATTTTACTCTTGCATATGGGCCTATCGCATAAAACACATTTTACTCCTTTAAAATAGAACCAACAATTTCCAAAATATAATATTTGTTATTTATATTACTCATTTAGTCCAATATGTATAAAACTAGCACATCATCCGAAGCACCCATATAACAAAAACTAATCACAAAATTTATCATCATGTATTCTAAAATTAATTATTTAAAATCCTATTTCATTAATAAAATAGTTTATTATAAAATTTTGGGTGTTACAGTAACTTCATTCCTAGCTTGGTCAAAAATGATCTTATTCAAAAATAGTTCTGAACAAGATGCTTTTTGATGATATGTTCCTTAACCAATTCTTTATTTCCAAATCCAATATGAGTAGTTCTTCTAGATTGATTATGTTCGTATTTTGTGCAGATTGAGTTTGTAAATTCTTTAGATTGATTTTGCTTGTATTTTGTTTAGGTTGATTAGTTTGTAAATTCTTTAGATTGATTTGTTCGTATTTTGTTCATACTAAGTTTGCTAATTATTCATATTAATACTGTTCATATTCTGTTGTAGATAAATCTTGATCGAATCTTCTTTTAAATAATTCATATCTTCTTGTGATGAATCTTGATCAAATCTTCTTCAAATCTTGACCATATCTTCTTTTCAACTTGTCAAAGATTTTCTTCAATCATAAATCAGAATTAAATGTTATTTTAGATTTTCTTCAAAAACATTTGACCATATCTTGTTTTCAACTTGGTCAAAGATTTTGGTTAATCATAAATTTGAATCAAATTTTATTTTTAGATTTTCTTCAAAAACATTAAACCATATCTTCTTTTCAACTTTGTCAAATTTTTTTTTCATACTCTCTGAAGTCAAATATATTATTCTCATAAAATACTTTTGTTAACAATAAAACTCTTAGTATAAAACTAACTTGATTCCAACACCCTATGCATTACAATCCCTATATCGGTGCTTATTAATGTTTTTAGTGTATAAACGTGCCTTCCAAACTTATCCCTAGCAAGGCCTAAGTAAAGGCATAAAAACCCTAATTGAAAAACGAAATCCTAATTATGCATTTTAAAATTATTAAAAAATGTTTTAAAACTAAAGCTAATTCCGGGCATATGCCAAACGTTCTAATAAATTTAAGAAAGTAAATAAAATAAATTGGACATCTTCTCAGCAGTTTCAAAGAAAACCATAAATGCATCTAGAAAATCAAACAAAACTTCAACGCCTTGAAAGCTGACTCAAATTAATACTAAAGTGTCGGAATCTCCTCACAACACACACAAGAAGAGGGCCTGATTGCCTCTTTTTATAGGCCAATTTGGGTCAACTATGCATTGCGAATTCCAATTTACTTAAACGATTTCATGTATCCAAAATTCTTCTCCTTTTTTTGTTTCCTAGTCTACTCAAACCGACCTATGTTCGTGAGCCATCCATGGCCTAACACGTGGTTCTTGTAGTTCATGCCTTCTGACATATGCGGGCTGAACAATTTCTCTCAGCAAATTTTGATGGCCAGAACTAGGGAAAAAGTGGTTCATCTAAGCAAATTTGGATTCTCTTAGAAAATCATATCGGCGAAGAATCATTTTGGTGATTTGTTGACCTAGTCATCCAGCTTAATCAGAAGAAAATAACTTTAGGAACCCTAATGAATTTAGGACCTATTTAAACGCTTTACAATCAGTTCTTCACACCATTTGGCTTTGGTTAATGAAATTAAGGTTGTTATAGTTTGTTATGGTCTAAGATGAGTGAAGGTGTAAACAGTTGGCCTAATAAAAATTTAGGGACAATTTAGGATTGGATATGACCCTTCTAATATTCAGTACCTTACTCACTAATTGTTAGCTTATCATAACTATCATTTCTCATTTGTTTATCTCAGTTAGAATTTGTTATAAAGATAGTTTAGAGTTAGTTTCTTTTGTTATCATTTTCCCTTATTTTTAACTTTAATTTGTTTAACTCTTTAAGACAATTTATCTTCTTCTCATAGATCATTCATCTTAAATATTTCAACTGTTAAGGAACCATTTAGCTATACAACTACTATTAAAGATAAAAATTGGAGGCAAGCTATTCAAAATGAGTTGGATGCTCTTGCTCATAATAAAACATGGGAATTAACTACCTCGCCTCCAACTAAATCTGCTATAGGTTGTAAATGAATTTTTAAACTCAAGTTTCACGCTGATGGTTCTATTGAGCGTTATAAAGCACATCTCACGGCTAAAGGTTTCTGTCAAACCAAAATATTTGATTATCTAGAAACTTTTAGTCCGATCTTAAAAATGACTATTTTTCGCTTACTTTTATCTATTGTCGCTTCTAAAAATTGGATGTTATTTCAATTAGATATTAACACAACATTTTTACATGGTGATCTAGTTGAGGATGTTTATATGAAACTACCTCCTGGTCTTTTTATTTCTAATAGGAATTTGGTTTGTAAACGTAAAAAGTCACTATATGTATTGAAACAAGCTAGTCGTCAGTGGAATTTCAAACTTTTCTTCACTCTGCTTGATATTGGTTTTATTCAATCTAAATCGAACTATTCATTGTTTACAAAACGGACTTCCCTTGGTTGTACCATTTACTAATTTATGTGGATGATTTGCTAATTGCAGGTGATGATTTGGTTGAAGTAAATATTGTTAAGGAAGTCTTGCATTCTAAATTCAGTATCAAGGATCTAGGCACCCATAAATACTTTTTTGGGCTTGAGGTTGCTAGGAGTTCCAAGGGTATTTCAATATGTCAACGCAAGTACTCCTTGAGGAAACGGGACTTTTAGCATGCAAACCGGTTTCTACTCTTATGGATCCTACCTTGAAGCTTCATTTTACTTCTAGCCACCTTCTTTTTTACCTTATTGTTTTTCGTTAATTGATTGGCAAATTATTATACTTGACTCACACTCGTCATGATATATCTTTTGATGTTTGTAGGTTGAGTCAATTATTATCTTATCCAACTGATTTACAACTCCAGGCTGCCACCCGCATTCTTCGCTACATTAATTCCAATCCTGGTCATGGCTTATTCTACATTAGCAGTTCACCCTTCAATTTGATGGGCTTTTGTGATTCTAACTGGGGCGCTTGCTTAGACACACGACGCTCCATTTCTAGTTTCTGTTTTTATCTTGGCTCATCTTTGGTTACTTGGAAAAGCAAGAAACATCCCACCATTTCACGCTCTTCCTTTGAAGCGGAGTATCGTGCTCTTGCTCACGCCACATGCAAAGCTCAATGGCTGTTACATTTGTTAGTTGATTTCCAGATCTCTCATTTAGCACCTGTGCAGATTTTTTGTGATAATAAATCAGCCATGCATATCGCCTCCAATCCGGTGTTCCACGAGTGCACCAAGCATATCGAGATGAATTGTCACATTGTTCGCAAAAAAATTCAAGCTGGGGTCATTCATTTGCTGCCAATTTCAACGTCAAAACAGATTGCAGTTCTACTAACAAAGTCCCTACACTTTGGTCCTTTCACATATTTAACCTCCAAACTTGGTCTTCTTGATATCCACTCAAGTTTGAGGGGGGATGTTAGCTTATCATAACTATCATTTCTCATTTGTTTATCTCAGTTAGAGTTTGTTATTAAGATAGTTTAGTGTTAGCTACTATTGTTATCATTTTTCCTTATTTTTAGCTTTAATTCATTTCACTCTCTATATAAAAACGATCCTTATTTCATTTGTTGGGATCTAAGAGAAGAATTATACACAACATTTTTTCTTCATTGTTATTAAATGAGATCAAGAGATTTTTCAATTTAATACTAATCACCCTCTAAATTTTTTAGTTTGTTATGTTTATGATGATACTTTTATAAACAAAATTTCCATGTGAATTCGATGTTCATTTAGGTAGAAATTAATCTTTTGAGGCATTTGTTTCACAAATTTTAAACACATTCCCAAGAAATCATGGATTGTATAAAATTTTCTTATGCTTGTTATAAGAGAATCTAAAGTTCTTCCAAGAAAATAATTATTCCTAAAGGTTTTGCTACCCATGTTGCCTGGCTTTATAATCCCTTCTTATAGTGGTGGGAAAATTTTATTCTTTGTGGTTTAAACTAACATTATTGTTGAAATAACTTGGTTTCCCACTCCAACGCAACTTTTTGTAGAACAAGTAACACAAGAAAAGGAGGGTCGAAATTGTATGTTATTTTAAACAGGTTTTATCCAAAAACGATGAAAACAAAGGATCAAATAAAAGTAGGGCGACATAGTCGATTTATCGTGGTTCAACACCAAAACAGTAGCTACGTCTTATCCCTTCAGCTTAAAAGATTTAATCCACCAATTCACCAACTGAATTATACTTCAACTGATAATCTACTACGAACTGACTCTGTTCAAGTCTTTTCAACCTTCAAGCTTAGTACAGTCAAGTTGTTGAGTGATGGAGCCACTACTAGGCTAGATTACAAAAGAAAGATTTAAGGGTTTTCTAAGTAACTCTCACAAGAGGGCGTTTAGAATGATATACTATTAGAAAATATTTCCCAGCACTTAGAAAAAATAAAAATTAAATGCAAGAGTGTAGTGACAGTTGTGGTACATTGTTGTTGTGCTTTTCAATGAGAGTTATGGTTCTAACCATTAATTTTAGAGATTTTTAGGGTTTCTAACCATTGTTTTGATTGCAAGAAATCAACCTTGTTAAAAATATCCTTGAAATTGATTATGGGAATCTTGACATGGAGACAAAAGGAGCAAAGGATATTGTGATAAGATTATGTTGCATAGACCTTCAAGGTGTTTCGCAGAAGATGCGCAAAAGCTTTGTCTTTTTTAGTGCATTGACTTTTTAGAGTGTTGACTTATTTGAGCATTGAGTATTCAAAGTAATGACTTATCAAAGTTAGACAATCAAATGCTTTTTGAGATAATCAAAAGCATAGAGATGAGATACTTGTTATGATTATTAGAGGCAGACAATCACTTGTAGAGTCATTAGAGGCGCATTATAGAGATATTCTGACAAGATAGTCGATAAGCATTAGTAATCGAATTTAAACAAAAGATCTTAAAATTATCATGCACTAAAATTTTTCGAATTATTCTCTCTCTTTTTTCATCAGACAAAAAGAGTAGGGTACCCAATAGGCAAAGAAGAGAGAACAAAAGTACAACAAAGGAAACAAAAATACAAAGAGACAAACAAACGAAAATACATGGAACTATAAATTTGGGTTGGTCAGCCTAACTAAAATAAAACTTAGGGTATTCTAAATGTTTTCCTGATTTGTAGCTGTTTGTTCAATGAATGCCTTATTCCTAGCTTCCAGTTGATCAAGATCTTCCTTTTTTACATATTGGGAAGAATCAAACACATGGCCAAAAGGACTTCTAGAGATCTTGAAGCAACAGTAGTAGGAGCACCCAAGAAGGGTATCTCAATCTATGGAATGATCACAAGGAACTACAATGGTGTTGATGGAGCAACCACTGAAAGTTCTATATTAACACTACTAGAGGGAGATGGGTTTTCCCTTGATGACACTTCTGTCGTGGCTTTCAGGAGCTTTTTGGACTGATTGCTCCATGCTTTCTAAAGTTGCAAGATCCATAAATAGAGGGTCTCACCTATTTGTTTGAAAGTGTAAGTATTCTGCGAGGCCAACTGCATTCCATGATCCATGTTGTCCCAAATCAAGTTGGTGGATAACAAGATGACCTTGTTCAACTGTTTGGAATTATCATTAGGGTCCAAAATTTGAGCATTCCTATTGCGTGCTAAAGAGATTTTTGCAATAAGAAAAGTAATGAATGAGGCAAGGTTTGGAAAGTCAAAGGGAATGGAGTGGATAAGGAGAATGAGGTCTAGCGGGATGGTGGAGGTGGTAGGTTCAAAGTGAAAAAGGGGTGAGGGAGGATCAAAGGAGTCTTTTGATGATGTATTAGAAGCTAAGTTAATAGGGACTAGAGGTGTTGTCTCAACTACTTGGTGAGGGGGATTCACGGGTCTTGGAGTGGTAGGGTTAGATGTAGGAGTGGATAGGGTAAGTGTTTGTGGAATGTTAGAGTTAGAAGGTCTTTGTGAAGTGTTAGGTTTGGAGTGGTGGTCTTGAGATGGAAGGGATGGGTTCTATGTTGAGGGTGGCAAAGTGTTCAGCTAAGGTTGCTTCACACATCTCATCTGAGGTGTCGGAGCCAGAGTTAGGTGAAGCAATAGCTGCAGAATCAAATGGATGGGCAATTAAGTGTGTATTTAAGGTAGAAGGGGTGAGAAGTTTTGGTTCATGTTGTTCATTACAACTCGTATTACCAAAAATAGCAGAAGAAGTAGTTTGCTCAGAGTAAATGGCATGAGATCTAATGTTTTGACCAAATGTCCTTCTAGAATCACCACTAGGTCGAATGCCACTTTTGAAAAAAATCATTTTTTTCTATCTTTCTCATTTACTAATGCTCATTTATCAAAATATCATTCCTTTTATGAATTAAACATGTATATGTTATGGGGGAGCCTTGTTAATACCTCACATTTTTTTTTCTTTTCTCTATTAAAATTATTCACCGAAATAGATGTTTGTTGTCATCAAAAAGGGGGAGATTCTTATAACCATGTTGGTTTGAAGAACTATGACCCTTATTTTGATGATAACAAAATCATTTTGTGGGAACAATTTAAAGCACTAACGTTTTGATTAAGTGTGCAATTCCCAAATCAATTGGATATTGTATGATCTTGCATTGTATTCTCTTATGATTGAACTAAGATAAAGGAACACCAAGACTTCTCCTTTAATTCCTTTTGTTAAGTCTGGTGGACATGCTCTGAAACGCGCCTCTAGTAAGTCTGGCAAATACATGCAATGCTCCGATTTATCTACATTTGATGGCTTGAACAAGCATTTGATTATTTGCCTCTGATTATCTATCTCTAATAATTGCATCAAGCATCTGATCGTATGACTCTAAATAATAATGTAAGCTTTGATGAATGTCAACACTCTCATGATAGTCAATGGTCCAAATGGAAGAAGATGAAGACATTGAGACAATGTTTTCTAGATTCCAAACTCTGGTTTCTTGATTGAAGGTTCTCCAAAATGGCTACACTACCCTTGATCATGCCAAGAAGATCCTCATAAGTCTTCCCAACAAGTGGAGACCAAAGATATCAACTATTCAAAAGGCTAAGGATCTAAACAAACTACCTCTGAAAAAGCTGAAGAGCTCACTCATATCCGATGACGCTGAACTAGTTGAAAATGAGCCCATAAAAAAGTCAAAGTCCTTGGCCCTCAAATCCCAAGAAAAAAAGAGGAATTCTAAGGCCCTACGAGCTACTGCAGACTCAGAGGAAAGTGAATTAAATAATCAGAGTGAAGACTCAAATGATGAAGAGTTGTGCTTTATCATAAGAACATCCAGCTTGTGTGGAACAACAAGAAGAAATCTTTTCCTAAAAGCTATTTCAGACGATCCCAAAATAGTAGAGAATGAAGTGAAAAATTAGAGAAGAAACGACTCATCTGCTACGAGTGCAAAGAACCAGGTCATTTCAAATCAGAATGTCTTTAATTTGAGAAAGGAAAAGCCCAAAGAAAATACTCAAGGCGAAAGAGAAAGGTATGATGCTACTTCGGATGACTATGAAGAAGATGAAGAGCAAGCAAACTTGACTTTGATGATGAATCCATTGATGAAGAAATTGAGGTATTGTCTGACGTCTCTTGTAATGAACTCATAGATATGTTAAATGAGTTTCTCAACAAAAATCATAAGGTTTCCTCAAAACTTAAGTCTCTTAGAAAAGATCATGACATCTTAACAAATAAATGCAGTTCCCTTGTAAAGTAAATTGAAAACATAAAAAAGGAATATCTAACTCTGAAACAAAATGTTGCAAAAACTTTATAGGATAGAATCTGCAATTCTGTTAAGTACGAAAAAGCTTTTCAAGAATTTCTTGCAAATGGCATAGACAAAAGCAAACAAGCTTCTATTATCAATGGTTTTAGTAGAAATACTAAATGTGGCATTGGTTTTGAAGAACCATAGAAAACTCCTAAGGTTAACATATCTTATACTGCTTGCATATATTACATAAAGAAAAGTCACAATAAAAGAACTTGTCCAATGCCAAAAACATGGAAAGACAAGACACCTTTCAGAACTAATAAACCAATACCCAACCAAATTTGGGTACCTAAGAATAAAATAATCTATCTTGCATATATCCTTACCAACAAAGTTAAAACATCAGTCATGGTACCTAGAAATTGGATGCTCATGACACATGACGGGAGAGAAGTCTATGTTCGAAGACTAGACCCTCAAGAATAGAGGATTCGTAGGTTTGTGAGGTGATTAGAATGGTAATGTCATTGGATACAGCAAAATAGGTAATGGTTCATTTTCCTCTATTAAAAATATTTTACTTGTAAAAGGACTAATGCATTACCTTCTAAGCATAAGTCAATTAAGCAACAATGGTTATGATGTTGTCTTCAATCAAAAAGTCATGCAAGGAAATAAGTCAAATAGATGGATCCATACTATTTATTGGCCAAAGCAAAAACAAGGTTTACGAAATAAACTTATCTGACTTGGATAAACAAAAAGTAAAGTGTCTTATGACTATAAGTGAGGTACAATTTGATTGGCACAAAAGATTAGGACATGCCAATTTCAGAGACTTGCCAATTTAATTTAGTCAAAGACTTGCCAAATCATATGTATGAATCAGATGTTTTTTGTTAGGCATGTGAGAAAGGGAAACAAAACAAATCTTTTTTGTTCTTCAAAAAACATTGTCTCCACTTCGAGACCACTTGAACTTTTACATCTTGAATTATTCAACCCTGTAAAGATTGCTTTTGTTAGTGGTAAAAGTTGTGGACTCGTTATTGTTGATGACTATTCCAGATGGTTATGAGAAAAGTTTCTAAAACACATGGATGCGTCACGTAAAGTTTTCACTACCTTCTGCAAGCAAGTCCAAAATGAGAAATGCTTTTGTATAGCAACGATTCGTAGTGATCATTGGGGTGAATTACAAAATAAACTTTTGGAAAACCTATGAAGAGAATGTAATTTTACATAACTTTTCATCTCCTAGAAAACCTTAATAGAGCAGTTTTGTAGAAAGAAAAAACAAATCTTTTCAAGCAACGACACGTAACATGATTCACGAAATGAATGTTGCCAAGCAATTTTGGGAAGAAGTAGTAAACATTGCATCTTATATTCACAATAAAATCTATATTAGACCTATTCTTAATAAGACTCCTTATGAACCGTGGAAAGGAATAAAACCCAACATTTAATATTTTCATCAGTTCGGTAAAATTGATATTTAAGACTCCTTATGAACATTGGAAACGAATAAAACCCAAGGTATTCAACAAAGAAATACGGGTTATTGAGGAATCAATTCATGTCAAGTTTGATGACTTAAAGCTTGACCATAAAAAGTCAAAGCTAGACATAGACTTTGCAGATCTATAAATATCAAAGGAACTAGATATATTAGAAGAACCTGATATATGAGAGGAATAAAAAAAAGTCAGTCTATAATGAATTAGAAGATATGTTTGACAACTCAAATCAAGATCTTCTTATCCAGACTCTCTGATCATAGGAAATGCAAATGATCCTTTGAAAACTAGATCCACTTTTAAAGAAACATCTACCTTTGAACTACTATCTGAAATTGAACTTTCAACTCTAGACGAAGCTCTATTAGATGATGGATGGATAATGGTTATGCAAGAATATTTGAATCAATTCAAAAGGAATGATGTATGGGATCTCGTTCCCATGAAAAAAGAAAAGAAGTCAATTGGAACAAAGTGAATTTTCAGAAACAAACTGAATGAGAAAGGTGAAGTGGTTAGAAAGAAAGCTAGACTTGTAGCCCAAGAATACAGTAAGTAGAAAGGTATTGATTACACTGAAACTTTCACCCATGTGGCATGGTTAGAGGCTATCATACTTCTACTTTCATTTTTACCATTCAATAAAATCGCTCTATATCAAATGGATGTGAAAAGTGTTTTTCTAAGTTTTTATATAAATGAATAAGTGTATGTCAAACATACTCCTAGCATTAAGGATAAATAATTTCAAGAATATGTTTTCAAACTAAAGAAATCCTTGTACGGTCTAAAACAGCTCCAAGAGCTTGGTATGATAAACTAAGCAACTTCTTATTAAACAACGATTTTATAAGAGGTAAGGTTGACAGTACTTCATTTTGAAAATCATATATGAATGACCTTCTCATTGTCCAAATATATGTTGTTGACATTATCTTCGATTCTACAAACGAAAAGCTCTGCCATGAGTTTTCTAAGTTAACGCATAATGAATTTGAGATGAGTATGATGGGAGAAATAAAATGCTTTCATGGAATCTGAATTCCTCCAAACCAAGATGGTGTACTCATTTATCAGACCAAATACACAAAAGAACTACTTAAGAAGTTCAAAATGGATGATTGTAAGCATTTGTCTACACCTATGCATCCAACTTGTTCTCTTGATAAGGATGAGTTAGGTAAAAAGGTAGATCAAATGGTATATAGAAGAATGATAGGTTCCCTTCATAACTTAGTGGCCTCTAGATCTCATATTCTGTTTAATATATGTGCCTGATTTCCGTCTGACCCTAAAGAATTCTACTTAACAGTTGTAAAGAGGATATTTAGATATTTGAAAGGCACTACTAACCTTGGTTTGTTCTTTAAGCCATCCTCTAAGTACACGTTAGTAGGATTCTATGATGCTAAGTATGTTGGAGATTAGCTAGAAAGGAAGAGCACTAGTGGAAACTTTACATTCCTCGGTCAAACAAAAGACAAGGGACCATTGGAGTAGAATATATCTCAGTAGCTAGTTGTAGCACTCAATTAGAATATAGCACACATTTTGAGCATAAAACATAAGTCTTATCCTAAGATGAAACTAAACTACTCTAAGTAAGGTTTAGGTTTTGCTTATTGTAGTAAAATCTATCTTAAGCTAGTGGTTTGGTGAATATGTCATTCCATTGGTGTTAAGTGTCTACAAAGTTGATATTAAGTACTCATTTTTGAACAATGTCCTTATTGAAGTGGTGTTTGATTTTTATGTGTTTGAATCTAGAATGTAGGATTCGGTTCTTCATTAGTCAAATGGCATAAGTGTTGTCACAATATATGGGAATGTTGGTTTCTAGGATTTTGTAGTCTTCTAGTTGGTGTTTCATCCACAGTAATTGAGAACTGCAACTAGTTGTTGAAATGTACTCACCATCTTCTGTTGATATAGCAATTGTGCTTTGTCTCTTACTTGACCAAGAGATTATGTTATCGCCCATAAATGTGTAGTTTCCACTTTTGCTGTTTCTCTCAAGTTTGTCTCCAGCATAGTCAGAACCACAATACCCATCGTAATTGGTACTTAGAAGAATTTTTGTAGAGCAGGGTAATCTTGGTAATGCCTTTTAAGTATTTAAAGATTCTATTAATAGAAATTAAATGAGATTATATTTGATCAACCTGAAATCTTGCACACACAAACACACTAATATAATATCAAGTTTGGAAGCAGTGAGGTAAAGTAGTGATCTAATATCAACTGAATAGGTAGGGTGCATTTGTGTAGCCATATGTTTACAATCATTCATTTTAAACTTCTTGAGAAGCTTTTTTGTATATTTGGTTTGATGAATGTATATACCTTTTTTACTTTCCTGAATTTGTATCCCTATGAAGAACTTAAGTTCTCCCATCATATTCATTTGAAATTCAAGTTGCATCAACTTAACAAATTCTTTACAAAGAATGCCATTAGTGGATCCAAAAATAATGTCATCAACATACATTTGAAAGATATGAATATCATCTCATTTTGATTTTCTAAACAGGGTAGTGTCTACTTGTCTTCTTTCAAAGTTGTTTTTAAGCAAGAAGTTACTTAGCCTATCATACAATGCCCTAGGTGGTTTTTTAGACAATAAACGATTTCCTAAGTTTAAATACATGGTTTGGAAATTCCGAACTTTCAAAACTTGGGGTTACTTAGCATAAACTTCTTCACTTATATACCCATTTAAAAATGCACTTTTATCATTCATTTGAATTAATGTAATGTTACTATTTGCAGCAAAAGAAAGTAGGATAGGAATAGCTTCTGACCTGGCCACTGGAGCAAATTTCTCAGTGTAATCAAATTTCTCAGTGTAATCAATGCCCTCTTGCTAACTATAGCCTTGTACAACAAGTCTTGCCTTGTTTCTGACCACCTCACCTTTTTCATTTAGCTTGTTTATGAAAACCCACATGGTTCCAATAATGTTTTTCTTTGGTATAGGTACTAGATCCTAAACATCATTCCTCTTAAATTCAATTAACTCTTCTTGCATTGTAAGATTCCATCCATCATGTGTCAATGCTTCATCAACACATGTAGCCTCAATTGATGAAAGTAAGCAAAACAAAGTAGTGTCTTTCAATGAAGATCTAGTTCTAAAAGATCACTTACATTTCCAATGATTAGTGTTTGAAGATGAGATGACTTGTACTTCCATCCAGATTTTCCTTCTGATTTATCTTGGCTGCTTCTGACTTGGTGAGATTCGTCATCTGATGATTTGTCATGTTCTTCTTATTTGCTAGTATCCTCTGATTTTTCAGATTCTTCTGATTTGTCTGCATCTACTTTCTCTAGTTCTAGTAAACTTGTACTATCATCAACTTGCTTTGACTTTTCAAGGTAATGCTGTTTGTCATCAAATTTAACATGTATTAAGTCTTCTACAATATGAGCTTCCCTATTAAACACTCTATAAGCTTTAGATCTTTCAGAGTATCCAATGAATATGCACTTTTGTGATCTGGAATCAAACTTGCCAAAGTTGTCTTTAGTGTTTAGCGTATAACAAGTACAGCCAAATTGTATAAAGTTGGAGATGTTAGGGTTTTTACCCTTCGATAATTCATACAGCTTTGTGTTCAATATTGACCTAAAAATGTTTTGTAATATCCATCTCATTTTGCATGGTTCTGGCCATTTCTTGGAATAATCTATTCTTTCTTTCTACAACTCTATTTCCTTGGGGTGATTTAGGAGAAGAGAAGTTGTGAGAGATTCCATTCTCATCACAAAAAACTTTCAAATAACTTGTTTTCAAATTCTCCTCCATGATCAATTCTAATTGTTAAAATTTTATAACCCTTTTCATTCATTGCTTATTTGCAAAATGTGATAAATACTTTGTGGGATTCATTTTTATTTCTTAAAAAATTTACCCAAGTCCACCTAGTGTATTCATCTACTATAACAAAGCCATATTTCTTTCCATTCAGTGAGGTTGTTTTCACTGGCTCAAAGAGATCTAAGAGCTCAAGGGGTTTTGAGGTAAAGACTAAGTTCTTAAAGGTAAAAGAGTTCTTTGTTTTCCCTTTTGACATGCTTCACACATAATTTCAGTTTCATAACTAAGCTTAAGTAGACCTCTAACTAGTTGAAGTTTATTCTATTTTGATATTAAACTACGGTTTCATGACGTAATCTTTTGTGCCAAATTAATTTCTCTTCATTTACCGACATTAGACACTTCACATCTTGTTTCTCTAAACTAAACATAATTATCTTATATATGTGATTTTGCATATGACCTGTAATGAGTACAAATAATCCTTTTGACTAATTGCCTTGCAAATTTTTTGATTAAATATAATATCATAATTATTATCACTTAATCGACTAATACTTAATAAATTATGTTTAAGAGCTTTAACAAACAAAACTTCTGTAATAGAAGTCATTTTGCCTCATTTGCTCAATGTTAGTTCTTGGAACATAGACTTTTCTTCTGTCTTATGCCGTGAGCATCCACTGTCTAGGTACCATGGTTGGTGTTTTAACTTGATTGCTGACAATATAGATAATTTTGTTCTTAGGTACCCAAATTTGGTTGGGTTCTGGTTTGTTAGTCTTACAATGTTTCTTGTCTATCTTTGTATTTCACATAGGACAAGATGTTTTAAAGTGACCATTCATAGAACAAACATTGCACCAAATATCAAAGGGAATAGGTTTAGGTTCAATTGTTGTTTCTTCAAATCCTAGACCTCTTTTACCATTTCTACTAACTCCATAAATCATAGAAGCATACTTGCTTCTTTCCACATTGTTAGATAGAAACTCTTGAAATGCTTCTTCATGTTTATTATAATCACATGTTACATTTTCTAAAGGTTTTGAAACATGATTTTCTTTCAATATTTTATTTTCATCTTTGACCGTAACACATTCAGTTTTTAAAACACTTTTTTCTTCAGTTAAGTTAGCATTTACTTTCCTAAGTGTTTTCACTTTAAAAAGTAATTTTTAACTACTTTTGCTTGCAAGGCTTTCTTCTGCTTGGATTTTAGAGCCAGAGTCCTGTTCTTCTTCTTTGGCTCATCTTATTCAAGCTCAATTTCATATGATATGAGAAAGTTGATTAATTCTTCTAGCTTAAGAGTATTCAGATCGTTTGCTTCCTTAATGGCCGTGATCTTAGGTATGCACTTTCTGGGTAGACATCTTAGGATCTTCTTGACATGATAAGCAGTTGCATAACTTTTTTCAAGTACCATTAATCCTAAGACAAGAGTTTGGAATCTGGAAAAAATTGTTTCAATGTCTTCATCTTCTTCCATCTTAAACAGCTCATACTTTATGACTAGGAGGTTGGTCTTTGCTTCTTGAACTTGCTTGCTTACTTCATGGGTCAGAATTAGCCTATCATAAATACTTTTTGTTGTTTCCTTGTTAGTGCACTTGTCAAACTCCTTGAAGGTGATTGCATTTTCGTTCATAAGTCAGGACTAAATTTCATAGATGCTTTTTGTTGTTTCTTTATTAGTGCACTTATAAAATTACTTTAAGGTGATTGCATTGATCATGAAGGTTCTAAACATGTGATACATCTTGTACATCTTCTTTTGTTCAACATCCATCTATTTCCTTGAAATTTTAGTACTGTTAGAATTTGTTGGAGTAGTGTAGCCATCTTCCACTAAGTCCCAAAGTTCAGGATCTTGTGAGATAAGTAAACTCCTCAATTAGAAGGATTTAATCCCATAATTCAACTCCTTGAATTACATAACAACTAAACCTACAAGTCAGTCTTCTCAAAATAGCCTGACAGCCCCAAAAAAATTTAGGAACATAAACGCCAAAGTTTAGGATTTCTGAGTCTGTGTATTGGTGTTGTTCTTATCTTTCTTCTTCACCCTTGATCCACTATTTATAGTTGAAATTAGGACTTCAATTTATTCCTTTAAGAATTTTGAATGATATATTCTTTCAAGATTGATCAACAATGATTTTCTTCAAATATAATTATGAAAGATATGTTTTGATAATATGACCATTAGTCCATTCTTAATTTTTCGAATATGATCTGGAGCCGTTCTTCTAGAAGGATATTATGCGTATTTGTTTAGATTATATTTGCAAATTAATTCAGTTAAGCCTTCCTTCATGCGCTTGATTTGATTTGAGAGGGAATAATTATGGGTTTGTTCTTGGACCTTCTGATGTAAGGATATGGTTATGTGAAATTTATCTTTTATCATAATCATTGACTTTCCATTAGAGGCATTGAATTTTTTCATCAGAGTATAACTTGATTGTTGGAGTCAGATGTTGCATTATTTGATTTCTTGATAGTTAGAGGCAAACTGCGTGACTTAGAATTAGTGGCTTGGGAAACTTCACCTTTGTTTCTTTATCAGAGTTAGTGCAACTTCAAAGTATGTTGCGTATTAGAGGCAACACTTTGGAATGAAGTTGCAATATACATAGTAATTGCAACTTCAGAGGCAACATTTTGAAGGAAGGCCTGAAAAGTGGCTTCTGACTTCAGAGGCATGTTGAAAGTACTATTCATTAGAGGCATGCTAAATATGATTCATCAGAGGCATACTAAATACTGTTCATCATAGCATGCATAAATACTGTTCATCAGAGCATGTAGAAAAACTGTTCATCAGAGCATGTAGAAATATTGTTCGTCAGAGAATGTAGAAATAATGTACATCAGAGCATGTAAAAATACTTTTCAACATAACATGTAGAAATATTGTTCATCAGAGAATGTAGAAATACTCTAAGCTTCCAAAAGCACATTGAGTCTTCAAAGGTAGATGCAAAAACACACTATTAGACCTAGACATCAAAGGCAATCTTCATAACATTTAGAAGTAGATGCACGTTCTTTTCCAGACCATGCATTTCGTTGATGGATTTGATTTCATTTCCTATAACCTTTTTACTTCCTCTAGTGACTTCCTCTGGTCACTTCGTTCAGTGATATCCTTTGGTGGTATACTCTGGTGGTATCCTCTAATGGGTATCCTCTAGTGGTATCCTTTGGTGGCTTCCTCTGGTACCTTCCTTTGATTTTCTTCTTTGCATACTTAGTGAAGCCAAATTTATTGTTCTCACAAAATACTTTTGTTAACATAAAAATTCTAAGTATAAAACCAACTTGGTTCGAACAATTATGTCCAGAAACGTATTTTAGACATTAAATTGGTTGAAACTAATCATGAATGGGATGATATTTTCACATAACCTTTTGCTAAAGACAAATTTTGTTTTATAAAGAATCATTTAAATATTGTGTTTATAGAAGAATGATGAATCCTCCATAATTTTTCCTCTGGTAAAATAGAGTGAACGGTTATATGCATGTATGCTCTACCCCTGATGACATTGAACTTATTTGTAAATTTGGTCAATCAAAATTCAATTAATCTTAAATATGAAAATTTTCCCTCGTAAGTTGTGATACTTTGACAGGTGTTGCTCATGCATGTTTACGTGTGCGCGCTAGTAACGCTATTTTTCAAAACCGTCAAACTTCCCCAATTATCTCTGAATCTCTTATGCTTCAATTGCTTCGAGTTAAAGAACTATGGAGATTCGCCGATGCAAACATAGATTGTGGAGTATCAAGCACTATGTTGTGGCTTCCAATCAAAATAATGCAAAAATTACTCGCTGTCGTTATAAGGTGCCCAGATGAAGGTGTGCTGCTTAGAGAATCGATATGAGTCAAAGGATTGTTCGAAGATCCTAAAGTCAACTCTAAGTTTGCACACTTAAAAACTAAAGTACAAGGTTCTTTTCAAAATTTTGATTGGGTTTGTGGTACCCAAATTTGGGATTGTGGACCCCATTAACAAAGATTACAAGGGTCTAATGTGGAACATCTCTCAATGGATCAGGAAGAATCTTCCAAACATCATCTTAGAACACATGAGGTTTTGTGTCATCAAATTTAGGTCATGGAAGATAAGGACTATCGCCTACCCCAGTTGGTCGCAAATTTTGAGTGTTGAAGAGGATGAAGAAAAAAAACGCCAATGAAGATTGAGCATCCTTCATTTAGAGGAAGAAACGAAAGATAACACCAAACTCTAGGAAAACTATTCCTACCCTCATAATGAAAGGTGACTCTATCCTTGTTGACTTAGTCTCTGATACATCATCAAACGACTCCTCTGCATCTCCCCCCACACCTTCTCACTTTGACCTTATTCCCTCTGTAAGACCCTTAATTTCAAACTCTAATTTATGCAATTTTAATAGGTGTTAAATTGCTGAGGCATTTAGCCCAATTTTAATTCATTTTGTGAATTAAATACCAAAAGCATATTTTATTAGAGTTTGTTTTATGTTCTTTATATATATATTTAGATCCGGTTAAAATTATTCGTCGAAGAATAATTTATTTATGTTACGAAGAATTTAATACCGGACAGTTTTGTTAAAAATATCTCTAGTTGTTGAAAATTTTACTTGTCAATTGAGCTGCAACGGAGGTAGATATGTTTATTAAAATAATTAGTGATGTGTGTAAGTGTTTTAATTATTTTTGGTTTGGTTTAATATATATATATATATATATATATATATATATATATATATATATATATATATATATATATATATATATATGTATGTATAAATGAAGGCTAAGAAAGGAAAAGAGAGAGAAAGCAACATTTTTCCTCCCAGCCTGCATGCCTGCGTCTTCTTCTTTCTCTCTGTTACCAAAAACAATGTTTTGGTTTTTTTTCAAAAACAAAACCTCCATTTTTCTTCGACATCTAAGCTTCCTTTCAAGAAGTGACATAAGGGAAAGTTGCTCCTTGCCATGCTGCGGTGCTAGTGAGCTAGTTTTGGAAGCGACGAGCAAACAAAATATTTTACCGAAATTAATCGCGGTGCCGTAATCGGCCGTTAAAGCTACTGTTGAGGTAAGGGCTCCATTTGTGGAAAATATATTTGATGTGTTTGAAGTGTAGATTTGTGGAAAATGAATTTAATGTGTTTATGGGTGAAAATTTGGTTGCAGATTTAAATTGGTGATATATGGTTGAAAATTTGGAGATTTATATTGATGATTTATGGTTGAAAATTTGGAGATCTAAATTAGTGATTTATGGTTGAAAATTTGGAGACTTAAATTGGTGATTTATGGTTGAAAATTTGGAGATTTAAATTGGTTGTTTATGCTTGAAAATGTGGAGTTTTGAGTTAATGTGATTAATGTGGTTGATTTTGTTAGTAATGGTTAACAAAAAAAAGAAATTGATTTTGACGTGTTTGAGTTACGTAATGAGTTATTTTCAAATAAATGATTTTGAACTGAAGTTGAAATTTTAAAAAGAAAAAGTTTAGAGTATTTTATTAACTTAAATATTCGGTGCTTCAATAGTCGAGTGTGCGTATGTGTGATTTGGACAATATTTGTTTAATTTAATTTTAACTAAATAATGTAGATTATTTGGTTGTAAAAGTTGAGTGTGTGAAAAAGATATAATTTTGGGAATTTTGTTGTGGTTGGATAAATTTTAGTTGTGAACAAATGGTTATAAATATTTATGTTTATATAGTTAGCTCTTTGAGTCTCGAAAAAGAATCGAGACCGTTGGCATCGAGTTAGCGGTGGGGAGAACTCTGATATATTAATGTTGTTGTGGTGATTCAAGTTTGGTGTGGTTTATGTGTTCATAATTAATATTATGAATTTTTGAGATGTGATTTATGTGTGGATTATGGTTGAAAATTTTGGTGGTTTATGTGTTCATAATTAATATTATGAATTTTTGAGATTTGATTTATGTGTGGATTTTGTGGAAGATGAATTGATGAAATTGGTAGTTTATGTGGGAGAATGTGGAGTTTTAAATTTGGTGATTTATGGTTGAAAATTTTGGAGATTAAATTTTGTGGTTTATGTTTGGAAATGTGGAGTTTTGAATTAATGTGTTTTAGGTGTGGTTTTGTGGAAAATGAATTGATGAAATTTGGTATGTATTGTGAATTGAATTTAATGTGAATTATGGATTAAATTTGATGTGTGTTTGAGGAAAATCTGTTTTGAGTGTACTCGGTGAAATGTTTAAAAAACCATTATTGTTAAATGAGTAATAAAAAAGGGGAATCTTTTAATAGCTACATTTACGTAATGGTGGTGGTGATTCATGTTTGGGGTGATTGATGTGATCATAATTAATATTATGAATTTAGAGATGTGTTTTATGTGTGGATTTTATGGAAAAATGAATTGATATGATTTGGTGTGAATTGTGGGACTATGAGTTAAATATGTTTGAGTATGCTCTGTGTTGAATTTGAAAAATCATTAGTGTTAAATAAGTATTAAAAATGAGGAATCTTTTAATAGCTGCATTTACCTAATGGTTGTGGTGAAAAGAGTCAGAGTATGCTCAAGCATTTCATAGTACATGGTGACTGCGATGGGCCATGGGATGATGCTATGTGAATTGTTGGTTCATCCTATCCTTGCGGGGATAATTGCGTCGTGCTGATATGTGAGAGATTGCCCTCTAGAATGAGATGATTTGTGAGCGATTGCACTCTAGAAATAAGTGTAAGGCCTGTGAGAGGCGACACTTTAGTAAATCGTGCTAGTCTATAAGCGAGTGCACCTTGATAATTAGTACTGGCCTATGAGAGACGGTATAATTATAATTTACGCCCCTTCGAGGAGGGTTTTGGTTTGGAATTACGGAATCATGTGCATTGGCATATACGCATTGCATTAGGGTGTTTGGCACGCGAGTCATGTTTGATATACTGTGATGGTTGTATATACATACTTAGTTGTTGTTTGTAATTGTGCAGTAATTGATGAGTGTGATTGATTGATTTTATGTGGTAAGTGTTGAATGATTGCGAAACGTTTTCGAAACTGAAATCTGCAAATTTTAGCAATTGTGTTCGGCTACAAGCAGTGTGTAGTCGAATACAGATATTCAATTTTCCTACTGACTTGTGAAATATCATTGTATTCGAATACAAGGATGCTGTATTCGAATACAACAGTGCAATTTTGTCCAAAACTTCATTTTGCAACGTTGATTATGCATGTTTGGCATATGAAAACCCTTTCAAGGTGTATGGTAAGTTGAAAGGTTATTTTGTTCATTTAAAATTTAAATGCTATGTGATATTTGTTAATTTCGGTTGGTGACCCTTTACATTATTGTGGACCGGGCTTACGCCCCAGGTTTAAGAGTTTTGAGTCGTGCTGGAATTGCAACGACGTCGAAGGCGTGGCATAGCGATGAGTTGTATTTGTGATCGAAAGCAGTGGGGCTTGATGCCACTCGTGGATTCTCAGTATCCAGTCACCCTCAGTTAGATTAATGATCACCTTAGGGTCGTATTTTAGAATTTTATTTATTTTCCCTTTCTTATTTCAAGGTTGTTGTCGTAAAGGGAACTTATAAATTTGAAACAAATTATTTTAGCCGATGTTTTTATATTTGGATATTTTGGTTTTTCGTACAAAAAGTATTTCTTTATTTATGGATTTTATTTTATTTTTTATAAAAAAAAAAAATACACTCGCGCTGTTAAAAGTTGGGGTGTTACACCCTCCATCATCTCTCTAGACCTCATTCCACTCACATACTCCATTCTCTCTTGCTTCCTAAACCTCGACACATTCCTTACCTCCCTTATTGCCAAAACCACCTTAACGCAAAATAGGAATGCTCAAAGTTTGGACCCTAATGAAGTTTCAACCCAATGGGACAAGGTCCTCTTTCTTTTCACTTACTAGACCAGGGAAAACTAGGATATGGAATGCAGCTGACATCCCGTAACTTTATTGCTTTCATACAAACAACTAATATCCTTTACTTATGGATCTTGCAACTTCTGAAAGCCAAAAGCGATTGGTCCAGAAAGTTCTTGTTATCCATATTAGCATGCTAATCAAGAGACGAACAATGTCCCTCTATTGGTGTTCCTCTTGAACTCCTAATGGTTGATTCATTAGAACCATTGTAGTTGCATGTGCTCTTCCCACATATTGAGATACCCTCTCTCGATGCTCCCAATGTTGCTGCTTTAGGATCTACATAATCTATCTCTAGAAGTCACTCTACCACTCCTTGTGGCGCTATGTTTGATCTCTCCCAGTTTGTCAACAAAGAAGACTTTGATCTTCTGGAAGCAAAGACTAATGTGTTTACGGAACAAACAGCAAAAAATCAGGATAACATGAAGAGGCCTACCAAAACAAAATACGACCAAAACTTGAGCCTACTACTAGCTTGCTACTCAGCTGCCTGTGAATCTGAAAAAAAAATAAACAACATGAAGGAGTAAGTGACAAAGACTTAGTGAGGAGACAACAATCACCATCAACTAGAAGAGAAACACAAAAAGGCACAAATAATTGTTTTATAACCTTGAGGCAATTATGTTATTCACGTAATAAAATCATCTAAATTTATAATTTAACAGTTCGGATAAAAATATTAAAAATCCGATTAATAGTGAAACGAAATCAAAATGAATAACATTAAAATCATCATAGAAAATCAAACAAGTAAAAATACTAATTATTGAGAACCAAGAGGCGACTTCATCTCATTGATAGCCCTTTCCTCCTAAGGGTGGCCTTTCCCTTAGGGGTGGCTCCATCTAACGGATAGCCCTCTCCTCTCAACCCCGCAACGCATCATCACGCATCAATTAGGGAGCTTACATCTCGTTGATAGCCCTCTCCTCCTACGGATGACATTTCACATAGGGGCGGCTCCATCTAACGGGTAACTCTCCCTAACCAAAACGAGGTAACTAGACGCACCTAACTCCGGTATCGTTTTCCTAATTATAACAACGACTTCAAAAAAACACGCTTAATAGTCATTCCTCATTTCGTCGTAATTTAGGGAAAACATATTCAATCACATAATAATTCAATATTTACATACTTTATAACTCATAAATAATTCAAACAATTATCATATTATATAACAAAGACCGATAAAATAAATGACGAAATCGAGATAAACTTTGAAGGTTGTGTGTCCCAAATTTTAAATACACACTTTAACATAGAAAACGAGAAAAAAATAATTATAGCATTATAAAAATAAATGACGATGACCGTCGTCAACTCACTACTACTGGGAATCGGCTACGTTTGTTCTCCAACAACTCCCAGATAGTCGGCAGGACCTCAGTTGACAAATCTGAGTATTAATAAAAAATTAGAAAAATTATTCTAAAGTTTAGCAAACTCTAGGAAACCATAAAAATTTATTAAATCTACTCTAAGCACAAAATAAGATTTTGAAAAAAAACTACATTTCCTAGAGATTTATTATTAGCATAAAACTTGTGTTTTTACCTAAAAGAGTTTTAATAAACAACTCTCAAGAGATGGGTACCCCCCTCCTTCCTTAGAGCACAAACCCAAACTCAAAAAATCCTACCCAAGAACTTGTATAGAAGAAGAAGAAAAAGGAAGAAAAAAAATGGAGAATGGGGGGTAAGAGTGAGGTAACCGAGAGGGAGAGAAGAATGGGAAAGTTAGATGGAAAAGAAATAGAAGTGAGGTTGGTTTTGATTATTTAATAATATTAATATTATTATTAAATAATTATTTATTTATAAAAGTGAAACGGGGCGTTTCACTTTCCTCCCCTTATAAAAATTCGTCCTCGAATTTATTTGAGTTTTCATTTATTAAATACTAATGATCTTGAGTTTCAACATAAGTGTGGGTACTTTGCACGGATGACTTCTTCGGGTTCCCACGTAGTTTCTTCACCAGATGGACCACGCCAAAGAACTTTTACTGAAACGATATCTTTTGAGCGTAAACGTTTTACTTGGCAATCTAATATAGCTCTCGGATGTTCAATGTATGATAGACTCTTATCTAACTGCATATCTTCATGATTAATCACATGAGAAGGGTCATAAAGATACTTCCGAAGCATGGAAATATGAAAGATTGGATGAACTCCCGAGAGATCCGGTGGAAGTGCCAAGCGATATGCTACCGATCCGACTCTCTCTAAAATTTCAAATGGTCCAATGAACCTTGGAGTTAGTTTCCCCCTTTTACCAAACCGCAAATCTCCTTTCATTGGTGAAACTCGTAAGAATACATGTTCTCCCACTAAAAACTCTAACGGACGACGCCTCCTATCAGAATAAGATTTTTGTCTACTTTGTGCTGTCACTAAGCGATCTCGAATCAATTTAACTTTTTCAATGGCATCTTGAATCAACTCTGGACCGACTAGTTTGGCTTCTCCAACTTCAAACCATCCTATCGGAGACCTACACCGTCTTCCATACAAAGCCTCAAACGGAGCCATCTGAATACTAGATTGATAACTATTATTGTATACAAATTCCATCAAGGGCAAATGTTGATCCCAACTACCTCCAAGATCGAGAACACTAGCACGAAGCATATCTTCCAATATCTGTATAGTCCTTTCAGACTGGCCATCTGTTTGAGGATGAAAAGTCGTGCTAAGCTTCAAACGAGTTCCTAATGAAGTTTGGAACGACTTCAAAAATTGAGCAGTAAATTGAGCCCCACGGTCAGAAATAATAGACACCGGTACACCATGCAAAGAGACAATTTCATCTAAATAAAGTTTAGCATATTGAGATGCAGTATAAGTAGTCTTCACAGGCAAGAAATGTGCAGATTTGGTCAACCGATCTATAATCACCCACACCGAGTCATAACCCTTTTGGGTTCGTGGTAATCCTGTGACGAAATCCATAGCGATGCCTTCCCACTTCCATTCAGGTATTTCAATAGGTTGCAGTAACCCCGCAGGCTTTTGGTGCTCAGCCTTTACTCTTTGACACACTAAGCACTTAGAGGCAAAATCTGCTACGTCTCTCTTCATTCCTTCCCACCAATACAACTCTCTCAAGTCTTGATACATCTTATTAGAGCCTGGGTGAATAGTATAAGAAGAATGATGAGCCTCCTCTAAAATTTTCCTTCTAAAGTCACCAACATTTGGAACACACAATCGAGACTTCAACCTCAGCATACCATCAGAATCAACTGAAAAGTCTGAAATTTTACCATTCTAAATATTATTTACCATATTCACCAAGTATGGGTCTTGACTTTGAGCTTCCTTGATATCATCAACTATGGTTGGATGAATTTGTACATGGGCTAAAAATAACCTCGAATGACCAAGTTCGAATTGAATTCCACTTTCAACAAATTCTTGAAATTCTCTTACTATTGGCCTCCTTACTTCTGCTATATAAGCGAGACTGCCCACATATTTCCTACTCAAAGCATCTGCAACAACATTTGCCTTCCATGGGTGGTATAAGATTGTGCAATCATAATCTTTCAAGAGTTCCATCCATCTTCTTTGTCTTAAATTTAAATCTCGCTGTTGAAAAATATACTTATGACTTTTATGAACGGTATAAATCTCACAAGTTTCACCATACAGATAGTGCCTCCAAATCTTAAGAGCGAAAATTACTGCAGTCCAAATCATGTGTAGGATAGTTTACCTCGTGCCTCTTGAGTTGTCTAGATGCATAGGCAATAACCTTACCTTGTTGCATAAGTACACAACTGAGACCAACTCTAGAAGCATCAAATAAACTGCATAGCTTTCACCACTTATGGGTAATGCCAAGATAGGTGATGACGTCAAGTACTCCTTCAATTTTTGAAAGCTTTCCTCACATGCATCAGTCCATTGGAACTCAACTCCCTTATGGGTCAACCTAGTCAACGAAGATGCAATTTTTGAGAAATCCTTCAGAAAACGTCGATAATAACCGGCTAAACCAAGAAAACTCTGAAATTTGAGTGTTCTTTTCTTATAGTGTGAGAGTTATTATTATTATCAGCTTTGTTAAAAGCAACTACTCAAGTTTCAATCTCTTGCATCCAACCCGATAATGGTTTAGTTCCTTCTTCAATCTGGGGTTGTCATGCTGTTAGGAGAAGACTGGGCTTTTAGGGTCAAGGTGGTTAGTTCCTCAAAAGTCTGGGGTTGTCAGGCTATTTGGGAAGACTGGCTTGGAGGGTCAAGTGCTTTGTAATTCAAGGTTTTTGAATTAGTGGATTAAAGCCTTCTGAATGAGGGGACTGGATGTAGCCAAGTTAGTGGTGAACCAGGATAATTCTATGCGTCAAATTATTTATGCTTTCATTGCTTGCTGCCTCTAAATCCGATTGCTTCTACTCCAAGTAAGTCACCAAAACCAAACTAATTTTTAATTATTTATAAATTATCAAAAATTTATCAACTTTGTGCAATCACAAGTCAACCCCCCTTCTCGTGTTGGAACCTTCAGTTTGGTGTTTAGTGAGGGGTTTAGATGGTATTGTTGTAGTTATGTGTTCAATTATTTCATTACCACTATCACTACAAATATTAATTGGAGAGTCAATAAGCTCAGTAGAGGAATTTACCTTATGTCTCTTCCTCAAGCTGAGGCTAGCTTCATCCTTATTGGCGTTTTAAGTATCTTATTCTTCTATCACAAAAGCCACCTTAACTACCCTTTTTCTTTTCTTTTTAAACTCTTAAGATGTTCTTTGCCGAGGAAAGCAAACAGGGGGCATCTCTTGACCAAACTGATATATCCTAATGTACTCATGAATCACCTCTTTATCGTCTTCCTCAAAAGTTAGAGCATATGAGTCTCCTCCCAGAACGGGTGTGTCTTGAGTTCAACTATAATTCCCTGTGAGCATTTTAACTTCATTGCTTGGTTTTATGTTGTCCTTGGTAGCAACGAGCCTCATTTTGATAACATTTTGGATGTTGAACACCAGTGCAGAGGAGGATACCAAGTGTTTATCCTTAACTACTTCTCCTAATTCCTCTAGTGCTTTAATGAGAGGAGTCCTCATTAGCATAGATGAGATGAGCCTTGAGTAGGGAATAGTCTTTAACTTACCTAATCTGGAGTTGACAATACAAGACCTGTTGTGGTCAAGTATCAAGTTTTGGAAAATTTGTCTTGATCTTCTGTGATATGTTCCACACCCATCCCTTGTGGTCTTTGATGACATGATCAATAGATCCACCTTTAGGAATAACACAACCAATCAGAATCTTGAATAGCACCTTGTATCTGGGCTTTAAATGGAATGGCTTGAAATTGACCTTGCGAAGTTCAAAAGTTTCATTCTTGATTTTAGAGTTTCCAATCTTTGATTCCTATTCATTTTCAATTAGCATGCCTTCATCCAGGAATTTGGTGATAGCAGCAATGGTTATTGAGTGATTATGATAGGAAGCCCTAAAACCACACTAATGATTTATCCATCTTTGTTCACATTAGCGAATCTGTAGAACTCTTTAACTAGAACGCCTAGTGCAGAAGGTTGATCTAGGTTAAAATACTTAGAACATCCTACACAAGCAAAATCATCAATGAAGTCGAACCCGTTCTTAGTGAGATTAGAGAAATCAACTTGAAGTTCATTGAGAGTATCAAGTGGATCCATATAATATGTTTTAGTGGGGGCAGAAGATATGTTACTAAGAGTAGAAGAAGAAGCGTAACTTGAAGCCATTAGATAACTCGATAAGATTTCAATGAGGTTTCTAAGGTTTGAAAAGATAGCAAAAGTGTGGGAAATAGGTGAGTGACTTGAGTGTTGGTGTTTTGGATAAAATGTTTGAGTTTCTAAAAGCAAACAACAATAACTACCTTTGCACGCATTAACACATAAAAAGTGACATGTGTCTGAAAATCTCAAAACTCACATTTTTTTAGGAAAATTGTTCATATCTAAAGATCATTTCAACAGCAATTAAATAGGATTCTTTATGGTCAAAGTCAAATCAGGAATGCACACACACACCAAATAGAATGTCATTTCTCAATGCAGTTAAGTAGAGAAAAGAGCCAATTAACCCTGACTCTATATACCTTTTGATCCACCTTTTTACATGATTCGTCCTTATCAAGAGAACATATGGGATGCATAGGTGTAAGCATGTGTTTGTATTCATCCATTTTAAAATTTTTAAGATGTTCTCTAGTATATTTGGTCTTATGAATGAATACTGCTTCTGAGCTTTGATGAATTTGGATTCTAAGAAAAAAATATATTTTTCCCATCATGCTCATCTCAAAATCATTATGCATTAACTTAGAAGACTCTTGAAACATCTTAGCATTAGTAAAACCTAATATTATATAGTCAACATATATATGGACAATGAGAAGCTCATTCTTAGATGATTTTCTAAATAAAGTACTGTCAATATGGTCTTTCTCAAAACCATTTATTTTTTTTAAAACTGCTTAGTTTATCATACCAAGCTATTTAAGTCTTTTTCAAACCATACAGAGATGTCTTTAGTTTTAGTGTAATCCGTACCTTCCTATTGACCTTATCCTGGAGCTACGGGTCTAGCTTTATTTCTTAATATTTCACCTTTCTCATTTAACTTGTTTCTGAAGATCCTCTTGGTTCCAATCGACTTCTTTTCTTTGGGCTTGGGTACAATATCCCATACATCATTTCTCTTGAATTAATTTAGTTCTTCTTGAATGGAATTAATCCATCCATCATCTGATAGAGGTTTATCTATTGTTGTAGACTTGATTTCAAACAATTTCGAATGTTGATGTTTCTTTAAAAGCAGACCTGGTCTTCATAAGATCACTAAATTTCCAATGATCGAAAAGTTTGGATGTGATGATTTGTATTTTCATCCATGTTTGGGTTCTTGATGACTTTGCCTTGTAGATGGTTTGTCACATTACTTGTCCTTGTATGGTTAACTACATCTTCTGGTTCTTTAGAGGGAGACATCAAATTTTAATCACATATGACATCAAATTTATATTCTCATGGGTGCTCGAAATCAAGAATCGGTCATTTGTTATCCCAAATATAGAACACATATACACGTGAATAAATGTCTCAAAATCAAAACTTTCATTTTATAAACTATAAAATTGGATTAGCGATGTGTTATTGGTAGACATTAAAACTTAAATCACGATCAAATAGATAAAGTAAACTTTAGAGTTTCCTCTGGTTCCTCAAAGAAAATACCTTTTTTGTTGTTTCTACTAATATTATAGATCATCGAAACTTGTTTGCTTTTGTGTATGTCATTCGCAAGAAACTCCTAAAAAGCTTTTTCATACTTAACAAAATTACGGACACTTACTTCTGAGGTTTTTGAGACATTATCTTTCAGAGTTAGATTTTCTCTTTTTATTTTTTAAAAATCTTTTTCAAGGGAATTGTACTTATATGTTAAGATAGAATTGTTAGTAAAAAAGTGGTTTTAGCTACAATCCTCTGGTTGATGTTTTGATGATAACAAAATCAAACAAATAAAGAACCATTATTCGCTAATTGTATGTGCTAAGTGTACAAATTAAGTTATAAGACAAAAAGTTATGTTAATGACAATCTATTTTAAGATACCATAAATTACAAGTAAATTAGAGATAATAATCAGGGTGTCTTAAAGACAAAAAATACTATCACCAAATCAGCATATAACTATGCCTACTAATGGAGCAAGTTGTAATATAGCAAAAGAAGTACTGCATTAAGTAACTTTGCTTCTACTCTACATTGTAAGTCTGGTGACGCGCGCTTCTAGTGTTGAAAGCTTCGGTTGACTCTGGTAATGCGAGCGACGTTGTGTCTCGGTTGCCTCTGGAAACGCAAGCAATACTTTGGTTCAGTTTCCTTTCATGAATGCAGCTATCTTCTGGCTAGTCTACCTCTGACGACTTTAATTCGCATTCGATCGTCTTCCTCTAATGAATTCAACAAGTGTTTGTTCGTCTATCTTTGTTAAATGCAACAATGTATGTTCTTCTGCCTCTGATAAGTGTGACAAGCAAGTGATTGCTCTACCTATGATAATCACATGAAACACCTGATCGTTTGAACATTGTATTATTACGTATCCTATTATGAAAGTCAATGTTATGAAGAAGTCAACGCTTTGAAGAAATCAAAGCTCTCATGAAAGTCAATAATTTGATAAAGTCATTGCTATGAGAAGACAAAGCTTTCCATATCCTATAATGAACATCCTGAATCAACTACTTGTTTGAAAGTCTTTAAAACATGATCTGATCATAGTATCCTCTACTTTCCTGTCCACACAAGATATGCATAATCATTCACGGAGATATATATATATATATATATATATATATATATATATATATATATATATATATATGGATACAAATTAAAGACTGATTTTTCATAAAAGGTGATTGAAGATTTCCAATAGTTATTCTAAACGAACATTTCATCTCTCTATTTAAGAACAACCCACTCAGTCCATAACCGGTGTGAAAGAGAAAATGAAAAGGGCTATGTGTTAAGAAGAAAATCTGAAAAAGCCAAGAACACGTCACAAGAAAAGTATAAATGAAATATACAGTCAATAGAGAGTTATTAGAGTTGATGTAAATCAGTCAAAGTCTTCTGACACACATGTACTGATATAGGACTTGATCTGTAACATCCTCTTAATGACAGTTAG
Source organism: Cicer chorassanicum (assembly GCA_037974735.1). Taxonomy (NCBI): domain Eukaryota; kingdom Viridiplantae; phylum Streptophyta; class Magnoliopsida; order Fabales; family Fabaceae; genus Cicer; species Cicer chorassanicum. The sequence goes on from JBBPBP010009778.1 coordinate 26,187,367, forward strand.
TATCCTATAAAAAAAAAATTTGTCTCAAATCAAACACAAACTAGACCCTTAAAGTGGTACCTGAAAAGGTACAACGAAACTGATGAACCTCAACAGCATGATGCCATAAAGTTGAAGAAAGTTCTGAGGACGACACATCAATTCATTTGGCAAGATATTTCTAGCTTTGTACTGTGACATTTTAAAATCCATTTTCAGCCTAAGATTAGTTTTTCATCATATTTCTAAACTTATGATCATAATTGAGTTTTAATGTAATTATTTGCATATTGTTCCTTGATCGCTCTACAGACCATAACTTGAGCTCTTGATGTTGGATTGAAGTATGCCAGTAAGCGCTAGAAAGGTAAGAGTCAGGGTTACAACTTTTAGGTTGGAGCAGAAGCCCAAATCAGAACTTTATTTGGTCTAAATTTCTATTTACGTGATCTGAGCTTTTTATAATAATATTTAGTATCGGGCCACTTGTTTTAAAGCCCAAAACGAGTACTACATATTTTTAGTGTTTCTTAGGGTTTAGAGGATTTTGTTTTTGGATTCACATACAATAAAGAGTTTTTCTTATTTTCACGAAGGACTAAATTCTCAACATTAATTCACTGTTTTAGAATTTCATGAAGACCTTGAGGTTTATTTAATAATGTTAATTTCATGTTGATGATTCTATTGATAACTATAATCCATCAAATACTGTGATGCTTAATCCAGTGAAAGAAACAAAATTCACATAGGATTGATTAACGCTTGCTTAATCAATTCTATAGTCAAATAGGAATAAAGTAACAATTAAGAAATTGAACCTGTTGATAAAATCTGTGATAGCTCCGAAATTCCTAAAACCAGTGATTAGTCATTTCAATATTTGTGACTTTAATTCATTTCCTCAATCTATTTGATATAAATTAGAAACCATCTTTTTGTTTTCATTGATTCTTAATTCGGTGAATATAATCAGAAATCTTTGCGAGAAGACTTGAATTATAGCCCCTAAGTTGTGTTTGACCAGTGTGCGACAGGAGATCAAATTGCATCGTTATCGGGGACTCTCTGATCACAATATTAGCCAATTTTAGAGTACTAATTACCATCCTAACAATATTATCCCCTTCATCCTGACATAGATAGGACTTTTCATTTACTTTGTAGACTTAACAAAGTTGATAGTGCTAACCAATTAGGTAGTGTTAGTGAAAGTAATTTTATTTCAGTTCTAACTCTAGGTGTGATCACATGAATAATAGAACCTTAAGACAACTTGTTGCACCTGATGTCAATTATAATGCATTGGGTATCTAATATCCTAAAGTTACTGTACCATTTAAACTTAACTCTAGTTTAATACACTTGCTTTCAAAGTTTAACGGTCTTGCAAGTGAGGATCCCCACAAACACCTGAAGGAGTTCCATGTTGTGTATTCTACCATGAAGCCTCAAGGAATCACAGAGGACCATATCAAGATGAATGCCTTCCCATTCTTACAAGTTGGAACAATCTGAAGAAGTTGTTCCTAGAAAAATTCCTACCTGCCTCGAGAGTTGCTTCAATCAGAAAAGAAATATGTGGCATTAGGCAGATTGATAGAGATTCCTTGCATGAGTATTGGGAGTGATTCAAGAAATTCTTGGCTAGCTTCCCTACCCACCAAATATCTAAACAATTGATCATCTAGTATTTTTATGTAGGCCTGCTACCTATGGATAATAGCATCCTCGATACAGCTAGTGGGGGAGCACTTGTCAATAAGACCCCAAAAGCAGCAAAAGCCTTGAATGAGAACATGTCCATTAATTCTCAACAATATACAACCAGAAACAATTAAATGGTGTTGACAAAACGAGTGAGCAAAATTCAAGCTTCTTCCCACTAGAATCTAGATAGTAGAATTGATGAGCTTACTTGATTGGTAACAAAATTGGCATTCGATAATGCTCAGGCAGAGAAGGTCTACTGTATTTGCATTTTTTTAGAGCATCCTATGAATCCATGTGCTACATTGCAGAAAGATCCCATTGTTGATGCTCCTCAAGCATATGCAGCAAACATATACAACCCCAAGCAAACTACGATCTATCATCTAACAGGTACAGCCCTAGTTCGAGAAACCATCCCAACTTGAGATGGGGGAATTCATTTGAACAACACAACAACCTAGGCAATAGCAACAGTTGCAAAACAACACACCTTCATTAGAGGACATTGTCAAACAAATGGTTGTCCAAAATCTCCAATTGCAACAAAGAACGTATTCCACCATTCAAAATTTAGATACAAAGATTGGACAACTGTCCACTTCAACTAATTGCATGCAGACTAAGGGATAAAGCCAACTACCTGCCCAGTCAGTAGTAAATCCAAATGTTCCTAATGCCATTGAAATTACCTTGAGGTCAGGAAAAACTGTCGAAATATCAAAGGTACCTAAAATTGCTGTGAAAAGTAAAAAAGTTGCTCAGGCCCCTTTGGTACCTAAACCTATTGATTTTGAGCAAGATATACCACTTCCTTTTCCTCAAAAGGTAGTGAAGACTAAAAAAATTTACGAGGAAAATAATGACAAGGAAATCATAGATACATTTAGGAAGGTGGAAGTGATATGCCAAATTACATTAAACCTATTAAGTATATTCCAAGATATGCCAAATTTCTAAAAGGGTTCTACACACACAAGATAAAGTTAAAAGGAAACGAAACGATCAACATGGGACGCAATATTTTAGCCCTCATTCAGCCCATGCCCCAAAAATGCAAAGATCCAATGACTTTTTCCATTACATTTACCATAGGCAATAGTCAATTTGAAAATTCCATATTAGATTTAGGAGCTTCCATTAATGTTATGCCTACATTTGTTTTTAACTCTCTTGCCCTTGGACCTCTACATAATACTAGTACTACCATTCAAATTGCTAATAGAAGCAGTATTCGCCCTGCTAAACTGGTGGATGATGTATTTGTTTTAGTTAATGACTTGATAATTCCCACGAATTTTTATATTCTAGACATTGTGGGAGAGACCTAGTCCAACTGGGAGCCTAATATCTTAGGCAGACCGTTCTCGAAATCTGTAAAAAAAAAATTATACTCATGCTGGAACTCTATCTATGGAATTTGGTGATATCATTGTAAAATTAACATCTTTGATGGATGAAACACCCCATGGAAGAGCATTCTATTTTTCAAATCAAATTGCTTACTTATTTGGTTGATGACACGTACTCTGATATGTTTTCTATTGATTTTCTTTCACTGTCTGGTTTTGATGACACTTATACTTGTGATTTTTGCACAAATACTTTGTTGTGCTCTGTGTTCCTGAGATCGAAGGTGCTTTCCAGGTTTATCATTTTTCTAATATTTCGACTAACATAATTGATTTTGCAGACGTGGTTTATGCCACTGATATTCTACCCTCCATTGACTTGCCACTTGCTCTAGAACTTAAATCACTTCCTTAAATTTTGAAATATGTATATTTAAAAGGGAGTAGAAAGTTGCATACGATTATTTCAGCGAAACTTGAATACAAATAAGAAGAGAAGTTTCTGCAAATATTGAGGTAGCACATGAAGCCAATCGGATGGACCTTGGCTGATATTCCTGCAAATAATGGGTGAGTCTGGTGCATGTAGTTCCTAAAGGCAAGATTTTTAGACCAATGAGGTATTCCTAGGTGACTTGGAGGTAGCACTCCAAATGTCGGGAGCTACACACAACACGTGTTTACCTCAACTGTCGCGTATATCTATCTCTGGTTAAGTTGAAGGGATCTATGAGGACAGGGCTGATTTGAATTGTCCGTCCGTCTGGATGGTGGCATAGTATCAAGCCTCCTAACCAAGTACTTCAGAGTTAGAATGGTACCACATTGTGAAGTAGAGTCTAAGCTCATGCATAACATTTCCTTGTGATTGTTTTATTCTGATTGATGTGTTTCAAAAGTAATAATAATTTCTCTTAGATGATTTGATGCATATTATAATGAGATAATTATTTTACTTGAGTGACTTTGATGTTATAATATGGTACTATTTGCTTAAATATTTTGATATATCGTAATCTGATTATGATACGGTCTATTATGATTGTTTGCATGTTCTTCATACTTATATTATACTATCAACATGATTTCGAAACTTACCTCTTTCATTGTTTGTGTTTGATTGGCTTGGCCATGCGTTTGCGAAATCGCAGTTATTATAGGTTAATGAATCTTGAAGTTCAAGTTTGGGAGAAACCTCGCTCTGATAGGTGATAGCGGGAATAAGGGTTGTAATTTGTATTATACTTTTATTTATTTAGTTATAAACTACCTTTTGTATGAAAACCTTATAAGTACCAGTAAGTTTTTGGAATTAAATTAAGAAATTCTAGTTAAATCAAGTTTATGGAGATTACCTGTTTTATAGGAGGAAAAAAGTCTAAAGTGTTCATTTTGATTTTTGAGAAACGTGATATCCTAAGTTAGTTATAAAAGTTTTTATTTTCTTGCTGCGAATGTAATACAAAAAAAATCTAGTATACATTTAAAAATCTAATATATTTAAAAGTTTTTAAATATATTCTTTACCCGGTGCGAATGTAATACAAAAAAATCTAGTATACATAATTATATATTTTATTTTGGGGTTTAGGGTGTCACCCACTACATAGGCCAAAGGTCATTCTCCTATAGGCAAACATCCCAGATTGGGCAAGTGATTGTGGTCTTTTCTTGGTCATATGGTGCAATATGGATATGAAAATAACCTGAGAAACCATCAAGAAAACAATAATTCGACTTACCAGCCAACATTTAACGCAGCTATTCAATGAACAGTAAAGGAAAATGATTCTTCCTGGTTGCCTTGTTTAGTCTCCTGTAATAGATGCATACTTTCCACTTGTTCTGCACTTTTGTGGGGATAAGTTCATTATTCTCATTTTTATCCACTATGAGTCTAGTTTTCAACAGCAAACCGCCACGATTAGACTCATTCAGTTGTACTTCCCCAATATCACTAGACTTGTCAGGTCCTATCTATATGATGACAAAATAATCTCCACTTCAATATTCTCATCACAATTTTATAACATCATTAATCATTCATAATCATGATCATCATATAAGTTCATCACAAATTTGTAACATCACTATCATCAATCAAACGTCATCATTATCTTCACATAAACATATGTCATACAATGCATCCATCTTTTATTATCACATCACATAAATTCATCCAATCAACCATATGCACAGAATTTTATTCGACATCTAACATCAAAATAATATCAAATATCAAATACTACACAATTATCAAAAATTAAATCAATCAACACCTTATAAACATTTCTATTTAACATTTAAATCTCACAATCCTCATATTTTCACATTAAGTAACTATAGCTAAGAGTTCCTCCCCATTCAAGGGTAACTCCTTGTTTTGCTTATTTAGTTAATCATAAAGTCGTAAAAGTTCTTCATGTAGATGCATCTATAGCACAAATACACAAACTTAAAAGTGATGCCAAATATTATGTGTCGGATGATCCATATCTGTGGAAATTTTGTAATGATCAAGTGATTAGGCGATGTGTCCCCCACCATGAGGCTCGATCCATTCTTAATTTTTTTCATGCCTCTCAAGTAGAGGGACAACAAGAAAAATCTTAGACTCAAGATAAATCTTAGACTCAAACTTCTTTTGACCCAAAATGTTCAAGGATGCTTTTGATATTTACCGAACTTGTGAACAGTGCCAAACAGCAGAAACAACAATCATTCATAGGAGTGAGATGTCTCAGCGACCTATGTTATTATGTGAAGTGTTTGATGTGAGGGGCATTAACTTTATGGGCCCCTTCCTTGTATCTTTTAGTTTTATCTACATTTTATTTGTTGTTGATTATCTTTTGAAGCTGGTGGAGACAATACCCACAAGGACTAATGATTCTAAAGTTGTTACAGATTTTGTCAACTCAAATATTTTTTGCAGTTCATTTTTGCAACCGCACCATGGAAGCTTTGCTTTTGAAGTATGAGGTTCTGCATAGAGTTACTACATCTTATCATCCCCTAACGAATGGGCAAGTTGAAATCTCAAACAGGAAAATTAAATAGATTTTAGAAAAGATGGTGCAATAAAACATGAAGGTCTAAAGTCGTCGACTAGAAGAAGCTCTTTGGAATCATAGAACAATTTACAAAAACACCAATAGAGATGTATCTTTATCGACTTATGTTCAGTAAGGAATTCCACCTCCCAGTCGAAATAGGGCATCGTGCTTATTGACTATGACGAGTGGTAGCCTTAAAATGGAGAAAATAGGTTTGGAGAGAAAGCTTTAATTGCAACAACTTGAAGAGCTTAAGCTAGAAGCCTATGAGAACTCCCAGATCTATAAGGAGAAAACTAAGCCCGTTCATGATAAGATATTTTCTAAGAAAAAAAAATTCATTGGCCAAAAAGTTTTATTGTTCAACTCTCGTCTGAATATTATGGCGGGGAAACTTCGATCCAAGCAGATTGACCCTTTTGTTATCACTAACACTTTTCCTCATGGTGCAATGGAAACAAAAGTGAAAACACCAATAAATTTTTCGAAGTGAATGGACAAAGCCTGAAGCTATTCCATGAGAGTTTCATACTTGAAGATGCTACCATAGAAGAACTCTCCTTGGAAAAGCCCACTTACATTGTAGTTTTAATAGGGAGTTCCTTTTCTTTATTCTTATTTTATACTTGTTACTTTCGTTAAGGGCAATGTGTAATTTAAGTGTGAGAGTATCATTTACGATTTTAATTGGTTTAGGATTTAATTAATTCAAAACAAAAACAAAAAATTAAAGTTGCATTGCATGCTTTTTCATCATATTTTAGGGTTGCAAATGTTGTAAGATATTTTACTAGAGGTTTGTGGCATGAATTGGATAGTATCTATGGATTCTTGGTATAATAAGTTAGATTTGAACGCTAAATTGTGTATCATCTGTGATAGATCATTAACCTTAGTGAGATATTGAGCCTTATTATTGATGGAACAGATTTTTCCATTTTTCTTGTGTGTGATCTTACTCATGATTTCAAGTTACGCTAGAACTTAACTTGACTCTTTTCCATATTCATATATTGAAATGATCCAGGCATTTGTTTCTTGTTAAGCTACTAGCCAAATAAGCCTACCCTGCAATTATCTTGATGTTAAGCCCTTTTGAGTCTATTTATGCCATTCTATGTTATATAGCTCCTTACAAGACCACTAATGAGCAGTTCCAGTGCTACGCCTTGAACCACTCAGCCATAGTGTCAACAAATTGAATATTTAAAATACCCTTTTAGACAAAATCTCTAATAAAATGATGTTTGATTTCTATATGCTTTGCCCTGGAATGAAGAATTGGATTCTTAGTTAAACAAATTCCTGATGTATTATCGCAAAAAATAGGAATGTTATTCTCAAACAGGTTGTAATCTTCCAGCTGATGCTTCATCCATAATAGTTGAGTGTTGCATCATGTTGCAAAGATGTACTCAGCCTATGTTGTTGACATGGAAATGGTATCTTGTCAATTGCTTAACCATGAGATCAGATTATTACCCAGAAATGTACAATTTCCACTGATGCTTTTTCTTTCAAGCTTATCTCTATAAAAAGCAGCATCACAATGTCCAACTAACCTGTACACAGTAAAATCTTATAGAACAAACCCAGGTTAGTAGTGTCTTTCAGGTATCTAAAGATCCTCTTAATAACTATTAAGTGTGATTATTTTAGATCTGCCTAAAACTTGGTACACAAACACACACTTAATTGAATATCAAGTCTAGATGCAGTAAGGTAAAGAAGTGACCCGATCATTCCTCCATATGTTTTCTTATCAACCCTTTTGCCTAGTTCATCTTTATCAAGTGAGCAGGTTTGGTGCATTGGTGTTGACATAGGCTTGCACTAATCTAGCTTGAACTTCTTGAAAAGCTCTTTTTTAAATTTAGCATCATGAATGTACACACCATTTTGACTTTGATGAATCTGAATTCCTAGCCACCGGAGCATACATCTCAGTGTAATCAATACCTCATTGATGACTTTAACCTTGTGCAACAAGGCATGCTTTGTTCCTAACAACCTATCCCTTTTCATTCAACTTGTTTCTAAACACCCACTTGGTGCCAATGGGTTTTTTCTCCTCTGGTCTAGGCACATGAACTCAAACATCATTCCTCTTGAATTCGTTCAATTCCTCTTGCATAGCCAAAATCCATTTTTCAGCTCCCAAGGTTTCATCAACAGAGGAAGGTTCAATTAGTGAAAGCAGACCAAACAGACAAGTGTCCATGAGAGTTGATCTAGTCTTTAGAGGATCATTGGAGTTCCCAATAATTAGAGAATCTGGATGAGATGACTTGCACTTCCATCCAGTTCTAGACTCTGGAGGATCTTGACTTGTTTCAACGTTGGTCTTATCCTCAATTGTTTTGTTTTGTTCCTCTGATTTTTCTGATTCCTCTGATTTTCCTGATTCCTCTAGTTTTTATGCTTCCTCTAGTTTTCCTGTTTCCTCTTGATTTTCAAAACCTGCAGGAATTTCATCTAACTTTGAATTTTTAAGTTCAAGCTGTTTGTTATCACACTTAACAAGTATTGACTACTCTACAATTAGAGTCTCCGTGTTGTATACTCTATAGGCTTTAGATCTTTTAGAGTATCCCAAGAAGGTACACTTTTGTGATCGAGGTTCAAACTTGCCAATACTAACTTTAGTGTTCAAAATATAACAAACACAACCAAACTAACGAAAATAATAAAGTTTGTGCTTTTTACCTTTCCATAATTCATACGGAGTCTTATTTAGAATAGGCCTGATACAGACTCTGTTCTGAATATAACATGCAGTATTTACTGCCTCTGTCCAAAAGTGTTTAGCAACATTCGTATCATGCATCGAGGTGCGAGCCATTTCTTGAAGAGTACGATTTTTCCTTTCTACAACACCATTTTGTTAAGGTGTTCTAAAAGAGGAAAAATTTTGTAAAATATTATTCTCTTCATAAAAGTTTTCAAAAAAATTGTTTTGAAACTCGCCTCCATGATCGCGACAAATAGTTACTATTGAAAAAAAATATTCATTTTGCACTTGTTTGCAAAAGGTAGTAAATGCCTTATGTGACTCATCCTTGTGTTTAAAGAACTTAACCAATGTCAAATGGTAATAATCATCAATAATGACAGATCCATCTTTTATACTACTTACAGAGGTAGTTTGAACTAGGCCAAAAAGATCAATGTGTAAAAGTTTAAGAGGTCTATTTGTGCAAACAATGTTTTTAGGAGAAAAAGATTTTTTTTTTCCTTTTTGACAAGTCTCACAAATAACTTTTGATTTGTATTTAAGATTTGGCAGGCCAATAACAATTTGGAATTTGTTTAATTTGCAGATTAACCTCAAATTGGCATAGCCCAATCTCTTGTGCAAATTAGTTGTTCATCATTAACAGACATAAAACATTTAACCTCTTATTTTTCTAAGTTAGAAAGGCTTATTTTATAAATGTTACCTTGCCTCTGGCCAGTGAACAATACAAACCCGTTAGATTAACTTATTTCCCTATAGGACTTTTGATTGAAGACTACAACATAACCACTGTCACTTAATTGACTTATGCTCAATAGGTTATTTTTGTCTTTCCATGTTAACATAGGAAGTAAATATAGATTTAATCACTATTTCTGTACATCCTATTCCCCTCTTATTATTTCTGCTAACACCATAAATCATAGATGCAAGCTTGCTTTTATCTATGTTATTTGCAAGGAAATCCTGAAATGCTACTTCGTATTTGACTGAATTGCAAATGGTTTCCTCTGATAGTTTTGAACTAATTTTATTATTCATAGAAATATTTTCTCTCTTAAGTTCCTCAAAATCATTATTGAGAGAATTGTATTGTTCAATCATATTCGAATTAACTTTTGAGAGTTTTCAGTTTTAAAGAAATAATGTGATTTTTATTTAAAAAATCATTTATAACTGTAATTAATTTAGTATGAGTTAAATAAAAAAGTACCTCAATTTCCTCATCACATACTCACTTCTAGAGTTAGAGTCAACATCAGCCATCATAGCCAAATGAGCTTGCTTTTCATCATTAGAGGATTCATTAAAGTCATCCCATGTAGCCATGAGAACCTTTTTCTTGGACTTGGAATCTTTTCTTTGGAACTTCCCTTTCTCCAAATTTGGACATTTTGACTTGACGTGTCAAGTTCATTGCATCCATAGCAGATGATGCTTTTCTTGTCAGACTTATCATCATTTCCTCAGTTGGACTGCCTCGTTGTACCATATCATCAGAATCATTCTAGATATGAAAGCAAGCTCCTCATCCTCTAAGTCTCCATTCTGATCCTTTGAATCATTATCCTCTTATTTTATTGTGGCTTCAAGAGCCTTTTTGTGCTTGGATTTGAGAGCCAGAGTTTTTTGCTTCTTCTTGGGTCTTTTCGTGAGAACTGATTAACTCCTCCAAACGAAGATTATTCAAGTCTTTTGCTTCTTGAATAGTTGTGATCTTGGGTCTCCACTTGTTGGGCAGACTCCTTATGATCTTCTTAACATGATCAACAATTTTGTAGCTCTTTTTAAGCCCTTCTAACCCTGAGACCAAAGTATAAACCTGGAAAACATAATCTCAATGTCTTCATCTTCCTCCATCTAAAACAACTCATACTTTTTAACTAGAAGATTAGCTTTTGCCTCTTGGACCTACTTGTTTTCTTCATAGGTCAGAACCAAAGCATCATAAATACTCTTAGTTGTCTCCTTGTTGTTGCACTGTTAAAACTCCTTGAATGTGATCGCATTCATCATAAAAGTTTTGGCTTTATGATGCATCTTGTAGTTCTTCTTCTGATCAAAATTCATCTCCTTTCTAAAAGCTGCAGTACCATCCTCATTGGTGGAGGCATTGTACCCATCTTCCACAAAATCCCAAATCTCGAGATCTTGTGATTTAAAGAAACTTCAGAGTTTCTCCTTCTAGTAATCACTAGAGGAGGGATTATGTTGATGTTTCCTCCTGAGGCTTCATCACCAAAACCAAACATATTGAAAAGTGGATTTTTTTTTCTCAAATATTGTAAAGTGCTTAGTGTAACAGCCCAACCCTTACTTCTTGCCCCCCCCCCCCCGTCTTTTCCTTTTTTCCTTATGTGGGAATCGAACCCAGTATCTAGGGGATAAGTAAGATTTTCCATTCATTTATACTACCAATTGAGCTACAGCTTAATTGGTAATGAGAATCAATGGACGAGGTACTTATCCCTTAGATACCAAGTTCGATTCCCACAAAAGGCCAAAACTAGCTATTTCCTATGGAGAGGAAGGGGGCGAGAAGGTACCTTTTTCAAAAACCAATTTTGTGATATAAACAAGGACAAGTAAACAGAGCAGACGAAGGGGAGAATTACACGAGAAATTATACTGGTTCCCTACCAACGTGGTAGCTACGTCCAGTCTGCTCACATAGAAGCATTTATTCACTAATTCAAAGCCTGAATTATAATGCCTGAAACCTACAGACCATTGAGGCACTACAACACCTTGACCCTACAAATCAAGTCTTGTCAACTTCCAACTAGAAAACCTACAAGTCGTTGAGGCAGAATAGTCACTATTGGGTTGGGTTACAAATAGGTGAAATTGGGTTCTATTTTGTATCTTTTAAGCGGATTGATTACAATGAACATCACACTAAAACATAGAACTAAGCATTAAGTAATATAAAGTTGAACAAGTGCCTTTGCTAAAACTTAAACCTTGAATTCTGAATACTTAGAGAATTTTGAGTTTGTAAGGTTTTTTGAGTTGTTGTGTAGTATTTTCTTCTTCATGAAATAGAGTTTCAATACTGTCCCAAATAAATTATGAACATATCTTCCTTGCGCGAGGTCAACAGCGATCTTCGCAAAAAATAAACTTTGATAAATACAGTTTTGGAATATGAGCGTTGAAGCTTGATTAATTCCAAAAACGAATTTTCAACCAAATCTTTTAGAATGATTATGTGCGAGAATGTCCAGATAACACATGTTAATAATTTGAACCATATGAGCGTATCTTGATAGATATGGTTTGGGAATATAACAATTGAAGCTTGATTAATTCCAAAACGAATCTTCAATCGAATCTTCTAGAATGATTTTGTGCGAGAATGTTTAGATAGCACTTGAAAATAATTCTTCTTGAATATTTTTTCATACGCTTTTTTAAGAGCAGTGGGAACATATTAGGATATGTTCTTAGACCATCAGAATCATGAAAAAACTCATTCTTCATCAAATCATTGATTTTCCATCAAAGTCGTTGACTATCTTTATCAAACATAACTTGATCATTAGACTTAGATGATGTGTTTCTTGGTTCAAGTAGTCAGAGGCAAAGACAAAACAGGATGACCTAGAATCAGTGGCATGGGCAACATCGCCTTGTTGCATCTTCAAAGCATGTTGCATATCAGAGGCAACATCTTCGAACAAGTTACAACCTTCAGAGTTACTGTAGTAGACGCTTCAGAGGCATGCTTCAATCTTCAAAGGCAGCCGTGCAAAAGCTTTAGAGGCACACTAGGAAAACACTTTAGAGGCAAATCTTTAGAAGGAGATGCGCCTACACAACAACGCGGGTAATAACCAGAGTTTGAACGTTGCATTGACTTCCTTTTGAAGTAGCAATGTCAAGTTACAAGGAAGGGGGGTTTGAATTGTAATCTTGCCTATTTCAAATTTTTTGTTAAAAACTTAAGAAAAAACAACTCAAGAATGATCTTTGTTATGAAAACAGAAACGGAGAACGTTCTTGGTTCTGAAACAGAAAACGGAGATACTTCTTGATTATTTAAAATCATAGTTTTTTAGCTTCTCTATTTAACTTGATAATAAAAATAATTGAAAGTAAATAGAGATAAGGAAGAGATACCACACACAGATATATCCTGGTTCACCCAACTAGAGCTACGTCCAGTCCTCACAACTGTGAGATTTTCACTAAGTGTTCAAAGAATGGAGAACAATCTTTTGGTTACAAAGTTAAAGATCAACCTTGATCTGTAACAACACTTCCTTTCCACCCAGAGAGGATTTAATCAAGTCACCTAACAGATCCGATAGGCTTTTACAATTTTACTCTTTTAATCACACACAAATTATAAATAATCCTTATAGTTATGAGTTTATACAATAATGATTTAAAAGGTTTGGTTGAATCTGATTATGCTCAACTCTTGTTTGAGAATAGATTCAAAATAAAAGAACTCAGTAAGATAAACTGGAAGTATGTAATGGTTTCAGCATGATTTCTTTTGTGAATGAGATAGCTTCAAGAATGCAAGCGAATATGATTTAATGAGAATACTTGGCACTTGAAGTTCTAAATAATGCTTGCGAAATTGCCTTCCTTTTATAGTGCTCTGTTTACTTCTAACTAAAGCGACATATCTATTGAAAAATAATCCATTCATGTGACAGTTTTGGGGCTTGCTTGACTGGGCTGTTTTGCTCAATTTCAAACAGATTTCATGCGCTCATAATCACCCATTAAGCTTCGAAAATACTTGATGATAATTGGGCTTTGATCTAGACGCTTGATTTGATCCAAAATTGTTTGGAAATGAGTGAACAACTTCTGCAGAACTGAGAAGTCTGTTTCTGCAGAAAACGGAGATTGTTCTTTTCAGAAACAGAGAACGATGATTAAAAGTGGAGATTGATGATCAATCTGGTCTGATAGTCTTTTTGACAATCTGAGGACTTATAATCAATCTTGAAGTTCAGTCTTGTTTCAACTTTCTTGACAGTTCCAGACTGGAGAAAGTTACAATCCATTTTGACATGCTTAGATTCATGAGGATTTATCTTAGTGATTCGAGAACCTCTTTAAGTTATAATGATTTCTATTTGTTCCTTGCCATGTACTGATGAAATTGGTATAAAGAATTAAGGCAGAATCATTGTTAAAGTGATGGAGAAAGATTGGTGAAGTGGCTGCGACAATCAATCTTGATTTTGTAGAACATTCTCTGCTTTGTACAACTTATGATCAAGAATGTTCTGTTTAGTTTTTCATCTGATTACTTTGATTTTCTTGGTTCCTATCCTTAATAAAAACACTCAAGAGCACAAATTAAATTAACATATCATTTAGAATCATAATTAACATTCTTAATTAACCTGTGTTTATTTTCATCAAAACTTTAATTTGAGAGTTTGTCTTAACATTCTCCCCCTTTTTGATGATGACAAACATGTTAATTTAGATTTTAATTATGATTCTAATTTTAATTTTGAAGAGCGTAAAAGCTCCCCCTCAATTGCTGCAATAGATGTTTTTATTACAATGAAATAAATAATGCAATCAGTTTTTCAGCATAATGGATATTTCATTGATTTTCAAAATAATGCAATCGCAAATAACAAAATATAGGATCCTTATTACAAAAGGACATCTTAATTTTCAAAATAAAAACTAAATTAATTCTCCCGCTTTTTCACACAAAAAGGAAAAAGAAAAAAAATGCCTATTTAGCTAAAGAAGGAGAGGATCCTTCTGAAGATGCAGAATTGGAAGGAACAGGAATTGGTTCAGGAGCTGGAGCAGACTGAATAAGTGGAGGAGGCACACCAAGCTTGGGGGCAAGTGTATCTACGAGCCAAGACCGTAGCATAAAAAACTCTACATCGTGTTGTGTTTGTCAAGCCAGAAGTAGTTGCAGAGTGCCATTAGTTCTGAGTTGGTGGGTTCCTTGGGAGGAGTCATGATTGGAGGAACGATTGGAGCAGCACTGCTTGATGGGGCAGAGATGGTAGGGAGAGAGATGGGTAGAGGCTGAGGTTTTGGTTGGGAGGAAGAAATTTGGTTAATGGAAGGCTCGGGAGTGGAAGGAGAAGTCAAAAATTGACTGATTCAAAAAATGGATGAAGTGATTGTCTGAGGAGAAATATAGGCAGGTGACATGGCTAACACATTTTGATGGGGAAGGAGTGTGGTCATGGGATCATGTGGAGAATGAAAGAGTTGGGAGAAATAGATAAAGTCAGTGGAGGATAATGTGGATGGTTGTGGAAAAACGAAGAATGTAAGATTTACTAGAGGAAGGCTGGGAGAACGTTCTTGGTTTTCAGGAGACGTTCTTGAGCATTTTCAGGTGATCTATTTGGAAATGGGGAATGTGATGTTGGGTCTGGAACAACAGCTCTTCTTCTTGCAGAGCGTTTTCTTTTTAGAGGAGATGGAAAAGAAGAGGTGATTGGGATAAACCTTCTAGTTGTTGGACGGCTAGATGGGGGGGTTTATGTTGTCTATCTGGTGTAGGGGAAAGATGTCTTGTGACAGTTATCTTCATATGAGCCATGTTTTTTGTGGAGAATTTGGATATTTTGAGGAGGGATTTTTCAGTGGATAGAGGGATGTTAAAATATTTAAAGACCTTTGTTAGAATCATACCGTAAGAAACAGTATTCTTCTTTTAGACTTTGGTTGAAGAGATGATCAGCGCATTGTTTTCAGAGACATACTCATGGCTTCCATAGTGAGGAAGAAGAGTATGCTAGCTCATGTTGTTGAAAATTTTTTGGAGGGGTCGAAGAAAAGTGGAGAGGTACCTAGTAGAGTTTTCTTGAAATAGCTTAGATAAAACTTCAGTCTCTTGAAGATTTAGAGCTGCATACCAGGATTTTCCAAATACAGCAAGACCTTCAATAGGGAGATGCAAGATTGATGCAAGGATGTCAGGAGTCAGTTTTATCTCAATTCCCTTAATGTTGGAAATCAGAAGTGATTTATCAGGGAATGTTTGAGTCTGACAGTAGAAAGCCCTAACAACATCTAGATAGTAATGCTCAGATGTTTGTAGAAAATCAGTCCATCCTAGAGCATCAATGAAGTGCTGAACAGCATTGCCATCTACTATGAGTTTGTCAAAGACAAAGACTCATCCAATACCAATGGGTTTGTGAACCCATTTGTCTTTAAAAAGTTTGGTGGCAATGGAAGGAATTAAAGGAGTGGGTTGAGTTTTGGATTTCTTGGATGGAGGAGAAGGTTGTGCAGGGGAATCAGAGTCTGATGAAGAATCAGAGGAGGGAGAGGAATGATGTTGAGGTGAAAGGGGTCGTTTGGTGGGTTGTGAAGGATAGCGAGTATGAGACAGAGAACGTTCTTCTGCAAGTGAACGTTCTTGAGTGGGAAAGGGAGATTTTTGATGGACATGACAACGTTCTTGGATGGGAGAACGTTCTGGACTTGGAGAACAAAGGGTGGGTGAAGGTTCACGGGTTGGGGAACTTTCTGGACTTGGAGAACGTTCTAGAGTAGGTGAATGGGTTTCTTGAGTATTAGGAGTGGAAGAGACGGGAGAACGTCCGTTGATAGGAGAACGTTCTTGGCATAGGGTGGGTGAAGGTTCACGGGTTGGGGAAGGTTCTAGAGAAGAAGATGGAGTGTGGATGAATTTCTGTTTAGACGCAGTGGTTTTGAATCTCTAGCGAATGTTTAAAATTTTTCTTGTCAGAAATTGAGAGATTGGCATGGTGGTTTTTGTTTTTAGGGAACAAGTTGTGGGATGGCTGGGTGTAGGAGAAGAGAAAAATTCAATCATCAGTCTCGGTTTTTGATTTGGAGGAGTTGATTGAGAGGCTTCAGATGAAAATGAAGATTTTGATGGAGTAATAGGTATTGTGGGTTTTGATAGAGGAGTTTCAGATGAAAATGAAGATTTGGGAAGAGTGACAGGTTTTGTTGAGGTTGATTGAGGAGAAGTATTAGATGATTTATCTGAATCAGAGTCTGAGATGATAAAATAAGCAGGTTTAGTGAATTGGGTTCTTGAAGTCCCAATTCCTGCCAAGACTTTCATTGAGCGTCTTTGTGGTGCAGGAGGATTGACACATTTCTTTGGTGGTGAAGGATTAATGTAGGATTTGCGCAAGTGTGGGAGAACTTGGGCAATGTTAGTAAGAAGGCAAGAGTAGATAGGGGGAAGAACAGTAGACAAAGGTTCAGGGATGGTGGGGTTAGGGTTGGTTTCACGGGAGGACGAGAGGTAGTCTGAAAAAGAAGAATCTGACGAATGTCTTGGCGCAGATTGAAATCTAGCACATAATCCTACTGCAAATACAATATCTGGTCTGCTAGCAGTTAAATATAGCAAAGAACCAATCATTCCTCTATATTCGTTTTCAGAAATAGATTTTCCATGTTCATCTTTGTCTAAAGAAGAGGATGGATGCATAGGAGTAGACATGATTTTTGCTTCATTCATTTTGTACTTGGTTAACAATTCCTTAATGTATTTTTCTTGACAAATAAAAATACCATTTCATGTTGTTTAATTTGTAATCCAAAAAAATATCTTAACTCTCCCATCATGCTCATTTCAAATTCACTTTGCATGAGTTTTGAAAAGTCGTCACACATCTTTTCATTAGTTGATCCAAAGATAATATCGTCAACATACACTTGTACAATGAGTAAATCATTTTTATCAATTTTCTTAAATAGTGTAGTGTCGATTTTTCCTCTGGAAAATCCATTTTTGATTAAGAAGGAACTTAACCTATCATACCAAGCTCTTGGTGCTTGTTTTAAGCCGTATAGAGCTTTTGTAAGTTTGAAAACATGATTTGGTTTTGATTGATCTTCAAAGTCGGGAGGTTGTTTTACATAAACTTGTTCATTTAAAAAACCGTTTAAGAATGCACTTTTAACATCCATTTGAAATAATTTAACAAGTTTATGAGATGCATATGCAAGAAGTATACGAATAGCTTCTAACCTTGCAACGGGAGCAAAAGTTTCATCGTAGTCTATACCTTCTTGTTGGTTATAACCTTGAGCAACCAATCTTGCTTTGTTTCTTACTACTTTACCTTCTTCATCTAATTTGTTTCTATACACAGCGTGTACCAATGATTGTTTGATCTTGAGGATTTGGTACCAAGGTCCAGACTTCATTTTTATCAAATTGCAGCAGTTCTTCCTTCATGGCTTCAATCCAAGATTGATCAACTATGGCTTCTTTAATTGATTTTGCTTCAACTTGAGAAATCATTGCCATGTTGTTTTCATCATTCTTGAATGACTTTCAGGTTCTAATTCCATCAGCTGTATCCCCAATGATTTGAGTTTGAGGATGATCTCCTATCGTTCTCCAGCTTTTAGGTGGAGAATGATACGGAGATTGTTTATCAATCTCTGTTTCCTACATATCATATTTCTGTTGTATGTCTGGAAGCTCTTCTTCCTCATTTTTCTTTTCAATTACTAAGTCTTCAAACTCATCAAATAGAATATGCATGCTGATTTCTACGACTTTAGTTCTTAGATTAAAAACCCTATAACCTTTAGAGTCGGTTGAATAACCCAAAAAGATAGCTTTTCTGATTTTGCATCAACTTTTCCAAGAACATCTTTATTGTTTAGAATATAACAGTAACACCCAAAAATGTGAAAATATGAAATGTTTGGTTTTCTGTTTTTCCAAATTTCATATGGAGTTTTGTTTATGATTTTTCTTATCGATACACAATTTAAAATATAGCATGATGTATTGACAGCTTCAGCCCAAAAATATTTTTCAACGTTAGATTCTTCCAAAATTGTTCTTGCCATTTCTTGTAAGGTTCTATTTTTTTCTTTCAACAACTCCATTTTGTAGAGGAGTCCTTGCACAAGACAAATTGTGAGAAATGCCAAGTTCTCCGAGAAAGTTTTTAAAAGGGGTATTTATGAGTTTTCCTCCATGATCACTTCTTATAGAAATGATGTTGGATTCTTTTTCATTTTGTAACTTTTTACAAAAGATTTTAAAAGCTTCAAAAGCAGCATCTTTTTGTTTTAAAAATAGTACACAAGTGTATCGTGAGAAATCATCAACAATAACAAAACCATATTTCATTCCTCCTAAACTTTTTGTTTTAATAGGACCAAACAAATCTATGTGAAGGAATTCAAGAATTCTGTTTGTGGAAATGAATTCTTTTGAGTGAAAACTGATTTTGACTTGCTTTCCCTTAACATATGCTTGACACACTTTATCTTTTCCAAAATTCAGTTTTGGTAAACCTCTAACAAGTTCTAATTTCGAAATTTTTGAAATAGTTTTCATGCTGACATGCCCTGCCCTTTTATGCCAAATCCATTTATCTTTATCGATGGACATGAAGCAGGATTCATCAGGCAGTTCTTCAAGATACAAAACATATAGATTTTTCTTTCTAGAACCAGAAAACAATATTTCTCAAGATTTTGTTTTTATGATTTCACATAGGTTGGGTTTGAAAATAACTTCACAGCCATTGTCACACAATTGACTTATGCTTAAGAGATTATGTTTCAGACCTTCAACATATTGAACATCAGTTATTTGAGCAGAGTTTTTCTTACCAATTGTCCCTTTACCTTTGATTCGAGCTTGATTGTCATTTCCAAAAGTGATTGATCCTCCATCTTTCTTGACGAAGGACATGAAGCAGTTTTTATCACCTGTCATATGTCTTGAACAACCATTGTCCAAGAACCACCTTCTTCTTGACACCTTGAAAACCAACCTGCATTTTTTGTTTCATTAACTTTTGGTACCCATTTTGTCTTGGGTCCTTGTGGATTAGTTCTAGATTTTGATTTTCTGTTAATATGACATGTTGATTCAAAGTGTCCAATCTTAGAACATGAGGAACATTTGATCACTTGATTTTGAAAAGGTTTTTTAACTAGTTTTGATAGATTTTCATAACTTTCTCCTTTTTCGGTTTTAGCTAGAGGATGTTCTCCCTTTTTCTGAAGAAAATATGTTTTTGTTCCAGATCATTCTCCTCTCTGTTTGTTCTTGATTTTCTCATCTCTTTTCTTAAAATAACATGCAAATTCAAGATGTCTAATTTTGCTGCAGTATGAACATTTGATCTTGCATTTACTTTCTCTTCTTTTTAGAATAAAAAAGTTTTCATACATTTTGGTTTTTTGAGTTTGATTAAAACTGAGACCTGCTTTATCAAATATTCCTACTTAAGATCCCATGATATTTTGAAAAGTTTCAGTAGCTTTAATGAAGTTTGAAAAATCATTTTTAAAAAGTTCAGCTTCTGTTTTAAGGAGAACTTTCTCCTTTTGAAATGCAGAATGTTCAGGACTTTCTTGTTTTTCAATGTGATAGTTTTTGGTATGAGATTCTTTCAGATTTTGAATGATTTCTTTCAGCTTATCATTCAGAGCCTGAGTTTTTTTTTCTCTTCTTTTTCTTTATAAAATTTTTCTCTCAAAGAACTAGACTTTTGAATGAGTAAGTTTGAATCATGTAGTAAGTTGTCGAATTCTTTCTCCATTTGTTAACACAAAATACAGGGTTCAGAATTTGTTACCTCATTTTCTTTAGTGTTTGCCATTAAGCATATGTTGGCTTCTTCATCTTCTTCTTCATCAGATCATCTGAGTTATCCCATGTGGCCATCATTGATTTCTTTTTGAAAGGAAATCTGTTTGGTGTTCTTTTGTTCAGAGGACATTCGGATTTGTAATGTCCCAACTTATTCCATCCAAAACATGTGATTTGGCTCTTGTCTATTTCTGTTTTGGGATTTTCTCTTTTGTTTGGGAATCCTTTCTTGATTTGGTCTCTCCTTCTCATCATTCTTTGAATTCTTCTAGTGAAAACAACAATTTCTTCATCAGCATCTTCTTGTCCAGCTTCTTCTGGTTCTTCTTCTATTTGGACTGGTATGCTTTCTTGAGATGCTTTTAAGGCTATTGCTTTTCCTTTCTTGACAAGTTTATCTTCTAGCAGCAATACCTCATATGCTCTTAAGGTTCCAATTAGTTCATCTAATGGCAGCACTTCAAGATTTTTGGCTTGGCTTATAGCTGTTACCATTGGTCTCCATATGACTGGAAGACATCTCATGATCTTTCTTACTCTGTCTTGTAATGAGTAAGCCTTTCCTAAAGATCGCATTTCATTCACTATAGTTGTGAACCTTGAATACGTTTTGTAACATCCCGACCCTTACCGTTATCGGCAATGTTAGTCACGACCTTCTCGACTAGCTCAATTGGTAGTGGGAATGAGATGAGGCGGTACTTATCCCCTAAGTACCGGGCTTGAATCCCATGGAAGGCAAAAACTCGCTATTTCCACTAGGTGGTGAGGAGGGGCGAGAAAGTCGTGACTAACATTGCCGATAACGGTAAGGGTCGGGGTGTTACACATTTCATCAATGGTTTCTCCTTCATTCATTTCGAACAACTTAAATTTTCTTATGCCGATGTCTATTCTTGTTTCTTTGACATGGTTTGTTCCTTCATGATGAATTTGCAGTGTATCCCATATTTATGTAGCAGTTGTGCATTCATCAACTCTTTCGCTTTCTTCCCTGCTCAAAGCACACAATAAGAATAATTGAGCTTTAGAGTTTAGATGTACCTTTGTTTTGTCTTCAGATGTCCAGTCGATTTCTTTCTTCTCAACAGAGTTTGAATCTTCTTGATCAACTCTTGGAATGAAATCTCCATCTGTAATGATGCACCACATTCCTGTGTCATGAGACTTTAGAAACAGCTGCATCTTGTTTTTCCAAAAGTAGTAATCAATTCCATCAAAATCTGGTGGCCTGTTTGAAGATCCTCCTTCAACAATGTATTTTGCTTTTGACATTTTTCTTCTAGATCTTTTTCTCTAGCACTTGGTTTTGAGACCTTGCTCAGATCCCTTTAGAGACCTTGCTCAGATCCCAATTGAAGTAGCAATGTCAAGTTACAAGGAAGGGGGTTTGAATTGTAATTTTGCCTATTTAAAATTTCCTGTTAAAAACTTAAGAAAAAACAACTCAAGAATGATCTTGGTTATGAAAACAGAAAAGGAGAACGGTCTTGGTTCTGAAACAGAAAACGGATAGCGTTCTTGATTAGTTAAAATCACAGTTTTTTTAGTTTCTCCATTTAACTTGATAATAAAAATAACTAAAAGTAAGAACGATTTAAAAGGTTTGGTTGAATCTGATTATGCTCAACTCTTGTTTGAGAATAGATTCAGAATAAAAGAACTCAGTAAGATAAAATGGAAGTATGTAATGGTTTCAGCCTGATTTCTTTTATGAATGAGATAGCTTCAACAATGCAAGCGAATATGATTTAATGAGAATACTTGGCACTTGAAGTTCTAAATAATGCTTGCGAAATTGCCTTCCTTTTATAGATGATTTGAGCATTTAATTCTGGTCAGAAAGAGCTGTTGGTAGTGCTATGTTTACTTCTAACTAAAGCAACATATCTGTTGAAAAATAATCCATTCATGTGACAGTTTTGGGACTTGCTTGATTGGGCTGTTTTTCTCAATTTCTTACAGATTTCCTGCGCTCTTAATGACTCATTAAGCTTCGAAAATACTAGATGATAATTGGGCTTTGATCTAGACGCTTGATTTGATCCAAAACTGTTTGGAAAGGAGTGAACAACTTCTGCATAACTGAGAAGTCTGTTTCTGCAGAAAATGGAGATTGTTGTTTTCAGAAACAGAGAAGGATGATTAAAAGTGGAGATTGATGATCAATCTGGTCTGATAGTCGTCTGGACAATCTGAAAACTTATAATCAATCTTGAAGTTCAGTTTTGTTTCAACTTTCTTGACAGTTCCAGACTGGAGAAAGTTACAATCCGTTTTGACATGCTTAGATTCATGATGATTTATCTTGGTGATTCGAGAACCTCTTTAAGTAATAATGATTCCTATTTGTTCCTTGCCATGTACTGATGAAATTGGTATAAATAATTAAGGCAGAATCATTGTTAAAGTGATGGAGAAAGATTGGTGAAGTGGTAGCGACAATCAATCTTGATTTTGCAGAACATTCTCTGTTTTGTACAGCTTATGATCAAGAATGTTCTGTTTAGTTTTTCATCTGATTTCTTTGTTTTGCTTGGTTCCTATCTTTAATAAATACACTCATGAGCACAAATTAAATTAACATATCATCTAGAATCATAATTAACATTCTTAATTAACCTTTGTTTATTTTCATCAAAACTTTAATTTGAGAGTTTGTCTTAACACCTTTGACTTCACTTCAATCTGATGCCTTCCTCTGATATTGTTTCTTCTGTTTCCTGGTTTTATTTACTACACACTCAATGAAATCATTAGTGCAATAAATTGTTCTCACAAAGTACCTTTGTTATCATTTATACATGATGAAGCAATTGTTCCTAGAATCAACTTGGTTCCAACATATGAGATATTTATCACTCTTTCCACGAGTATCACATGTCTGATAACTTGGGAAGGAGACGGGTAGGTTGGACTACTTGTTCCTATCGTCAATTGTTAGGCCAAATGTAATAGGAGCAGGAAAGCTTCAAAGGATCAACAGGTAATTCGGCTCAATCTATTGAGTCTAATGTTTTGCCAAACTACCTTGATATTCCTTTGGGTTTATGCTATATAGTTTGGAGATGGGTATTTGACAAACATGATATGTGTATATATTGTTATAGTCAATATTTAGTATGCCTTTATGTTTGGTCTAAAATCTCTATTTTGTTATATATTTGACGGGTCTCACCGAACATGATATTATATGTATATATATATGAAGTCAAATTTATATGCATATTTACGAAGTTATTAGGATTAGTAACTTAGATTCCACCAATGAGATAATAGGGTGTCTCAATCTTACAGGTGAAATTTTATTAGAAGAATTAAAATTTATTAGATATATTTGACGGTTGAACAAAATCAAATTTTATATTATTGAAGTTTTTTATGATCAAATATATTAAAAGGAGTACCAGAGTTACTCCAAATGCATACTAAAAGTACAAATTAATTTTTGGAAAACATATAATTGTTTTTTAATATATAGTTTATAAAATAATATTAACTATCTATTATTATTGTTGCATTTGGTGAAAAATGTTTACTTCTATCGAATATTTTTTTAAAAAGGACGTTGATTATAATGCACAAAATAAAACAATTTTTGTGTGATTATAAAATCATAATTAATGGTTTGTTTGGCTTGATTGTGCTTCATCAAGAAAGAAATGAGCCAAAGCAACTGCGACCCTTTCCCTTATAAACTCATAAATCTCTCCGCCTCCCTCCCTTTTCTCCTCGCACACCATTTCTAACCATTACCTTCCCTTTCTCTCCTATCTAACGGTTCCTTCTTTTAAGGTTCTTCATGCATGTCCCCATTTATAATTTTTTTTTTGTTTTGTTAAAAAAAAAAAGAGGGTATCTTAGATTTTCTCATACGGATTCTACATTTTCTTTTTTTCTTTTTGCATGCACACAGTTTAATTAGAGGTGATATACGATAAATCATCGAGATGGGTCGTGTTAAACTTGAGATAAAAAGAATAGAGAACACCACGAATCGACAAGTTACATTTTCAAAACGTAGAAATGGCCTCATCAAAAAAGCTTATGAATTATCAGTCCTTTGTGATATTGATATTGCCCTTATAATGTTTTCTCCGTCAAATCGTCTTAGTCACTTTTCCGGTAAAAGAAGGTACGCATATTGCACCATTTTCATCATATTTTGTTTCTTTTGCAAACTATATATAGATTTAGTTTAATCTATTAATCAATTTATTCTGCGGACAATTGAAGGATCGAATGATTTTGATAGATTTTGTGAAAATCAAGATTATTTAAGATTATAATAATGGTTTTAAATTATGATTATGATCGCCCTGCGGTTATAGCAAATCTTTATGTTACACAAAAATGCCGCTGATGCCCCTTAAATTGTGGTTGTCATGCCCGTCGCGCAAACTTTAAAATCTGATATTGCAGTCGTAATTGCGGTTGTAGACCACAACTAATAGCATGATTACAAGTACATTATGCTTAGATGCAATGGTTTGTGGCCCGTATGGTAGTGGTTTGTTTTTCGTTGGGCACCTGTATTTTTATGTGTTTTAAACTTTTGTCCTATGGATTAGGATCTTGACCATGTTATACAGTATATTAATATTTTCGTCGAAATCATTGTTGGCTTTCATAATTTATTGGAAAGCAGCATCAAATAATTTTGTCTAAAAATTAACGAATTTCAAGTATTGATACATAATAACAATAATAATTCTCTTTATCAGTGGTTAATTCATCTTCAAGTCTCAGCTCAATTAGCAAATACTAAAATTATTAATGAAACATCATCTTCTAAATTTAAACTCAGAATCTCATGTATATGAATATCATCATCTCATGTATATGAATTTTTAATGGTATTTGTAGCTATTTTAAATAAATACAAAACATTGTGGTTAATTTGCTCGGTCACAAACCAATATCATTTAGTATACTCTACCTAAGCGGTTACATTGGAGTTTTTGATGATGCTAAATGGTAAGAAATACTTTTTTTTTTAAAGAAATGTAAGAATGATGACTTGTCTTATTATAAATAGTTAGTCAAAAAGGCAATTTCGAATTTTAAGGAAATCATGGGTAAGTAGATGTTAAAATGATGTATTCCATAATCTTCGGTTCTTTTTAATTTGTTTCCCTCTCGTTCAAACCAGTATTTTCTTTGACGTTTTATTAATCTGTTTTGCTCGGTTAGTTATTTATTAACCGTAACGATTTTCTGAAAGGAAAAAAAAAATGCTTAAAAGCTATATATACTTAATCTTGTCCGCGGAGGCGCAGACAGTTTTAAAGTGTGACACTAACCTAAATATTAGATTTGCTAATAATCTGATTTTAAACCTCTAAGCTTTCATTGTTTATGACTTTTTTTTAAGAAAACTTTTAAACCTTGAAACCTTTACCTACTTCTTTTTTTGAGTCAGAAACCTATATATACTTGTTGTAACCATTATTTACTTTTTGTATTGAAATTATTTTCTCCTCTGTGGTCTCTTCTTGGACATAAGTTAAACTTCCCCGCCTTTGAAATAAGGTTCTATTTTTTTGTTTGATAATCAAAATGAATTATTGGAGTTTAAGATCGTGTTCAAGAATGTGAAAGAAAAGCGCCCATTGTTGCATTCATATAATCTTTATTTTGTTTTATATTTTGAGTCTTAACATTGATGACTATATGATGAATGTTATGTATAATGCTCATAATGATATTGTTATTGTTGTGGTGATCAGGATAGAGGATGTTTTTACTCGTTACATTAACCTTCCTGATCAAGAAAGAGAGAAGTATGTTCTAAACAAATAACTTCATTTTGCATGAGCTATAGTGGTTCTAAACTTTTAAACACATTTGGCTTTTTAATTTGATTATTTATAGTAATTTGTTTCTTGCAGTGCCGTAAGTTTTCCTGAGCTACCCTACCGCAGGTATACCCTCAACAATTATCTTCTTTATGCCTCTTATTACTCTTTGTTTAGTTTCTTTTATTCAACAACGTTATATACATCCCAAATTTGTAGGTGTGTCAGTGGGGGCTTAATCTTAGTTGTTTGGCTGTTTTGCTAATAGTTTGTTTTTGCTGATAGTGTATTTCTCATAATATATTTTGTCCGATCTTTAGCACATGATTGGGTGGAAACTCTACAACCCTTTATGAAAGGTGGGTAGATGTCTTCTACTATGATGCTGGATCTAGATCAATATTTCTGATGTAATTGCGGTACCTCTTTCACTTCCTTTAATAAAATTTATTTATAAAAAAAAATTGTCCATAAGTAAAGCTGAAATAGTAGATGAAATGATATTTGATATATGGAAAAACATATTCAAAAATATGTTCGACATCATTCTTTCCTCATATTTAAGATAACTATGTTTCGCCACTAGACTCTATGAAAAAGATAGAAGAAAACTTAAATTGCATTACAAACTCATAACAAAAAATAAAAGGTTTAAATATAAATTTAATTCTTTATAAAGATTTTATAACTACATGAAATTTTATCTCAATAATTTATAACAATAGTTAATTTATAATTGATCTGAAATTTTATGTCCATAATTTATTACAATAGTTATATAGTTGTTTGAAAGAGTTATAATTAAAATTATTAAAATACATCATTATAAAATAAAAATGACCAAAATAAATTAAAAATAAATAAATAATCAAAACAAATATTAATTAAAAAATAAATGATCAAAATTATATTTAATCCAAAATAAAATTAATGAAAGATCATACTAGAAGGTAGCCTTTTTAATGTTACTAATTTTTTTTGTTATTTATTTATTTGCAGGAATATTCAGAACAAGGAGGTAAATCTCACTAACTACATCTATGTAAATATTTATCTCTCCTGAAAATTTGAATAAATATTTCAATCTAACATGGTCAGATATATTGTCCTTGGTGCTACTTATATGTGTTAATTATATGATTCAATGAAGAAGAAGATAAAAAATAAAAAGGCAAGAGTTCTAATAAGATTGACTAGTTAAAGTTATGAAAATAAGAGTTACATAACCAATATATAGGAAAACATAAAAGGATTAAATTACTAAATTAGAAATTGAGCAGCTGCAGGCTTTCATCTTGCAAAGGAAAACTATTTTACAAAATAAAAAATTGTGGAGCTCTTCAAATAAAAAATTATTTACACTGACCAAATTAAATGTTCGACTTTGATCTACTTCGCCCCCAACAGATCAAATTCACTGAAACTGAATATACAGAATGAACACCTTCACAAATCTCGCTCTTCAACATAAAAGATTAGACTACCCTAAACCTAATTATAATAAAAAGCACAATAACATATTATAAACTCAATAATATATTATCGTACAATTTCAACATAATAACCTCAAATATAGTGAGAAAGAGAAACAAACCAAAACATGAGTTGCAGCCAAGCCTGACAATTACATTCCCTAACTTTTGGGTCCCTAGCTTTTGGAACTCGACAACGTAGTAATCACGATAAGTTCAACGAGGAACGAACTTAGTTCTAGAGTAGACACCATGTTAACAATATGAATTGGTACAAATAAAGAGAGAAATAGAAAAGCAAAAGAAGGTTAGAGTTTCAATAAGAGTGTTCCAAGTTATGGAAACAAGGGTTACAAAGTGAAAAAATAGTAAACCACAAAAGATTACACTATCAACTTAGAAATATAAAAGATCCAACGGCATATATACAAAAAAAATTAGAACGAATAAACGAATTGATGGTTAATTTGGTCATTTCAAACAATAGTAAATCTAATATAAAACTCTCAAAAAATTGTATATTATCTTTAAATTAAAGGAGAATGCTAACAGTATACTCTCTAACATACTCTTTTTAACCTACTCACTTTTATTCATAAAGTTTACTTGGATCTGATTGAATCATGTGAGTTTCATATAAATTTGGTGGAACTCATATGAATTTTAATTAATAAAAGAGGTTGTGATCAAAAGTGAGTGTCAAAGACTATGTTGTCATTATTATTTTAAATTAAAATACAGAGCTGCACTTGTATTTGGTACAAAAATGAATAGGTTATAATTTTATTTTGCCTTTTACAGTATTTGCTGAGGACGCTTCAGCAGTTGAGGAGTGAAAATGACATAGCTCTTCATATGTCCAAGTTCGTAAATCATTGAAGTTTATTTCGATTACTTTACCATAGAATTTTTTATGGTCAGATTAATAGTGCTAAACTAGTGTTTTTTCCTTTCCTATATTGTTTCACCAACTGCTTCAATCAAGTCCGGGAGACATTAACTCAGAAATTGAGGTAAGAACATGTTACCATTTTATATTGCAATTGAAAATAAAACTTATATGTTTACTGCGAGATTTATTTATGCAACATATTGTATCATTTTATATTGTATTATTGATGATCTTTAAAATATTTTCTTTAATTAGGAACTCCAACAAGAAGTTAGTAGATTACAACAACAACTTCAAATGGCAGAGGAGCAGATAAGGTTACATGTCAACAAATATAGTTGATGATTAATTTTTATTATAATATTGTCCAAAGTATACATTAATGATTATTAAAATTTTGAATAAATGTTCTAATGTTGGGAGCACGGATACAGGATATACGAACCCGACCCATTAAAGATGACATCTATGGCAGAGCTTGAAACCAGTGAAAAAAACGTTGTAGAAACCTTGGCCCGTGTAATGCAGAGAAAGGTTTGATAATAATCATACAAATCTTCTCTAATTTTATCTTGAAAGTCATAGACTAGTTTAAATTAAAACAAAATCATGGGGATGTTCTCTTCACACAGGGAGGGAAGAAATTGTAAGCTTTTTATAACTCTTTGTGGGATTGTCTACAACAAACTTGATTTTTTTGAGAGACTCCATCTAAATGGAGCACACCAACACTTAGTAGTGATTATTTTTCTATCCATTTCTTTTAATTTCATTTTATGTGTTTAAAAGAAATCAAAAATTCATGTTGAAGTGCGATATTTATACGCGTGCTATTAGTAAAAAGTACATTTTCTTTAATTATGATTTTTTATTTTTAAACACATACTTGTTTACTCATGGTTGCAGGAAATTTTGTTGAACAATCATCTATCTACGTATGATCCAACTGGTATTCAGGTAATTAAATGCAATTATTAATAATTAACACTTAAATATATATTTAGTCCTTATAATTAGGCGTTTTTTTATATCGATAAATTTTTTTGTTTCATTTTGTTCTTCAAAAATATTTTTTTTTATTAGTTTTTGATTCTTTCTCTTTTGTTTTAAGTCTCTCTAAAATTAATTTTTATTAGATTGAGTTTTGGCAATATATATAATATTTGATTTTAGTCTTTTAAATATTAACAATATAATGAATTGTAATAATTAATTTTAATAAAAACTAATTTTGAGAGATCAAAACAAAAGAACAAAGAGTTAAAATATCACAAAAATATTTACAAAAGACAAAAATCAAACAAATATTTATCAGAACTAATAAAAAAAAGGCATATATATTGAAGCCATAAATTACTATCAGTAAATATTAAATAAAGATTTATTATTTGTAATTAATTAAATTGCAAAAACTATGGCAGGGGATGCCGACCTCTTTCGAGAATGTAGGTTGGCTGCAGGATGGTAGTCAAAATCATCCCCATATTTTTGATGCATCCGCTCCTATGGATCCTCTCAGGTTTCAATTTCTTAATTCAGTGATTTTTTATTTATGATTTTTCTTATTTATAGAATAGTCAATTTTATTTGAGATTTTTAGAACATTTAGCAGAGTTTCAATTGGAGAATATTTTACATATTGGTGTAAAGTAGTCTAAAATAGGGATTTGTCATATATCCAAATTATACTCCATACTCCAAAAATTATATCCCTATCTTTGCATTTTATACAAATTACATAAATCTAATTGGAAAAGTGTTTTGTTCTCCCTCTCTTCTAAAATGAGTTTTGTTTAAGATTATTGTGTGTAATAAATTTAAGTATATGTTTCATGCACGTAAGTTAGCGTATTTATTTGGTCCTTTTAATTTTTTTACTTTGAAATTTAATTCTATAAGTTCAATTTTGTTTTAAAATTGTCTTAATGACTATTAAATAAAATTGAGATGACAAATGAGTAAGGAACGAAAATAAAAATGCGTGAACTTACGGGAAAAAAAAATCAAATTAATTTAAAGTATATATATTTGGTTCCTCTATGTAAGTTCGCGTTTTTTATTTATTTTTATTTTTGTAAGTTTAAGTTTTTTGTTTTTTATATTTGTCCCTTATCCATTTGTCATCTAACTTTTTTCAACGGTCACTAACAATAAGAAATATTTAAAAACAAATATAAACTTTCATAGTTGAATTTTAAGAAAAAAGTTACAGAAATAATTATCAAAATAGCGCTAATTTA
>JBBPBP010009778.1:26218184-26283689 GCA_037974735.1 Cicer chorassanicum
AAAAAAAAAAAAGATAATAGTAATTTTAGTAAATTATTCTTATTAATTATAAGTTTATTATTTACTATCATAAATAGAGTGGAACTAATGTTTTCGAATACTGTATATATTATTAATTGAATGGTATAGTTAGAAAACAAAATAATAATAATAATAATAATAATAATAATAATAATAATAATAATAATAAAACTATTTTATTTTATGCATAAATGCTTAATCTTTACTAATTGATGATGATATATTTAGGGATTTGTCATCTACTGTGTATGGTTCATTTTCACAAGGGACGAGTTCAAATGTTGATCCACGAGGTATAGGAGACTGCCACGTGACAAATCCAAACGATGGAAACCTTCAAGCATGGCCTCAAGGATACACATTATATCCTCCTCCTCATCATCATATTCAACATGACATGGTGGGATCTGATCACCATATCCAAGATATGATGCCACATGGACAAATCAACATGCCAATTACTGCCTCACAAGTAGAACCACCCAAAAATGATTCAGCAGAATATGATCAATGTAAACAACCTAATCATCAGCTTCATGCTCAATGACATATACTAATATATGCTATCGAGATCAAGAAGCCAAGTCCAATTATTAATTTTTCTTTTTGTTACAAATATGATGTACGTTAGCCAGCTACAAATTTTCATATTAGCTGGGTACGTGTAAGAGTACGTATCATGTGCATAGAAACTATACTTACGATCGTCCTTGTACTACAAAGAAAAAAATTAGAATAGTCAGAAAGAAACAAAACAAATAATATGATTTTTCTTTTTCTTCTTCTTAGGAACGTAACAAATTGTTACAAAGGAAAAAAATATAGAATAGCAAGAAAGAAACAACCATTTTTATTTTGCGATTTAGGATATTAATTCTAGCATTGTAAAGTGAATTCCTCTTTATGCCACCAAGAACATAGTTGTAGCTTGTTGTTATTAATGTTATGAGTGTCACCTTAGATTGTGATTTGGTTGTCATAAGGGGACCATTTCTCATATTATATATTAGTCAAACTTTGTGGGGGTGTCTCGCTTCTCTCATCCTAGTAGGATATGTGTAGAGAAAAAGTCACGTGGTTTTTTTTAATAACCTAATTTAAAAAAAAATATTAATATATTTTCTTTCCAACGCTATATACTAAACTTTTACTTAGTTAGAAGTCTTCATTTGCAATGGCGACTTTCTTAATGAAGTACTCAAGTTTGCAATGATAATTTCCTTAAAAAAGATTTATTTAAAAAAGGGACTTCGTACAAACAATTTTTTTTTAAATTTAACGAAAAAATAAATAATTTATTAAAATTCTTTCGTAAAAAACAACATAAATTTTACAAAAATTACGATAAATATAATGTCGAAGATGTCCTCTAATACCACATTGCCGAGTTTTTCTGACACGTACGAGATTTTGACAACGTCTTGGTGCATCACGAATTCGTTCTTTTTTTTCTCTTCATCTTCTTGTTCTTGAGGATATCGAGGGGGAAATGCTGTACAAGAACTATTTCCACCTTGAGTCTAGTTGGATATTTGATTCGACGGAGTATATGCATTCCCAAAGCTTAGAATCTGAAAGCTTTATTGATACATATTATTAAGTAACTGGGTAGCGGACTCATGTGTATTATAACGAGTAATAAACGTGTTATACAATAATTCATCTTCGCTTGATGCAAATGATAGTCGACGATTATCTTCTTGATGTGGTGTGTGGAAATAAGTATGAGGAGGTGGTTGAGTGTCAAACGGTGTTGGTATATAATATTGATTTTGTTGTATTGTGTTGGGCATTGGTTCTTGAAACAAATGTTGGATAGAGTGTGGTGGAGGTTGGGGTGGATTAACATGAGGATTAACCAATTGGTTTTTTAGAGAAACAAATCGTTTGGAATTTTTGCAAAACCAAACCATGTATTCATAATATGGTTTAAATTCAACATTTAAAGGCTAGTCATGAAGAATATTATTATCTCGTTCATTCTACTCTTTGTTCTCATTTTCATAAAATAATGTCCAACTATAGTCAACTTGTTTATGCAAATCTACTGATATCTTTTCATGTTCCTCGATGGATGTGAAATTTTTTGCGGTAGTCCAAATTGTAGTTTCACTCTATCTGTTTGATGCATTTCATAGCCAACTATATAGAAACAAATCAAACATGTAGATGCATTTCATAGCCAACTGTTTTATGGATTATTGTATGTTAGACGTAGCTAGGGCCTTTAGAGAAACTGATATATAAGAGATTTGTAAGTAATGTATGCATAAGAAGAAATAAATTAATAGAAATAAATTAATGTTCTAATATATTACATCACTAACGTCCATGCAATCAATTTTTGATCGATCTCCGGTGGTATGATGATGAGGTGTATCGCCAAATTTCATACCCTTTCCACTATATCTACAAAAATAAGAACGTTAGTGAATTAATTAACAGTTTTATAAATACAATATTTTCCTTTTTTATATTTACCTTTTTGCAAATGAAAAATGAGGCTCAAGATTACTTGTTGGTGCAAGAAATGACATATGGAACCATGCCAAAGTTTGAAGTAGATGTGAACATCCATCGATCGACATAACACCGGGTTTCAGATGCACCGCATAATTCTCTATAAAGTATTGTCAAGCACATTGAACCCCAATTGTACTCTCTCGTCTCTCGCAAATCTCTTAACAAGTGCAACCACATAATGTGTACTCTGTTGTGGGATTTTTCAGGCATTAATATGCCGCCAATCAATCCTAAAATGTACGCTCTACAATGTATAATAATTTCTTTGTATGATGATTTATGGGGTTAACGTTGAAAATATTTCTCTCAGCCATTTTAATTTTATAAAATTCTCCTTTCTTTAAAATTTAGGTGGCATGACTCGTAACAAATCTAAAAAATCATATGTCCATGATACCATAGTTGATTCGGTAACTGTTTTACTCCCAACACGTAAGCCAAGTAGCAATGCAACATATTCTAATGTTATGGTACATTCACCCATTGGAAGATGAAATGTTTGGATTTCATGTATCCATCTTTCAAATAAAGTAGTAATGAGTGAATTTTTTATTTTATAACTTTCTATTTGTGATACGTTACCAAATTCGACTTGATTCAACAATGGAATTATTAAAGAATTTAGTGCAATGTGTTTATGGCTAACTGTTTGAGATGAATCCTATAAAATATATAAGCAAAGATTAAAAATATATTTGAACATATTAGAATGAGATGAATCCTATATTTGCAGGGATTAGAACGAAAATATATTTTAAAATGAAACTTAGTATAAAATATAAGAAAAGATTAAAAATATAACATAAAGTATTGTATTTCTTACAAAATTTTGAATGTATTGTAGGGTTGATATGTGATTATCATCATTCCATAACAAAGTCATTTAGATAACAATAAAAGTGTGACTAAGAGCAAAGAAGAAATATGTATATTTGAAGGGTGAAGTTTTGGTGTCTAGAGAATGATCATAAACTTAGCCTATTTATAGAGTTTCAATTATGGTTGAGTTAGTGGTCGAAGAAGTAATAAAATTTCATCTGTCGAACGAACAAATGCAACATAAAGCTCAATTTGTCCAATTTCACAAATCTATACTTGTTCAAATAAGAACTTCGATGACCAATAAGAGGTCATGCATGACTTCACACATAAAATGCATGACCATATGATTCACCACATATGCAAATGCAATTTAATTTATGTATCATCCACCATATGTAAACACACCAATACATATTCATACAACAATATGTAAAATAAACTTGAACATATATCCAGATATGTCATATAATTAAACATATATCCATATATGTTAAACAACTAAACATATATCAAGAAATGTCATATAACTTCAATGTTCATCAATTGGTAATAAACACCAAATATACACCTCAATCAACATAAACAAGTATAAAAATAAATACAACCTATTCATGTTATACTAAAAAGTGAAAAGTGCCCTTGTCTAACGGCGCATCCTTACAAATAAATCCATACACACACTTTATCATGACTCGGTCACAAATTATAATTTTTGCTTTGCTTAATTAAAGTTCTCAAATCCAATCCTACATAACTCTTCAATTCTGATCATAAGGTATCACAACAATCTCTCAAGACTACTAGGGATCAAACGATTATCTAATCTCATAACGGCTAATCACTTTCATCCGCAAACACCATATGTAAAATCTGTAATATCAAATTAATCATATTGCCTTAGAGTGTCGCAACACAATTTCAATAATTGAAACCACTCCGAGGAATTCTTTCTGCATATAATTTTTAAACCTTTATGTCATTCACTCAAAAATATCTACCATTAAGACGTATACATTCTGAGGTGTTCCACAACATTAGTCTCTTAGACACTACTTATGATGTCCATCCAATACTCATCAATTGCATATGATCGTCTTAAGTATCAACTATCCAGTACCATTGATTAAAC
Source organism: Cicer chorassanicum (assembly GCA_037974735.1). Lineage (NCBI taxonomy): Eukaryota > Viridiplantae > Streptophyta > Magnoliopsida > Fabales > Fabaceae > Cicer > Cicer chorassanicum. Next base: position 26,222,680 of record JBBPBP010009778.1, read on the forward strand.
TAGAGACTAATTACCTCAAGTAATTCAAGTCAATTACAACGAAACATATGTTGTCATATGCCAAACAATCTCATGTTTCTCAGCTGGATTTCTTAACCATATGATACCTATCTTCAACCAAAGGGTTAACTTCATGCATCAGTATAGAAATACCACTTTACCATTTACTCAAACCTAGTTGATTAAGGGTCAACAACTTAAAATTTAGCCTTATAATCTATAACTAAACTTTAACTAATCAATTCCAATCATATGAGTCAATCACGCCTCTCTGGTGTGCTCCAATCTCAACCAAACAAATTAATGTCTATTCCAAAAAAATCCTTAAGTATCCATTCCTTTATAGCTTTAATTCCTACTCCACTATATCATACAAACAATCAACCTAATGACCAAATCCAAGTGTTTTGAAATATGTGCCTTCGCGACAATGTGTTATCCATAGCTCCACCTCAAATCATATCAATACTTGCTATCTCTTAAAACATATTGAGATGTTACTTACCATTGTATCCATTTGGTCTCTTACCAATAACTTGTAAGTGCAAAAGTATTTTTAACTACAATCCTTTGGTTGATGATAACAAATACATATAAATAGAGAACAACAATCCCCTAACTATATATGCTAAGTGTGCCAATTAAAGGTAAAATTTGTGTTAATAAATATTCAAAGTAGCGTATATTACAAGTACTTTAGTTATCTTCTATAGGAAGCAAAATGTAAAAGAAATACTACGGAAACAAGTGCAGCAAAGTATGTCTCGCTATATAAGGTTTATCCTCTTATAACTATAAAAAGGAAAAAGAAACCAATACTTTACTTCAGCTTGACAACATAAAGTCTAGTTACACACGTCCTTGTTGTTGCAAGCATCAATTGACTCTAGGATGCGAGCAACGTATTGAAGTAGATATCGATCACAAGGAAGGGGGGTTTGAATTGTGATTCCCTTTTTTAAAATATTAATTCCTGCTTTTAATTTAAACTAACTCAAGATCAATCTTTGTTACTCATAAAAAATCCATAACGTTCTTAGTTAGTCAAAAATAAATGAAACAGGTTATTTCTCCGTGATTATACTTTCTACGTGATTAGTAAGCATGGGGTTTGCATTCATCCATCTTAAATTTCTTAAGAAGTTATCTAGTGTATTTGACCTGATGAATGAATACTCAATCTGAACTTGAATGAATTTGAATTCCAAGAAAAAATTTTAGTTCTCCGATCATGCTCATTTCAAATAATTCATTTTACATGAACTTAGAGCATTCTTGACAAAGCTTGCCATTAGAAACAGAAAAAATAATATCATCAACATATACTTGGACAATAAGAAGATCATTCTTAGATGATTTTCTAAATAAAATATTGTCAACCTTGCTTCTCTCAAAATCATTTTTTAGTAGAAAACTCCTTAGTCGGTCATACTATGCTTTGGGGACCTTCTTCAAACCATACTTAATTTCTTTAATTTAAAAGCACGGTCTAGGAATTCGATATCCTCAATGTCAGGAGGTTGTTTAATGTAAGACCCGTAATTTATTTATAACAAGAATTAGGGCTTACTGTATAATAATGTCTTTTGTTGTTTATTAAGTTTGTTCACCGTTTTAATTGTCTGCGTTTTGTAAAATTGTTGTAAGTTTCTAACTTGCAAATTAATCTATGAAAAATTATTTGGATGTTTCATTGATGTTAAATGACTATGTGAATGTCTTGGCATTATTGAAATTTCAAAAATAATTTTCTATTGAGTTTTTTTAAAACGGGCAAAATATACCCATTATTTAAATTTTGAAGTACTCTGAATGACACCAAAATTTAACCGGGAGTTTTATATTTTTCCAAGCTAAGGAACAAAAATTTCGTCAGACAAAAATTTATTCGCGAAATTTTAAAAAGTTCTAATTTGTAGATTTATTATAAAAAAATTTAGTTAGCGAAGAATTTATTCGTCAGCGAAATGCGACTCGTTTAAGAACAAACTCGAAGATTGAGCAAGATGATGTAACATAAAGTCATAAAGTATCGACATATTTTTCTAGGATATTAATAATTTAACGAAAAGTTAGTGAAAATATCTAGATATTTTCTTACTATGTAGTAAGAAATTATAAGAACCAAAATTACATTTTTATGGGTGAAATATTTTTAAATACCACGTGTGTAAAAATAATTCAAATCTAAGACAAAAAGAATTTTCAACTTTTGAATTCGACGAAACTTTTTATTTAAGTTCTTATATTGTTTGAAATTTGATTTGTCAGAAAAATATTTTTCTGAGAAAAGAATATTAAATTTAATTATTTTAATAATCAAATTATTTTTATCGTAATAATAACTATTGATAAATAATTTACGAGTTTTAACTTACGATTAGATTTATCTGCGAACTGAGTTGCGTCAGATTGATATTTTGTAGAGAAAGTAAGTAATTTTACATAAAGTGAATTTTAACTTTTACTAGAGATAGATATTTTAAAAGAGAAATAGTAAGAAATGTGCTCACAAACTTGTCATGTCTCCCTAAAATTTAATGTGTGGCACACATCACATTTTGTTCTCAATAAATAGAGCTTAAAGTCATCACATTTTACACCAACATACTCCTTCTTCCTTTTTATTTCAAAATTTTCTTCTTCTCTTTTCTTCCATTTTTGAGCTTCACGGAAGCTTCCAATAACAAAACCTTCAACTACAAAGTTGTTTTACTACTTGAAAGGAATGCAAAGAGCTAAGGATCAATAGTTGAGATAGCTATTTCTCCCCTCTTTTCTCTCAAACCCGTAAGCATGCATATATAGGTGAAAAAAGTGGTTTTTTTTTTTACATTTTGAGCTTTAATCTTGCTTGTTTATCACTACTATGGTTGTTATTAATGTTTAGGAAGTCAAAGGAAACATTTTCAACTCTTTTTTTCAAAAATCAAAAACCCTAAGTAAGAGAGTAAAAGAAAAGTGTGTTTTGTTGCTTTCGTGATTAGTTAATATTGAAATTAGAGGAGTTAATAACTTGAATAACAAAAAAAATTTAGTAAGATCAAATGTGATGTATCATAATGTGAAAATTTGATTTTTGTATGTTTTGAGTAACGTAATGAGTTGTTTTCAATTAAATGAGTTTGAATTGACAATAGAAATTTTGTTAGAGGGTTTAAGTTAATAAAGTTAAGAAGACTTTTGCAAGTGTGTTTGGTTATGTTTTTTTAATTAAAATGACAACTAGATATTAAGTTGTTTGGGGACCAAAGTGGTATACTTTTTTTTATAAAAAAATAAAAAAACTTAAAGTTGTGAAATGAGGATTTTAAAGTAAGTCAGTGATTAATAAAAAAGAAATTGATTAGTTTTCTTGAGTAATATATCCTTGAAGTAAATTTTATAATTCCCTATGTTTATGTAGTTAGTTCCTTGAATCTCGAAAATGAATCGAGATTGTTGACACCGAGTTAGCGGTGGGGAGAACTCTGAATATTTTATGTTTGTTGGGTGGAAATTTTTAAGGAAAAGAGATAGGAACAAAAAGCTCATGGCAAAATTTTTGAAAAAAGTTTTGAAATAAAGTGGTAAATGAATTGTTGTGGTTTGTTTTAATTCAAAAGTATTTGAGTAGTAGAAATTTTATGAACTTTAAAGAAGTTAGGAAAAGTTCTCTTGTGATGTTTAATTGTGGTATAAATTAAAATTTGGAACCGTTTAAAGTTTGAAACTATATAATTTGTTGTCCATGATTATTTAAAGTGTTTTAAACTAGATTTGGATTTGAAAATTTTGATGAAAACAAAGTTTCCATATTTATAGTTAGAACAAAAACAAATTTTAGTCTTTAATATTAAATTTTCAATTTTTATGAAGTAGAAGAAAACTTTCAAACTTTATGATTTTGAGAATAATTTCATATTTAAAACTTAAGAGTTCAAATCTTATATATCAAAAGGTTTGAACGAGAAATATTGACATTAAGAACAAAGTTTCGATCTTAAGTTTTGAAGTTGAAAATTTTGATTTTTATAGTAAAGATGTCAACTTTATACTAAAATTCGAGGTTGAAGAAGTATTTAGGTGTTTTGAAAAACAATGATTGAATATAATTTTGGCTTTTGATATGTGGTTTTATTAGAAATGAAGATTTTAGTTGATGAAGTAAAAGAAAATTATGAACTTGAGAAATATTTTGTGTTGATGATAAAATGTGATTTTTGCGTGAAAGTTTATATACAAAGCATAGTTAATAAAGATTAAGGTTTGAAAAATGTCAAATTGGAAGAATCATAATTTTGAATAGTTAGAATATTGGAACTTTTAGTATTTCAGTTTTTTTTATAAGATTTTTTGTGATGCAAACCTTCTACTAATTTTTTTTATAACATCACTATTATTAATCATACAACATCATCATCACATAAACTTACCACAATGCATCAATCTTTTATTATTACATCACATAAACTCGTCTATTCAAAAATATACTTAAAATTCATTTGACACACAACATCAAAATAATATTATATACCACACATTTAACAAAATTAAATCAATCAACAACTTATAAATATTTCTATTCCACATTTTAATCTCATAATTTCCCTATTTTCACATAAAATAATTTATACCTTAATGGGCTACTGTTGTACGTAGCGAGCCCCGGATGAATCGTTGGAAAAAATGATTTTTCCATTCATCTTACAATATATTATACTTATGAATTCAAACGCTCTTTCACCCTTTAACTTATTTCGACGCTTTCACAAGCGAGTATGAGTCCACGAGCAAACAACCTTTACTCTTTGACTTCTTGTCTTTCAATCGATCTCATTCGACACTTTATGGGTAAACGTCAAAAATAAATTATGAGAACACATGCTAAAAGGGTCAATTTCGAAATTGAGTCAAGTAATATTATTCTAAATTATAAAATATTAGTGGGCAATATAGCCACTGTTCACACGGTCATTTTGGGGCTGGTTTCACTCAAATCGGACTTACGATGAAGAAGAACGGTGCAAAATAATGAATTCTTTAAACGGAAAAATCGGGTATTTTATAGAGAAATTGAGATAGTTATAAATATGATAAAGTTTGTTTATTTGACTAACTATATGAGTAAAACAACATAAGGGTCAAGCCTATTGGTTTCCTCATTTATTTTATGTTTTACTATTACTATTTTTATTTTGCTAAAGCAAAATTGATAATTATTCAATCTCATTTTTAATACTCCTCCAACCACCATTTAATTTTCAAAACATTACTAATATCTCAGAACTAATGTATTATAAGTTAGAGTAATTAAAATGATTAACCTTTTAAAAAATATATATATTACTAATAACTGAAACTATCATATTCAAAATAATATCTATAATTATACTTATTTTTTAAAATACTCACATTAAAATACTATCATTGATAGAGAATAGTCAAAATTATAAAATAAATAAAAATAAAATCAACACTTTATATTAATTAATAAATCATAATAATTATATATACATAATCACCATGTCATAACAAGTATATAAAAATAAAGGAAATCAAACACAATATTCTATCCCAATATATTTGTTTATAAAATAAATAACTAAAATAGAAGATACTTAAAAATAATTAAAATATAAATATGGGCACATTTATCATTAGTCAAACATACAAAAAATATCGCATTAATTACAAACGCAAATATACACATAAAATCGGCTAAAATCTTTTTTTTTAATATATATACTAAAAACTATTATTTTTAGAAAAATATATAAAATAATAAAATATAATATTTGTTATTCATATGACTTATTTAGTCAAATATGTACAAGATTAACACATCATAGAAAACACACATATAAAGAAAATTAATCAACATATATGCTAAAATAATTTTAACACCAAATTAATTATTTAAAATCATATTTAACAAATAAAATAGTTTTTTTTATAAAATTTAAGGTGTTACAATTCTCCCCTCGTTAATGAAATTTCGTCCTCAAAATTTGTACCGAACAATAGTCTCAAATGACATAATAACCATATTTAAGGCATTAACAACTCCTTAAGCATAACATGTCAAGCATGATAAGTTGACACGACACAACAAATTAATTAAACACACCAAATTCAACAATTATAATACGAAGGAAATATCATGATTAATCATTATCGTTTTTAGTCAACAACAACTGACTACATTTAGTTAAATCAAATAACACATATATCAGATAAACTTTCAAGTCCAACTAACTTCTCAAACAATATTCTACTAATTTTACTCTCCTAAAATAATGTTTAAATCCTAACAATTACTCTACAGAACTCACAAAAGTTAGACATATAGAAAATTTCTATAATAGTTTTAGGTCCTTAAAAAAACAATATAACAAATACTAACAATGTACTTATTTATTTTAAGCACGTTATTTAGAAAATCAAATATAGTTAATTGAATATTTAATTTAAGTACACACCTCCAACCTAATATTCACGTTACATAAACAATTCTCAGCATTCAACATTGATGTCGACTCATAGTCACTCAAAATTGTGTAAGGGATGAACATAATAATATACAAATCCAAATAACTAAACAAACTATTTGTCATAATGATTCTACGTTTATTTAACAAATCAAACACTAATTCTAAACTCATAACATATTCTTACAGCAGTCCAACTATTCCAAATTTATGATAATTTTATTTTTTTGAGTTAATCTTCATCACTTAAAAGTTCCAATAAGCAAAAACAAACATTTTTCAAATAGTAAATAAGATAAATAATTATTTACTTGAAGATACAACACCTTAACAAACCAAATTTAATGAGGCATTGCATAAACCAACAACATTATAAAAATTGATTGATAGATTCAAATTATTATAAAAAGTGTCACTAATTTTTTAGAGACATAAAAAAATCTATGAAAATTTAGAACTTTTCCTTATATTACTTTTCTGTAAATCACATGTCTAAATAAGCATAAATAAAATAAATCATTTATTTAAATGTAATAAAAAAATCATGTATATTTTAAAAATCTATAAAATTCTTAAAATTTCACTCGTACTTTATCATAAAAAACACATTTTTAAATAATTAAACACTATAAAAATTATTGTTTTCAACTTATATTTTAAAAGAAAATTTAAGTTGTATATATAAATAGATAAGAAATTTTCCAATAAATTATCACTTTCAAAAAAAGTCCAAATTTATTTTCCTATATATAAGGCATACTTGGTTTGGTTATGATAATGAATTACACTAATTCAAAAATCTACAAAATAATATCCTCTACTCACGCTAGCTACTCAACAAGCCTATAGATACATCCTCCGTTTCTATCACGTCACAAAATTGGACTAAAGCATGACACACCCACAAATTCGTCTTAAAATTTTGGAGGTCGTGTTATAATCTTAAAAATTGTGTCTCTAATACAAAAATTTCAATTTTAACAATAAAAAAAATATTGATAAAATAAATTTTAGTATTTGTACACATACCAATCTATATGATGCATGTCATTTGGTTAGGTTAATTCATGTAATAAGAAAAGATGTGCAAAATGCATGACACCTTTCCATATTAAACTTAAATATACATTTCGATAATGATGACACAACAACCACAATTCTACTCATAAAAATAATTCTGCTCGTAAAATACATCGATTGTAGAAACTAAAATTTAGATAACATTTCAAACGAAATTTCATTATTTAAATAATTTTAAAAAAAACTTGAAAATACTTTCATCATTTTTTTCACATTTTTTTAATAAAAATCACTCTGATATTAATTCCTTATGATTTTTCATTAGAAGGTATTGAATTTCCAATTTTCTATTCTACTATGTAATTATAATTACTTTTACACATCTAATGCAGATCAAACATGAATAGAGTGTATCTAATGCAAATCAAACATGAACAGAGTGTAATGTATTTTAATATAATATAATCGGCATCAGGTCATTTAGCGTTTGAATGTATCAATTTAATTGTGATCAAAGATACGTTTGGAATCACAGTAATTATTTAGCAAATTATAATAAATGTAATTCCATGAAACTAACTATAAATTCAAATATATATATATATATATATATATATTTATTCATAGTAAGAATTTTTATAACAAAATCATTCCAATACTTAAGGTGCCTTATACCTGTAAGTACAGAAATTACAAGTTAGGATTGAAATTATCGCATGAAAACCACCTGGAATTGACCAGTGCATGAAATGCTAATTAACACTTGGTTCAACCCACCTGCTAACGGGTGTAGTCAAACTGCATTTCATAACATTTACTGTTCATCTGAATTGATTTGATGTATTTTCTGGCCTTATTGTATGTATCCAAAGTATACAATTTATGTTAAATCTAATATATTTAGTGTTTCAAATAATAAAGTAGTATATATAAAAGACACAAAAGATAATAATATAATATGTGATAAATTGATGATGTGATAAAAGGATAAAGATAGAAATAAAATGTGCTATTGAATTAGTGTATTAAAATTTTGAGATAATACATTATTGTTGATAAAAAATTATATATTATAAAAAAAATTCTGAATGCCAGGATACATAATTGTATAAAATAAAATAGTTTGCAATTTAAAAGTGATTTCTTATTAAGATTTTTCAAATCAATTAGTAAAAGTTATTATATAAAATAGTATATTAAAAATATAAATTTTATATTAAAAATTGTGCATTTTTCTATTTTTTAAAATATAATTATTAGAAAAATAATATTTCATTAATAATATAACAAAACACCATTAGAGATAAGAAAACAAAATAATTAAACCGAATAAGATCTACATCCTATCATCTAATATAAAAAAGTTTTTCATGCATAGTAATAGACAAACAAGCTAATATATTTAAATTGAGATTTTAAGATCAATATATCTATTCTCTTACTCAACATTTTTGTTTTAAATTATTGTGATCAAATATAGGCATAAGTTTTAGATTATGATATTTTTATTTTTTTGCATGAATAATATATAATAAACCAGAATTATATTAAAATTGCACTATGTTGGCTATAGAAAAAAAAAATTAAAATATATTATTTTATATCGGAACTTGAAATCATAAAATACATGCTCGCCGACCCAACACGTTAAGAGGTCTAAAGCGAAATTATTAGACGGAGAATTTTCAAATCTATTTTCTTTATATTTTTCAAAAAATAAAATAAGATATTTCAACTTTTCTACAACAACATTAAGAATTTATGTAAAATTTTCCATTTTTTAGTTGAAGAAGAAAATAGTGTGTATATGTTGTACCACTCCAATACTCATGTTAGCAATATGTTCACTACTTATCTCATTATTTTTCAATTTATAACTACTATTTCTCATATGAGCAATGTGATCACTCTTTATCTCATGATTTATCAATTTATAACTAATATTTCTCCCATCTCTACTATCTTTATTAGTCAATTTACTTGTATTAAGAAAATTATTAAATAATTTGTAACAAAAATAAAATATTTCATTTAATTTATATAAGAATTTATGGGTTATAGTTTTAAGAATATTATAATGTGAGGTCTTTTATTAAATAAAAAAAGATTTGAAGTCTCTTTACTGAGTAAAAAAATTTGTTTTTTTTAAGAAGATATGTTGCGCTTGTTTTAGTTACTTTACCTATTTGATGTTATAAAAGTGTATTGTTATAAAAAATGTAATGTAAGGTTAACTAGTAATTAGGTTGAAGTGGTAAGTACCAATTGTTTCAAAGAAGTCGAATTTAAATCTTAACAAAAAATTTTACAACACTAAGTTACTTTTAATATAATAATTTTATATACCTTTCGATGGAACGGGTCATATTATTCTGAAAACTGTTTTAAAAAAATACATTTATAACATTAAATATTTGTATAATTATACCTTAAATAAAAATGATATATAAAGAGTTATATCAATTACTGTATTTTGTAAGAGTGTTTGTTCTAATAATAAATATATAAGAAAAGTACAAATTTTTTTCTTAATAAAAATTGGAGGTAGTAATAAAAAATTGAAGTAATTTCATATAATATTGTATCATAATATTAGTTGAAATAATATATATATATATATATATATATATATATATAATATATATATATATATTGATACGGTATAATTTTATATCTTTTTTTGAATTAAATTTTTAAACAAAATAATTCATGTACAGTGTAGTAATACTAGTACATTGTTTATATTACCTGATTGATATATGCACGCTTTAATTAATTTGTCTTTTAGTTTCTAATTTTGAAATTTGAAATTTCTCACAGGATACTGATCGAATCCTAATACACTCGTAATAAATCCGGCCCACATAAAACTCAACTAATATGAGCTGTCTCTGCATTCTTATCGATACTTTTTTTCATTGCCACCACCTTCACGAAAACCTAGCCAGTAATTCACTTCCTCTCCCTGCTATCTCTGCATTCAAAACGTATCCTAATTAAAACCCTTTATTCATTATTCATTTTCACACCCCAACTGTTTAACTTTTTTATCTCCTCTATATATAGTTCCCGATTCATTCTCAACACCCAACTTTCAATTCCTTGAAGCTACATTATTCTTGAAGCTACATTATTCGCACCCCGAATTGTTATTTTCACAGTTTACTTTTTTTTTCTCTCCCTATGTTATAGTTCCTTAATTCCATTTCAACGTACTAACAAATCCAAACTTCAGTCCCTTAAAGCTACATTATCTTTAAACAAATCATGACCTTCAGCTCCAAAACATACTCTCCAAACTACGACGACTACATTGGCAACGAGAGTTGCAACGATCTTCTACCCGAAAACAACGTTGTTAACATTGATCACAATGTTCCTTCCATGGACAAGAAGATTAACAACATTAGAAATAAGGAAAAGAACAAAGTATTCCCTCCTCCTATACATTTCCTAGCTCAAACACAAAACCTTGCTTCTCACATGCCATGGGTGTTGAAAAGATACTATACTAACGAGGGAAGGTTAATCATCAAAGAAGAGAAAGTGAAGCATCATGAGTATTTCCATGCGCATAGAGAAAATGGTAGACTCACCTTGCAACTTGTCCCGCTAGATCATGATGATGATTATGATTTCGTGAGGACAAGTGAGGTAAAAGAAGAACAAGAGGAAGAAGAAGGAGAAGAAGAAGATTTTGCATCACCACCACCAACAAGTGCACATGAAGTGATTAATAATGTTACTATTGATAAAATTGTTGTCATTAATAATGATGGTTTTGAAGATGAAGAGAATAAGGACAACAATGGAAAGAACAATGTTGGTGGTGGTGAGGTTGGTGTGGAAAATAAGAATGAGAATGTGATAGTAGGGGATGCAAATAACAGGGTAAATTGTTTGAATTGCAATAGTGTGATATCGGGTATTTTTGGGGTAATGCCATTGCAAACTATCAGGAGTGGGTGATTGATTAGTGAAATCATTTTGTTATTACTAGTTAGTAAGACAATGCAATTTGCTAATTAAGCTTTTAGACACTTCCATGGCTAGGGATTATTAACGTAGTTCTTGTAGTTATTGGTCATCGTTACTTGTTTGTTCCATTAGGTAGTTATAATCGAATTCGATGTTATCTTTCCAATGTTCGTTTTGAAAATATCTTAAGGATATTTAAATTTTAAATATGGTTGATATTTCTCAATTATTCACTAAGTATTAAATATAGTTTTAAATTACGATTACGTTGCAAAACTTTATATTAATGAAAAAATGCAGATGTGGTCGCAATAGCGGAGACTTCAATATTCAAAATATTACTTTCGTAATTGCGGCTGCAGCCTATAATTGAAAATCATGGTATTGAGTTTGAAATAAGTATAAAAGAATTAATAAAATGTACATTGGAAATTAAAAAAAATTATTTCATTTTCATGATTAAAAAGAGTCACAGTTCTACAAAATGGTATATAGATAGTGTTTTTGCTAACTAACTGTACTTGATTTTTGCCACACCAGCTTTGCTTAGTAATTAAAACTATTTTCATAACACTCCGTCTAATCTCAGCATCACATTCGAAGATTTTAGCAAATTTGGCTTACGGATGACGATTGTTATAACATAGTCAGGGAATTGTGGTCAAGTAGCTTTGATGGGAATAAGCAAAAGTTGGATAATATGCTGATGAATCTCAATACTTAGAGATACTCACGATTTAGAAAAGTTCCTTAAGCTACAAGAAACGATCCCTAGTGAGCAGACTATGATGACAACAAAGAGGATTGAAAGGTTTAAGAGCTTTGTAGCCAACACGGGAATCAAAATAAAAATGAATTAAATATAGTTTTAGTCTTCTATTTTAATTAATTCATAATTTTAGTCCATTTAGATGTAATTTCGCAATTTTGATCAATTTATTTTTTAAAATTGAAACATTTTGCCTCGCCGATAATTTATGTCTTTATTTTGATGGGATGACAACATTAATATGGTTAAGTGGAAATCATGTCACATTTTATTAATTTTTAGTTAAACAATACATTTTAAATAAAATATTTTATTTTTGAAACCTAATTAAAATATTTAAAATAAATTTAAAAAATAAAAATCAGTAACAATCACAACCATTATTTCTAAAAGAAAATAAATTGTTTATCGAAAAAGGAATTTAACTTCCCCTTTTGTTATTGTAATTTCCAATTTTTTTATTTATATTTTTTATGTTTTACAAGAAAAAAAATTATTATTTAAAATGCTTTATTTAATTTAAAAATAATAAATATTGACATGACTTCCACTTAATCATATTATTCATGCCACATCATCAAAATTAATAGTCAAATTGATAGGTAGGATAAAATGTCTTGATTTTTAGAAATAGAGTGATCTAAAATTAAAAATAAAAGAACAAAAATTACGAATTAGTTAAAATAGAAAATTAAAACTGTATTTTAGTTGAATAAAAAAAATTTATCAAAAAGTTTTGTAGAGAAAGAAACAAAATTGGATATCTTCATTTAAAAACTTTGATGAGTGTAATGTGGAGGAGGAAGAGGAGATTCGTAATGCACTTTTGGAGTATTTCAAAGACATTTTCGCGCCATCCAACCCCACTAATATTGAAGAAACAGTGGTTGTGATCTTCAACCGTATCCCGAAATGCGGTCTGAGTTAAAAGATGATTTATCAAAGGAGGAGGTTATTTGTGCTCTCAAATAGTTTATGATGTCATTTATTCTTTTCTCTGTTCTTTCTATTCTTAACAATGATGGTAATCCTAGTGTTTATAATGATACATTTATATGTCTTAGCCTTAGAGTTAATAATCCTAAGGGGTATAGTGATTTTAGGCCTATTTCGCTTAGCAATGTTCTTAAAAAAATTAATACTAAAACTGTTGCAAATAGAATTAAGACTGTTTTATCTCAAACAATTGATCCTTTTTTGAGTGCTTTTGTGCGAGGTCTGTAAATTACGAAATATGCTCTCGTTCGCCATGCTCATAATAATAAATAATACATACTAAATAATAATAATAATAATAATAATAATAATAATAATAATAATTAATTTTTGTATCCTTATCAATGATAAACCTTCTCTATGTTTCAAGCCTCAAAGAGGTCTTCAACAAGGGGATATTTATCTCCTTATCTATTATATTTATTTAAAATAGACTCCCTTACTTTATTGCTGCCACTTCATAGTAATTTGTTCTACATTGCAAACATATTCCACCTCAGCAAAAAACTGATGTGTATGCCCTTGATAGAGAGTTTCCTCTAATCAATTTCTAAATAAATTTTTTCCATCTTTTAATCCCTCTAATCCCTAATTTTTTTAATGACTTCGTCAATAGTTTCTTCTTATGGATTCTAATTTTTTTAATCATCTTCTACTTCTGCTCGCAGTCATCCTGTTGCGTTGGCTTCTGCTTTTGCTCCTTGCAATGCCACTACATTGGTTGGTCCTGGAATTGGTCGTGCCACTGGGAAAGGTATTCCTTCGGCTCCCATTATTTAAGCTCAACCTGGTCTTTCCGGTTCGATTCGTGGTATTGGTGGACCTGGTCCTGGTCCTGGTATGATGTAGCCGCATATCTCACGTCCACCACAGCTTAACGCATCGCCGGGTTCATATCCTGGTGGAGCTCTGATTGTGCGTCCTCCTGGTCAGGTGACGTATCTTGGACAAGGTAAATAGGCTCACCTCTGTTGAGGCAAAAACCTTTTTGATGTATGTTTTAATGACAACAAACCTTATGAAATAAATGATTAAATTTTATAAATGGTGATCTACTAATGAGTGCACTTGAGTTTTATTTAAGGAAGATGAATTGCATAATCAAACAAGCAAGATCATTTGATAGAAGCAAGATCAAATTTGAGAAAACAGAAACGAAGAATGTTCTGGTTATTAAACATAAAAACGAAGAACATTCTAGACAGTAGTATGAAAAAAGAAGATTATTTTGGATAGCAGTTTGAAAAACGAAGATCATTCTGGACAGCAGATCATTTTGGACAGTAGTCTGAAAAACGAAGATCATTCTGGGCAGCAGTCTGAAAAACGAAGAATGTTATAGTTTTGACAGCATTAATTCAAGAACATTCTGGTTTACAAAGAACAAAGTTTTCTTTAGTTCAAGATCGATCTAGGCTACGAAAATATATCAATCTACATTGCAAATCACTAGTATTCATTACAAAGGAACATTATTATATACTCAAGATCATTTTGGATAGATTCGATTAAAGAGGATCAACAAAGGCAAAGCAAAACATCAAGATCAATCTCCAAATTGATGAGCTAAGAGCAAGGACAACCATGACAACAAGGACACTACTGCTGCACCTTTTTGCAGAAAATACATCATATTTCTGAGACAAAGGACTGACACATAACAACTGTCAAAATCCAGCACTCATACAAAACAGAAACGAAGAATGATCTTGTTTTACAAAAGAACATTTTGGTCATTCTCTTCTAAAAGAAGAATTAAAACAAATGATTTTCCACAGTTTAAACCACATACATATTAAAGAGTATCAAGATTGCTCAAATCAATGGAGAAGCCTAGAACTCGAGCTGAATGCCCAAAGGAGGAAAACAACCTCAAGATTGCTCTCCAAATTGATGAGTTGTGAGCAAGAACACAAGTACATTGTACTTACAATATTTTGCAGAAAGTTTTGCATAAATCTGACTCAAAATAGTGCCAACTGACATGTGAAAAATCATTCACTCACTCATTCACGTTTTCCATGAGACCCAAAAGGAAGAATTTTCTTCGTTTTACAAGAACGTTCTGGACAACAATATAAACACATGTTTAATTCCTTTAAAATATATCTGACACTTGGGAAGTTTGTACAACGGATATATTCATTTTAAACTAAATATTCAAAGCCTTTTATTATCTATAAATTGAGGACCAATTGGAAGATGAAGGTAAGAGTTCAATTTACAAATCTACCAACACTTGTTCAAAAACTCTTCAAGCAAACTCCAACTCTCTTCACTATATCTTTGGATCATTATTTACTGAGTTTGTCTTTCATTTATCTCAAACGAGTGTTGAGAAGTTTCAAGATCCCAAACACTTTTATCATACACATCATTTGTAACTCAAGTCTATCTTTTATGTTAGATTAAGTGTGTTTGTAAAAATCCTTTCAAGGCTGAAAGGTGATTGAAAAGAACCTTTCTAGGTTGAAAGGTGATTGTAAAATCCTTTCTAGGTTGAAAGGTGAAGATTGTAACAGATCAAGGTTGATCTGGACCGGTGGTGTAAAAACCAATAACGTTCTCCATTTTGAACACATAGTGAAAATCTCACGGTTATGAGGACTAAATGTAACCCACGTTGGGTGAACCAGGATATATTGCTGTGTGAATTATCTTTCCCTTATCTCCATTTATTTATCACTCACTTAACACTGATCACACCGTGAAGTTTTTTATTGTTATATTACTAACGAAGAACGTTCTCCTTTTATTGTTTATTAAACCAAGACCATTCTTGAGTCAATTTAAATTTTTAAATTAAGCACATGAATCATGTAAGACCCTTAATTTCAGAGAATTTATGTTTATTATATTTATATTTTTAGATCCGGTTGAAATCATTTGTCGAAGAATAATTTATTTATGTTACGGAGAATTTATTACCGTACTATTTTGTTAAAAATATCTCTGGTTGCTAAAGATTTTACCTGTCAATTGAGTTGCGATAAGGTGAGATATTTTTATCAAAATAGTTGGAGATGTGAGTAATGTGATATGTGTATGTGTATGTTGATTTTTGTTGGTTTGGTTTATATATATATATATATATATATATATATATATATATATATATATATATATTATTTTGAAAAGTTAACATATATGTATATATGTTAAGTGAGGGAAAGAATTAGAATCAGGAAGCATACCATTTTTCCCTCCATGCCTCGTGAGCTTCTTCTTTTCTTTTTCTTTCTTTCTCTGTTTCGAAACCACTGTGTTGGTGGGTTTCAAAACCACCAAACAAAAACTTCCACTTTTTTTCGATTTCAGAGCTTCATCTCACAAAGTGACAGAAGGGAAAGTTACTCACCTCCACGGTACGGTGCTATTGAAGGAAAAAATAGTGACGACAGAAATACAATTTTTAACATTCACATGCAACCTAACATGGCCAGAAATACAATTTTTCCTTGAAACTATTGAAGGAAAAAAAAGTGACGACAGACCCGACATTATTAATTGTGTTTTCTCTATTATGTTATGGGAGCTAATCAATGATATTAAACGTCAATAAATTTTTGGTAAAGTTACAACAGGTAATATATTTTGTCACAATTTTAATTCATTTTAGTCGTTGACTACTTTTTTCTTTTCTCTTACCTATATTGTGGCTCAGTTGGAAAAATGATTGAGTTGAAATAAAGATAAACCGATATAGATGAGGACACAAGATGAGATATACATGCAACAATGAAAATGCAAGACATAATAAGAGATTTTTCAATAATAATGAAATTGGTAACAACTGATCCCGAAAGTGGAAGCAAAAATTAGAAATTAAATATGCTTTTTCTATGTTCCTTTCATTCAATCCGTGTCAGAGAAATGTAAATATAAGTATAGAAATGACTTGAATCAATTTTTCAGACAATCTGCATAAGCTTCAGTATAAGTACATGTGATTTGAAGTTTTAAAGTTGTTGGTAACACATCTCCGAAGGATAGTTCAGTAGTTTAGCCAAAGATATTGAACGAGTTATATGCAAGAAGTGTAAAAATAGTTGGTAACATTTTTATTTGATAGCCAGAAAGTACACGAAAAATACTAGGTAAAGAAATTTCAAATAGACATTATTTTCTTGAGATATTTACCAACAAATAATTTTTGATAAAATGTATATTATGATTTATGAAACACAGAATCATCCGACTTTGTTTGTTTATAATAAAAAAAACAATGCAGATCTTCTTTTGGTAACTCTACCTATTTATACATCTCCATTTCTTTTGTCACTCAGGAAAAGTTATTTTGTTACTCAACAATGGTATTTTGAAGGTGTAACCCATCAGAAATATCAAATTAGTACATCATAGAGAACTCAGACGACCGTTGTGACAAAATGTAAATCCATATTCATCATTTAGTTTTACTAAAAAAAATAAGTAAGATAGAAACACAAGCTTAACGGAATACATCTTGTTAAATTAGACACCGTGAAGTCTCATATGGTGAGTCGTACCGTTGATCTCACCATTGTTATACTAGGATGAAAGAAAAGTCCTTTGCTATATAACCGTTGTGGGACTCATGCTGCGCGCATTTTTTCGGGTTACATGTAATTGTCCCCAACTAAAATCTCTATAAACTATTTTCCCATCTATTAAGTTAGTCTCTCCGTTAATTATATCTATTAAGTGATCTTTAGTCACGATCGCTCCAACACAGGTCTTAATATGGAGTCGTTTAAAGTCTATAATATAAAATTATTTATTAAATTAATATAATAAATATTGTATAATATTTCTCTTACAATTGATAAAAAAATCATTTGATTTAGTATTTTTGCTCAAAATCTATGAATATTAAAATAAAAATATCCCATAATGTTTTTATTTATTTCATACCTTTTAATTATGTGTTTCCTTTTTTTAACTGTTGTGTACACCGTTGAATTTCAAAAAAGTGGTTTTACCCATGCCCACATATTATTGTTCTTACATTCTGAAGATAAAATACAAGCACCATCTAAGATCGATGACACCATATCGGCAGAAATTCCAGATAAAGATATCGATCTTTGTACTTTTAGTGCAGTTGAGCGATTTATGATACATGGACCATGTTGTATTTTAAATAAAAAATCTCCATGTATGTGTAAGTACATATGGGCACCTAAGAGGGGGGTGAATTAGGTGTTTAGGATATTTTCTCGTTTTCAGCGATTTGGTGATCGATTTTTGCGCTTAAGGATAGTAAGTGATAAAAGTAAATGGCAGTAATGAAATGAACACAGAAATATTATCCTGGTTTCCCTTATGACCAATTGCACACCACAAGAGATTTCTCCACTATTGTCAAAAAATGTACAAGTCCCTCCCTAGGATCTCTGCTACAAACTTCTAACAAAACTTCTAAGATAGCACACCACTATGTTAGATAAGACTACTTTAAGAAAGTACTAATTTCTTTTACAAATAATGTAATTTGATAAGGATATAAGAATATAAGAGAGGTATAATGATATCAATCCAATATTGGAAAAGTACTTGATATCAATCCACTATGTTAGATACAAGGATATGGAAATGAAATGCAAGTACTTGAATTATGAGAAATAACTCCGAGAAAAATTGGAAAAGTTGTTCAAGGTTTGGTAGTAGGATTGTGTGACGTTTAATATGAAGTTATGGTGTATTTATACTCCATAAATATCTCTTCAGATTCGTGGCCATTGATCCAAGAGATTTGGTGAACAAATATAATGACCTAGAACCATTTCAGTTGTATTCGAATACAATATGTATGTATTCGAATACACCTCTTGTAACGTTCAAATTTTTTCAAAATTTTCACCTTGTATTTGAATACAAGCTTATGTAGTCGAATATAGATTCGTATGTTTTGCCACTGACTTGCTGTTTGTATTCGACTACAGTAGGTCGTAGTCGAATACAGATGTGTAGTCTGAGCTACTGACTTAGCACTTGTATTCGATTACAGTACTTCGTAGTCGAATAGAGATGTCAAGCTTTTGCTACTGACTTAGCATCTGTATTCGAATACAATATGATGTATTCGAATACAACATTGCTTTTTGTAAAAAATATTAATTTTAAAACATTGTTAATGTAATTTTGACTTTTGAAAATACTTTTTATGCAAATGTAAAGATGCATGGTTCTCATGTACTTGACCTTCTGATTGTATCATTTACCTTTACATTTATTAAACATCTAATATGATTGAGTTAAATTTGAACTATGATATTTGGACTTCTTTTTGAGCTTGTTGCTTTGATCATAATCCTTGGTCTTTGTCTTCATCAAAAACATGTATTTTACAGTACGGCTAATGGAAAATGTGGGAAGCATTATCCAAAGAGATTTCATGATAAAACAATAATAGATGAAGATGGGTTCCCTATATATATGTGATGAAATGGTGGCCGATATAACATGAAGAATGGCAGCCAACTTGATAGTCGTTATGTGGTCCCATACAATAGAAATCTTTTGATAAAATATGATGCCCATATTAATGTTGAGTTTTGCAATCATTCTATATCAATTAAATATCTTTTCAAATATATCAACAAAGGTCCTGATCGAGTTAGAGTAGTCATCTCTAATGTAGAAAACTTTGATAACAGTTCGACAAGTTCAATGCACTTTGTGATGAAATTAAAGAGTATCTTGACTGTAGATACATTTCTCCATCAGAGGCTTCGTGGAAAATTTTCCAATTTAATATGTTTTTTAGAGAACCAGCAGTCAAATGCATTTCCTTTCACCTCAATGGGCAACAAACAATATATTTTCCAAAATCTATGCGTATGGGATACCACGATGTTAAAAATTTGAGAAGGAACTGAAACCACGATGTTCATAGAGTGGATGAAAATGAACTCTGAAGACATGGAAGCTCGACAACTAACATATGCAAAATTTCCTACTTAACATGTTTGGAACAAGACTACCAAAAAGTGGACCAGACAAAAAAATGGAAGGTGGGTTGGAAGAATATATTATGCTCCTCCCACAATTAGAGAAAAAATGTATTTAGAAATGCTCTTAAATAAAGTACGAGACAGTCGATCATTCGAAGAAATTAAAACTATTAATGGGTTCGTACATCTAACTTATAAGGACGCATGTTATGCACTTGGTTTACTGAAGGATGATAAAGAATTTGATGATTGTATTAATGAAGCAGTGGCATGGGGTATTGGAATTCAACTACGCCAACTATTCTCAACAATTTTACTAAATTGTACAATTATTCATCCAGGTTTTCTTTGGGAATCTAATAGGAAGTTTCTTTCTGAAGGTATTTTATACAGGCAACGCCGATTACTAAACTTCCCCTACCTCCATTTGTCAAAGGACCAATTAAAAAATTATGTGCTTTCAGTTGATTTACAAAGGATTGGCCATTCCCAATAGCAATGTAATTGAGGAAACGAACAACCGTCTTATTACGAAGGAGCTAAATTATGATACGTTAAAAATGCATGAAGAATACTCTCAGTTGCTACACGGTCTTAATTCAGATCAAAAGGAAATTCATGATTTTTTGCTTCAATCATTTACCTTGATGTTTGGAAAGTTATTCTTTGTGTATGGTTCTGGTGGAATGGGAAAAACTTACTTTTGGCGAACGCTACTTGCAAAATTAAGATCGGAAGGTAAGATTGCTCTAGCTGTTGCAACTTTTGGCATTGCTGCTCTATTACAACCAGGTGGCCGAATTGCACATTCTAGATTTCAATTACCTTTGAATCCAAACGAGGGTTCAACATGTTCAATCAATAAAGGCACACACCTTGCTGAATTAATTATGCAAACATCTTTAATTATTTGGATTAGGCACCCATGGCCAACAAATATTGCTTTGAGGCCGTAGATCGATCACTTCGAGATATTATGAAAGGAATCAAAGAAGACTACGGTTTGAAACCATTTGGTGGAATAACTACTATATTGGGTGGTGATTTTCGTTAGATTTTACCTGTAGTTCGAAAAGGTGATAGGCATGATATAAATCAAGCTTGCATAAAAAATTCATACCTTTGGAAATCACGTGAGTTTCATTTGCTACGTAAAAACATCCGTCTACAATCAAATGAGTTGGACTTAATCTCAAAATATGCAATGCAAAACTTCGCAGATGGGATACTTGATGTAGGTGATGGAAAACAATGCTCGGATATCGGAGAATCATGGATATCAATAGAACAAAACTTGATGCTCCCAAAATCACATGATGGTATTCAATCTATTGTTGACACTATTTATCCAAATTTAAATAGCCACATTGGGGACACAGGTTACCTTGTGTCACGAGCTATCTTAACATCGACAAATGAAATAGTTGATGATATAAATCACCGCATTTTGAATAATTTCACAGGCGAAGAAATGATCTATTTATCATCAGACTCAATTTGTTAGGCAGATTTCAATGTTCAAGATCAAGATCTTCTTTACCCTACTGAGTTTTTGAATACACTCAAATTTCTGGGTTTGCCATCACACATTTTAAGACTTAAAAAAGGATCAGTAGTTATGTTAATGAGAAATTTGAATCAAGGAGCTGGGCTATGTAATGGTACAAGAATTGAAAATTACACAACTTGGAAAATGGTTTGTGGAAGGAGAAATGTTGAGTGGATTTGCCATTGGAGATAAAGTTCTCATTCTAAGAATATCTTTGTCGCCTTTAGAATCCAATTGGCCTTTTATTCTTAATCGAAGACAGTATCCTGTATCATTATGTTTTTTCGTAACAATAAATAAATGTCATCGACAATCGTTGCAACACGTTGGATTATATTTGCCTAAACAAGTATTTACTCACGGACAATTGTATGTCGCCATCTCGAGAGTAACCGATCGAATTGGATTACATATTCTTAGTAATGACGATGACCAACCCAGTGAAAACAAGGTCTTAAATATTGTGTACAAAGAGATTATTTAGTTGTTTGTTTACATGACTGTGCAGGTAACACAAGAACATTTGTATAGAATCTTTGTTACCGACTGTTTACTGAACATTTATATATTTTACAAATATTTAAACAACCAATCATTTTTTTATTATCATTTTTTTAATCTTTACATGTAATTTGGATGTGCATAACTATACACAGGGCTACAATCAATATCGGAAACTCAGAAAAGTGTACCAAAAATAATATTATTCAGGTTTATCGTTTTTAACTTTAATATTTTATCTCCTTTATACAATTTATACATCCCTAAACAAGTTAATAGCTGATATTTTTTATTACTTAGAAATTTTTTCAACAATCGTATTGATGGCATGATTCTTTTGGTTGTTGGCAGCTTCACTTGAATTTCAATTCTACTCAACTCTCTGTCTATATATCCTTCAATTTTCATTTTTGCAAGGGGTCGTGTTCGACAACTATGTCTGTAGACATTTAATTCGCTCAAAATGTTATAACATTAAAAAACCTTGCATGTCTACACTGCCCATAAAATATATATACATACCTATTTAAATTTAATATGTTATTTTTCCATCTCAAAACTCAAACAAAAAAGTACAACAACTTTATGGCACTAGACATGATCCCCAAATTAAAACACCAATTCTGATTTCAAATGCAATTTTGTTGAATCTTAAAAAAAAATATGGCAGGACCATGCAATATTAATATGATTTATATTCTTTGATTATTAATTAATTAGCACACCATAATTGTTCACGATGATCAGAAGGCTTCAAAAGTAAGTGTCTATTTTTCATTAATTACATATCATTGTCATGACACGACTGATAATTTTCTTTCTTTGATTTATCAGAATTCTATGACAACATGGGAAGGCTATGTAGACTGGAGGAACAAGACTGCCCTTAGACTTCGCCATGGAGGCATGCTTGCAGCCTCCTTCATTATTGGTTAGTTTCAAATTTCTCTTTTTTAACTCAAAGATGAAAAGAAAAAACACATTTTTACTCATGTTTTTCACTGGGTTAATCAAAACTAAAGTTATTCGTATGGAAAATCTCAACACACTCCTTATGCCTGTTAGCGAACATCTAGAGGGTGATCTGAGTGGTCCAACAGAGGATGGCTAATTTTATCTTTAATAAATTTTAATATTACTTTAGGTTTTTATATTTGTCTAACACATATTCTTATAAAACAATATTGTAAGATAAATTATCTAATGCGATGAATCATTTGAGTAAACTTAAATTTGAATCTTGGTTATAATAACTTCTTATTATTTTTAGTGTCGAACCTTGAATAGGATTACTTATGATTTATGGTATTTATAGAGACAAAAATTAGAGGTTAAAAAAAATACATCTAAAAATATTGAATTAGGATGTAGAAAGAGAAAAAGGAAGGTGTACTTTGTTTATGTGATAACAAAAAGTGATAGCATATATGTGTGTGGTTGTGAACACTTATTACTAATAAGAAAATAATATTTTGCTCCACCACGAGTCATAATCTCTTTTATTTAATTAATGTGTAATACCTTTTTTTTTTATAGTTGTGGAGATATTGGAGAATCTAGCGTTTTTTTGCCAATGCAAGCAATTTGGTTTTGTATCTAAGGGAGTATATGCATATATCTCCTTCAAAATCAGCTAACAATGTAACTAATTTTATGGGAACAACGTTTCTCCTTGGTGGTTTTTTGTCCGATGCATTTTTCACCACTTATCATCTCTACTTGATAAGTGAAATTATTGAGCTCTCGGTAAGTCTCCTCATTATTATTTACACAACTCTTCCTTTCTCATGATGTCATAATCACTTTTTGCCACATCTTCGTCACTTTCTCTCTTTTCTTACACATGCCTACCTAGATATATCTTTTTGTAACCATTTACCTCTTTTTTATTTTTGTTTTTCCTTTCTATTGGATTATGAGTTGCATAAAAAGTCGTCATTAAAGAATGACAAAAAATCCTGAAACATCAAAAAGACCCTTATTACAGCAGCTAACATCAGAATGAGGTGATATGTTTTGAATTTGTCTTATTGTATTTTACCCAATTTTCAAATGTTACAATGTATATTCTGATTTTTGGCTTCAATTGTGCTGGCCCAAAGTGATAATATCAAATAATTGTAGTCTCACTAGAAATTAAATATTTCTGCTTTGTATCTCCTTTTTCTTCATAGGTGGAAAGTGAACATGGACTTGTTGATGGAAAATGTTCATGCGGTTGAAGTAAAATCAGTATCAAAGACTCAATTGCTTGCGACTGAAATAGAAAAATCAGAAGAAGCCAAGAACATATATGAAGTTGAACTTAACAGGTCAAAGAAACACATTATGCATGTATTTTGTTTGATTGAATAGACAAAGTTGGATAATTTACAATTAAATCTCCTATTGAGTTGGCATTATTATAGAATTGTTATAACATTACACAACCTTGCATGTCTACAATGCCCATAAATATATACATACCTATTTAAATTTAATATGTTATTTTTCCATCTCAAAAATCAAACAAAAAAGTACAACAACTTTATGACACTAGATATGATCCCCAAATTAAAAAACCAATTCTAATTTCAAAAGAAAATTTATTGAATCTTAAAAAAAAAATGGCACAACTATGCAATATTAATATGATTTATATTCTATAATTATTAATTAATAAGCACACCGAAACTGTTCTCGATGATCAGAAGGATTCAAAGGTAAATGTCTCTTTCTCATTAATTACATATCATTATCATGACACGACTTATAGTTTTCTTTCTTTGATTTATCAGAATTCTATAGTTAAGAATATCAATCAAGTTTGCAATAATACGAGAAAGCCGTCATTAAAGAATGATAGAGAAATCTTGAAAGGTCAACAGAACCCTTATTACAACAACAAACATCAGAATTAGGTGATATGTTTTCAATTTGTCTTATTGTATTTTACCTAATTTTCAAATGTTACAAAGTATATTCTGGTTTGTGGCTTCAAATGTGCTGACCCAAACTGATAATATCAAATAATTGCAGTCTCACTGGAAATTAAATATTTCTTCTTCATGTCTCCTTTTTCTTCATAAATGGAAAGTGAACATGGACTTCTTGATGACAATGTTCATGCGGTTGAAGTAGAACCAGTATCAAAGATTCAATTGCTTGTGACTGAACAACAAAAATCAGAAGAAGCCAAGAACATATATGAAGTTCAACTTAACATGTCAGAGAAACACATTATGCATGCATTTTGTTTGATTGAATATATAAAGTTGGGTAATTTACAAGTAAATGTCCTATTTAGTTGACATTATTTTTTGTTTTAATAATATATCTGTTGTTTTCATTAAACAATTACCAATCTAACAAATCTTATAACAAAATGTCTAATTGTAGATTGAAGCAAAAGAAAACAACAATAACAACATAAGAGCATTACATACTACTCATACATGTGTTCCCAAAAAGAACGAGAGTGTTCTCAATAAATTCATCAAATAATAAATTTCTTAAATTAACATTTGTTTTTATATTTTTGTATCAATTTTTGACCAATAAATTTACAACAACTCACACTTATTTTTTCAGGATATAACTTACAATACAAGTTATTCCTCTCATCACTTTCGTCATTAGCTCAGGCTGAATACTACATATGTATTAAGGGACTCCACAATTACTCAATTTGCCAATGTACACCTCAGATGTTCATCACACTATACTTATAGAAACTTCAACAATAATCACAAGGTAACAACCTCTTATTACCATTTAATGCACTCTTTCGTGAATATCTACTATCAGAACTGGTGATGCTCCATGGTAGTCACAAACTTCTTAAAGTGGTCCTTAAAATTGTCCCTAAAATTGTCTTATATATATGGTAGTCACAAAATCTGGACTTTACTTCAACTTTTTGGGAGTATAAATTGGAGCTAATATAATGTGAATTGGAGATATAAATTGAATTTTCATAAATGGAACACTCTCATTAGTTGCCTTTGTTCACTTATTTTAGATAGAATCCAACCAAAATATAAATTTTGGATGTCTTCTCTTTCTTGTATATTTTTCACTTATGCCTTTTGTTTTTGTAATTTATGTTCTTTACTTGATTAACTCTATTAAATTAATTTGTAGCAAAATTATTGACTCATATTAATATTATCAAGCCTAAATAAATTAAAATTATTACTAATAATTAAATAAAAATATAACTTTTAAGACTAAAAACGTGAGGCATAAGGCTAGTAATTTACTTGCAGCCTTGTTTAATTAACTAAATAGGATGCATATTATTTATAGTGTTTGATCCTGTTTAATATTTTACATCTTATAATTAACTAAATAAGATGCATATAGTTTTGTCAATTGTTTTTATAAACTGGATGTATCGTGGAAATTTTTCAAATTTCAAATGTTAAAGTTAATGGTTTCAATCATTTTAATTATCAATCTTTGTGGTAATTGTGAAATTTTTAATTTTAAATCGGATATATTAGAATTTTAATTTACAAACATTCAAAGTATTATTAATATTAATAGAGTAATCATAATCATTAACATTGAATTAATTTAGTGGAACGGTCAACAAGTTAACTATTTCTTCCCTATAAATAACAAATACATTATTTCTTAAGAAATCAATTAGTTAATGAGTTTTGTTCTTTGAAATTTACTATACATTTTTAGCCTTCCCATCACTTGTATGCATTTCTACCATTTTGTCAATCAAAGTACTACACCTACACCTCTATGTCACATTTGATTCTATAAATTCTCTTCTATTCTTTAATTATTTAATTAATTTACTAAAAGCTTACGACTTCTTTTGTTGGATATATTAGTACAAGAAAATGTGTGATATACATTAAGTTTTGGTGTGACTTTTATCTTCTAATTCCCTCTTTCATCTTTAATCAAATTTCTATGTCCATCAAAATCAAAGTAAATCAGTCAGTACCTAATGAGCTCCAATTTCTTTAACAAAAAAAATCAAAAATCGAAATTTTTGATTTCAAAACCGAAATCCAAAATTTATAACAATTCCGTTACAAAATATTAATTTTCAAACAATTATAAGTATACATCAAATACACATAATTGCAAATGAATAACTTTAATTTCATGTCATTAACACAAGAAAACAACAAATTAAATTTAATAAATTTTAGTAAAATATAACTAACCAAAATTCAAAGAGACGTGACTTTGTCTATCATTTCTAAATATTTATATACTATATATATTTGCCAATATCCAAAATAAAAAATCAAATACAAATATTTATTGTTCTCTCACTCGCTTTACATAACAAAAGCACATCTTTGAAATACAAACTTTGCAAAACAAATTTAGATGGACTATACTTTTCTTGAACATGTTAATGATCAGTGCGATAATTGGTGTATCAAAGTTCGAGTTGTTCACGTGTCATGTCTGAACCAATCTTTTTAGACATGATTTTGTTGAATGAAAAGGTATACAATCACATTGATTGATGATTTTGTTTTCACATTTTATTTTATTGAAAAACAAATATGTTTAAATCTTTTTGAATAATCAGCTCTAAAATTATTTCACTTTAACTCACAGGAAACACTTTTGCATGCAACAATCAAGAAATAACTTCTCTCAAATTACAAAAACAGTATACAAGAAGGTGATATATACAACATAACAATTCTAATAATATCACCAGCAAATGATTCTTACAGACCTATCGTAGGAACAAAGAAGACATTGTTTTTTACAACAACTATTGTAACCAAAATCCAAGACCCAAAAATTATCAATCAAAACCATTACTTTGAGTTTACTTCCTTCAAATCACTAGCACAAAGATTGGGAGATAAAGTAAATCTAACTGGTAATAATTCTTTCAATACAAAATTCAACTTCTAAACCATCAAAGAAACATCATTTGGTACTAACTATTTTTTGGATTGTAGACCTCATTGGAACACTGCATGTTGTTGGACATGAAGAGAAAATTTATGTTGTTGACAAGCCTACAAAAATACTTAGACTAGAAATCAAAATGTATGGGTAACAAATTTTAATATACAATACAAAACATTTTTAATTCAAAACCTAATAACATTATTATAATTTTGTTGCTTAATAACATTTAACACTTTTTTTTTTGCTTTAATTTTTAGGGGTGAAATTATCAAAGTAACTTTATGGAGGAACATAGTTGCTGATTTTCAAAATGTATTTATCCATCATAAGCTACATGATGGTCCTAAGATTGTTGCAGTAACATCAACAACAGTTAAAAAATTTAGAGGTCTCAAGATTAAAATTAATTTCATGTTTTTCAACAAAATTCTAACACATTTCTTATTCTTTGTACCGTAAGTGTTAGTGCACATTCACTTATTTATTATAATTACAGATGACTACTCAATCAACTGAAGTTCAACAACAAGGATTTATATTAACCTAGACATACCAAAATTCAACATGCTTTCACAAAGGTGTACCATTTACATCTTTTTGTCTTCTTTCTTTTCACTTAATCTCTATTTTCAATACCATTATATAAGACCTCATTAACATTAATAAAAAAAGTTACAAAAACAATTTTCATAACATATTCTGTTTACAGAGAATCCAATCAAAGTAAAGAAGATGAAATTAGAGAAATACCACCTCAAAATTTTGTCCACAATACACCAGAGAAAAGAATGGTGAGGAATCAAACAACATTGAAACATATAATGACCACGAAGTGGGAATTTAATGTTCAGGTGCACTTACAATTTTTTAACTTTTACGTGATTCATAATTCCATGACCATATACAAATAAGTATGTAATTACCTACCTATCTACTTATCTAGCACCACATATATACATGCAATCACATGATTTTGCACAATTATACTTTATAGATCAAATTGCGAGATTATATACATGAAAAATTTACATTTCAATATTTTAATTATTTATGCACTATTTAATATAAAAAAATAACATGTAACTTAAAATTTTGACAACAATTGAAAAAAATTAAAACATTATATTATGGGTTC
Source organism: Cicer chorassanicum (assembly GCA_037974735.1). Classification (NCBI taxonomy): domain Eukaryota; kingdom Viridiplantae; phylum Streptophyta; class Magnoliopsida; order Fabales; family Fabaceae; genus Cicer; species Cicer chorassanicum. The sequence continues at coordinate 26,251,919 of JBBPBP010009778.1, forward strand.
AAACCCAAAAACTTTGAAATAAGGTTGTCGGATAAGAACTTGAAAGAAGGATCGCAAACATACACGATCACAAGAACTTTTGTTCGACCAACATTTTCCTCGATCCAACAAATAGTACTCACATCAAACAGGTATAACATTTACACAATTTTAAAAAAACACATATTGAATGTCATTTTATTGCTTCCAATAACTAGGAAAAAACACATTTTTATGGACAATTAATGTCATTTTATTCTCTTTCAATAACTAAGAACTCAAGCCACCACAACCGACAAAGTCCAGCTCAAATGACAAAGGGGATATAAAACAAAAATGTAAAAATACATTAAGAAGTGAAGTATGAAGATGAGGATAATGATAAGGAGAAAGATGACAACCCATTATCCAAACGAAAAATCAAGGTACAACAGAGCAATAAAAACATTCACATATCATCAGATGAAGAGACAATCAAGACAACAGGGGGTGTAATGAAATTGATCAATCCAAAAAAATCAAAAAAAAAAAAAAACTTAAAATCAAGAATACAAGTTGAATGTATTTCCAACTATTTCACTTTAATCATTTTTAGTTTCAACAATAAAGTAATACATTTTGTAACTCAATTGTATATCACTTTAGTCTATCTCTTAATTTCAATTATCAAATACATTACTTCGACATTTGATATATCCATAAATCTCAATATTAATACGTTACTTCATTTATTCAGGTAACTCGTCTAACAATGATACTTCTCTTCTATAAATTACATTGGTACAATTGTATATATATTATTGATATAACTACTATATTGTGGATCATTGGACAATTGAGACATAAAATTTCATATTAATTTTTTAAAAATCCACCTAAATTAAATAAATAAAGATATACCCGTGCAATACGCGGGTTAACATTTTGTTTGTTTATTATTTTTGAGGAGGTTTTGTTGGGTTTAATTATAAGAAGTCAAAGGGACAATAAGATCCATGGTATTAAAATTGCTAGAGAGGCTCCCCCTATATCACATTTATTTTTTTGTTGATGACAATGTTGTTTTCTACAGAGCTAATCAAAATTAGGCATGAGAGCTTAATCAAATCTTCCAATCTTATGAACGATCATCAGGCCAACAAATCAAGATTGGTTTCCTATTAGCATACTAAGTATTTGAGGCTGCCCAAAAGTATTGGATGATAAAAAAGAAGGCATTCAACTTTATTCATGATAGAATTTGGAAAGAGAAATGTTTGTCTTTTGCAGAGTATTCAAAGCAATCCCCGGTTATTTTATGAGTTATTTTCTTATTCCGAAAGGATCGTGTGACCAAATGGAGAGGATGATATGCAACTTTTGGTGCAAAGGCGTAAAGGATCGGAAAGGAAAATTCATTGGACCAAGTGAGATAGGTTATGCAAGTCGAAAGTGATTGGTGGTATGGGTTTCAAAACTCTTAGAGCGTTCAATTAGGCTATACTTGTTTAGCAAGGGTGCGTGAAGGATTATTAGTAACCCTCAATCAATGCTTTTTCAGTGCCTCAAAGCAAAATATTTCCCTAAGGGCTTTTCTTTATGCTCTCATTGGCTATAACCCCAGTTCCTCTCGTGGCGTAGCATCCATTAGTTATCTTGGATTATTAAGAAATGTAATTGATGGAAAATTGGGAACAAGGATTCTTCTAGAGTATAGGAAGATAATTGGCTTTTATATAAAATTGACTAATGTGTTGTCTCAAAGGCCACCAAACACTACTACAAATTTCGTTTTTAGTGACTGATTTGGAGACTAAATTATTTCGGTCACTTTAGAGACTAATAGAGATCAAAATACAAAACTGTATAAAGAATTATTTTTTCGTCGCTAAATCGGTCGCAGATGATATTTAGAGACTTATTTAGCGACTTAAGATTTAGCGACTGAAAAATCAGTCTCTATTATTTATATTTTTGTTAATTAAAATTAGCTGACAAATTTTTTGTCAATGTCTATTTTTACTACGGCACATTTTTCACTTGGCGCATTTTTTTATTAAATTTTTTTATAATTCCCTATCCTGTTTTTCACTAAAATAAAATTCCCTCTCTAATTAAGAAACAAACTTACCTCTCAATTTTCCTCAAGAAACAAACTCTTTGTTCTTTTCTCAACCAACAACAAACCCTAAACTCTCTAATATGTGAAACAAGCAAAATCCGTTTCATCACCGCTTCTCTGTTTCATCACTCGTTTCCCTCACAAAATCCATCGTTTCACGCTTTGCTTCGATGAAATAGAAAACCATAGCCACCACCCATAATCGATCGACTCAGTTGATGCTCCAAGTAAGAAGCCCCTTTTACTTCTCTTTGCCACTCGCAAAAACGTCTATCTTTTGAAAAGATTCTATTGCCAAAAGGTCCTCTCAATCAATTGTTCATGTTCTGCTGACTCTGAGTTTGATTCAATTGTTTTGCGAAAAAACCTTGTCTAGAGGGACGATTTTAACGACAAAGGTCTTGGACCCTTAAACACATGAGTCATAAGTTAATCGATAAGAAATATTTCTTGTTTGTTCTTCCCTTTCAAGTCAAAACAATTTTGCTACATCTTGTTGATTTTATTTTGTTTTAATTGGGCATGTCTTTGATTTTGTTTTCTCTCATCAGTTTCTCATAAGAAATCATCTCAAAATTTAATTGATTTGTGGACATGATTTTGTATTTAAGTGTATTATGTGTTTTTTTATGAATGAATGAACATCAATGTTTAGGAAAACATCAATTTTAGGAATGAATGAACATCAATGTTTAGGAATACATGCTTGCATATATATGGGCTGTGATATAAGTCAACTATATATTGTTTGATTTGATTCCAAAGATGAAAAAGGATTTTGGATAAGGAGCAGCAACAACCATTCTATCATGCTAGACTCATTTATGTTTGTTAAGTTGCCAACTGTGGCTATATATTGCTGATTTTGAACTATTAAGGTTATGTAAGCTTCTTCATTTGATTTTCTTCCCACCCATTTTGGCAGCTACTGAATTTCTTAGATGTGCTCCTTAAGGGAAATATGATACTGTAATTGTTGATTCCTCATATCCTGTAGATGAGTCATTTGAATTCAAAATGGATTGTTCAATATATTTAGTAAATAATGCATATTGTTGGAATTAGCACTAAACAGAGCATATGTTATTTAGAAAATGGAAAAAATTGTTTTTTGAGGAGGAACTTTAATTTCTCACCCGTTTGGAAATTGCTTAACTTGACCTGTGTAACACCCCAAATTTTATAATAAACTATTTTATTAATTAGATATTATTTTAGATAAATAATTTAGTGTTAAAATTATTTTAGATATATGTTGATTAATTTTATGATTAATTTTTTTCATATGTGTGTTTTCTATGATGTGTTAATATGTACATATTTGACTAAATGAGTGATATAAATAATAAACATTATAATTTTTTTTTTATATTTTTCTAAAAATAATAGTATTTTATGGTACATATTTTAAAGAATAAGATTTTATGAGATTTTACATGTACACGTGCGTTTGTAATTAATGTGATATCTTCTAAGTTGTTCGATTGATGTTAAGTGTACACGTAGTTATATTTTGATTATTTATAACTATTTCTATTTTTAGTTGTTTATTTTGTGAGTAGTTATATTGAGATAGTAATAATATTGTGTTTAATTTCCTTTCTTTTTATATATTTGTTATGACATTGTGATTTTATATATATATATTTATTATAATTTAGTAATTAATATAAAGTGTTGATGTTATATTTATTTATTTTATAATTTTAAATATTCTCCAATGATGGTAGTATTTTAATACAGGTATTTGAAAAAAAAAATAAGTATAATTATAGTGATTTATTTGAATATTAGAATCTTAATTATTAATGTATTTTAAAAGATTAATTACTTTATTTTATAAAATACTAGTTTTGAAATATTAGTAATATTTTAGTAATTAAATTGTGTTTAAAATAAATGAGTAAAATATGTTTTATGGGTTAAGCTCAAGAGTAAAAGCGAATATTAATAATAATAATAATAATAATAATAATAATAATAATAATAATAATAATAATAAAAAGAAAAAAAAAAGGAAGGATCGTATACTCCTTGCTGCCGTCTTCTTCGAATGCCACCTCCGTACCTTTTTCTTCTCCATCTTCTTTCTTCGACCATGACCATTATTGTGGATGTCATGCAAAACCGAGACCACATTTGTGATCGTTGTGATCTCTTCTTTCATTCCCGACCTGAAATGCAAATTGAAACATCCTATTTCTCTTCGTCAAAAATCACACCTCCGCCTTTTAATCAAGATTCCGGGCACCACGACTATTACCAACGAAAACCGAGACCATATTTGGACTCCAAGAAACACCCTCTTCCATTACCTATGCTTGGAATCACCAACCTTTATACTTCAAAAAATGGGTTTCACCCTCGTCGTGGTTGTGTTTCCGAATTTCGGCCAACACGTTCATCGTTCTGAAAATATAACGGCATTTTTGGATTCCTCTCGTTGAAATCTTCAAGAAGCACTACTTATTTGCATGTTTCGATGAAGTTGATGTCGTACCGTGTCGGCACTCCACTACGTCGGTGATACCTTTTCTAATAACCCGTTTCACAACATTTTGAATATGTTTCTTCGCCTAATATTTTTATTGATTATATAAGGCTGAATTTTATGCCCGCGTACATTATCAGCCCTGTTTTATTGACTCTGGAAATTGACGATGCTTTTGGACTTGTTCGATGCGCGTTGTTGACATCTCATGGTTGCTGAAAATTATTTTGGTCCTTATATCTTACGAAAGCGTCAGATTGAGGTAAGGGGTGAGAGAGCGTTTGAACTCATTAATATAATATATTGTGAGATGAACAGGAAAACTGTATTTCCCAACGATTCATCTGGGATTCGCTACGTAATGCAGTAGCCCTTTGAGAGATAAATAAATTAATGTGAAAATATGAGGATTGTGAGGTTAAAATGTTGAATAGAAATGTTATAAGGTTTTGATTGATTTAATTTTCGATAATTATGTGATATTTGATATTATTGTAATGTTGAATGTCGAATGGAATTCGTGCATATGTTTGATTAGACGAATTTATGTGATGTAATAATAAAAGATGGGTGCATTGTATGATATATGTTTTGTGATAATAATGATGATTTTTGATGATGATGGTGATGTTATGAATTTGTGATGAGTTTATATGATGATCATGATTATGTATGATTAAGGATACTATAAAATTATGATGAGAATATTGAAGTAGCCCATAATCGAAGAAATAGTGATGATTGTAACTTGTGCTAAAGATGATGCTCTTAATGAAGTTTTTTTTGAACTGAATAGATTATTTGAAGTTGATGTGAATTTTAGAATTGAATAGATTATAATTGGTCATCATATAGGTAGGGCTTGACAAGTCTAGTGATTCCGGGGAAGTACAATTGAATGAGCCTGATCGTGGCGGTCTGCTGTTGAGCCTTAAGGCAAGATTGTTAGACCTTGGAGGTATTCTGGTGGGGAATTCCTAGGTGACTTGGAGGTAGCACTCCAAATTTCGAGAGCTACAATTGCAACACAGGTTTACCTCGACTGTCGCGTATATGTGTCTCGGGTTGAGTTGAGGGGATCTATGAGGACAGAGCCAATTTGAATTGTCCGTCCACTGGGATAGTGGCATAGTATCAAGCCTCCTAACCAAGTCCTTCAGAGTTATAATGGTACCAAATTGTGAAGTAGAGTCTAAGCTCATGCATAATATTGCATTTTTGTGTGATGTTTTGTTGTGATTAATGTGTTTCACAAGTGATAATAATTTCCCTTGGATGATGTGATGATATGACGATATATTGATTTTACTTGAGTGATTTTGACATTATAATATGATATTATTTTTCTTGAGTATTTTGATATATCATGATGTGTTATGATACGGTCTATTATAATTGTTTGAGTGTTCTTCTTACTTATATTACACTATCAACATGATTTCATAACTCACCTCATTCGTTGCTTGTGTTTGACTGGCTTGGCCCTGCGTTTGTGAAATCGCAGTTATTACAGGTTATTGAGTCTGGAAGTTCAAGTTTGGGAGAAACCTCGCTCTGATAGGTGATACTAGGAATAAGAGTTGTAATTTGTATTTTGCTTTTACTTATTTAATTAGAAGCGAATTTATGTATGAACACCTTATAATTACTAGTAAATTTTTTAAATTAAATTGAGAAATGTGATATCCTAAATAACTATCAAAAGTTTATTTTTCCTCTGAAAAAGTTTTTATCTATTCGCTACAAAAAGTTTCATGTACATATGTTATAAGTTAGTATATATTATTTTGGGGTTTAGGGTGTCACAACCTGAACTCTTATTTCTCAATCTAACATAGTGTTACATATCAGAGTTGTTCTGTACTTGGTGTTTAGCCCTCATTTATGAAAAAATTTTAGTGATGACTTTAGGTTATTTCGTTGTCTGGTATGATTGACTTATCTGGGTGTTACATACAATTTTGATTTGAGTTTTATTAACAACATTCTTTTCTTTTATATTGTTTTGTTCGTTGGTATAATGATTGACTATCTATGTGTGCATCTACATTACATAGAAATCTGATTTGGATTTTATCCAAAAGCGCCCCATTTTCCTAAGATTTATGTGAACTTTTGTTGCTAAAATATTTTCATTGAATTATTCACTAAAATAAAATTGATTAGTCACTTACTAATTTTATGTAAAGTTTCACATATTAAGATTCTTCCTTTGTAGGTTATTTTTATCAACAAGGTCACTTTTTTGATTTAGGTCCTGCCTAGGAACTTGTAGAGAAATTGTTTTTTGTTATAAATTGGCCATAGTATTCAGAAGTTATATTTTTCAAGCTAAATACCTTATCAAAAGCATACACTTCACAATATAAAAGCCAAGAATATCAATTATTCAATTCATACTTGATTATTCTTAAGTGAGTTGTCTATTGATTTAGATGTAGAATGCAAGCATAGCAATAGAGTAAGCATTAAGAAAAATTATGCAGTGTGAAATTATGTATTATATAAAATTCTGCATTGTCAAATTTTGCATTGTGTTAAATTATACATTGTCAAATTTTGAGTTTTTTTTTATGTTGTTAACTTTTTAAATGTTGTTGAATTATGTACGGGCTACAAAATGTTGTTAACAAGTTTTTTTTTATGTTGTCTAATTCTGCATGGGTTACATAGTGTTATTACATGTTAATAGGTTTTTAATGTTGAGTTTTCTTTATGTTTGTAAAAATACATGTTTTTGATTATACACAAAGACCAATGGTGACAACGCTCAAAGCAACATAAAGAAGAAGTTCTCCAAAACATTTACAAACATCCTTTGATGAATTAAAAATAGTTAGTTTATGTAAAGGTAAATGATTCAAGCCATAATTCAACTACGAAGAGAACCTTACATTTTTTGCATATGCATAAACAATATTTTCAAAAGTTCAAAATAATATTTTCAAAATGTTAGAATCTTTAGTTTTGACCAAATACAACATTGTAGTCGAATACAACACAGGTGTATTCGGATACAGATGAAAATTGCTAAGTCAGTAGCAAAAACGTCTCATCTGTATTCGACTACAACCAAGGTGTATTCGAATACAGATGAAAAATTGCTAAGTCAGAAGCAAAACCATCTCATTTGTATTCGACTACATCCTGCTATAGTCGAATACAGATGAAAAATTGCTAAGTCAGTAGCTAAAACTCTTCATCTGTATTCGACTACACAAAAGTGTATTCTGCTACACAGTGAAAAATTTGAATAATTTTGAACGTTGCAGCGAGTTGTATTCGAATACAAATACCTTGTAATCGAATACACCTGGAAGCAATGCAATTTTTCAGTTCTGAATTCAATCTAAAACATTGCAATTCTTCCTCAAACCTCTTGGATCAAAGGCCACGAATCTGAAGAGATGTTTGAGGACTATAAATATGTCAAAACTTCATATTCAAAATAATCAATCCAATTATACAATTTCAAAGACTTTGAACTAACTTTTCTGAATTTTTCTCAAAGTTATTTTCAGAAATTCAAGTACTTGCATATCGCTTTCATATCCTTAAGGTTCTCAACGTACTTGAATTAATCTTGGATTGTTATCATTCTACCTCCTTCTTACTCCTATACTCTTATCAAAACAACAAGTGTTTGTAAAAGAAAGTTGTACTTTCTTTAAGTGTTATATCTAAGATAGTAGTGCTCTATCATAGAAGGTTTGTTAGAAGATTGTAGCAAAGGTCCCAGGGTGAGGACTTGTACATATTCTGACAAATAGTGAAGAAAATCTCTTGTGGTGAGCAAGAGGACTGAATGTACCCTTGGTTATTAGGGCAACCAGGATAAATCAGCATTGTTCATTTATTTACTGTTATTTACTTCTTCATCTACCAACATTAAACATAAAAATCAATCAATAAAATTCTGAAAACTGTTAAAATACCCAAACACCTAATTCACCCCCCCCCCTCTTAGGTGCACATCTGATCTTACAATTGGCATCAGAGCAGGTTCAAGGTAACTTACTCCTAGATCAAATAACTCATGGCTTCCGCACAACCAGTTTTTAGAGACGGTGGTAGTAGTAACAAACCACCATGTTTCGTTGGTGAACATTATGATTTTTGGAAGATACGAATGCAAGCATATCTTGAGGCACAGGGAGAAGAAATATGGGATGCTGTTGAAAATGGTCCCTACATCCCAACGACAGTTATAAACAACAAAGAAGAAATCAAGATAAAGAATTCCTGGACCGATGACGATAAAAAGAAAGTGCTATTTGACAAAAAGGCTAAAAACATTCTACAATCAACATTAGGTATGGATGAATTTTTCCGCATATCTCATTGTAAAACAGCCAAGGAAATATGGAACACATTGGAAGTAACCCATGAAGGCACCATAGAGGTAAAAAAATCCAAACTTAATACACTTTCTCAAGAATATGAATAATTTCGTATGCAGCCTGGAGAATCTATATTAGACATGCAGAAACGATTCTCCCACTTAACAAATCACTTGACAGCCCTTGGAAAAGTTTTCTCCAACGATGAACTGAATCTGAAAGTATTAAGATCACTAACTAGGGCGTGGCAACCAAAGGTGACAGCGATATCAGAAAAGAAGAGTTTATCCAAAATGTCACTTTCTGCATTATTTGGCAAACTACAAGAACATGAAATAGAACTTGGACGATTAGAGCAAAATGAAACCCAAGAAAAGAAGAGCAAAAATATTGCTCTAAAGACCAAATCAAAGGAAGTAGTCAAAGATGAAATGTATGATGATGACGAAAACATTAACTTCCTTGTCAAGAAATTCGGTAAATTTCTTAAAAATAACAGAAGTTTCAAAAAGAAGAACTTCAGAAAGAAAGATAGCGCGACCAACCAAAATTTCACATGTTTTGAATGTGGGAAACAAGGACATATTAAAGCAGATTGCCCAGATCTCATCAAAAAGAATGCCGGTAAGAGAAAAGACTTCAAGAAAGCATATATAGCATGGGAAGATAACGACATAAGTTCATCATCAGAAACTGAAAGTGATGAATGTGCTAATGTTGCACTAATGGCTTCACATCATTCAGATGACGAAGAGGTTAGTAACTTAAACACTTCTCATTACAATCATGAATTAGTCATAGAATACAATGAAGCACAAAATGCAATAAAGCAACTTCTTGTTGAATGTAAAAATCTGCTTAAACAAGTATCAACTCAAAAGAAAGAAATTTCATATCTTAAAGAAAAAAATTGATATTATGGAAAAAGATGCTGAAAAATCAAAGCTGAATTCTACATGCAACAATTGTGATTCCCTTTTATTTAAAATTGTTCAACTAAATAGAGTGATTGAAAGGTATGAAAAATGACATATAGGATTGGAAAATGTTCTAAACATGCAAAGATATTCAAATGATAAAAGTGGTCTTGGATTTTCTAAATTTGACAAACCAAGCACTAGTAAGACCATTTTTGTCAAATCAAGTACTCAAACAAATCAAAGAAATATTACAATTTTACAAAAAGATCATTCGCATAAGGAAAAGATTACTAAAAATAAACTTCATACATACACTAGTAAAATTCCTACTTGCTCATATTGTGGTATTTATGGACACACACCGAATACTTGTCATGTAAGAAACATTAGCATTCCTAAAGGGCATTGCATATGGGTCAAGAAAGGTACTAACCCCCAAGGACCCAAAGCACTTTGGGTACCTAATAAAATTTGATTTCAATTTTGCAGGGATGCACACAAAGTACTTCAAATGTGTGGTACTTAGATAGTGGGTGCTCCAAACACATGACGGGAGACATAACAAAATTTTCAACCTTGACCCTTGAATCAAAAGGATATGTAGTATATGGAGATAATAATAAAGGAAAAATCCTAGGTATTGGAAAAGTTGGAACAACACCTTCTCCATCAATTGAAGATATTCTGTATGTTGAAGGCTTAAAGCATAATCTCATAAGCATTAGCCAGCTATGTGACAAAGGACACAAGATAGTCTTCAACAAAGAAGAGTGCATCATTCAAAATGCAGCAACAAGTGAAATTCAATTTATCGGTAAACGTTTCAAGAATATTTTTATACTTAATTTTGACGATTTATCCTTGAAAATGAAATGTCTTTTGGTAAGCGACAACAATGATGCATGGTTATGGCATAAAAGAATTGCTCATATTCACATGGATCATTTAAACAAATCAGTCAAGCATGATCTTGTTGTTGGATTACCAAAAATGAAATTTGTCAAGGATAAATTATGTGACACTTGTCAAAAAGGTAAACAAACGAAAACTTCCTTCAAAGCTATAAATGTTATATCTACTACAAGACCACTTCAATTAATACACATGGATTTGTTCGGTCCATCAAGAACTAAGAGTCTTGGTGGAAATTCATATAGCTTTTAAAGCATTTAAAAATTATGTCAAGCTAGTCCAAAATGAACAATCATCCAAAATTGTATCGATTAGAAGTGATCATGGAAGAGAATTTCAAAACACCTTATTTGAAGAATTCTGTGAAGAAAATGGAATTTTCCACAATTTTTCTGCACCTAGAACACCTCAACAAAATGGGGTTGTTGAGAGAAAGAACAGATCCTTGGTAGAACTTGCAAGAACTATGTTAAGTGATTCAAATCTACCAAAGTATTTTTGGGCAGATGCCGTAAACATGGCATGCTATGTTACTAACAGAGTAAACATTCGGCCAATTCTTAAGAAGACTCCGTATGAACTCTACAAAGGTAGAAAGCCCAATATCTCTCACTTCCACATCTTTGGATGCAAGTGTTTTGTGCTAAATAACGGAAAAGACAATCTTGGAAAATTCGATGAAAAAGCAGATGAAGGTATATTTATTGGGTATGCATTATCTAGTAAAGCATTTAGAATTTTCAATAAAAGAACTTTAATTGTAGAAGAATCAATATATGTTACTTTTGATGAAACTAACCCCTTGAAAGAGGACAAAACTATTTCTTTTGATGATGATGATATTGAAAGTAGTGATCCAAGTAAAGAAGATCAAATTGATCAACCGAGTCAAGACAATGAAGTCAACATTGAAAAGGAAAACGATAAACTACCAAAGGAATGGAGAACCCATCGAGATCATCCAATTGATAACATTATTGGTGATATCAACAAAGGAGTTACAACTAGACTTAAACTACAAGATGCATGCTTAAACATGGCATTTGTTTCGCAAATCGAACCTTCCAAAATAGGTGAAACACTAAAAGATGATCAATGGATACTTGCAATGCAAGAAGAACTTAACCAATTCGAAAGAAACGAAGTTTGGGAGCTTGTTCCTAATCCAGGAGATAAACACATAATTGATACAAAATTGATATTTAAAAATAAACTTGACGAAAACGGTATAGTTGTTCGCAACAAAGCAAGATTGGTCGCCCAAGGATACAATCAAGAAGAAGGAATTGATTTTGACGAAACATTTGCCCCGGTCGCAAGGTTAGAAGCAATACGTTTACTACTTGCTTATGCCTGTTCTATGAATTTTGAATTATTTCAGATGGATGTGAAAAGTGCATTTCTAAATGGATACATCAATGAAGAAGTATATGTCAAGCAGCCACCCGGCTTTGAAGACTTCAAGAATCCTACACATGTATTCAAACTAAGGAAACCTCTCTATGGTCTAAAACAAGCACCAAGAGCTTGGTACGACAGATTGAGTGCCTTCCTGTGTGAAAGAGGTTTTGAAAAGGGCAAGGTTGACAAGACATTATTTATTAAACGAAATAATGGTCACACCTTGTTGGTCCAAATTTATGTTGACGATATCATATTCGGTTCAACAAACAATGAAATATGTGAAGAATTCTCATTGATGATGCAAGGTGAATTTGAAATGTCCATGATGGGAAAATTAAACTATTTTCTTGGTCTTCACATCAAACAACTCAAGCATGGCATCTTCATCAATCAAGCAAAATATTGCAAAGAACTGCTAAAAAGATTTGAAATGGAAAATTGCAAGGAAAGTGCAACTCCCATGGGTTCTGGAACATATGTTGATAAAGATGAAACTGGTGCGTCTGTAGACATTTCAAAATATCGAGGTATGATTGGATCTTTATTATATCTAACGGCCAGTCGGCCAGATATCATGTTTAGTGTCTGTCTATGTGCTAGATTTCAGGTAGATTCGAAAGAATCACATCTTGTAAAGAATCATGAAATATTTAAAAGGCACCATCAATGTAGGACTATGGTATCCGAAAGGTAGCATCTGTAGTCTCGTTGGATATTCTGATTCAGATTATGCAGGATGTAAAACAGACCGTAAAAACACAAGCGACACTTGTCATGTATTGGGAAATGCACTCGTATCTTGGTCATGTAAAAAGCAAGCATGTGTCGCACTCAGTACCGCTGAAGCCGAATACATAGCAGCAGGAAGTTGTTGTGCACAAATTCTATGGCTCAAGCAACAACTATGTGATTATGGACTTGATCTCGGATGCATTCCGTTACGATGCGACAACACTAGCGCGATCAATATTTCAAAGAATCCAATCATGCACTCACGAACTAAACACATTGATATTCGCCATCATTTTCTACGCGATCATGTGCTTAAAGAAAATGTTGAAGTAACCTTTGTGGATACTCATAACCAACTTGTGGACATCTTTACTAAACCACTTCCTAAAGACTCCTTTTACAAAATAAGACGCGAACTCGGCATCTTAAGTGAAAATGATCTTTAAATATAAGGTAAAATGTTATCATCATTTCAAAGGTAGTAGTTATTTCTCTTATTAGCATATTAAAATTTAGTTGTCTATGCATACATGTCATTTTCTGTGTGATTATATAAAGTCTGTGACATGCTCTGCCTGTTAAATTCATGTCTGTTTCAAAAATTTGGAGTTGTAGCCGGATACAATCAAACTGTATTCGAATACAGGTGATTCTGGAAAACTGTATTCGATTACAATCAAACTGTATTCGACTACATATTCACAGTTTTCTGTCATATATAAAGATGTGACAGTAGGTATTCGAATACAATTTCATCATTCCTCTCGAGCTCGCAACTCCATCCCTATCATATTTCCGAATCAAACTCCACAACTCTTTCTCTCATTCAAGATTGCTTTCCTAACTTTGTTTTCTTCAATTAATTACGAAATCATTCATCCCTTTCTTCAGTTTCACGAATCGGAAACCCTAAACCCCCAAATTTCCTTCAACTCACTATGTCAAACATCTCCAACATTGTTCAAAACGCACGCAAACGTGGACCTCGCACTAAGCATGCAAGCATGGGTCCTTCCAAGAGACGAACCAAGAGCACCAACATCACGGATTTATCTCGTCTCTTACACACCCCGGAAGAAATTACTCGGTTTCGCACACTTTACTCCGACAAGCGGCTCATCATTCCCAAAATCGGTACTTTAGATTCATTCTCTGCATTTCAATTTCCTGCTTTGCTTAGGGCTCAACGTATTGAGGACTTTATTGCTTACAAGGGTCCGATATATCCTGATTTAGTTAGGGTCTTTTATTGTAATTTGCGTCAGGATGGCAAAATGCTGATTTCTCGTGTCAAAGGTAAAACTATTGAACTTGATTCGCATATTATTGGTGACATTTTGAAAATACCCGATGTCGGCCAGAAAACTAGTCCGACTAACTTATGCAAATGGTATAATGTTTCAAAATATGATGCCTATGTGGCTCTTTGTCGCTTTGACAAACAAACTATGGAACGCAAGTGAATTCAGGTCGGCTCCATGTTTGCAAAGCAACGATTTGGTGTTGGAAATCTCACTGTTGATTATCGTTTGCTCCATTACTTCTTAAGTTACATATTGGTTCCTAAAGCCGGTAACTACTCTCAGATTTATAAGTTTGAACTCCAGATTATGTACTACATGTTTGATGGATTTCCCCTTAACTGGGCGTATTTTGTTAAGTCCGTCATGTTTGTATCCAGAGAAGTTGTTGGTTTGCCTTATGCTAAGGAAGTCTCTCGCATTCTTGAGCACTTTGGGGTGGATTTATCTGAGGAGGTTGTGTATACCGTTACTAAGGATAATCTGCTTGATTTAAGTGTCCTTCCTAGCATGAAAATCGTTTGGAGTGAACCGCTTCAAAAATATATCCATCTGAGTGATATCGGTCAAACATCTGCTGATGCTCCTACCAACACCTCTGCACCTGATACTGCTCCTGCAGATGATGTTGCTGAAGATACTGCATCTGATGATGATCAGGTCTCCAACCGAATGATTATGGCTAAACTTGACTCTCTCCAGACTTGCTTCTCCGGATTTACCACTTCGGTCGATGCTCGCTTTCAAGCTCTCGATCCACCATCGCTACCAACCATGACAGCCTGGTCCACGAGATGTGTATCATCGCCGACAAAATTGATCACCTCCATCTCCCGCCTGACCGTCGCTGATTCGCACTTACTTTCCTTGGACTAGTTCGCCTTTTGTTTTTCTAGGATTGGCTTACCCATCTGTTTTGATACTCTCTGCTACTTTCCGTTTCATTTTGGTATTATTGTCCGACTTTTATATGACTTTATCTGATTGCTTATATGATCGTTCTTGGTTTATGTTCCATTTCTTCTGTTTTATCCCTTTATTACTTATTGCTGGTATTCTTCTTTTTGATAATGTCAAAAGGGGGAGAAAATATGTATTTTGTTGTTGTCCATTAAACTTTAAATGTAGGTACTCAACACATATCTTCCCTTACTCCTCCAACACAGAAGTATGCATACATTACGGGGGAGTATAATGCGCATACATTACGGGGGAGTCGTCAATAAACAACAATGGTTTTGTCATAATCAAAAAGGGGGAGAATGTAAAAATACATGTTTTTGATTATACACAAAGACCAATGGTGACAACGCTCAAAGCAACAAAAAGAAGAAGTTCTCCAAAACATTTACAAACATCCTTTGATGAATTAAAAATAGTTAGTTTATGTAAAGGTAAATGATTCAAGCCATAGTTCAACTACAAAGAGAACCTTACATTTTTTGCATATGCATAAACAATATTTTCAAAAGTTCAAAATAATATTTTCAAAATGTTAGAATCTTTAGTTTTGACCAAATACAACATTGTAGTCGAATACAACACAGGTGTATTCGGATACAGATGAAAATTGCAAAGTCAATAGCAAAAACGTCTCATCTGTATTCGACTACAACCAAGGTGTATTCGAATACAGATGAAAAATTGCTAAGTCAGAAGCAAAACCATCTCATCTCTATTCGACTACATCCTGCTGTAGTCGAATACAGATGAAAAATTGCTAAGTCAGTAGCTAAAACTCTTCATCTGTATTCGACTACACAAAAGTGTATTCGGCTACACAGTGAAAAATTTGAATAATTTTGAACGTTGCAGCGAGTTGTATTCGAATACAAATACCTTGTAATCGAATACACCTAGAAGCAATGCAATTTTTCAGTTCTGAATTCAATCTAAAACATTGCAATTCTTCCCCAAACCTCTTGGATCAAAGGCCACAAATCTGAAGAGATGTTTGAGGACTATAAATATGTCAAAACTTCATATTCAAAATAATCAATCCAATTATACAATTTCAAATACTTTGAACTAACTTTTCTGAATTTTTCTCAAAGTTATTTTCAGAAATTCAAGTACTTGCATATCGCTTTCATATCCTTAAGGTTCTCAACGTACTTGAATTAATCTTGGATTGTTATCATTCTACCTCCTTCTTACTCCTATACTCTTATCAAAACAACAAGTGTTTGTAAAAGAAAGTTGTACTTTCTTTAAGTGTTATATCTAAGATAGTAGTGTTCTATCATAGAAGGTTTGTTAGAAGATTGTAGCAAAGGTCCCAGGGTGAGGACTTGTACATATTCTGACAAATAGTGAAGAAAATCTCTTGTGGTGATCAAGAGGACTGGATGTACCCTTGGTTATAAGGGGAACCAGGATAAATCTGCATTGTTCATTTATTTACTGTTATTTACTTCTTCATCTACCAACATTAAACATAAAAATCAATCAATAAAATTCTGAAAACTGTTAAAATACCCAAACACCTAATTCACCCCCCCCCCTCTTAGGTGCACATTTGATCTTACAATGTTGTTAGACAGAATTGAATGGCATCGCTCTTAGTCATTCAAACATGAATAAGTAACTTGTTGTACTCTTTTTATCATCTACATCTCCACCCTAATTTGAGTCACAATAGCCAAATGTCATTGCATTTTCTTTACTGTTTTAGTTCATTTTACAAACCTTAGAATTCTTATGACATATGCCATAAATCTAATCACTAACCCTTACAAAATGTTAAATCCGGTCTTGTCTTACATAAGTACATTTTTGATCATATGATATACTTATACAAGGTGGAATATGTTGAGACAAGATCCCAATTTTAAATGATTTTGATGTAAACAAACATCTTAGATTATATTTAATTGATTCTAACCATATTTGATTACTAACAAGTGTGCTTGAGTGAACATCATTGTAAAAACGAACAAAGTAAACATTAATTAACGTTATTAAAATGTCTATTTCAAATTTAATACTCCATGACTAAAAAAGAATATTCTCATTATGGCTCATATCATTTTAGTTAAGAATGTTTGTCAAAAAAATATAAGAGAACAATCTCATCATGTCAATGGTTTGTTGTACAAAATCTCATGGTTACTATGACTACACTATGCTTGCACTATTTTAGAAAGATTGAGAGAAAATTAGAATGAAGCAAATCAAATATTGTTTCTTAAATCAAGACACAAGTTGTTTTCATAACATTATGAATAACAAAATCAAGGAGAACTATTAGATTAAACTTGAAAAGGTAACTCAAAAAGAGACAACAATGTATTTTAAATTTCAAAGACACTATGCGAAAAAACGCATTTTACAGCGCTTTTTTTAAGCCATTTACAGCGCTTTTTCAAAAAAATAAGCGCTGTAGTTACTAGCGCTGTAAAAAGATACAACAACGCTTTTAAAATAAAAAAGTGCTATAAAAAAAGGTGGATATATTGCACGCTTGTTATACGCATTTTACAGCGCTTTTTAAAAAAGTGTTGTAAATCCCTGTAACAATAGATGCATTATTATGCCCCTATTACAGTGCTTGTTTGAAAAAGCGCTGTAATAGGTGCATTTAATTGTTTTATTATTGTGCACCTATTACAACGCTTTTTGACAAATAGGTGCATTTAATTGTTTTGTTATTCACCTTTTACAGCGCTTTTTCCAAAAAGCGCTGTAGTCGGTGCATTCAATAGATGCATTATTATGCACCTTTTACAGCGCTTCTTCAAAAAGCGTCGTAATAGGTGCATTCAATAGATGCATTATTATGCACCTTTTACGGCGCTTCTTCAAAAAAGCGTTGTGCAGTAGGTGCATTCTAATGCACGTTTTACAACGCTTTTTTGAGAAAGCACTGTAAAAGGTGCTTTTTTTTAGTTTTATTAAATATGCTGTAAATTTTAAAAAGCGCTTTTTTAGAAAGCGCTTTTTTTAGAAAGCGCTGTCTTTTAATCCAAAATCAGTTCACAACAACAGCAAATTCACTATATTTTCATCAGTACACAACTATCAGTTCATATTTACCTATTCACAACAGCCTAGAACTACATATTCACAACTACCTTTTCATATAACTATCAGATTCACGATATTTTCATACAACTACATATTCATATTCACAACTACATATTCACAAACAACACAGAACTACCATATCCCTTGCAGCATGCCATTTCCCAACAAATCAAATAATATTCATTTCAAGCACATACTGACACCAGTCTTCCTTTATCTCTGTTAGATCATCTTCAGAATATGTTGGACTGGAATTGTCAAAGTACTGTGCGATATAAAAATTGAACATAAATAAGTTAGAATCAAATATATACATAGTTTATATATGAAAATCAAATAATGAAAATACCGCACCGTTTCTGGGATTATAATTTGATTCTTATCAACAATCTCCTTCATGAATTGCAATACATAGTACCCACAGTCAATGTTGTTAGTTTGACGAGGGCACTATAAAATAAAACATATAAGTCCATAATTATTTGTGCATTGATTGTAAGTGAAATTTAAAAGCATATATTTCTAACCTTTATTGGAATCCATGTGATGTTATTTGACTTTAGCTTCGACACTGTCGCACCTCTTTGAGCTCAAAAAACTTGTAAAGCATTATCGAATAAATAAATGTGATTATTATAGCTTTATCTCGGGGCGATTGTTGTAATGGCCGTGCAAGGGATCTAGGTAGTATATAACTTCAGAGGTCGCATTGATTGCAATTAACACCCAATGTGCCCTACAACAACAAAAATTTAGTTTACACAACTAATAAATTAAGATCTCATAAATTAAAAAAAGATATAAATAAAGAATATATAATTACGTACCCTGAATTATATGGTGCAATGAACAACTTATCATTCTCTTTATTTCCTAATAGTATATCTAAAACGTATTTCTTTACATTCACTGTATCGTGTTGAAGCATCGAAATCTTATGCGGAGACAAGAATGAAAATTTATTTGACAATCTGCGCGTGCACACGAACTTCTCATACAAAAACCTTCAATGAAAATTTCAAATTAGATTAATTACCAATAAATTAAATTAATTACAAATAAATGCGATGAAAGTAATTTTTACCTCATGTATAAGATGATGACAGTAGCACTCAGCTCCTTTTGGTCGAGAAGTTCGTATATGTGCTCTTTTTCAAAAAATTCTTCATACGCATCTCCGAATAGAGCTTTATCCATATTTTTTTTTGCCTGTATGTCAAGACACGACCCATATCGAGCAAGTTGTGGCTGACTTATTTTAGGAGCAGGAGCAGCAACTGATTTTACACGATCCAGTTTTTTAGCAGCAACAACTTTGGCCGCTTTATTACCCTCCATCTTTTTCAGTTTGCCAGCTTTATTACCCTCCAATTTTTGAAGTTTGCCACCTTTATTTTTACCACGAACATCCAGTCGTGGTGCGGCAACAAGCTTGCTGGCTTGCTGTGCGGGTGGTTTATTAGATTGAATCTGAAAAAATGAGGTTAATCAGTTTGTTAGTTTATTGAATCTGAAAAAAATGACAAACCTTACAAAATAAATGTGACAAACCTTTTCGGGCAATGTGACTGTTTCGTTTCTGGGAATCTTCTTATCATTCCCTTTAGACTTTGTTTGAATCTAAATAAATGTGAAATTAAAGTTAACATCGAAAAAAATTCAGCAATTAAATATAATCAATTAAACATGCATTTCAATTAATTAAACATACCTTGTCAAGGGCAACAAGATGTTTGGGCCATGCCACGTAGCTGCCTATTGCTTCGCCCAAATAATTCAGATCTGCGTCGTTGTCCGGTACAAGCAATGGTGCATTTGGTTCCAAAGCAATAACTGGCGATACTTTGACATGGCCCGCAGGGATTGGTGTGTTGTGCAATATTTCGCCCGGAGTATTGCACGATGTTCCCTTTCCAACCTTCCGATGAGTAGGGGAGGATAAGTACAGCACGCATGGTGTGACCCCCTAAATCAATGGTTAATACATAAGTATGTGAAACAATTAGCTTGAATGAATTTCTTATTTTATTAAGTAATTAATTACCTCAGGAAGACTATTGAGACCAACGTTGCAACTTGCGTTTTCACTCTCCATGTGAATTTCACGTTGGGGTTGGTCCACAAGTTGCTTGTCTTTATTTGTCTTCACCAAGAGGGCCACTTGCTTCGTTATTACTTTGATCTTCTCTAATACTTCCTCGTTAGATGGATTTTGACGCTTCTCTTGTGAAAAATAACTTCTAGGAGTTACGCCAAATCCTTCCCCCCTCACGCGGCCGGAATATTCAGGAACATTATACACTTTACCTAGTATGTCCCTGCAACTTGCCTTGTTGTCCTCTTGATTTTCCAATTCAAGATTCGCCTAAAATACACATAGGATTAAAAAGAAAAGTTCAATAACATTTTTAAAATACAATATTAAAAAATATTAAAGTGATAAATATACTTACACAAAGTTCTATTACTTTTTGAACATTTTTGTTATCAACCACTCCGTCTTTATTTACACGAGCTTCCTTCCACAATATATGACGACCCAACGGTTGATCGGATTGGGTGTCTTGTAGCTATTCTCGTTAAGATCATAAACAAAATATTAGTTAGATAGTATAGTTTATAATGTACCACATTAAATAAAAGTGATGTTTAATTACTTACAAGTTTTTGTTCTAGACGAGGATATCCCATATGAGATTTCTTGTATGGGTGGGGAATAATTTTTGCCCTCTCGCGATTTGCCTTACTAATATTCTATATAAAAAAATAACAATCTTGTAAAAATTTAAAATACACTATGAATATGAATAATAAAACACAAATGCTAATAAATTAATCACTTACAACAAATGCGGGGTCGGAACGTTTTGATACGAATGCGCTGCATTCCTCATTTGATATATAATGTTTATATATTTTTGGAGCTTCCGCATTCGTATTTCCTTCACGATATTTTAAATAGCAATTTGAGAGGTGAGATCTAAAGCCCCGGTGTATTTTCGCGGCAACTCTGAGCACATAACTCTTTCTCACCTCATTAACAACAAAAGCTGTCTGCAAATAAAATAAATATATAGTTTGAGTAAAATACTTCAAAGCAGTATGTAAAAATTTATAAGTAATAGGGTGGAGTAAAAAAATTACATGTATATCAACCCATAACACATCTTTGGCATCCTTCAATGCTTTATCTCTCCAATCATCTATTGTGATGGGGATATTTTGACAAACAACAGCTCCAATATAACTAACAAACATTGAACTGTTGGGGTCAATTGGTTGACCACTCGCATTCCATCCCACCTAATAAACTCATATAGTAACTACCTCAAATTATAAACAGCAAACAAAGTATAGCATAAACAGCAAACAAAGAAAACAACAAACAAAGTATACCTCAAAATTTTGGCCAATACTTCTTGCTTTTATAACATTTTGCATTATTGTTGCACCACATTTGACTTCATTTTCGTAAGTCTTGGTGTTGCCAACTTCTTCATTTTGACAATCTAACTCCTTGTTGGTATCCATTTATCTACAACAAGTTGCAGTTCAGTATAACTTCAACAAGTTCAACATGTAGTAGTCTAAGAACGTGGCAGTATAAGTTCAACATGCATTTTAGTGAAACAAAAAACTAATAAATACAATACCTGAAATAGCTCTTTTTAATGCTTAGGGTTACGGGTTCACTGACGAACAACGCAGAAGACGATGAAAACAAGGACGAACAAAGACAAACGATCGTAGGGTTACGAGGCTCGCAGACGAAACAAGAACGAAGACGAACAAAGTAATGATGTTTATGATGTTTACGTACGATCGTAGGTGTATGATATTTACGTAATGAGAGTAAGTAATGAGAAGGAAACAAGGGAAACTGAAACTCTCGTAGGGTTCGCAATGAGAAGGAGAACGCAGAGGAAACTAAAACACTCGTATGAAATTTACGTAATGAAGATGAAACTGAAGAGGTTTACTGTTATATATAAAACCCTATTACATCACTTTTTTGAAAAAGCACTGTAATAGGTCTCATTATTTTATTTTTTAAAAGCCTACTACAGCGCTTTTTTATAAGCCTTTTAAAGCGCTTGTGAAAAAGCGTTGTAACAGACCTCCTTATTTTAATTTTTTTAAAAGCCTTTTACAGCGCTTTTATACAAAGCGCTTTAAAATGCCTCTTTGTTTTATTATATGCAAACGCTGTGTGACCCCTTTTACAGCGCTCATGCAGAAAGCGCTGTAGAAGACCTCCTTATTTTATTTTTTGAAAACCCTATTGCAGCGCTTGTTTCAAAGAGCGCTGTAATAGGGTTTTATATATGAAATGCCTCTTTGTTTTATCATGTCCAAAGGCTGTGTGACCGTTTTACAGCGCTTATGAGGAAAGCGCTTTAAAAGACCTCCTTATTTTATTTTTTTAAAACCCTATTACAGCGCTTGTTTAAAAGAGCGTTGTAATAGGGTTTTATATATGAAATGCCTCTTTGTTTTATCATGTCCAAATGTTGTGTGACCCTTTTACAGCGCTTATGAAGAAAGCGCTTTAAAAGACCTCCTTATTTTATTTTTTTTAAAACCCTATTACAATGCTTGTTTAAAAGAGCGTTGTAATAGGGTTTTATATATGAAATGCCTCTTTGTTTTATCATGTCCAAAGGCTGTGTGATCCTTTTACAGCGCTTATGAAGAAAGCGCTTTAAAAGATCTCCTTATTTTATATTCTTACACAACCTTTGTAATAATTTATTTTCTTCCAAATTAGTTAAATTATTTTTTCTTCCAAATTGTGTTTAATTATTATTTTTTTCTTCCAAATAATACCTATATATATATATATATATCAATGCTAAATTACATGATCAGGTCAAGTTTAGTATAACTAATTTGGAAGAAAAAAATTGTGTTTAAGTTCAAACAGTTCGTGGGTGGAAGAAAAAATTGTGTTTAACTTGAACTTAAATTGTGTTTAAGTTCAGTATAACTGATTTGGAAGAAAAAATTGTGTTTAACTGATCAGGTCAAGTTCAAGCTAAATTACATGTATAACTTGAACTTAAATTGTGTTTAAGTTCAAGCTAATTAGTTAAACTGTTTGAACTTGAACTGATCAGGTCAAGTTCAAACAGTTCAAGCTAAATTATATGATCAGGTCATGTTCAGTATACAATTACATACAGTATAAGCAGAAAATTACAAATTAACAGTTCAAGCTAAATACCAAAATGCTCAATTATGGCAGATCAAACAATTAAATTACACATGAACTCAATTCAAATTACATGGCTTAAAAACAATTAAACACATTAAGATGCCCTTCTTCTTTTCTTGGTGGGATTCACATTTGTTTGTCCATTAATAATACGAAACGATGGATTAATCCAAATTCCCTCATCATGATCATCTCTAAGATATAAACCATCATCAGTTGAATCAATTTCATGTGGTTGTGATGTTGCAAAGAAAAGATCATTGCCAACATCTTCATCATTATTGTTATCATCACTTATTTTATTGGTCGATAGGACAACAGACCATTTATCATCAGCAAGATCAGTGACATAAAACACTTGTTGAGCTTGCGGCGCTAAAATAAAAGGCTCATCTTTGTATCCCACCCTATTAAAATCGACAAGCAAGAACCCTGACTCATAAATCCGAACGTTATTATTATTATCGACCCACTTGCAACCAAATATGGGAACACGAAAATTTTGTGTAGTCTAGCTCCCATATGCGCTCGATAACCCCAAAATATGATAGATTTGCATATATTGGGTTCTTGTCTTTTGCACTTGAGATATGCATCGCTTCAGCTACGAGAGTGACTCCGCTATTTTGCATAGTTGTTTGATCATCTTGTTCTTTGGTATAAAATGTGTAGCCATTAATTACATAACCGGTGTAAGAAAAGTCATGTAAACTCGGACCATTTGCTAGCCACCTGAATCTCTGTGAAATTGATATGGGGTCTACATCAAACTTTGACTTTATGTGATTTTTTAACCATGTTATGAAACTTCGATTGTTCTCTCCAGTTATCCAATTTTCATTCCTATTCATGTTCAAACTAGGTAACTGATCCATGTGTATTGTAACATACGGTTGAACCTCATCATCATTGTGTAGAACATACAATTGTGCCTGCTCCCATTCTGTCCTTGATATCATCATTAGTCTGTTTCCAATTATCCCTTCTCCTGATAATCTTCCCGAATGACGAGACATGGGAAGCCCTATGGATTCAACATTTGACAGATATTCAGTACAAAATTCAGCAGCTTCTTCGACAATGTATCGTTCAGCAATACAACCTTCTGGTCGACTTCTACTTTTTACGTACCCTTTTAATATTTTCATATATCGTTCTATCGGGTACATCCATCTCATATAAGCTGGCCCACAAAGTTGTGTCTCCTTAACAAGATGAACAGTAAGGTGAACCATTATATCAAAAAACGAGGGTGGGAAATACATTTCAAGCTCACACAAAGTAAAATAATTTAGGTAATATCTAAGGATCGATCACTTTACTACAAATTTCCCTAAAGAAGAAACATAATTTAGTTATGGCTCGACGAACTTTTTCAGGTAAAATTGAACGTATACCTATTGGTAGCAAATGCTCCATTAGAATATGAGCATCATGGGTCTTCAAACCTTTTAACTTGAGGTCTTTCATACAAACTAAAGTTTTAATGTTTGAAGAGTATCCTTCTGGAACTTTAACTTCATGTAGAAATTTACACAAGACAATTTTTTCCTTTCAAGATAGAGTATGAGCGGCTGGAGGTAGATATGTGTGATTTCCTTTCTTTACAGGACCCAATTAATTTCTTATTCCAATATCGATCAAGTCCAATCTTGCATTGATGCCATACTTAGACTTTCTTGGTACATTGAGTAACATACCAATAACACTGTCAAATACATTTTTCTCAATATGCATCACATCGAGAAAATGTCTTACATACAATGACTTCCAATATCGCAATTCAAAGAAAATTGACTTTTTCTTCCACCCAGTTTTGACCAGCTCTCCCGCAAAAGGTTTGCCAAATTTATTGGTCAAACCTTGTACTTTCTCAAGTATTTGATATCCAGTCGATGTTACAAGAGCTCTATCTTCCTCTAATTTTCCATTGAATGTTGGTATTATAGGAAAATACCACACGACTTTTGCTGGAGTAGATTCTTTCTTCTTATATTGAGAGACATTGCATTTCGGACACACCTTTAGTAATTCATATTCATTTCGAAATAAAATGCAATCGTTAGGACACGCATGAGTCCTTTCGTAACTCATACCAATAGAGCACAAGATTCGTTTAGCCTCGTAGGTTCGACTGGGAAGTTAATTATCATCTGTCAACATATCTTTTAAGAGTGTTAGTAATTATGTGAAGCTTTTATCAAACCATCCATTACTCGCTTTTAAGTTGTACAACTTTAATATCGCCGAAAGTCTTGTGAATTTAGTACAACCATTATATAATGGTTTCTCTGCATTACTCAAAAAGCTCTCAAACATTTTAGGACAATCACGAAGATCTTCTTCAATTGCTTTTGCAATCTCCTCAACTCGGTCCGGCTCATATGTATCTGTGTCAAAATCAGTTGAAACATATGTATCTGTGCGGGTGTTTCCATTGATTTTCTCACCATGTCTTATCCAACATGTATAGCTTTGATCAATTCCATATCATACTAAATGTCCTTCCAATTCATCTGCTCTAACGCGTTTTCCAAAACAACATTTTAAACAAGGACAAACGACTCTATTTGGATCTTTTGCATTCATCACTGCAAACTCAATAAACTCCTTCACTCCATTTTCATACTCTTTTGTCAATCGATTGACATACATCCATTTCCAGTCCATTTATATGACATATATATATATATATATATATATATATATATATATATATAAATGCAGTTACACAATAAGCATGATTTCAAGTCTGATATATATGACCTATATGATGAAGCTAAAAATCACTAGAAGGGGGGTTGAATAGGGATTTTGAGGTTTAAAAATTATTTTCAAAGGTATGAGTTTCTGTCCTCTCAGTGAGGATGCGAACTGAAAAATGGTTTTTTAAACTTTTCAAGAAAACTCAGAATAAGTGCAAGGAAATGTAAAGAGATAGACACACAAATTTTATCCTGGTTCACCCAATGATGGCTACGTCCAGTCCTCACAACCTTGTGAGATTTTCACTAAAGATCAACAGATCAACCTCTTGCAGAGGATGATTACACCTTGTGTATTCTCAAGCTTCACCAAGCTTACAATCAACTTTCAAATGTTTTCAAGTTCAACTAACTTGAAAATTTACAGAGTAATATGAGTATGATTTGATTTCTCTCAACTAAAACACTTTCTAAAAGATTTTTCAAAAGATCTAATGTATGAATAGAGAAAGTGTGAAGAGAGGATGAATATTGCTTAAGATGAATGATATGATTCTTGAACTTGTTTCTGCAATATTGGTGTGTGTTGTAATGAAGAGCTTCCTGCCCTTTTTATAGAGTCCTTGATAGCTCTTTCATGAGTTAAAAACATCATGACCGTTGAGGAGGATGCAGAGATTTGTCAAATGGTCTTTGTGCTGAAATTACAACATTGCTATCCAGCCATCCTTGGACCTATGCAGTCCATCCTCTGCGTAGCCTTTTGTCTTGGTCTTGTATAGCCTTTTGATTTTTCCATTCTTCAAGACTTGTGACTTCTATTTTGAGCTTGTTTGCAGTTGCCTTTCAATATATTGACTTTGCTTTATTTTTCCAATCACTCAAGAGTGAAATATAGGGCTGCCCTTAGCCTTTTCACATGGCATGGAGACTTGCAAACATGTCACTTCTTGAATACCAAAGCTACAAGCTATCCTTGGACCTTGTATAGCTAGCCTTGTGATTTCTTTTGATCAAATGCTTCATATAATTGTTTAGTCATGCTGATTTGATCTCATTTGATGGATTAAAAACGTTATTCTCGCGAGGATGGAAAATCTCAACTTGAAGGCCCATCCTCTCAAGGTTCTGGCCATCCTCCAGCTTGAAACCTTAATGAATTAATCCAGATTTTTCTTCCTTTTGTTCTAAATGATGATTAACCTGTTTTCTTATAATAATTCACTCAAAAGCACATATTAGTATTAACCACAATCATAATCTCTTAAGTAATTTTGTTATCATTAAAATCAATTGAGAGATTTTGTCTCAACACTATATATATATAATACACATATCTTATAGATTGGTGCACAGTAATATCATGTAACAATTTATCATTTTGAATTAGTGACAACAACAAATAATATCTAATATCATGTAATAAAACAGAACATATATATCATGAGAACATATCTAATATCATGTAAGAATTTATCATTTTGAATTAGTGACAACAACAAATAAATAAAATACAGTACCTGAGACAACGTTGATCAATTTGTTTTAAAGGAGGAGCAAGGTAAATCAATTTGTAGATGGGCACATTGTAGATGAGAGGAGGGTTCGCAGGGTAGAGGAGATGAGGGTTTGTAGGGTTTGGACAACGTATTAAATTTTTTTAAAATTTGTTTTTATTTACTTAAAGTGAATGTTTTTTATTTAAAATGAATGCTTTTACAGCGCTTGTTCAAAAAGCGCTCTAATAGGTTCTATAAAAATGTGAAAGGGCAAGCCTATTACAACGCTTGTATCAAAAGCGCTGTAATAGGTCATTTGATTATGTGAAAGCGCAAGGCTTTTACAGCGCTTCAACAAGAAGCGCTTTAAAAGCTATGTAACATAAGGTGGGAGCGCTACATTTTACAG
This sequence comes from Cicer chorassanicum, assembly GCA_037974735.1. NCBI lineage: Eukaryota > Viridiplantae > Streptophyta > Magnoliopsida > Fabales > Fabaceae > Cicer > Cicer chorassanicum. Next base: position 26,279,953 of record JBBPBP010009778.1, read on the forward strand.
CGCTTGTGTTTAAAGCGCTCAAAAAGCGTTGTAAAAGGTTATGTGAGAGCGCTTCAATTTACGGCGCATTCTAAAAAAACGCTGTAAAAGAGTTGTAAACATTATGTGCAAACGTATGTGACCCTATATTACCCTACAACAACGCTTGTAAAAAAAGCGTTGTTGTATCCTCCGTTATTTTTAAAAAATTATACAACAGCGCTTGTATTTAATAAGCGCTGTAAAAGACGCGCTATAAAATGTCATTTTTGGCATAGTGAGAGATTAAACTTGATCCACACTACATTAGGTGTTTCAAAAGCAAGACAAAAGTATGACAAAGCCAAATTTAAGAAGAACATTTTGTTTAGACGAATGATCACACATATGCTTAAAGAAACAAATAAATTGATCTTTAAGTGCCTAGGAAAACGTACGCGACAGCTATATTGAGATTTCAAACATTTTCAGAAGCTTTTCTCATCTATAAATACTTGAAGACTTCAAAGGTTCATGCAAGAGAAAACACTGCAATCTTAAATCACTTATTCAAGTGCCTTATCTATCAACCTCTCTTTAAAAGAAAAGACAGTCCAGCTCTATTCATTATATTATGTGGATCACTATATTGAGTGTGCTACTGTTTTACAAACATTCTCTCATAATAGTTAAGAGAAGTTAGATCCCAAAAACAATTCCTATTTGCTTATAACATTCTCAAATACTTCTTGTGTTAAAGTTAGATTAAGTGATATCATTGTAACAATTCCTATTTGCTTATAACATTCTCAAATACTTCCTGTGTTAAAGTTAGATTAAGTGATATCATTGTAGTGTGTGTAAGACTTTAGAAAATGAATTGTAAGCCGTCTTGGCTAAGAACTTATAGATTGTAAGATATCAAGATTGATCCAAAAAAAGACTTTAGGGAAAATAACGTTCTTGAGAAAAGCATAATGGAAAATATCCCCAAGACTGAGGATTAGACAAAGCCAATTTGGGTGAACCTGTATAAATATTGGTGTCCTATTCTTCTATATCTAACTTATTATTTCGTATATGCAAATTTTTACACGCACTTTATATTGATTAAAAATAAAAATTGTTTAGAGCATTCTATACAACACAAAGCTAATGGTTTTTTCTTGTAAACCCATTTAACATTAATAGATTTCTTGTTTTGTGATTTTTCTATCAACTCCCAAATTCTATTTTTCTCAATAGACCTAAGTTCATCTTTCATAACTGCCAACCAAGTCAAATCTTCAAGAGCTTGATTCATATCTACTAGTTCTGTTTTTGCTTGCATAGCCTATTGCAATAGACCTTTTTTTTATCTATAGTAGATTTAGGTAATATGCCATGTTCTCTGAGCCTTTCATATCTTGTGTCTGCTCTTCATTTGTTGTCCTATGTCCTACACCATGTTCATGTTGTTGCCAACTCTACCCTTTGCTTTCTTCAAAAACAACATATTTTCTCACAACCACCTTTCTTTCTCTTGGGTCTTACAATTTATATACACCGGTGAGTAGGTATCCTAGTATGTTCGTAGGTTGGATTGTATCATCTAGGTTCTTTGTAGTTTGTTCATGTATATGCCTGAAGCATAAGGAACCAAAAATTCTAAAGTACTTGACACAAAGCCTTTCTTCTACTCCCTTCTTCTTATGGTGTTTTGTCAAACAAATTTCTAGTTGGACACCTATTCAAAATCTGTATTGTAGCTGACACTACTTCACCCTAGAAGTTGGGAGGCAACGCCTTTCCATTGAGCAACGTCCTCTGTTTACATCTCTCCAATTTTCTCTGAAGTGTTTTAGTGATTATGTGTTTATCACTTTGATTTTGATGCATGGACAAACTATCATATACTTGAAGATGTTCCAAATAGGTTCACAATGTAAATTACACATTTATTTTTTAGAAGTCATTTAAGGTTATAATGAGTCCAAGGTACAAGTGGGTTATATGGGGTAGTAGGCTTACAACTTGGAGTTAAGCAAATCTTGTAATCATTAAAATTTCACAATTTTTCTTGTACTCCCCTTTTTAACATGAATGAGTTTTGTGGGTCACCTAATTGCTACTTAGTGGATTACTACATCATCTTACCTTTTGACATAAATGATATTTTGAGAATCACTCAATTACTACTTAGTAAGATGACACATTTTATATTTTATATTTTATATTTATTTACTTTTTTCAATATTATATATATATATATATATATATATATATATATATATATATATATATATATATATATTAATGCTACTCCTTAGATAATGAAGAATTAATGGTAGTTCCAACTCGTGCTAAAGATGGTGCTCTTAATGGAGTGAGTATCCTAGGTCAACTGGGGGAGAAACCAAATGTTAGAGGTATTTGACATGGATATTATCTTTTCATCATATAAGTAGGGCATGACAAGCCCAATTGATGAGGACCTAAGATGAGTTAATTAAGAGAAAAAGCAAATAATATTTCAAGTCATGATTTTATAATAGCTTTTAGTTTTATTTGTGTTTAATTTGAATCTATTATCTATTATATATATTTAAAACAAACTCCTATGTCACCTCATAGTAATTTCTTCCACATGTGCAAACATATCCCACCTCAGCAAAAAATGCTGATGTGTACGCCTTAGAAAGTTTTCTTGTGTTTTTATGTTTCACCTCATTTTTTTCTACTTAGTTTCTAACTAATTTTTCCCTCTTTTAATCCCTCTAATGCCTAATTTTTTTAATGACTTTCTCCAACAGTTTCTTCTTCCCTCTTGTGTACGCCTCAATCAATGTCCGCTTCTGCTTCGCCATCCTTGCAAAATCATCTTCTGCAAAATCATTTGTTCCTCCGCAGTAATTCTTCGAAATCGCCGACTCTACTCCAAAGATACCTTGAAAGAGGTATAGGTTTGTTGGTTGCAACAAAAAACTTCCTTCTCTTTGTCCATTTCTGATTTTGCTGTCATAAATTCAATTATGTTCTATGCAATCTTTGAAATCAATCTGGCTCATAGTGACTTAATTCTATGTATAGTTTCTTACATGAAATTCTATAACTACAACTATCTAGGAAATCCAAGTTGGGATGGGACCAACCGGCGAACTTTGCTACCCATCATACCCAGAGCAAAATGGCACATGGAAATTCCCAGGAATTGGTGCTTTCCAATGCTATGACAAGGTAAATATATACATCAATATTTTTTCCTACACCCTTCTAAACTCTTTTCCTTCTTTAGTTGTTTTTCAGTGTCACTTTGCTTTGGGTGTCTCATATTCTTAGTTTTACATCAATGTAGTATATGTTTAGTAGCTTACAAATTGCAGTTGAAAAAGTTTGACTCAAGTAAATTTTAATCATGTTTAAAAGATATGTGTCATTGAATTGGATCAAGTAAATTCGATCATTTTAAATTTCAGAAGACAAATCTGCATGTATTGTGAAAATTTTTCAAATTTCAAATGTTAAAGTTAATGACTTCGATTATTTTAATCATCGATCTTTGTGGTAATTGTGAAATTTTTTATTTTAAATCGGATATATTAGAATTTTAATTTACAAACATTTAAACTATTATTACTATTAACAGAATAATCATAATCATTAACATTTTGATTACAAAATATTAATTGTCAAACAATTATAAGTATACATCAAATACAAATAATTGCAAATGAATTACTTTAATTTCATCTATTATATATATATATATATATATATATATATATATATATATATATATA
>JBBPBP010009778.1:26287100-26392860 GCA_037974735.1 Cicer chorassanicum
ATTATTATTATTATTATTATTATTATTATTATTTTTATTGTGTCGTCACATATATTTACCATAACAAATAACAATTAATCAATCTAATAAAAAAATTGTGTTTTCTTTCTCTTACTAGTCAATATACAGCTTTCTCTTATGAGTTATATAGTTTAATAAAAATAGGATTTACGATTATCAATTATATAATTTATCATTTAAATCATGGTTAATATTTTATGTCCATGGACCAAAATATTTTATGTCATCTAAATGGTACAAAGTTCACATTGTGGGCAGAGTTAAAATTTAACTCGAAACGGTTGTAAAATAGTTATTAGTTCAACTTTGATTAATAATAATTTTTTCATCCCTACAAAAATTGTTAATTTTTTTATGATTACACTTTCGCAGGACATTGTTTTTATCATTTTTTTAGGAGTAAAAATACTCATTTAATTACACACTTTATAATATATATATATATATATATATATATATATATATATATATATATATATATATATATCACCTTCTAAAAAAATTAAAATTAAACCTGCGCAACGCACGAGTCATATTCTAGTTGTAATAATTTTAGTTAAGTGGTGTAAGCCCTATAAGGGTCTAGAGAATTGACTTTTGGCTCATTTTAGGAATAGGTAAATCATTTTATAAATACCAAGTCTCATTTTGAGCAAGTTTGAAATAAATTAGAATTTCTCCCATTAGAATGGTGAGTGAGATTTGTCTTCTCTTTGAGTTATTGGATTATAACTTGCTTGAATCTTATCAATGAATTCCTTTCCATTGTGGTGATTTTTCATTATCAATCATCCTTGATTGTGGCACCATGTCTATCTAACTCATGTTTTTTTCTTTCTTTTCCTTTTTATTTTAGCACTTTGTTTCAAGAAATCACTTGGTAGATCTTTTTTCTCTTGTAGAATAAACCCAAATCCACATCATTTGGTATACAGAGCTTGTCACCAAGTGGTAATCGTTGTTATTAATTTCTATTTTAGTGTTTTGTGTTCTTGAGATGTTTGAAATTTTAGTTTCATTTTGTTCCAAATCATGTTCAATCTTGAGTTGTTGGTTGTTTATAAGTGTTATAATGTGCGTCGAAAAAAAAAAATGGGTTTTATTACTTCTTCACTTGCAATTGATTGATCCAAAAGTTAACCTACAAATATGTTTTTGATGTTATTTCTTTTATACATATCAGATTTGGAAGTTCAAAAGTCTAAATTGATTAGAAAAATGAGGGGAATTCAAATCTGCAAGGAAAACTCTGAAAATAAGAGTTTTATGAAAGAGTGATTACACTTTTGAGAAAAAAAACATTATGCAAAAAACCAAAAAAAAAAAGAAAGAAAAAAATTCCAAAACTATTCACATTGAAACATCAAACATTTTTGCATTCTTTTTGCCTCCTTTATGCGCGACAAGTTTGATTTTAGTACCTTATCTTCCACTTATTTGGATCACTTATGAAGGTGCAAAAACGATAAAGGGGTTGAATTGTGTTTGTCTAAGTTGATTTTTTTTTTAATTACTTATTCAAGAACTGGTTCGTGTTTGGTGATTTTAACTAAAACAGAGGCAGTAGCAATCAGGCTTAAGTAATTAGAGGCAGTAGTAAAATAAAGATAGCAGAAGTAGTTCACCACCAACTTGGTAGCTACATCTACAGATTGCTTAACTTGGTAACTTGGTAGCTACCCTACAAGTCAATATTCTAAAAATAAGATAATACCTACAGGCTTTTTGAGGCAAACAAACAAGTCCAGTCTTCTCGACACAACTTGAAAACCATAGATTGCTTGAGGAACACTAAAGCCACTATCGGGCTGGATTACACAAGTTTCAAACGGATTGTGTTTTGCTTCTAATAAGAATTGATTTTTCACACTAAAACACTTATAAAATATTTCTTTGAGCAAGTGTTTCTCTACAACTTAAACCTATGAACTTTGAATACTTGGAAAATTTGAGCTCTCAAAAGTTTTTTTAAATTGTATGTATTTATGAGTTTATGAGTTTGTGCTTTCTTCTTCAGTCTTGAGTATCTATTTATAGAATAAATTAGGCTTTCACTTTTGTCCTTGTAAAATCTGGATCATATCTTTCTTGTGAAAAAATTATGAATGTATTTTCTTATGAACAAATTATGAGTCTATCTTCTTGTGAATAGTTATGAGTGTAGCTTTTTGTGAATAATTCTGAGTGTATCTTCTTGTGAACAAATAGTGACCATATCTTCTTGTGAGAAAATTCTGAGCATAGCTTCTTGTGAACAATATTTTGACCATATTTTCTTTTCACTTTGGTCAAAGATTTCCTTCAATTATAATTTTGAATCATATCTAATTTCAGATTGTGTTCAAAAACTTATTCATGCAAATCTTCCTTCATACTCTTGATTGATTGGAGTGGGAATGGATTCGGGCTTGTTCTTAGATCTTCAGAAATTTTGATTCTGCTAAGTCTTTTTTTCAGAGTTAATTATTTAAATTAGAGCCGTTGATTTCCATCAGAGCCATTGAGTTTCTTGTTGGAGTCAAAAGCTATGTGTCTTGTATAATAATAGTTAGAGACAGAATTGCATGATTTAGAATAGTGGCTTTGGGCAAATCAAATTGTTGAATCATCAGAGTCAATGCAACATTAAAGGTTGCTAATTAGAGGCAGCATTTTGAGTGTGTTGCAACTTTTTAATCAACGGAATATGAGCTTTGAATGCATGGCTTGAACAAGATCTTTAGAGATAATGATAGCTTGATATAAACTCTTTAGAAGCATGTTGAGTTTCTGCACCTCAGAGGCACATAAGGGCTTTAGAGGCATGCTTCAAATTCAGTCTTCAAATAATCTTTAGAGGCAGTCTTCAGACCCAATTATCAGACTTAGTCTAGTCTTTACAGCCAATTATCAGACGTAGTCTTTAGACCCAAACATCAGAGGAAGTCTTCGTAATCTTCAGAGACACGATGCTTTCAGAGGCATACGCACATGCTTTTGTGTTCCTTTGATCTCATCCTCTGGTCATTTCCTCTGGCCGGTTCCTTTATTACCTTCTATTGATTTTATTGTTCTAGTTGTTGCACACTTAATGAAGCCATTAGTCTAAGCAAATTTTTCTCATAAAATACATTTGTTAACATCAAAACCTCAAGAGGAAAACCAACTTGGTTCCAACAACTTAGTCATTTAGTTCTAATCTTTCTTATTTCATTGATAATCTACTTGATTGTGTCTTCATTTACTTTGTTTTTCTTGTTTGTCATTTTAAATTCTCATAGTTTTGTCTTATAGTTTTCCTTCTTGAAACTCTTGTGTTGATAGCTTTTGTGGACTTGTTAAATTGTGTTTGGATTCTTTGATATGGATTCTTGTTTGAGTTCTTTTTAGGATTTTGAGTGGAAAAAGGCAAGAGTTCACATCATTGAAAAAAAAAATATCATTGAGTGATATACACAAGTGATACATTTCTTGAGTCTAAACACTTCGTGAATGGTGAAGGCCTTATTTTTATCTTCTTAACTTGTTCTTGTTCTTTTTTTGATTATTGTGGTACTTGTTGATTTTTCGTTGAAATAATGAGAGAAAGTGAATCAAACCCCCCTTCTACTAGAATTACTTATCTTGTGGGTCATTTTACAAAAGTTTGGAATACCCAAATGAATGCCTTAAGAGAAGAGCTTGTGAATCAAAGAGATACGAGATCTCATCATGGAAGATCATCTCAAAATAAAGATAGGTTTGAAATTGAGAAAGAAAGAAGATATAAAAGTTATGATGAGAAGGAAATGAGGTATGATAGGAGATTTAGAGAAAAAGAAAGAAGAATGTGAAGATTATGATGAGGAGGAAATGGGGTATGAAAGAAGATATAAAGTAAAAGAAAGAAGATATATAGATTATGGTAAGGATGAAAGGAGATATGAAAAGAGAGATAGCGAAAAAGCAAGGAGGCAAAGAGATTTTGAGAGGGAGGATAGAAAATATGCAAATGAGAAGTATATCATATCATAGATATGTTCAAGATTTTGTATTGGATCCGGAGTATGTGAAATATCTTTATGAAAATGGATTTGCAAAAGCGACAAAAAAAGTAGAGAATCTAGCCTTGAGAGAGAGAGAGAGAGAGAGAGAGAGAGAGAGAGAGAGAATCAAAGAAAAGAAAGAGGAAGAGGAAAAAGATAAGCTAACCTTGAGAGAGAAAAAGAAAATTAAATAAAAGAAAGAGGAAGAAGAAAAATATTTGAGAGACAAAGGGCAAGAGATTAACTCTAACTATTTGTCTAACTTTGTTGATTCTTATGTTTAAAACCTTGAAGATATGTCTAAAAAGAAGAATGACCACAATCCATTGAAGTTGAAGGTGTTTGGCCCAAAGTTTCTCAAAAGGATACTTGCATCAAAATTCTTAGTTTGAATCCTAGCAACTTTAATTCTTATACAACTTTAATTGATGTCTTTCTTGTTAAATTGTTTGGGAAGTTTCTTCCTCCTATGTTTTCTAGGTTTACAAATTTTCATGTTGCAATACCTAAATTGTGTTATTCTCATAAGTCTATTTTGAGTGTCAAAACCATGAACCATGAAGTGTGTAACCGATACTATTCTTCTAAACATGATTTGAGAATTATGAGCAAAGACTTGAATGAATTTCTTGATAAATGTATTGTTGTGCTTTCTAATACTAACTTAGTTCATGACCGAATTTTTGAAGAATGTGTTCTTAAGAAACATTTGTTTGCTAACTTGAATACTTAATCTTGTCTTAAAAATATAGTTAGTATTTTGAGATTTTCTCTGATGGGTAACTGTTTGCATGTAGAATTAGTTGCACTACTACACCTCTCCTTACTCTTTCTATTATTGGCAAATCTTTTAAACTTCCATATGATACTCATAATTTGTTTGTAGACCTTATCTTGTTTAAAAAAGAACCTTCATTTGTTTATGATGAAAGGAATGTCCATGAGGTTCAACTTTCTTTGAAGCCTTTGAAAATACAAAGTAACTTCATGTTTGTCACCAATTCCAATCCTAAGAAGGTAACATTGGTTCTTAATGTCAATTTCAAGAGTTATACTTTTATCTCTATCTTGAAAACTCCTTATATTGAAAATGAATATGTTGGATTGTTGAATGCAAAAAGTGGAGTTGTGCTTCACCTATTTGGCACATTTGGTGGTTTTTCACAATTTCCATTTGATTCTGGCGGTAGCGTTAACATTGTTCTTCATGTCTTTGACTTGTGTTTTTCTTCTTGTAGGTTATGATTGATCTAAATTCGAGGTAGATTTTCTTCTAAGAAGGAATGAATGAAAACCTAAAATGAGCTAATTAGGAGGAAAACAAACAATATTTCAAGTCAATACTTTATAATAGTTTTTAGTTTTATTTGTGTTTAATTTGAATTGTAATAATTTTAGTTAAGTGGTGTAAGCCCAATATGGGTCTTGAGATTTGGCTTTTCCCATTTTAGAAATAGGTAAATTTGACACATAGATTTATCCTAGTTCACCACTAACTTGACTACATCTAGTCCCCTCATTCATAAGGCTTTAATCCACTAATTCAATTACCTTGATTTATAAAGCACCTAACCCTCCAAGCCAATCTTCCTAAACAGCTTGACAATCCCATACTTTTGAGGAACTAGCCACCTTGACCCTACAAGTCAAGTCTTCTCCTAATAACCTGACAACCCCAGATTGAAGAAGGAACTAAAACACTATCGAGTTGGATACAAAAGATTGGAACTTGTGTAGTTGCTTCTAACAAAGTTGATAATAATAATAACTTTCACACTCTAAGAAAAGAACACTCAGAAAATATTTCTAACTTGAACAAGTGTTACTCGCTTTGAACTCTAACACTACTCTTTTATGTTTTTTGATTATTTTCTTCATCAGCCTTAAGTATCTTTTTAAACTTAAAAGTTAGGCTTCGATTTAGTCCTTGTTTTATTTATATTTTCTTCAATTACAAATTTAGATCAAATCTTATTTTAAATTTTCTTTAATTTAATCTAGAAAAAAAGAAATCAAAATTAGCTAATTAATTTAACCAAAAAAAAAAAACTAGACCGATGTGGTGGTGAGTTTGTGCTGGAGAAGAAGGAAAAACCACGAGAGGGAAATGTCTAAACCGAGGGTTGTTACTAAGTTTATAATTTTTTTAATATTTTTATTATAATATATTATAGGAGTTTGTTAATTTTCACTCATCTCTTTTTATTGAGTAAATTATTAATCTACATTTTTCTTATTTGGACTAAAAAGCCACACTTTACATTTTTAAATAAGGAAAATTGAATATTAATTTAAAAGAGATGTAGATTATTAATTTACACCTAATTTTTAGGCGTAGATTAACAACTTGCACTTTTTCCATTTATTTGTGGAAAAACCCCTTTTTTACTATTAAATAAATAAATTGTAAATTTCATTTTAATTATTTTTAAAAACAAACATAAAAAAAATGATTTTTTTAGTTTCACTCATTGCATTTGTAACTCTTATTATTGTATGAATTTACAGTAAAGATTATTTTTTACATCATCAACAGAAATGAAATTGATTCTATGGTGAAGTTATTGTTTTGTTATTCTGAACCTTCTGAACATAAACTTATTGAATTTAATAGGGAATAATTTTATTTATTACAAATTTGTAAAAAGCAAGTGACGCATTATAAAAACAAATGCAAAGGGTAGTTTTTTGGGACCAAAGATGGAGTGTTTTTGACTCAGGCAAAGGGTAGAGTTTAAATTTAAAAATCTAATAGTGTTTTGTTTTTAAATTAAAAAATAATAATATTGATGCGAAAAAGGAAAATAATGAAGGTAAAGAAAAATGAAAATATGGTAGGACAAAATCAAAATAGACATCTTGATTTGAAGGGGATAATAATATAATTAAAGAAAAATTTATAATTTTAACATAAAACACCAAATTATAATAATATTCATTTATAAAAGTTGTATTTTTAAACGAGTTAAAGGTTTTTAGTCCATATAAAAAAGTATAGGCAGCTAATATAAATCTTCATAAAAAGAGGTGAATGTGAATTAATATTATGTTATTTAATTAAAAAACTGATTTATAAATTAATATTAATGAAATGGTAATTAGAGACTAATAAGGATAACACTGTTCCAAGTCACTAGCGCCTCCTCATGGCCATATCATAAATCAGATAGACACATCACCAAAATTTGAGGGACAATTTTGTTTTAAAAAATTACAAATTAAGAGGACAAAAAGTGCACTTAAGCCTAACAAAAAATAAACTCAATCTTAAAAACAAAATAAAAGAAAAATCATACCATATCTCCAATATTCTTACTACCAAAATGTTAATTCTTATTTCCTAATTGACAAGATTAAATTCCTATTTCTTAATAGATAAATTAAATTTATATACACTGTTATTATAAAGAGTTTTTACAGTGATAGTGAATCACAATTATTTGATGTTAAAAAATAGACTTAATTGTAATTTTAGTCCTTTTATTTTTACTAATTCACGAAGTCAGTCTTTTATTTTAGTCCTTCATTATTTTAAAATATATTTTGGTCTTTCATTATGATTTTTTAACTAAAAAATGATGACGTAATATGTTTTATATAACGTCACATATGACACAATGATGTATAATGATTAATACATTTGAAATTGCACTAAAACCTTCTAAAAACTTAATTTCAACTTCGATTTTTTTTTTAATTTAATTAATGACATATGAATAAATAATTTTTAGTTCAAAAATCTGAAAGAATTGCCAAAATTATAGACTTTTAAAATAAGATACCAATTACATAAATTGGTGAAAATAAATTATCAAAATTGCAATCAAATTAAAAAATATTTAACTTGTATAATAATGACTTTAAAGTAATTGATATGAGTGGTCGTGATATGTTTATAATATAAAAAAAAATTTTAACAATATAAAGTATTTTACAAGGTGAATACAAATTAAACTCTTGACAAAAAAAAAACAAAACAAATTATACCAAAAAAAACTCAAAGAAGGTTGAATATCTTAATAACTTACACAGAACCATATCTACACTTTTAGTAATCTTTACTAATTGGAACAACGTATTAGCGACAGCAATACACCAAGCTACATTTAATCCCCAACTCTACAAACCACATCCATTTATTAAAAGGGAAGCATCCAAAACGTCAAAAAGATTTTACTTTTGCAAACTTAAAAAACAAAAAACCAAAGGTTGCGAGGTTATAAAAGTGAAGAATTAACATATCTAGGAAATACACCCATTACAAACAGAGAAAAAAAAGAGAAATACACCTGATCAATTGAAAATTGGTTAAGAAGAAACAATTGAAATACAAAAGAAAAGTGTTGTATATGAGGGAGCAAAATACAGTTGAAACTTGAAACAAACAAGAGATAAAACTCAAATCGAAAGGAACTTGAAGCAATAGGGGGTTTTTTGTTGGAACTTTTGTTGGTGGCATGCTGCAAAACTTGAACAAGAAGATGATGAACTTGATGATGATGAAGGTTGCATAAGTAAATTCCAAAGCGTGTGTATTACACTAAGTTTTAGGTTCGATTTGCCCCCACCAATCTATATATATTGGATGCAAACGGATTAACCGGCGAATCCCCTTCAGGATACTTTGGAATCCTTGAAGTGAATTGCACATTCACATCAAGCGTATCTTTCAATAGTATGTTACAAAATTATGTTTCCTATTCTTCACTCATGCATTAGAGAAGAATAAAATGACTTAGAATATAAGAATGGGTGAGAAAAGTGGATAACAATCTCTTGAAATTCGTGTCTTCATTCTGTCTAAAGTGACACTATTTATAGAAAAATAATGTTACTTGAGGAAGAGGAGTAATTCTTCAAGCAAGGATTGAACTTTATAGAAAAATAATGTCACTTGAGGAAGAAGAGTAATTCTTCAAGCAAGGATTGAACTCAAGACCTCGCTATGTCTCAGAGAGAACACAACCACTAAACCAAGAACAATAACATATCTATTATAACCAATTATAGATACATATATTATCCAATATTTTGGAAATATCTCACATTTTTATGGGTTAGGATTCTCCATCTTTCTCTTGTTTTTTGCTGAACGGATTCTTTATCTTTCTAAATATCATTTTTATCTTATTTTTGACTTTAAATTTCAATTTATTTTTGTGTATTATTATTTCTTTTATTTTTAAAAGCTAAATTAAACATTTTATTTAGTTTTTACAATAAATTATAAATGTTTTAAGTAATTAAAAAATAATTTTAACATGATATGACTTTTTTGTGTGTAGAAATATGAGATAATTCACACATCACCCAATTTATTCTTTATATCATCAAAATTGAGGATTGAGCAAAATTAATGTAGTAAAATTGAATAACTTAATGTATTACTTGATAAAATGGCTGTAATGCTTGAATTTAATGCATATGTTAGCTATCATACCAATGCATCTATTTAGAAAAGAAGAACACAATTTTCATGTACATGTGTCAAATTTCTATAAGAAAAATTTATGAGTTATTTCTTATTTTTTCTAGTGCACGAGAGTAAATGAATGAACTTTATTCTGTAAACTATCATTGATTGATAAACTTAATACGAATGTTCAATTCACTTCAATGATTTTAAAGTATCTTGAAGGAGATTCGCTGATTAACTCGTTTGCATCCAATATACATAGATTGGTGTGGTGAATCGAACCTAAAGTTTAGTGTGATACACACGCTTTGAAATTTATTTGTGTAACATTCATCATCTTTAGTTTCATCTTTTTCTTGTTCAAGATTTGCAGTATACCCCAACAATAGATCCAACAAATTGTAGGAAAAAAATAGGTGACTAAAATTATAGATTGAACAAAATTGAGGAAATAAAATTGCATTTCACCCCAATAGTTTATTACACCTTCAACTAGGAATGATTAGTGTTTCACCTTCAACTGAGAATAATTAGTGTTTACGTCTTCAACTAAGAATAATTTGTGTTATATTTATTTGTTAATGAGAGAATACAAGACTTTTGAAGTGAACAATTATCTACCTTTCTACAAACAATGAAAATTTCCGATAACTATTTTCATTTTCAAAAATATTTTTTTATTAACTAGTATTTTATCTTATTTCAATGACAATAATTTTCTTCAAAAACATCCCATCTATGATTAATAAACATATTTTAAAAAGTAAAAATAGAAAATATTTTCACATTTTGAAAGGCCTTTAAGGTTTATTGTTCAATTTTTCTGTCTTGATTAAATAAATTAAATTTCTTTTAATTTTTTTAGTTTGTAGAACAGATAATAAATATCACAAAAAACTTATACACACAATTGTGTGGAGTTTCAAGTTTAAACCTATAACATGATATGACAACTCAAATTTAAATATATGACCTAATATTTAATATAACAATATTATTATTTCGTTAGTAGAACTGAGACTTAACAACAATAAATTGTCTTTTGAATTCGTAACTGTATCATGAACTTCTATTAGTATTTGGGCTTCCGTGGTCGTTGTTTTTAGAAGAAAAAAACGGTTAAGTTTTCGTTTTGCTGGGTCAACAATAACATATTTAAAACTATTTTGGGATTGTATGTATTAATTTATGTTATTCAAGTGTAACATATTCTCAAAGTGATTGTAAGATATTCTTAAACTTTTTTGTTTTTGCTTCGTTGAAGGGATCAAATTACGGTAAAAAAATTAAACTAATTGTTATACTTATTTAATATTAAATAAATATTTCTCAAAGTCAAAAATTAAATTTAATGTTAAGCTCAAATTTTTAATATAAATTTTGACATCTTCTTTAATTATTTTATGTATTATCAAGATACATCAAATGTTAATATTGTATTTGTATATAATATAAATTTTGATGCAATTTGATGAGATAGAAAATTATTTTAAATTAATGTTAAATTTTTGTATATGATCATTATGCAAGTAAATTTCATTTGTTGTGGCATAGGCCATGGCCCAGTTATATTAGAAGGTATTAAGAAGACAAATTTAATTAATTAAAATAAATGTTAAATAAGTTTTTAATCCTTATAAAATATTAACATTTCACTTTAATCCCTATAAAAGTTAAGTTTTCTTACTTTTAATCCCTATAAATTTTGTTTTCAGTGTTTAGTCCTAAGAAACTTTTCCATCTACACTTATAGACCCCTCCGTGAAGTCAACTATATCTGACTAATAGAAAATGATGCGGCACTGTCACATGGATTGTTTTTTATGCGCTCTCAAATTAATAAAATAATGTTTATTTATTTGTTCAAGTTATTACTTATTTATTTGTTCAAGTCAACCTCGACACACCTAGCAAGGTTTGAAGCATAATCATATGGCATTCTCAATTTCGTAAGTCATTTACAAACCAATTTGGCATCAGATGATGTCAAAGTGTAACTTGTCTTTGATTTATCCATCTTTTCTCATGAAAACATAATAAAGACATGTCTTTTCTCACATTTTTATTATCCTTTATTTTGCCCTTAACATTCATGATAGTGTTAAATATACTGTCAAAAGTAATTTTTCTCTATGTGTATCACATCGAGGTTGTGCCTTAGCAAGTTATCCTTCCAATATGGATGAACCCAAAAAATATTTTGTTTAGTCTAATTATGACTCACTCCATACCCTTTCAATTTCTTTTCACAACAAATTCAAGTCACTTTTGGAAAACTACTTACTTCCTCCCAAACATCTTGCCCTGTGGAAATGTAAGGTGGACCGTCTTTCTCATCCCTGTTTTATTTTTTGTAAATATTCTATTACTTCTTCTAAAAGAGTGCCCAACCTGCAAGAATCGATGATGACAATCAAACTAGGAATTCTTCATGTCATATTTGAAGGTGAAAGATTTCGTGTCTTCCATACAATGAGGTCATGCCAGCTTACCTTGTGTTCCTCATCCAGATAACATATCGTAGGCTAGGAAATCTTTAAATGTCAACATCAAGTACACTTTCATGACAAAGTTTTGGTTTGTAGATATATCATATTTTAAAAGGCCATTGGACCACAATTGTTGCAGATCATCAATCAATGGTTGCAAGTAGATATCTATCTTTGCTTTGGGGTTAGAAGGTCTGGGTACAAGACAAGTAAAAAACAACTATGGTTTGGTCATTCACATTTCAAGGGAAAAATTGTATGGGGTAATTATTATTGGCCAACATGAGTATGGAGAAGGAGACGCTTGAATGTAACAGTAAATCGATATGTACAGAGACTCAACCTTACATTTTTTGAGTTCACTAGCAAAGTCAAGATATACATCGACAAAGTGTATCCACATTTTTTCATCAAATGGATGACAAAGGACATTCAAACTGTTTTTGTTCTCGTGATGCCATCTCATTTCAGCTACAGACTCAATTGATGCATACAATCTTTGTAATCTAGGAATGATAAGAAAATAGAACATTCTCTTTGTTGGCATATCTTTGTAATTTCCCATACCAACCCTATGAAGAACGAACCTAGGAGAATGGCAAAATTTGCACTCGGATAACTTGCTATCATTCTTGTAATATAACATACCTTTTTTACAACAATCAATCTTCTCAATCGTCAATCATATCTTAGACAACAATTGTGTTGCTTGGTAATTGTTCTCGGACAAACAATTATGAACTGGACATACATTTTTTAGCATTTATGCAACAAAATCTATATCTTTTTGTGGAACATGTTAGTTAAACTTGATTTTCAGAAGTTGAGCATATATTGATAATATAGATTGGGTAACCCCTTATTAATGGGTTTGATGACAGATATCAACGTGTCATAAAACCGTTTTACATCTTTGTTGGGCAACTCATCATCAGCCAATGTCTCATTTTCCATGTTAGCATTCACATGGGGGACATCTCCATAAGGCCTAAAGACCTCATTCACGGTATGATTCATTGCATCAAATTGGTTGTCATGGTGCACATGTCCACTACTTTTCAAACCACCCTTGTATCATCTCCGTGTTCAGTCCAAATCCAATAGTTTAGTTGAAATCCGTCTTGTTACAAGTGAAGTCTAATGTTAGTTGTTGTAGATATCTTGATATACTTTCATTTTATACATGGACACCTTATCCCTTCCTCAAATATACAAATGGGTTCTTTCAAAGCCTCTTCACAAAGTTTGTAACACCACAAACAAACTCTATTTTCAATCCATGCCTATTAGTATTGACCTATTACATTCAAATTCAGTCCATTTTTTATAAGACAAACACTTTAGTAAAAAAGTTATAAAAAAAATACAAAAACCAGTTAAGTCCATTTTAATATTGATTGTAATCAATTCAAAAATCACAACTAAAGACATTTCAAAAATGCCACATTGGTAACTAACAATTTGTTGTAATCAAATTACTGATTCAAACCATAAAAAGAAAAAAGAAAGGAAAATAAGATAATACAACAATGCAACAAATAACTTTATAAACCATGTATATTGCCAACTATCCATTTTCCTGTTTTGGTTGCCTACTATTAATTCCGGACACTAATGATACATATCATTATTATTTACTATAAATTACTAGCTAATAAGACAACTAACATGTCTAAGGATTAACTTTATACAGTATCTCCATCATAAAAAGACACTTCAATTATTTTCCCCAAACCTATTCCATGGTGCTTAGAACATAGTCACATATATATTTGCAAAAATATGAAATTAATTAAAATTGAACAAAACATATACATGATTTCAAATTAATGAATTCTTACTATATACAGCTAAACCCTTCTTGTAGCTCCCAAATTGTGTATACTAGGTATCTATCATTATCTTTTTCTCATACATATTTAGAAAAAAGACATTAGCACAAGGTTTAACTTTAATCAGCTTTAAATGGGACACAAACACATATGAAACTTGGAGCAGCTGGCACCATCACAGGGGAGTTTAGGAACACTAAATCTTGTGATATTTTATTAACTAAGCTCATTATTATATATTTAATACAGCTTCTAAAGCTAAAGTACAGAATTGCATAATAAATTAATTAACAAAAGCACTTTTAGAGAACTGATAAAATAGTCTTAATTTGACATATATAGAGGTCTCTGTAATGATATTACAACGGCAACTTCAGCCATATTAACCACATTTATTGTATTTTACTGTAGTATAAATTTTTTCAGTATAATCGCAACTGTTGCCGCAATTTAAAATCATAATTTATGTTGATTCTAATTCCTAGCATGACGTGTTAGTTTTTGTTTGAAACTAATTCAACAAATAATAGCTAATTGAAAAACATGAATTGAAACCAAATAATAACATCCTAGTACCATCTATGAATGTCTTGAACACATCTCTCTCAATATAAGTCTCTGGACAGTTTTTGATCCATTCATCCCATTCAATTAGGCAATTGGGGTAGTAACCGTCTAGTTGTTAGTACTAATATTTATTTAATTTAACGTGTTTGAGAAAGGTAGGTTTCCTTTTTTTTTTCAAAGACGAAGAGAATTTTCAATCAATTAAAAAGACATAAACTATATATGCCCAAAACAGAGTTTTACAAATTCACTTTTTTACTACCAAAGATATTTCATCAATAAAGAGCAGCCCTTGTTAAACTTTAAACACCATGTGACAGTTTACAAAAAATAATCCAAGAGAACTTGTTATTCATATAAGAGATATTCATATTAAGAGAGAGAAAATAACCCTTAAAGCTGCTCGGGAAATTAAGCAAACAAGTGACACCTTAAACTTTTTTTTTTTCTTGTGTTCCAAGCGCTTTATTGCATTCTTTAATTCTCTTCTTGCCTCTTTCAATTATTTGAATTAACATGAGAACTTTACTGGTCTAGTAATTGACAAGTAATCCATGTTGGACTGATATAACCTGATTATGAATTCCTTTGTTTTTTTGTTTTTACTATTATTTCTTTGTCTGTTATGTTGAGCAATAACTACTCTCTCAATATAGGATTAATTAGTTGATTCATCGTTAGCTTTACTACAATTAATTGACACAACTATAAAATGAATTAAAATGAATTAAGTACTCCGTATTTAGATGGATCACATCAATATTCATGGATCACCAATTGAATTGGCCGATTAAGTTGAGTCCTTTGAACATGAAGCAAGTTATGACTATATGACATCAAGATAATGAGTAACTAAAACATTGAAAGAGATAATGTGTATTTTTATACTAATTTACAACAAATTGTTGCTACATTTAATCCTCCTCATATAGAGAGATTTTTCCTTCAGTGCAATCGAGAACTTAATCCACTATAATCTAATAGAAAACAAATATTATTTACGATGCCTCTTCAAGATTTGAGTACTTCTTCTGTTTCTCTAGGATGTACCACTAGAAACCTTTCTTGTCTTCTCAATATTCTAGTAAACTTTCGTTAAGAATTACATAATATTTCCAAGAACTCTTACTCTCATTGAGGAGATAATACAATTCAACGCTATATCAATTCGAGTGTATAAGACTACTTGATTGATGTGTTCAAGTCATTTTCAGTATCATTTTTCATTGAACATTGCCTTTCTCTTTTGATACATAGGTCATTTATAAAAATATTCTTCTTTGTATTATTTTTAATGATAAGCTTATAATCATTTTTCCATTCTCATTGCAAGCTCCTTTTTCGATAATCCTTCTTCATCGTGAATGATGAAGGTGGTTAAGATCTTCAATTTCAAAATGTTTCTTTTAAATATTTTAGAATATATTTGTTGAGAATAAAACAATTTGACATCTTGACATATTGCAATAGTATATTGACTTGGTGAAAAATATGTACTATCATAGTACGTTTAAGGTTGTTGTTGTACTAGTAAGACATCTATATTGTACATATTAGATGTTGTGCGGTATTCTTATCTTGATGCTTCATGTTCTGGGTCATGTCACATGTACAATTTATCAAAGAACCAAGATTATTTCTCATAGGAAATTCGTCTTCAGAAGAATAATTCTCTGTTGACTTGTTGATCTAGAGGCATTGACTTTATCAAATGATAGCTTTTATCATAAGATTGTTGGTGGTGCTTCAATCAGATGATTTGACTTTTATTAGAGTCTTGACAATTCCATATGCTTCATTTATTAGAGGATTATTTGACATAAATGTCAAACCTTTTCTTCTCATAATCTTGCTCAGAGGATCATCAAAATTCTTGACTTATGGTTGACTTTTTCCAAAACTGATGATCATAGTATTGCTCTTTTTGCTTTGTGATCAGAGAAACGCTAATTGACTATTTTCCCTCTAAGCTTTGACTCATAGTATATGTTATCAGATGTTCGTTGCAAAGCTCTTGCTAACATTACGTTTATTGTATTTTTTGTTGCAATTTTATCAAGATTCACTTTATAACTTTTTCAAGGACTTTCTTATAAAATATGACTTACTCTATTAATAAACATAACTAATTATTCATTATGTAATAATATTTTTGGTGTCAATAATGTACGGTCAAACTGTTATTTCTAACTTACTCAAATTTTATATTATCTTAAAATAGATAGTCGTTAATAAATTTTATCTTCTAACTTAATATGCGCACTAGGAAACAAAGTTAAATGATAATTGTTCAATTGTTTTTATTATCATCAAAACATTCATTAGAGGATCGTTGTTAAACCAATTTTTCACTTACAATAATATAATTCATCATTTAGATATTTTTAAATAAGTCATTATTTGTTTATTTTATGTGAAATTCAAAATTTAATTGTTTTTGTTGAAGGAATTGATGAGCTGGGCCATAGTTTTGTCGTGTCAACATATTTTAATGAAGATAATTCTTAGGTTGTCCTTTGGAATAGTTTTGTTGTCATCATAATTTTTTTCTACTTATTTCACAATACCAAGATCTCGATTTTATAGTGCTTGTTATGTAAAAGTGATGTCGTATTTCATTTTCAAAACACACGAAGCTTTAGATAGCGCATTTTTGAAAAGCGATGTCTTATGCAAACGCCTTTTAAAGTGTTTTTTTTTTTTTTATAAAAAAAATATTGTCATAGGTACAAGCACTTACTTAACTAACAATGCTTTTTTTTTTTATAAAATTGTTGTCATAGGTATGAGCATTTATGAATAATAATGTCTTTTAAGACGCTTTTTCTATAAGCGTTGTCATAGGTAATACACAAACGTTGTCATAGGCATTACACAAGCGCTGTCATAGGGATAATTAAACACAATCATTTAAAAGAGTTTTTATAAAAAAAAATGTTGTTATATAGGGCCAATAAAACTAAAACTAAATAAAATTAAACAAATTTTTTACAAAAAAAAAACTTAAACTGAACAAGAGAAACCCTCTTGCAAATAAATTATAAACCCAAAAACCTTGTTGCAAATTCGAACCCTTAAATTGCAAATTCATAAACCTTTTTTCCTTGAAACTCTAACCTTTTAGTGCCTTTGCGAAACCAACATAACCAAGAAGGGAAATCAGTTTGAACCAATAGCCGTCGTGGTTGAGAACATATGCAAGAAGCCAAAAACCTATAGAAATCGAACCTATAAATCCTTCTCGCAAAATCCTTTATCTCTACAACTCTCACTCCAAAGCAAGTTCTATCGCACATTCATTCATGTTGGGACACAAAGCATTCATGCTTGTTGGGAAAAACCAGAGATAATTAGAAATAACTATCTCAATAATGCGGAATATTTTTTCCCCCACCTGTGCAGATAAATGGCAAAACAGAAAGTAATAATTGGCAGAAAATTAAATGAGACAAACACAATTTTTAACGTGGAAAACTTCCCTCAAATTGAGAGAATAAAAACCAGGGGACCTAGTCCAGTAAAAACTTCCACTATAATAATTAATGGGTACACCAGAGTCTTCCTAATAACAATAGGGAATATCAATCAACCTTCCTAATAACAATAGGGAATATCAATCAACAACAATAGCCTTATAATAACCTTCCACTAAAGTGGGTATACCAAAATAACTCTCAGAGAAAGTAAAACTATTACCACCACCGGAACTGAATTCCTTTCATTTTCTCTGGTTGCCGTGCGTGCGTGCGGTTACTGTTGTTTGCCTTTGCCCTTAGGGATTTGAGATCCCGTTTCTTCCTTTTATTTTCCTTTACATGGGTCAAGCCCAATAAACCATATATTCCTTTTTTTTCTTTTTCTTTTATTTTAATAATCATAATCATAATAATAATAATAATAATAATAATAATAATAATAATAATAATAATAATAATAATAATAATAATAATAATAATAATAATAATAATAATAATATTAATAAACTTGGTGGGTTCCACTTGGGGAGTGATCCCAGCCAACAAATCTCCCCCTCACGACTCAAGTGGGAAGGTAGTGCTCAACCATGCCTGCATTCTTTCTACAGTATATCATCTTTGACACAGGCAAGGTCTTCGTCATCATATTTGAACCATTCTCATCGGTATGAATCTTCTCAATTAGAAATGATTTCATTTCAAGTGCGTCTCGTATCCAATGATACCGCACCTCAATATGCTTCGACTTTGCATGAAAAGTTGGATTCTTGCTAAGATGGATTGCACTCTGACTGTCGCAAAATAACACAAACTTATCTTGCTTGAGGCCTAACTCATGCAGGAATTACTTCATCCACAAGAGTTCTTTGGAAGCTTCAGTTGCTGCAATGTACTCAGCTTCAGTAGTAGATAAAGCAACGCACTTTTGTAATCTTGATTGACAAGACACAGCTCCCCCTGCAAACGTCATCATATAACCAGAAGTAGATTTTCTAGAATCAATATCACCTGCCATATCTGCATCTGTGTAGCCATCCAACACAGGTTCACCACCTCCATAACATAAACACACTTTGGAAGTGCCTCTAAGGTATCTGAGAATCCACTTCACTGCTTGCCAATGATCTTTACCAGGATTAGAGAGAAACCGACTAACAACTCCAATTGCATGAGCAATATCTGGCCTTGTGCATACCATAGCATACATCAAACTACCAACTGCGGATGCATAAGGAACCTTCTTCATCTCTTCTTTGTCTTTCTCACTTGTAGGACATTGATCAGAATTCAATTTAAAATGAGTAGCAAGTCGAGTACTGACAGGTTTACAATTGCTCATGTTAAACCTCTCTAACACCTTCTCAATGTAATTGTGTTGAGATAACCACAATTTATATTTCTTCCTATCACGAGTAATTCTCATGCCCAAAATTTGCTTTGCAGGACCCAAGTCTTTCATTGCAAAAGACTTGTTCAAATCTTTCTTTAAAGATTGAATCTTTTTAGTGTCATGACCAACAATCAACATGTCATCCACATATAATAAGAGAATAATATAATCACCATCAGAGAATTTCTTGACAAACACACAATGGTCAGAAGTAGTTTTACCGTACCCATGTTTCTCCATGAAAGAATCAAATTTCTTGTACCATTGTCGGGGTGCTTGCTTGAGCCCATACAAGTTTTTCTTCAATTTACACACAAGTTTCTCTTCAATTTACACGAGTAATTCTCATGCCCAAAATTTGCTTTGCAGGACCCAAGTCTTTCATTGCAAAAGACTTGTTCAAATCTTTCGTTAAAGATTGAATCTTTTTAGTGTCATGACCAACAATCAACATGTCATCCATATATAATAAGAGAATAATATAATCACCATCAGAGAATTTCTTGACAAAAAACACAATGGTCAGAAGTAGTTTTACCATACCCATGTTTCTCCATGAAAGAATCTTTTTAGTACCATTTTCTTCAATTTACACACAAGTTTCTCTTTACCTTTGACTTCGAAACCCTCTGGTTGCTCCATATAGATCTCTTCCTCCAAATCACCATGAAGGAATGCAATTTTCACATCAAGTTGTTCAACTTCTAGGTTTAAGCTAGCTGCTAACCCAAGCACAACTCGGATAGAGGACATCTTCACCACAGGTGAAAAAATTTCATCAAAGTCAATACCTTTTCTTTGATTAAAACCTTTCACAACCAATCTTGCTTTGTATCTTTGTTGAGAACTATTCTCTTCTGCCTTTATCTTGTATACCCATTTGTTCTTGAGTGCTTTTCTGCCATTAGGCAACTTAACCAAATCAAATGTGTGATTCTCATGCAAGGAATTCATCTCTTCCTGCATGGCCTTCAACCACTTTTCTTTATCAACATTTGTAATAGCTTCTTGATAGTACTCTGGCTCTCCACTATCAGTGATCATCACATACTCGTGTGGAGGATATCTTTGAGAAGGTTGACGTTCTCTAGTAGATCTTCTCAACTCAAACTCGTCTAGTGGCTCAGCTGGTACCTGCTCATCTTGGTGAGGCACATGATCATCAGTTACATTCTCATCATCTACCTGTATATCTCCCCCATCAACAAAAGTTTCTGTAGGGGGCATAGGCGCAACATCAATGTAACTTCTGGAATTTGGTTTCTGTTTCTCAGCTTTATCAAAATCTTCAATAGTTTGGTCTTCAAGAAATATCACATCTCGACTTCTAATAATTTTCTTGTCAACCGGATCCCACAATCTATAACCAAATTCTTCATCACCATAACCGACGAATATACACTGTTTGGATTTACTATCAAGTTTGGACCTCTCATCTCTTGGAACGTGAACAAAACATCTGCAGCCAAACACTTTCAAATGACGGTAAAAGACATTTTTCCCCGTCCAAACTCTATTTGGAACATCACCATCAAGTGGAATAGAAGGAGAAAGATTGATCAAATCCACTGCAGTTTTCATTGCTTCACCCCAAAAGAATTTCGATAATTTTGCATGAGAGAGGATACATCTGATTCTGTCATTAATAGTACGATTCATTCTCTCTGCAACACCATTATGCTGAGGTGTCTTTGGAACTGTTTTCTCAAACCTGATTCCATGTTCTCTACAATACTCTTCAAACGGACCTCTGTATTCACCACCGTTATCTGACCGAACACATTTCAATTTTCTTCCCTTTTCTTTTTCAACACTTGCATGAAAATGCTTGAAGACTCCAAGTACCTGGTCTTTAGATTTCAAAGGAAATGCCCACACTTTTCTAGAGTGGTCGTCAATAAAAGTAACAAAATACGATACACCACCAAGAGATTTACTATCCATCATACAAACATTAGTATGAACTAAATCAAGAATATTTTGCCTCCTATGAGGACCAGTATTATGAAAGGAAACTCTATGTTGTTTTCCAGCAAAACAATGAGTGCAAATTTTTAGAGACGTACCTTTCACAGGAAGAAAATTTTTCTTCGCAAGTATATTGAGTCCTTTCTCACTCAAGTGACCAAGGCGCATATGCCATAAATCAGAAGAGGCGTCTTCAATTGCATTCATTTCTTCATTGCATAGCTTTGTAGGCATCCTATAAAGAGAAGTGGAACTTTGATCCTTTGCAACCACTAGGGACCCTTTGGTGATTTTACATATACCACCACCACCAAAGTAAGTGTGATAACCCTCATTATCCAAGGCTTTCACTGAAATCAAATTGAGACGAATATCAGGAACATGTCTAACATTCTTCAACTCAAACATCTCCCATACCAATAATTTTACATACTCCTTCATCTCCCATTTTTACCATGCCAAAATCACCAACACTGTAAGATGAGAAGAAATCACGCCTAGGAGTAACATGATATGAGGCACCCAAATCAATAATCCAAGTTGAATCCTGACATGCAAGGTTTATGGAATTATCATCACAAACAATGTAGACATTACTAACAGATGCAACTGTTGTTGTATCTTTATCATTTTTCTTCTCTTTGTCTTCATCTCTTTCCCTTGATTGATCTCTCTTAAGGAACCTGCAATTTCTTTTTATGTGACCTGCTTTGCCACAATAATAGCATATCACTTCTTTTCTAGTCCTCGACTTGCTTCTTGACTTGCTACGACTTTCAGAGTTGTCGCCTCTATGGAAGTTTCTAGATAGACTTCTCCCCCGTGACTCAATAACTAGTGCTTCTGACTTTGAGGAAGAACCAATCAAACCACGTTCCTTTCTTCGAGCTTCTTCATTGAACATACTCTCTTTAATTGTTGACATTTTTAGCTTTCCACTTGGAGCTGAATTGGTCAATGTCACAACAAGGACTTCCCAATTATCAGGCAAGGAACTCAACAATAACAATGCTTGCAACTCATCATCTAATTTAATTTCAGCGGTTGTCAACTGATTCACCGTATTCTGAAAAATACTTATATGTTCTGCCATTGAATCCCCATCTTGGTATTTCATATTCACTAGCTTCCGAATCAAGAATGCTTTATTTTGCACATTCTTTCGTTCAAACAACTCTTTTAATTTTTCCCACATCTTGTTAGCATCTATTTCAGTTTCAACATGTGGATATACACTCAGATCTAACCATTGTCTAATCAACGCCACTACCTTTCTATTCATCTTCTTCCAATCAGCATCAGATTTATCTGTGGGTTTAGCAGTGTCACCCTCAATAGGATCATACAGATCTTTACTGTATAGCATGTCTTCCATGAGAGTCTTCCAAAGTGTATAATTAGAAGAATTGAGCTTAATCATATTCGGACCTTTATTTTCCTCTTCCATTTAAATGCACAAATCAAATCAACCAAGCTCTAGATACCACTTTGTTGGGAAAAACCAGAGATAATTAGAAATAACTATCTCAATAATGCGGAATATTTTTTCCCCCATCTGTGCAGATAAATGGCCAAACAGAAAGTAATAATTGGCAAAATATTAAATGAGACAAACACAATTTTTAACGTGGAAAACTTCCCTCAAATTGAGAGAATAAAAACCACGGGACCTAGCCCAGTAAAAACGTCCACTATAATAATTAATGGGTACACCAGAGTCTTCCTAATAACAATAGGGAATATCAATCAACCTTCCTAATAACAATAGGGAATATCAATCAACAACAATAGCCTTATAATAACCTTCCACTAAAGTGGGTATACCAAAATAACTCTCAGAGAAAGTAAAACTATTACCACCACCGGAACTGAATTCCTTTCCTTTTCTCAGGTTGATGTGCGTGCGTGCGGTTATTGTTGTTTGCCTTTGTGTTAGCCTTTGCCCTTAGGGATTTGAGATCCCGT
This sequence comes from Cicer chorassanicum, assembly GCA_037974735.1. Taxonomy (NCBI): domain Eukaryota; kingdom Viridiplantae; phylum Streptophyta; class Magnoliopsida; order Fabales; family Fabaceae; genus Cicer; species Cicer chorassanicum. The sequence goes on from JBBPBP010009778.1 coordinate 26,310,229, forward strand.
TCCTTCCTTTTATTTTCCTTTACATGAGTCAAGCCCAATAAACCATATATTCTTTTTTTTTCTTTTTCTTTTATTTTAATAATAATTATAATGATAATAATAATATTAATAAACTTGGTGGGTTCCACTTGGGGAGTGATCCCACCCAACAATGCTGCTATAACTCTACTGTGCGCTGTAGTTTTGTCATAAACAAGGAGTCGTTTCGCTAGGTCCTCTTCATCACAGGTCCTCTCTTTATCACAATTCCATCTCCATTTCTACTATTGAAATGGGTACGTACTACAATAGCAATAACCAGTTCCGCCATTGACTCCATTTCACGATCTCACCTTTGTTTGAATATCTCGTATTGTTACTTCATTTTATTCTAGAGTTATTATTAATTATCATAAGTGTTTTCTCCAACTGTGCTGAATTTACATCAGCAACACTTCAAACACTTCGCTGATTTATCACATTGTAAATCTTTGAAACTTTTTTTTGTCTAGGCATGACAGTGGTTATAACACTTAGTATTTTGAAAGTCATTTTAATGAAAGTTACTTGGAAGCATGTTTCATGTTTAATAACGCACCTTTTCACAATGCTTGATAAATAAAAGTGTTGTAACAATGATGTATAAAACAAATTTACTTCCCTATATATGCGTGTCTAGATTTATATATAAAGAACACCCTAATATACACACATGTACTTAGGTTTATATAGACTTGTGTATTGCATGTAATTATAGCAATGTACAAAAGCACTTCGTATTCTGAAGGTCAACTATTTCTTTTTCTTTCTTTTTTTTTTTTTTTTAATTTGGTTGTTATATGAAGTGACATGTTTTCTTTTCTATGTGTATTTCTTCATGAGTAGTAGATGTTTGTCTTAAACATAAGTTTCAAAGTTTTTCTTTTATATTTTGCAATTTGTACATTAGAGTGCACACATTTTTCTGTTATGTTAAAGTGCACACAAAGTTAGAGTGCACACATTTTACAAGACAAGTATTTTTTTATATAGAGTATAAGTACTGCAAATCGAGAGAGAACATTAAATCCCTTGCATCCATACAAAAATTCACGTATGGGGTATGCATGTTCAGAGCAAAAGTTGTAAGTAAATATAAATTTATACAACGTGTAAAATTGTAACAATAGTTTCTAACTAATATGATTATATGTCTTAACGAATAGCTTCAAGAGACGAAATCATATCAACCATTAAGTTGCCATATTTTGTGGAAGGAGGCTCGTTTGAATAAGGAAGAACTAGTTGATAATGGAAATGTTCAACAAGTGATAAAACAGTGTGTAAGTATCACTTTAATTTTTTTTTACTATTGTCTTTTAAAAATGATAATAAACTTATCTTTTTAATACTAATGTATGCATGTTAGGAGAATCTAGAACAATGTTCATTTCAAGAGGAGATTCAACAACTTAGTTGCAGGTACATACTTGGTAAGGTATTTAATGTTCTTGAGTATTCTAGTCGTGTGAAGGGCAAGAGATTTGGGGTAACTCCAAAAAGTTATTTTTCACGTGATATGTGCACAAATCCATCTAACGAGCAAACATAGATGTGTTAAAAAATCTAACAGAGCAAGTTGTATATTTGGTGAAAAGGATAAGGAAAAATAGCTTCCGGAGTATTAACGTGATATAGACTTCCCTAGTGAAAATGGTAGTTGCAACATTGCTTGTAAAAGTCTTCCATAGGCAAATGCTTAATGAATTAAGAAATTCATTCAATCTAATTGTTTTACATACTAAGTATATTAATTGATTTAACCATTGATTTATGGTGTCTCATCTTATGTGCTCTATTTATCTTCCCTTACTTATTGCATGGTTGGAAAAGGAATAATATACAATACTCTAGGAGAAATATTACACCATAATTCGTCGACTAAGTTAAAGTTTCACATGTGATTGCTTTAGAAACACTTGCACCATTGCCTATACCTTACAATGATAGAGATAAGTTGTTGGGAGAAGCAATAGATAGTTATGTGGCACGGTCCAAAAATCTTGTTGTCATATATATGGTATGTTGTAAACATTACTATCAATCATATATTTTGTACATATACCACTACTAGAAATTTCGCCTATAGTGATCGATTTAGAGACTGAATATTTTTAGTCACATTAGCGACCAAAATAGAGACTGTAATTTTGAACTTAGAAACTAAATATTATTTTTGTCGCTAAATCGGTCGCTAGAGACTGAAATATCTACTGAATTTTAGCGACCAATAATTCAGTCACTAACTATCACTAATAGTCGCCGTAGAGAGTTCACAAATATAATTATTTTTTGGTTTTTAAAAAATAAACAAGTCATTTATTTAATTTATTAATAAAATCATTTATCTAGACTGCCCCCTTTGCCCTTCTTCTTCGACTAACACCTTGCGAATAGAAATCCTTCGTCTCCAACTCTTCGAATAAGAACCATCAGTCTCATCCACTGTCCACCTTTTCGCCCTTTGCCTCCACACTGTCTCGTCCTCTCTTCTCATTTGCTCTTCGTTTGCATTATTTGAGAACAGCGCACATGACAATGTCAACTTCTTCATCCGCCTTTTGGTTGTATCCAAATATTTGTAGGTCTCCCTTTATCCCTCTCTCAACATTTGATAGTTGTTGATGAATTTTTTGCAAAATACAGATTTTGGGATAGAAATTGATTAGGGTTCTTAGATTTTAATTTCTTTTATGATATTTTCTTTCATTTTCTATAAATCTGCGAAGCGAAAAACAAGTTTAGGAAGTTATTATGGCTACAAGGGTTCGTAAACTATTATGGCTAATACTGAACGCTTATTTCATAAGAGAAATACATGAAGGGATGTTTTCGTTTCAGATTCTTGTTTTAGATTCTTATTTGAAAGATCTAGAACTTTGATATATCTTATGTGAGTTTTCCCATTTAAGTTGTGTTAAGTTATTAATTTTACAGTTTACCAAGTCTGATGCCGAAAGAGAACTAGAAGGCGTAGCGAGCACTTGAAGCCAACCAATATTTTTAGTAAGGCAAAAAAATTAATCCGTCAAAAGCTTGTCCATTCCATATGTTAGTGTAGTATTATTTATCTCTCTTCCATTTGTTAGTGTAGTAAAATTAAATTTGACAGCAGTGCAAAAAATCAATATCTTCAAATTGTTTTACAATTCTAACATGTTGTGAATATGATTTATTTGGATGGATTTTGCAGTCCACAAGTTCAGTGGTTATATGTCTGTTTCTCTAATGATTTTGTTTTGTGATATTGCTCTTTCAACGAGTTGGTCTCATTATCATGTGGGAGAATCAACGAGGCTGCATTATGAATATTTTCATCAAAGATTGGTTTAATATCTTGGTAATTATCATCTTTGATATTTTTGCGGAATTTATATATATAAGAAGGCGTTAGGTACTTGGCTTTAGCAATACTTATGTCCATGCCAAGTTTCTTTCCATTAGCATATATATACTTTGCCAAATTATTTTTTTTATGCTTATTTGATATTTATGTATATTTACTTTGTCTATCATTCATATTGCAAACTCTCATTTATACTAAACATTCAAATCTAAACACTACTGCCACCTACAAGGTAGCATGAATGTAGAAATCCTAGAAATTTTACCAATATCGCATTTAGCTTTCAATTTCTAGCATCTTTGTGTTGGTGGTTTCTATGTAGAAAAACATGCGTAAAAAGTATCTCCAATTATGCACTTTAGAGGCTTATTGTGTCTCATCAATATGGATACCTCGTAATATTTTTTACTTCTCAATTAAATATCCCTTCTTGTTATGATTTTGTTCACATACAATCATTTTAGTTGGATAACAATAAAGATCTTAGCAATTTATGGGTGAATGCCTACGAATGAACGCATAATTGTTCTTTTTCCAAGTTTATGTTTTCTTTTGTGTTTTCCCTATTTTCATTATAGGTCTAAGTTTTACTTTCAGATATTTGATGGGCACAATGGATCTGCTACTACTATTTTCTCTGAAGAGAACTTCTAAATAATGTTAAGCACAATTCTCCAATTCTTAACAGAGATGAGTGGTTAGTAGCATTTTTGGAACTTTTGTTGCAGGCTTTGTAAAATGAAATATAGATTTTTAACATAAAGCTTATTTCTTTTTTACTTTATTTACCTTCATGCTTCTTCTAATTCGTCATTTCTATATTTCACTGTTATATTCAACCTAAAATTCAAATTGGAAGAGGTGTTAACCAGTTAAACATTGACCTTGTGGGGTATCAACTAAAGACAATTTCTATGATGATACATGACTCTGCATTTCAATATTCCTAAGTCCCTATATAACTGATTGCGTAACATGCATTGATTTCTTTTTCTATATTTTCATGAAATGGTACGTTATTTTCATTAGTGATGATTTTCATATATAAACCACCTATATATTTAATTATAAATTATGTATTTACTCTGAACATTTGAAATCAAGGAAGAATTGTGTCAGTATGTGTTCGATTTGAGAATTATATAATTTTGTTATTAGGTGAGTTTCACATTGTAAATTATTATTGTATATTTTTTGTGTGAACTGAAAATTATTCTAATTTTCTTATTTTTCTTAGCGATAGGGTTAAAGTCGATGATATATATTGAGTTTATAGTTAGAGAATGATGGAGTTTGATCACACACACACACACACAGAGACACAGACACAGACACACACACACACACACACAGACACACACACGCGCGCACACACTCACTCTCTTACTTTTTAATTGAATATTTTTGTCGCGTTACAACGCTTTTCTAAGTAAAGCACTTTTTAATTGAATATTTTTGTCGCGTTACAATGCTTTTCTAAGTAAAGCGCTATAAAAGATCTACTAAATAACACCTACAACAATATTTTTCAGAAAAAAAAAACTCTTTAAAATACAACATATACAATAACACTTTGCTATACAAACCGTTAATAAATGACAATTTTAACAGGGTTTTTTGAAAAAAAAAAAGCACTATAAAAGACCTATTAAATCCTACATACAACATCGTCTTTCAGAAAAAACGCTATTAAATATTACCTACGACAGTGTTTTTTATCTTTTAAAAGCTCTGTCGTATTTTTTAACAGCGCTTAAAAGCGTTGTTAAAACTTAAAACCTATTTTTGGTAGTGTTTAATTTAAGAATATGCTTAAATTTATTCTATTTCATACCGTGTTGGTCACTTATTAAGTCAGTTTGGAAACATGTGGTTTTTATCTTGACAGAAATACTTCAACATTAGCCAATCATTATTCACTAGTTAGGTATCTAAAAACAAATTATAATGCATATGAAACTTCAAATAATTACTTAAAATATTTGGATCATATAATACCTTGAAAAACTAAATTCTCTATCCCTAAAAATATTCAAGTACTAGATTTAAAAAAAAAATAAAGAATCACATTAAATATTCAAAAGATTCTTGTGAATTTGCAATTAATTGAAGATATTTTTCAAATTTTGTAATATTGAAATCAAATACTTAAACACCCTCTATTTATATTGTGTTTAGTCCCCATAATTAATATAGTGTGAATTAAATTTTAGTCGTCGTAAAAGAAAAAATTTAGATTTTATCCTTATAATTTTTAATTTTTATTTCCAGTCTCTCGTTAAAATTTAGTCTTTGAAATTTGTTGATCACGTGGCACAGTGATCCATATATTTCAATATTTTTTAATCCACTTAAAATTTAAATTAAGTAACATTATTTAAAAAAAAAATTCAATATATTAAAACCCAGAAAAAGTAATCTCTCATTTAAGTGTTTTTTCCTTTCCACCTTCATCCCCTCCCTCATACATTCATCCAAATCCAGAAAGAAAAACAAACAACCATAAACGAATCTTAAACCCAAAAAAATTAAGCAAAACATTACACACCCCATTCCCATAACATCATAAATGGGGATGTGAGGTGGAGAAGTGTTTAGTACTAATGTTGTTGTTGGCTTGGGAGAATTAGATTTTGGTTGGGGATAAGGTAAACGGTGTTGAAGTTAGGATTGATGTGTTGGAGTTGACTAGGTTAATACATATTCATGGTGAGAAAGTCTCTTTGATGAGTTTAACTGAAACCTTTAATGCTTTTAAGTTATTGAGTTTATTTCTGAATATGTGTGAGCAAGATGAATAATCAAGAACAATTAAATTATCAACGATTTTTTTTAATTTACAAATAGATTTTGTTTTTGAAGCTAAAATATTAGGATTTATAAATTTAAAATATTTTTAATTATTTTGCAATTAAAATAATAATAATAAAAATATCATAATCAACATGCCACATCAACATATTTTCATATTAGCAAAATTAAATGTGGACTAAAAATAATGAATTTGAAATTACTAGATGAAATCTAAACTTTAATTTTTTCAAGGAATAAAATTAATTTGCCCTATATTGTAGAGACTAAAAGTAGTATTAACCCTAACTTATATTTAGATGGCAAGAAATAATATATTTCCCCAAAAATCATAGGTTAAAAAAAAAGTATTGAACTAGAGAATGTTGAGAATAATATACCTAAATATTTTAAAAAGATTTTATTCATATTTAGATTTAAATGTACTTAGTATATAAATTAAGATATCACTACGATATATAATTTATATTTTAGTTTAGAATATTTTTAAGATTTGTTTTTATTCCAGGAGTTTTGTATGTTTTTATATTAAAATTTAACTCTATATAAGTGACGAAAATATCTTTATAATTTCACTTTTTCAAATACAAACAACAACAAAAAAAAATCCATCAAAAGACCACATCTTTCTAGGAAGAAAATAATCATGTCAAAGTTAACCTCAAATTTGAATACAGTCATTGAGGTTGAACAAAAATCCAGTAGTATTTGGTTGAATGAGGTTGATCAAAGTCCACCCACACACCAAAAAAGTAAATCCTTGCGTTGTGTAGAAGGCTCTGATTTCTTGCATGCTTGTTTTCTATGTAAAAGCTGCATCGCACATGGTACTAACGTCTACATGTATAGGTAACTTCTATTGCTTAATAATTTATTCTTTTTTATTTTCCCCTTTATTTATTATTTTTATTATGGACTCCATTAGAAAATATGAATGGATGTGTTTTTAATTTGTTGATTTTGTTAAACAAGTAATGTTTGTATGATTTGTTAGAATTAGGTTCACAATGGTAGGTGATTTGCATTACGCAAAAAAACGCATTTTACAACGGTTTTTTTAAGCCATTTACAACGCTTTTACAAAAAAATAAGCGCTGTAGTTACTAGCATCTACATTGTATAGGGTTTTACAACGCTTTTACAAAAAAACAATGCTTTTTAAAGCAAAAAAGCGCTGTAAAAAAGTTGGATATATTGCGCGCTTGTTATACTCGTTTTACAGCACTTTTTTGAAAAAGCGCTGTAAATCCCTGTAACAGCACTTTTTTAAATCCCTGCAATAGCGCTTCATATGCATGCACCTGTTACAGCGCTTATGTGAAAAACCGCTGTAGGTGCATTCAATAGATGCATTGTTATTTATATCACCAAGAGTATATACGGTAATTATGAAACAATTTAACATTAACTTTCGTCATAATTCAAAAAGAAAATTCACAAATTCATTCTAAAATAGTATTCTCTTTAACATGTAAATCCTTGTCCTATATAAAAAATTCCTCATTAAATCCTGAAATATATTAAATTTTTAGTTCCTAGTATCTACACTGTATAGTGTTTTTTAATGAGACAATTTGGATTTTGTATACTTCAAAAAATTATTTTATACTTTATGAACTAATTAGAAAAGATGATAATACTTTAGAGACTAAATTAAGAGTTTATTGAAATAATTTAATTCGAATATCTGTATATAAATTATGAATCTCTATGCTCAATGATGTCATAATTATGTAAAGCTCATATTCGTTATCTCTCTATCTCTAATTAGGTTTGGGCAAAAAAATTATGATATAATAAATTTAAAAAACATAAACAAATATAACATTGTTTTTATTTACCATTTTTTCTTTCAAATTCTCATAGATTTAAATGTACTTAATCCCAAGTTACCATAATATTTATTTACTTTATATTTTATTATTTATTCACAATTAATTACTCTTCAATTTTTAATTTGAGACACCAAGCTAGTAAACATAAAATCTATCAAGACAAAATTTAAGTTAAGCATTTTTGTGCAGTCCTTTGTTGGAGTGCTTTCTTATCAAAGGTTTAATTTAACTTTTTTTGTAGGGATAATTCTTTTTGTTCACAGAAGTGTCGTAAAGATATGATGAATCAGGATGATATCAACAAAACAATAAAAAGCGGAGCTGATCTTCCCAAAGGCAAGGATCAATGATGGAAGAATTTTCTATCTTCAATTTATTTTTTCTATACAATTTTTATATCCTTCCCAGCTAATTATGTCTCTTCAATATCTTATATAATTCCTCAATCTTACTGCTACAGTTCTTTTAGCTTTGTACGTTTAGTAGTTTATTTATTTACGTTCAGAAGGAGAAATGTTATTATTTATTTAAGTGAAGATATTGTGTCATGGTATTTTTTAGTGAAAATTTAACCTATATACTTTTTTCTTAATTATTATGATTAGAAATCAAACCCAATATTACACAAAAATATTTACTTGCATGGGAAAAGTTCAACTTGCATGTCCTTCCTCTTTCACATTTTTTTATTGTTAAGAACAATAATACCAATAAAATGAATTTAAAGTTTAATAGATAAACATTGATAGTGTAAAATAAGTTTATATAGTCACCCAATAAAAACACTATTTTGATATGTCAAATAGCCAATTTTAAAATATCTTAATTTGAGATTTGAAAGAATAAGAGTATTTATTTATTTTATGCTATTTTACATTGATGTCACATCTTCTCACTACGCGAAAAAACGCATTTTACAGCGCTTTTTTCAAACCATTTACAACGCTTTTTCAAAAAAATAAGCGCTGTAGTATCCAGCGCTGTAAAAAGATACAACAACGCTCTTTAAAATAAAAAAGCGCTGTAAAATAGGTGGATATATTGCGCGCTTGTTATACTCGTTTTACAGCACTTTTTTGAAAAGCGTTGTAAATGCTTTCTAAAAATACGCTGCTTGTTTTATTAGTTTTACAATATTTTTTCACAAAAGTTGTGTAATAGGGGCATTCTTATGCACGTTTTACAACGCTTTTAAAAAAAAACGCTGTAATAGATGCATTATTATGCACCTATTACAACGTTTTTTTAAAAAAGCGCTCTAAATTGTGCATTCTTATTCTAGTTTTATTAGAAAACGCTATAAATGAAATTTTTAAAATAACACTTGTTTGAGGTTTTTTATGGCATTTTTTTAAGAAAGTGTTGTCTTTTAATCTTTTTCCAAAATCATTTCATCCAGAATCAGTTCACAATCATTTACATATTGACACAATTAGTTCTCAACAACAGAATTATATAACTTGCAGAATTTACAACAATCAGCACAAAATCAACAATCAGTTCACAACAACAGAATTTACATTTACATAATTACATATTGACACAATCAGCACATAACTATATACATCTACATATTCACAACCTTGCAGCATGCCAATTTCCCAGCAAATCAAATGATTTTCATTTCGATCACATACTGGCTCCAGTCTTCCTTTATTTCAGTTAGATCTCTTTCAAAGTATGTTGGACTGGAATTGTTAAAGTACTGTGTGATATAAAATTTGAACATAAATAAGTTAGAATCAAATATATACATAGTTTATTTATGAAAATCAAATAATGAAAATACCGTACCGTTTCTGGGATTATAGTTTGATTCATATCAACAATCTCCTTCATGAATCGCAATATATAGTACCCACAGTCTATGTTGTTGGTTTGATGAGGGCACTATAAAATAACACATATAAGTCAATAAATATTTTTACATTGATTGTAAATGAAATTTTAAAGGCATATATTTCAAACCTTTATTGGAATCCATGTGATGTTATTTGACTTTTGCTTCAACACTGTAGCACCCATTTGAGCTCGAAAAACTTGTAAAGCACTATCGAATAAATAAATGTGATTATTAAAGCATTAACAAACACATTATTTATATATATATGTAAGAAATAAATGAATATTACTAACGTGTCGAAGATAGTCTTTATATCCGAGTGATTGTTGTAATGGCCGTGCAAGGGATCTAAATATATATAACTTCCGAGGTCGCATTGATTGCAAATAGCACCCAATGTGCCCTACAAAAACAAAAATTTGGTTGGCAATTTTGTTTACAGAACTAATAAATTAAGATCTCATAAATTAAAAAAGATACAAATAAAAAATATATAATTACCCTAAATTATATGGTGCAAGGAACAACTTATCCTTCTCTTTATTTCCCAATAGGATATCTACAACATATTTCTTTACATTAACTGGATCGAGTTTAAACATTGAATGCTTATGCGGAGACAAGAATGAAAATCTATCTGACAATTTGCGCGTGCACACCAACTTCTCATACAAAAACCTTCGATGAAAATTTCAAATTAGATTAATTACCAATAAATTAAATTAATTACCAATAAATGCAATTAAAAGTAACTTTTACCTAATGTATAAGCTGATGACAGTAGCACTCATCTCCTTATGGTTGAGAAGTTCGTATATATGCTCTTTTTCAAGTAGTTCTTCATACTCATCTCCAAAAATAGCTTTATCCATGCTTATGATGCGTGAATCGTTGCTGTCCATATTCGTTTTTGCCTGTATGTCAAGACACGACCCATATAGAGCAAGGTGTGGATGACTTATTTTAGGAGCAGCAACTGATTTTCCCCGATCTAGTTTTTGAACTTTGGTAGCTTTATTACCCTCCAGCTTTTGAAGTTTGCCAGCTTTATTACCCTCCAATTTTTGAAGTTTGCCAGCTTTATTTTTACCACGAACATTCTGCTGTGGTGCGGCTTTATTTTGGCAACTGGTTTGCTGTGCAGGTGATTTTGAAAAAATGAGGTTAAACAGTTTGTTAGTTAATTGAATCTGAAAAAATGACAAAACTTTTCCGGTGACGTGACTGACTCATTGCAGGGAATCTTCTTGTCATTCCCTTTAGACTTTGTCTGAATCTAAATAAATGTGAAATTAAAGTTAACAACGGAAAAAATCAGCAATTAAATATAAACAATCATAATCATATATCGTGCAATTAAATATACATATCAATTAAACATACATTTCAATTAATTACATACCTTATCAAGGGCAACAAGATGTTTGGGCCATGCCACATAACTACCTATTGCTTTGCCCAAATACTTCATATCTCCATCGTTGTCTGGTATAGGCAACGGTGCATTTGGTTCCAAAGCAATCACGGGTGATACTTTGACATGGTCGGCAGGGATCGGTGTGTTGTGCAATACTTCTCCCAAAGTATTGTACAATGTTCCTTATCCGAACTTGCGATGAGTAGGGGAGGATAAATACAACACGCAAGGAGAGACACCCTAAATCAATGGTTAATACATAAGTTTGTGAAACAATTAGATTGAATGAATTTCTTATTTTATTAAGTAATTAATTACCTCGGGAAGACTTTTAAGACCAATGTTGCAACTAGCGTTTTCACTCTCCCTTTGTATTTCACGTTGGAGCTGATCCGAAAGTTGCTAGTCTTTATTCGTCTTCACCAAGAGTGCCACTTTCTCTGTTAGGAATTTGAGCTTCTCTAATACTTCCTCGTTAGATGGATTTTGGCGCTTCTCTTGTGAAAAATAGCTTATAGGAGTTACGCCAAATCCTTTCCCCCTCACGCAGCCGAAATATTCAGGAACATTACACACTTTACCGAGTATGTCCCTGCAACTAGCTTTGTTGTCCTCTTGATTTTCCGAACTTTGTTCGAGACTCTCCTAAAATACACGTAGGATTAAAAAGATAAGTTCAATATCATTTTTAAAATACAATATTAAAAAAATATTAAAGTGATAATATACTTACACAAAGTTGTATCACTTTTTGAATATTTTCATTATCAACAACTCCATCTTTATTTACACGAGCCTCCTTCCACAAAATATGACGACCCAATGGTTGATTGAATTGGGTCTCTTGTAGCTATTCGTTAAGATCATAAACAAAATATTAGTTAGAAACTATAGTTTATAATGTACCACATTATATAAAAGTGATGTTTAATTACTTACAAGTTTTTTCTCTAAACGTGCATATCCCATACGAGATTTTTTGTATGGATGCGTTGGATTTTTGGCCCTCTCCCGATTTTCCGTACTAATTATATAAAAAAAATAACAATCGTGTAAAAATTTACAATATGCTATGAATATGAATAATAAAACACAAATGCTAATAAATTAATCACATACCACAAACGCGGGGTCTGAACGATTTGCTACAAATACGCTCCATTCGTCATTTGATATATAGTGTTTTTATATTTTTGGAGCTTCAACATCCATATTTCCATCACAATCTCTTAGATTGCAGTTTGAGAGATGAGATCTAAATCCCCGGTGTATTTTTCCAGCAACTCTAACACGTAAGTCTTTCTCACCTCATCAACATCAAAAGCAGTCTGCAAACCAAATAAAGATATAGTTTGAGTAAAGTATTTCAATGGAAAAAATTATAAGTAACAAAAAAGTGGAGTAAAAAAGTTACTTGTATAATAGTCAACAATATATCTTTTGCATCCTTCAACGCCTTATCTCTCCAATCGTCAATTGTAATGGGGATATTCTGACGAACAACAGCACCAATATAACTTACAAACATGGAACTGTTGGGCTCAATTGGCTGGCCACTTTCATTCCATCCCACCTAATAAACTCATATAGTAAGTACGTGCTTTCAAAAATGATAAAAAAGAAACAGCAAGCAAAGTATACCTCAAATTTTATGCCATTACTTCTTGCTTTTATGACATTTTGCATAATGGTCGCACCACGTTTAACTTCATTTTCATAAGTCTTAGTGGTGACAACTTCCTCATTTTGACGATCCAAATCCTTGTTGGAATCCATTTATCTACAACAAGTTCAACATGCAGTTCAGTATCACTTCAACAAGTTCAACATGCAGTAGTTTAAGAACGTAGCAGTATAAGTTCAACATGCATTTTAGTGATAACAAAAAATTAATAAATACAATACCTGAAGAGTGTGAAGAAATACGTAGGGTTTGTAGGGTTACGACTTCTTTTAAGAAGAAACAGCGAGAGGAGTGCACAGAAATACGAACGTTTCGTATGACTGTAGGGTTCACAGAAATACGTAATGAGGGTTACGTATTTCAATGAGAAGGTTCGTAGGGATACTAACAAAAGTGCCTTATTGACAAAAGCACTGCAAAATTACAAGTTTATGTTCAGTTCAGTTCAAGTTAAATTTGTTAAATTACAATATAAGTTCAGTTTCTGTAAAATGCTAAATAATTAGTAAAATACCTATATTTGGATTTTTTTCTTCCAAATAATTAGTTAAATACCTATATATATATATATATCAATGCTAAATTACATGATCAACTCATATTGGGATGATCAGTTCAAGTTCAAGAAAATTCCCAGTACTTAAACAAAGCTTTTTCAAGTTCAATAAAAGCAGAAAATCATTTCTGGCAGGTGAAACACTTAAATTACATGAACTTAGTGTAAAACACTAAGATCAAGCTAAATATAAGCAGAAAATAAGTATAAGCAGAAAATCAAATACAGTTCAAGCTAAATACTAAAGTGCTCAATTCTAACAGATCAAACAATTAAATTACATGAACTCAGTTCAAATTACATGGCTTATATAAAACAATTAAACACATTAAGATGCCCTTCTTCTTTTCCTAGTGGGATTCACATTTGTTTGTCCATTAACGATACGAAACGATGGATTAATCCAAATTCTCTCATCATGATCATCTCTAAGATATAAACCATCATCAGTTGAATCAATTTCATGTGGTTGTGATGTTGCAAAGAAAATATCATTACCAACATTTTCATCATTATTGCTATCATCACTTATTTTATTGGTCGATAAGACAACAGACCATTTATCATCAGCAAGATCAGTGACATAAAACATTTGTTGAGCTTGCGGCGCTAAAATAAAAGGCTCATCTTTGTATCCCATCCTATTCAAATTGACAAGCAAGAACCCTGACTCATTAATCCGAACGCCATTATTATTATCGACCCACTTGCAACCAAATATGGGAACACGAAACGTTGTGTAGTCTAACTCCCATATGCTCTCGATAACCCCAAAATATGATAGATTTGCATATATTGGGTTTTTGTCTTTTGCACGTAAGATATGCATCGCTTCAGCTACGAGAGTGACTCCGCTATTTTGCATAGTGGTTTTGACCATCTTGTTCTTTGGTATAAAATGTGTAGCCGTTAATTACATAACCGGTGTAAGAAAAGACATATAAACTCAGACCATTTTCTAGTTACCTCAATCTCTGTGAAATTGATCCGGGGTCTATATCAAACTTTGACTTTATGTGATTTTTTTAACAATGTTATAAAACTTCGATTGTGCTCTCGAGTTATCCAATTTTGATTCCTATTCATGTTCAAACTAGATAACTGATCCATGTGTATTGTAACATACGGTTGAACCTCATCATCATTGTGCAAAACATACAATTGTGCCTGCTCCAATTCTTTCCTTGATATAGTCATTAGTCTCTTTCCAATTATCCCTTCTCCTGATATTCTTCCCGAATGAAGAGACATGGGAAACCCTATGGATTCAACATTTGACATATATTCAGTACAAAATTCAGCAGCTTCTTCGACAATGTACCGTTCAGCAATACAACCTTCTGGTCGACATCTACTTTTTACGTACCCTTTTAATATTTTCATATATCATTCTATCAGATACATCCATCTCATATAAGCTGGACCACAAAGTTGTGTCTCCATAACAAGACGAACAGTAAGGTGAACCATTATATAAAAAAACGAGGGTGGGAAATACATTTCAAGATCACACAAATTAATAACAATTTCCCTCTGCAATGTCGGTAATTTCTGCAGATCGATCACTTTACTACAAATTTCCCTGAAGAAGAAACATAATTTAGTTATTGCTCGTCAAACGTTTTCAGGTAAAATGGAACGTATACCTATTGGTAGCAAATGCTCCATTAGAATATGACAATCATTGGTCTTCAAACCTTTTAACTTGAGGTGTAACAGCCCGATTTTTAACACCAAAAACACGTGTAATTTTTTTTAAAAAATAAATGAATAAATAAATACTTTTGGATAAACTATTTAATGTCGTAACACGACAACAAAATCAACATAATTTACAGCAGCAGAAATAAGTTTAGAATTTACAGATCCAAAGTATTTAAGCGTTTCCAAGTCATATCAAAAGTTTATAGGGACCCATCAAAATAATAAGTCAGACTAACAATATAGGTACAATCTTCCCAAATAAATAATTACACAACCAAAAGAAAGACACAAGGACCTATACAACCGCTTAGTCTGATCATGCTACCAAAAAGCTATACAGCTCGGGTGACCTCCACGCGCCCAACGCAAACTCCTGACCCAGCTCCGATCAGGCATCGCTAACTACCTTCCCCTCTCTAGGGTACTACCCAGCAGGACGATCCTGAATCTCATCTGAGGGCAAAGCCTAGATTTCCACAATTGTAAAGGGTCACCAATCCGAAATTAACAAACATCACATAGCATTTATGTTTTTAAATGCATAAAAATCATCCTCCAACTTAGCATACATCTCATAAGGGTTTACATATGCTAAACATGCATAAACAAAGTTGAAAAATGAAGTTTTGGACCAAACAACACTGTTGTATTCGAATACACTCTATGTGTAGTCGAATACACTTGCGAAAACAGCAAAAAAAAAGCACTGACAGCACTACTGTATTCGACTACAACAAAGGTGTAGTCGAATACACCTGTCAAAACAGCAGAAACTCAGTTTTTAACCCTTTCAAAAACATTTCAACACTTCCAAATTCATTCCAACACTTTCAACACCAATTCAATCAATCACAAACACCAACACAACACAAATCACTCATCACAATCAAGTACGCATATACAAATATCATAACATGTCAAACAAGACTCGCGTGCCAAGCACCCAAATGCAATGCGTAAATGCCAATGCACATGATTCCGGAATATCAACAAAACCCTCCTCGAAGGGCGTAAATCATAATTGTACAGTCTGTCACAGACCAATACTAATTATCAAGGTGCAATCTCTCACGGATCAGCACAATTTACTATCGTACAACCTCTCACAGACCAGTACTAATTTTCTACGCGTGCAATCGCTCACAGATCAGCACGACTTACAAGAGTGCAATCTCTCACGGATCAGCACAATTTACTATCGTACAGCCTCTCACAGACTAGTACTAATTTTCTACGCGTGCAATCGCTCACAGATCAGCACGACTTACAAGAGTGCAATCTCTCACGGATCAGCACGACGCAAAAATCCCCGCAAGGATAAGACGAACCAACTATTCGCATGGCATCATCTCGTGGCCCATCATGGTTACCACTATTACCATGGCACCATCGCGGTCACCTTGTACTATGAATGCATGAGCATACTCTGACTCTCGACACCACAATCATTAAATAAATGCAGCTATTAAAAGATTCCCAATTTTTAATGCTCATTTAACACTATTGATTCTCAAATTTAACACAGAGCATACTCAATGCATACAATCCTCAAATCACATGAAATTGAATTCACAAATCATATTGAATTCAAATCACCACATACAAAATCTCATCAATTCATTTCACACCAAATCAAAATTCACACATAAATTGCATTTATTCAAAACCCCACATCTTCAAACATCAAGCATATCTCAACGTTCATAAAATTACCCATGAACATATCTACCACACCAAGTAAAAATCACCACCACCCACACCTTCAATACTCATTAAATTCAATTTCACCATTTTACCCACAAAATGCATTAAATTCATTTCTCACAACATCTCACCTCAAAACCCACCAAATTTATTTTCCAAACATTTTCAACCATAATACACCAAATCAAAACTCAAAATCTTTAAACACAAACCACCAAATTTCTTTTCCACAACTGACATAAAACCCATTAAATTCCTTTTCCTCAAATTCCCACATAACCCCATCAAAATCAAACCCCACATACACATATAGAGTCCTATTTGCAAGCTAAAAATTTGGAACGAGCCCTTACCTCCACGGTAGCTCGAACGGCCGATTACGGCACCGCGATAAAACTCCGTTAAAATTCCCGCTTCGCAAAGAGCTGCGAAAATTAGTTCCCAAGCACTGCAACGTGATCACGATCAACTTTCGCTAACAAAGAAGACAGAAAAAGAAAACGTGAGGCTGGGGAAAATGTTTTGCTTTCTTTCTTTTTCTAATCCTCCTCTCACAATCACTTAACATGTATATATATATATTAACTTTCTAATAATATACATATATATAACTAACTCCCAAAAATACATACATATATATACACACACACACACACACACACACACACACACACACACATATATATATATATATATATATATATATATATATATATATATATATATATATATATATATATATATATATGTATGTATGTATATATTTAAATCAAACCAACAAATAACTAAAACTCTCGCACACCCATCTGAACTATTTTGATAAAAATATCTACTCTTGTTGCAACTCAATTGACAGGTAAAATTTTCTGCACTTATAGATATTTTTAACAAGATTGTCCGGTAATAAATTTTTCGCAACGTAATTAAATTATTTCTCGCCAAATAATTTAAAACGGGACCCACAAAATATTTATGGCATTTTAACATCCAAAATACCAATAAAACTGGCTAAAAAGCCTCATAATTCAACATGAAAGCACCCGAAAATACAAAAATTACATTTTAAAATTAAGGGTATTACATTCTACCCCCCTAAAAATAGTTTCGTCCTCGAAACTACGTGTCGATAAACAATTCAGTGTGTTTTTCTCTCATCTTGCTCTCCAATTCAACATTCATACTAGAACTTGTTTTGTCCAGCTTACTCGAAGAAAGCGTCATCTTACCCTCCTCAAAGGGTACTTAACAACTTTGCGCAGTATCATAGCCGGTAAGACTCGCCCGTTCCATTCAACACGATTTTGTCTACTATCAACAAGAGATTAAGGATGATCAGTTCCTTAATTTGTCAATAGGCAGCCAACGACCATGATGATGGATTAGACCATCTGAACCCAACTATAATAATGCTCCCCTAAACTTGGACTGAAAGCTATCTCGAGGTACAAGCGGTCTAACAATCTTCTCAAGGTCCACTGAGTTTCCCTTATTTTCCTATCGATGAAGTATAATTGCCCAACACTATGCCGCATAGCCTCATATACATCCACTTGGTATGAAACATCCATTAGGTCCCAAACTGAAACTCTAAGTTTGACACTAACACATTGAGCACAAAACATTCATTACCGCTGAAAACTCCCTAATTTCTCCATTGCCCGTAAATCCTCGATTTTCTTTAGTCGCACAACTGCCCCAAGCCACAATGTTCTTAACAAAATGTTGGTATGATTATAACTTTAATAAGCACATCCCAACATTTGATCGATGATCAAAGTTTTCCTCAACTATTTTCGACGACATGTTCGAACTATACCACCTCCAACACGCAAACTTCCTTCCAGCTTAGTACTTCATTTCAAGAGTCACGTCTCCGACAAAATTCAATTTGAATTTCATTCGCTGGTTAGGACCTACATTTATCTCATTCCTAACACCTCAAATTCACATTTCACTAGTCAATTTTTTTTACAAACCTTGCAACTCTGGACAAACCCGAAAATAATTTTCCTCTATCTGCTGCCAACATTCATTCTGATACTTCTCAATTTCGTTGTGTCCTTTATTTGCAGCTTGATGCTTATCTTCTCACATTTACTATGAAATATTCTACATCGAAAATATATCTCAAAACACTTTTGATCTCTACTGTCATTCAACCATCCATATGGTCAACACCTAGAGTCATTTATCTTTCTTAGCTCATCTGCCATCATACTTCGTCTTGCTTCATTATAGTGATGTTAATAAATCAAGCCTTACTAGTTCCCACCAATCTTTTTCATTCCATACTCAATTCTTCCCTATCAAACAAACATTTAACTCTTTTGATTGACGAACACAATAACGTACCCCTATGACATGCATTCAAGTAGTGCCTTTGAATTCTTTGGCGTACTCTTCTAATAACAATGTCCAATTTTCGGATAGGATAATTCATTTCATGAATCCTTAATTGTCATAAGCTACAAACCCATGTGTTGCTCCAACAAGTTTTCATGGCACGCTTTCCAACATTTGGTTCACTCTCTAGATTTTCTTATTCATTCTCAACCTTCACCAAGGTACCAACTAAAAGAATTCCGGCAATTGAACAACCTAAAGAATTACTTCTCATACCTTTCCAATAAGCATCTCCTAAAGAATAATCATCTTTAACCTCATCCTCATAACTTAGCAGTAAAATATTTCTAAGACCCACATATTTTCCTCGTCCATCTAGTATCTGAAACACTCATTTCAAATCTTAACACTGGGTTTCCCAAGAACAACAACTAAACCATAAATCATTCGTTACATTTCTTCCGATTCACGTTATGTCATTGAATAAAATTAGAAAATTTGATCCTGAAATCTTCAAATACTCATTCCACAGTCTAAATTTATCCATTCCATCTTAAGATACAACACAAGGTCTTATTCATCAATGACTCTAACCGTCTTAGTAATATCACTAATGAAACCTCTTCTAATCATAACACAACATTATTAGTGAATCTTCAAACACTTCCATCCATAACGTGAATTATTTATCACTTGCCTACCTCAACTCCCTTGATCATACAAGTTTAAGGTGTCACTTGGTCCTCCATCCAACCTTGTGGATTTTGAATCATTGACTTAAGGATTAACCATCACAGGGTCTCAAATAAAATCTGGATTAATCCCTCTAACTTATCAAAATATTCTCACTCTCCTAGTGTATACCATCCTTTAATAGACACTCCAAGCTTACATTGCAACAATCTCTAAGTATTCCTGTACTCTATACTTCCACTTAATAGCAACATGTGGTTCAATACATCAAGGCTTAACTCATTCTGTTTACCCAAACATCACTCAAAGTTCACAATTATGCGTCAATAGTTTCCTCTAAGATCACTATCCACACTTATTTTCTCCTAAACCACACAGAGATTTTGTCACTTACCAACAAAATATATAGTCTCGCTCCTATAATCGTCATGACGTTCATACTTAACAATCTAAGTCACGAATCTAGTTTAACTCGAATGTTCACCCTTACCCCTCAAGGTATCGACTATTCCTCAAAGCGTCCTTTGCCTAACCAAGGTAATATTCACCCCTCATGTGTAGCGCACCTTAACTTCATTACAAGCCTCTTTAGCTGACACCTGAGCACCAAATGCTATTCCAAATGGAAGCCTCGTCTTCTCAACAATTACATGGTGTTCACATCTCTTTGACAATTATAAAACTTCATCCAGTCTCGTCATGAAATCTACCATAGAAACATCTAATACTTTTCTTAAAAATAAATTCTCCATTTATATTCTTACTTGAAATCCCATGACAGTCTAACGTTAATCCATCCATACCCATCATCTTTCAGTTAACACCAATCACATAGCCTATGTATCCTTGGAACTACTTCATAAATCCCATGTCGTCATGATTCGCTTCAACCCTGTCTTTCCCAGACCGATACGTTTTAGGAATTCAGAAACACTCGTCGACCAAAGTCGACTAATGTTCTATGTTTTTAACTACTCTTCCAACTAAAGTGCTACAAGGCACGCTGTTTCGTACAAGAAACAATAAACTACCTTAGCCAATCATGCTTGACCCAATAAAGCAAAACACAAAGCACACGTGGACTCTAGTCATTTGACACTGTAAACATGCAGTATTTACTGTCAACGCCTTAGCATGTGTAGAAACAACCAAATCAAAAGGCAAAACATACATAGATAACTTCGAACGATTCACACAATCCATAGAAATGAAGGAATGGGTTGCCCCCGAATCAAAAAGTGCATTAAGTGTGTTACCTGCAATCTCACCGTCACGTGGAATCAGATTGCCAGATGAAGTTCCCTCCTCAGCACCCACAGAATACACACGTCCTCTAGCCGTAGGAAGAGCAGCCTTAGTTGATTTCACAACCGGTTCTACCTTTGGAGCTTTACAATTCCTCACAGTGTGCCCTGGTTTTTGGCAATTATAACAAGTAAGTCCCTTAGAGGTGCAAACATTAGCATAATGTCCCTCTTCACCACATCGGAAACACCGATTTCCTTGTCCCACTTGACTCCTGAAATTCTGGTTCTCCGGATGGTTTTGACCCCTATTGTTGTTCTGCGGTCTGTTATAGGGCTTAGCAATTTGTTTCCCTTTGTTCTGATAATTCATCCTACTAGGTCCTCCGGTATTAAAATTCCCTCCTCAACTATATCTCTTACTCTTCATCTCTTCAACCTCCCTACATTTCTCCACAAGAACTTGGAAACGTTGAATTCCCAAGGGTAAAACAAAATCTTTAATCTCATACTTCAATCCATCTTGAAAACGATGGCACATAAATGGTTCATCGACCTCTTCTCGGAAAAATCTGAAATGCCTTGACAAAGACTCAAACTTCGCGGCATATTCACCCACGGTCATATTTCCTGATGAAGTTTTAGAAAATCATCACCCAATTTGGTCTTGACACTCATCGGGAAGTATTTGTCTAAAAGCTTCCTTTTGAAAGACTCCCAATTTACCTCCTCAAGAGCCGATCCCATCAAAAGTCTTGTACTCCTCCACCAATACTCCGCATCTTCTAGCAACGGGTAAGTAGCATAATTAACTTTCACCCTGCTTGACAGTTAATCATCTCAAAAATCTTTTCCACTTCTTGGATCCACTGATCCGCTTTCTCCGAATCCTCATCACCCTTAAACTTGGGAGGATTGTGACGACGGAAGTCCTCTAATCCCCTTGACTCAGCGGCACATATCTCTCTTTCCCTTTTTATCCAGATCCCGCAGAGTCTTGGCAGCAGTCTGTGCTGCAACAGAAGCAACCATGTTATTCATAGCTTCCGCCATTTGGTCAACCCTATAAACGTTGACTCTTGCAGCGTCATCCCTTCTTGGTGGCATTGTCTCCTTCAAAACCAACATCAAGAAGAAATCTCAACACCACATCGAATAATTCCAAGAATAACCTCCGACGATAATAACGCAAAACTAAACTAAACCCGGCAACCTGGACAAATCACCCCGACGCATGATCAGATAACAACTCCCAACCAACAGGTTGACCTACAATCTATAACCATTACTCCACATTCATAAGGAAATCTAAACCAAAGCTCTGATACCACAATTGTAACAGCCCGATTTTTAACACCAAAAACACGTGTAATTTTTTTTTTTAAAATAAATGAATAAGTAAATACTTTTGGATAAACTATTTAATGTCCTAACACAACAACAAAATCAACATAATTTACAGCAGCGGAAATAAGTTTAGAATTTACAGATCCAAAGTATTTAACCGTTTCCAAGTCATATCAAAATTTATAGGGACCCATCAAAATAATAAGTCAGGCTGACAATATAGGTACAATCTTCCCAAATAAATAATTACACAACCAAAAGAATGACTCAAGGACCTATACAATCGCCTAGTCTGATCATGCTACCAAAAAGCTATACAGCCCGGGTGACCTCCACGCGCCCAACGCAAACTCCTGACCCAGCTCCGATCAGGCATCGCTAACTACCTCCCCCTCTCCAGGGTACTACCTGGCATGACGATCCTGAATCTCATATGAGGGCAAAGCCCAGATTTCCACAATTGTAAAGGGTCACCAATCCGAAATTAACAAACATCACATAGCATTTATGTTTTTAAATGCATAAAAATCATCCTCCAACTTAGCATACATCTAAGAAGGGTTTACATATGCTAAACATGCATAAACAAAGTTGAAAAATGAAGTTTTGGACCAAACAACACTGTTGTATTCGAATACACCCTATGTGTAGTCGAATACACTTGCTAAAACAGCAGAAAAACAACACTGACAGCACTACTGTATTCGAATACAGCCTGTCTGTATTTGAATACAACATTCCATTCAACTGTATTCGAATACAGCACCTTGTGTAGTCGAATACACTTCAAAAAAATCAAGTCAGTAGCTAATTTAATCATCTGTATTCGACTACAACACAAGTGTAGTCGAATACACCTGTCAAAACAGCAGAAACTCAGTTTTTAACCCTTTCAAAAACATTCCAACACTTCCAAATTCATTCCAACACTTTCAACACCAATTCAATCAAACACAAACACCAACACAACACAAATCACAATCAAGTACGCATATACAAACATCATAACACGTCAAACATGACTCGCGTGCCAAGCACCCTAATGCAATCCGTATATGCCAATGCACATGATTCCGGAATATCAACAAAATCCTCCTCGAAGGGTCGTAAATCATAATTGTACAGCCTCTCACAGACTAGTACTAATTACCAAGGTGCAGTCTCTCACAGGCTAGCACGATTTACTAATGTGCAACCTCTCACAGGTTAGCATGACGCGATAATCCATGTAAGGGTAAGATGAACCATCCAATCACGTGGAATCATCCCCTATACGAATAAGATGAACCATCCAATCACGTGGAATCATCCCGTGGCCCATCCGGTCACCATTATCACCGACGCGATAATCCCCGTAAGGATAAGATGAACCATCCAATCACGAACCACACCTCAAACCCACCAAATTTCTTCTCCCCAAGCTTACGAGTAAGGTCCTAGATGCAAACTAAAAGTTTGGAAGGAGCCTCTTACCTCGTTGGTAGCTCGAACAACCGATTACGGTTCCGCGATAAATTCCGACAAATTTTCGCTTCGCACGACACTTTGAAAATTAGTTCCCAAGCACCGCAACATGATCACGATCCAAAAAAACAACCAAAAAAACACCCTCACACACACCCCAACAATTTTGATAAAAATATCCATTAAAAGTTAGAGGCAGTATTTACTGTCAGTAAACATGCAGTATTTATTGTCAACGTCTTAGCAGGTGTAGAAACAACCAAATCAAAAGGTAGAGGCGACACATACAACTTCAATCGATTCACACACACTCCATAGCAGTGAATTAGATTGCCCGATGGATTTCCAGCTTCAGCACCCATGAAATAAACACGTCCTCTAGCAGTAGAACGAGCAGCCCGAGTTGCATTCACAACCGGTTCTACCTTTGGAGCTGTACAATTCCTCGCAAAGTGCCCTGGCTTTTGGAAATTATAACAAATAAGTCCCTTGGAGGTGCAAACATTAGCATAATGTCCCTCATCACCACATCGGAAACACCGATTTCCTTGTCCCACACGACTCTTGAAATTCGGGTTCTCCGGATAATTCTGACCTCTATTGTTGTTCTGTGGTCGGTCGTAGGGTTAAGCAATTTGTTTCCCTTTGTTCTGATAATTCACCCTACTAGGTCCGCCGGTATCAAAATTCCCTCCTCGGCTAGCTCTCTTGTTCTTCATCTCTTCAACCTCCCTACACTTCTCCACAAGAACTTGGAAACGTTGAATTCCCAAGGGTAATACAGAATGGCACATAAATGGTTCATCAACCTCTTCTCGGAAATGTAACGCCCCGAATTTTGATCCAAGACATTACTTAAAAATATTTGTTTTCTTTCAAAAATGACATAATTTTTTTTTTTAATTTTTTTTTTAAAACAGAAGTAGTTGATCATGTGATTAATAAAATTTCACTAGTAAATAAATTGATTTCATTTTTTTTTTATGAAATAGCACAACGCAAATTTTACTGGATGTTATTATTCTTATAAAAATAATTTGCTAATTGTAGAAAATGGTCACTTACGTCCTAAAATAGAATAAATTCTCCTTAAGTGAAATAAAAACAACTGATTTAGATTTTTCCTAGCGGAAGGACCTCACCTCCGCATTTCTATTTAAAATTGACGAAAAAATAAATAAACTTTAAAAATGTACCACATCGGGTTTATCACTACAAATATTATTATTTTTAATTAAAGTACCCCTTTTTCCCACGCGCGTGCGCCAAGCAAACGTCATTCACGCAACTCTTCGAGATCCTTAGTACCTAAATGTTGGTGTAAGGGGTCAGTTCATCCCACGGCAAAAATTAAACCAAATAATAAGTTAATAATCATAAAATATAAATTTAAAATCTTTTTGTAATAAAAGATTTAGAGAAACTGATTTTTGTTTTTTTTTTTTTATCAATCACACGGATGTATCAAAATTCATAAAAAAACATCTAAATAAATCGAGTAGCAACTCACCTTAGAGCAAATAATTAGATCAAAATAAAAATAACAATAAAATGAATTGCAAATTGTGCATGCTCCTAAACATATATGATCCGGATATAACCAGCCACACAGGCGTCCACAAAGATGCATATGATATGTCATGAAATGATAATGGCGTGTGGGTGATTATTACTTCTTTTTCTCTACTGCAAGTTTTAATCGTGTCGTACGAATGAGAGGTGTATGTGACTAATAAAGGAGGCGTGGAACTGATCCGAGAGAAGGAATAATTCTCTTCATTGAGTTTAATTGCACTCATGAATAAGGAATTCAATTGAAATAATACCATTCAATGACCAACCGTTAAGAATTAATTGACATTCATGTATTTATTCTTGCTAGTTACACATTTGAATGGACACAAGGGAAAGTGCACGGTCCTATGAACTAAATACTATTAAAAATAAAATATAGTTATCAAAGGTAGTAGTGTGGGTGATTCAATTTTGACTTAGTCAAAATTTATTTGGTCATTGTTCACTCTAAGACAGAAATTTCTACGAGTTTTAATTAGTTAATAAAAATCTCAATAATTAAATAATTAATATAAAAATACTTCATCAAATAATTGAATATCCAATAAATAATTATCACACTGAATTAATAAAACAGAATAAACAAAACTAAGGATTTTAAATTAATTAATTAAAATAAAGGGTGTTACAATACTTACCCCCTTAAAATAGTTTCGTCCTCGAAACTAAGAGGTATCTAGAAGGTTTGGTTAAAGCTCCCTCATCTTCTCCTCCAACTCCCAAGTAGCATCTCCATTCGTATGGTTCCAAATCACCTTAACCAAGGGGATTTCCTTTCCCCTCAACTGCTTGGTAGTTCTGTCTGAGATGCTTATCGGTGGGATGTCGAAGGAAAGATTCTCCTTCAATTGAATATCATCGGGCGTGATAATATGGGATGGATCTGCCATGTACTTCCTTAGTTGTGACACATGGAACACATCATGTAAGTTGGCCAAATTCGGTGGTAAAGCAATCTGATAGGCCACTGGACCCACACGTCGAAGGATTTGGTATGGTCCAATAAACTTCGGAGTAAGCTTTTTTGCCTTCAATGCCCTACCAACTCCAGTGGTAGGTGTCACTCTCAAGAATACATGTTCATCTTCATGAAACTCCAAAGGTCTCCTATGTCGATCAGCATAACTCTTCTGCCTGCTCTGTGCTATTCTCACCCGCTCTTGGATCTGACGCACCTTTTCTGTAGTCTGTTGCACCAACTGAGGCCCTACGATCAAGTTTTCACCATCCTGATACCAACACAAGGAAGTTTGGCACTTGCGCCCATACAAAGCCTCATACGGTGCCATCCCGATGCTTGCATGATAGCTATTGTTATAGGTAAATTCAACAAGAGGCAATAGATCACCCCAACTCCCTCAGTTATCTAATGCACAAGCTCTTAGCAAATCCTCTAATGTCTGAATAGTCCTTTCAGTTTGACCATCGGTTTGAGGGTGGTAGGCGGAACTCAATCTTAATCTAGTACCCAATGCCTCATGCAATGCTTCCCACAAACGAGAAGTGAACTTTGGATCTCTATCAGACACAATGCTGGATGGTATCCCGTGTAATCTAACAATCTCAGCAACGTAGATCTCTGCAAGCTTAGATACATTGTAAGTAGTCCTTACAGGGATGAAATGGGCGGATTTTGTGAGCCTGTCAATAATCACCCAAATGGAGTCAAATTTCTTCTGAGTCTTAGGTAATGCCACCACAAAGTCCATAGATATGCTATCCCATTTCCACACCGGTACATCTAATGACTGCAGCAATCCAACAGGTTTTTGGTGTTCAACCTTAGCCTTCTGGCAAGTCAGGCAAGACGCCACATATTCCGCCACTTGTTTCTTCATTCTTGGCCACCAAAATCTCTGCCTCAGGTCTTTATACATCTTCGTAGTACCAGGGTGAATACTCAGTTTGCTTTTGTGGGCCTAATCTAAAATAGTCTTTCTCAACTCAGCATTATCGGGCACACAAATACGTTTATTACACCACAAAATGTTATTTGGATCCACTTCAAATTCGGGGGCCTTGCCAGTCTCAACCAATTTTCGTCTCCCCTGAATAGCCTCATCGGTTGCTTGAAGGGTTTTTATCTCATTCATCAATTCATTATCTACGATGATCGTTCCACATTGTACTTTTCCCGACAAGGAATCCAGATTAAGATCCAAGTCACGAAAATTCTCTAACAACTTTAATCCTTTCAATGTTATGGATGACAAATGGGCTCGCTTTCTACTCAAGGCATCAGCCACCACATTTGCTTTTCCTGGGTGGTAATGCAACGTGAACTCATAATCCTTGATGAACTCCATCCATCTCCGTTGCCGGATATTAAGCTCCTTCTGCTCGAACAAGTATTTCAAACTTTTATGGTCGCTGTATACATCAAAATTGCACCCATACAGATAGTGCCTCCAAATCTTTAGTGCAAAAACTATTGCAGCCAATTCCATGTCATGAGTGGGATAATGCTTCTCATGCACCTTCAACTGCCTTGAAGCATATGCTACCACTTGTTTGTTCTGCATAAGTACACAACCCAATCCTTGTAAAGAAGCATCACAATAAACTTCATATGGTTCTTCTAGCTGTGGCAACACCAACACCGGTGATGTAGTTAGTTTCTCTTTCATCAGCTGAAAACTCCTCTCACATTCCTCCGTCCATGCATATATATGATTCTTCTTTGTGAGTTGTGTCAACGTCGCTGCAATCTTAGCAAAGCCCTCAATGAATCTTCTATAGTATCCAGCCAAGCCCAGAAAACTTCTAATCTCTGTGACGGTCTGTGGTTGTTTCCATGCCACCACAGCTTCTACTTTAGTTGGGTCGACAGCGATACCTTCCTTTGAAATGACATGTCCCAAGAATTTCACCTCCTCCAACCAGAATTCACACTTCCCCAAATTAGCATACAATCGCTTCTCCCTCAAGATTTGTAAAACTTGATGTAGGTGAACTTCATGTTCCTCTCGACTCTTAGAATAGATCAATATGTCATCAATGAAGACCACCACAATTTTGTCTAAGAAGGGGTGAAATATACGATTCATGTAATCCATGAAAATAGCTGGTGCGTTGGTGACACCAAAAGGCATCACCAAATACTCAAAGTGTCCATAGCGAGTTCTGAATGCTGTCTTAGGAATGTCTTCTTCCTTCACCAGAATCTGATGGTACCCCGACTTCAGATCAATCTTTGAAAATATGATTGCTCCTTTGAGTTGGTCCATCAAGTCATCAATGCGTGGCAAGGGATACCTGTTTTTGATGGTGACTTTGTTAAGCTGGCGATAATCGACACAAAGTCTAGACCTTCCGTCCTTCTTTTTCACTAGGAGCACCGGCGCTCCCCAAGGTGAGACACTCGGTCGTATGAACTGTTTAGACAAAAGGTCCTCCAACTGATTTGACTCTGACAATTCTGATGGAGACATTTTATATGGGGCAATAGAAATAGGTCCTGTACCCGGAGTCACATGAATTGAGAATTCAATATCACGAACTGGGGGTAATCCTGGTACATCTGGCGGAAATACCTTTGGAAAATCTTCGACTACAAGAATCCCGTCAACCTCCACCTCTAGCTTCATACTGACTGAGTTGAGAGAAACACATTTCTGAACTCCCTCTTTCAAAGAGAAGTTCAATTTATTGGTATCGAGGAATCGAGAAACACCTGGGTCTGGGAATATCACCGACTTACGAGCGCATTCCAATAGAACATGATGGCGTGACAACCAATCCATCCCAAGGATCACTCCCAAATGCTTGAGGGGAATACAAATCAAATCAACATTGAATTTCATATCAAACACAATCAACGGGCATTGCGAGCAAGCCGTATTACATTTCACCGATTCGGTAGAATGTAGGGTAACCACCATATCAAACGGCAAGGTAGTAACAACAAGTTGGAGCGAATCCACCCAATCCAATGAAATGAACGAGTGTGTTGCCCCTGAATCATATATTACTTTAAGTGATTTTCCAGCGATTAAACACTCACCTTGGATAAGTTCAGATGAAGATGGGGCTTCCTCTCCATTGATATGGTATACACGTCCCTTGGCAGTAGGGCGGGCAACATTGTCATTGATATTGTTGCGATTGACAGCTCTATCATCCTTCCGTTCAGGGCATTCGTTTGCAAAATAGTCTGGTTTTTGACAGATGTAACAAACCCTAGGTCTGATTGGACACTCAGATATCTTGTGTCCTTCCCTGTTGCAGCGAAAACACCTGATAGGGTACGCCTGGTTCAGCCTTGGAGTCTTTGGCCCTTGACCTTCCCCGTTTTGAGGTCGGGGTTGATCTCTAGCATTCCCCTGTGGTCGGGCATACGACTTGTGTTGTTGATGTTGCCTACCCCTGTTCGGTTGGTTGTTATGCCCCTGTTTCAAATATTAACATTTAGAGGCCAAGCTTATGGATCTCATGATATGAATGGATTTAAATCTCTACCTGAAGTCTGATGGGTCCACCTACAGCACCCCTATTCAGACGACTCTACTTCATCTGCTCCACTTTCTTGCATTTTTCCACCAGTACTTGGTATTGGCGTATCTCCAAGGGCCCCACTAACTCCTTTATCTCATACCTAAGCCCGCTTTCAAACCTCTCACACATGTATTCTTCATCTATCTCATTTAGGAAGTAGCGAAAATGCTTTGCTGGGGACTCAAACTTTGCCGCATATTCCGCTACTGTGAGGTTCCCTTGATACAACTTCAGAAATTGGGCCTCCTTCTCAGCCCTAGCACTCTTCGGGAAGTATTTGTCTAGGAACTTATTCCTGAAAGCCTCCCAGGTCAGCTCTTCATGATTTGTCTCCATCATTCTCTTCGCACCTCGCCACCAGTATTCAGCTTCACCAATCATTAAATAGGTCGCATACTCCACTTTCGCATTGTCAGGGCAGTGTAGGATCTCGAAGATCTTCTCAATCTCCTGCAGCCAAAGATCGGCCTTGTCGGGGTCATGATCCCCTTTGAATTTAGGCGGATCTTGGCGACGAAATTCGCTCAATGCTCTTGTTGCCCTAGCTACTTCATCCCTCTGATCCCTCTGCTCATCTCGCTGAGCCTGGGCCGCGGCTTGTTGGGCCATTGCAGCGGCCATTGCATTCATGGCTTGGATCGCTTCAGTCATGTCATTTCCTCCTTGGGGAACCGATGGGTTTGTGCGACGAGCCATAACGCTTCCTAATTAGGGAAATATTACGACAGAATTTTAACTCTAGGGTAGTAAGGAAGTCTTTTATTGAACACTATATAGTAAGTTCGGGTTATACAACAAGTCGTGTTTTGGAGGGGTTCCCAAGAAAGAGAGGTGGGTCAATGGACCACTTAATAACCAAGTCTTTCCTTAGCCAGAATCCCTCCAATACAACTTTTTATGTATTATCCTTCCCTTCTATCTTGGGGATCATACAATTATACATAATTTAGGATTTAGAACATTGTCTTAGTTACATATATTTAGATCACATGATGAAAGCTCTATAATTACTTTGTGATTTAGATTGAAATAATTTAAATTATGGGTAATAAACTTATAATTCGCAATATCATACAATCATAAATAATTACTGCATGAATTAACTTAAAATTTATTTCTAATCATAGTATCAAGAATTTAAGACATATTTTTCATCACAATTATACGGAGGAGTTAGGCAATTAAATTCACATAAATGGAATTTAAGTCATTAATAACATAAAATAGCTAGAGAATCAAACACTTAGTAAGAACAAGAAGTAGAGACTTTAAAATTAACAACAACAATCATAGACGAACAAGTAGAAAATTCATAAAAGATAATAAAATGTAACAACTTAAATAGAAATTTTATTAAAAATATAAAAGACAATGCCAATAAAGCCATGCAAGTAGACATTGAAATTTTCATATTTGAAAACAATTAAATACACAATAGAATAATGGAGTATTTAAGGCATATATTTACCTACAACAATTACACTATTAATAACACATAATAGGATTTAAGTGATTAGTAAAATTTTCAAATTCAAGGGGTTATACAATTAATAGCACATAATAAAATTTGAGTAATTAGTAAAATTCAATTTCAAGGAGGTTACATAATGAATGACACTTAATAGAAATTTAAATAATTAGTAAAACTCAAATAATTAGAAAATCAAACAATTAACACGAGTAACATCAGAAAACATGCGACATACACAATTAATGACTCGTAATAAAATTTGAGTAATTAGTAAAATTCAATTTCAAGGAGGTTACCTAATTAAGGATACTTAATAGAAATTTAAATAATTAGTAAAACCCAATTAATAAGAAAATCAGACAATTAACACAAACAACATCAGAAAACATGCGACATACACAACGCGTCCCACCCCACCAAAGTCCGAGAATTAGTGCTCTGATACTACAATGTAACGCCACGGATTTTGATCCAAGACATTACTTAAAAATATTTGTTTTCTTTCAAAAATGACATAATTTTTTTTTTAATTTTTTTTTTAAAACAAAAGTAGTTGATCATGTGATTAATAAAATTTCACTAGTAAATAAATTGATTTCATTTTTTTTTATGAAATAGCACAACGCAAATTTTACTGGATGTTATTATTCTTATAAAAATAATTTGCTAATTGTACAAAATGGTCACTTACGTCCTAAAATAGAATAAATTCTCCTTAAGTGAAATAAAAACAACTGATTTAGATTTTTCCTAGCGGAAGGACCTCACCTCCGCATTTCTATTTAAAATTGACGAAAAAATAAATAAACTTTAAAAATGTACCACATCGGTTTTATCACTACAAATATTATTATTTTTAATTAAAGTACCCCTTTTTCCCACGCCCGTGCGCCAAGCAAACGTCATTCACGCAACTCTTCGAGATCCTTAGTACCTAAATGTTGGTGTAAGGGGTCAGTTCATCCCACGGCAAAAATTAAACCAAATAATAAGTTAATAATCACAAAATATAAATATAAAATCTTTTTGTAATAAAAGATTTAGAGAAACTGATTTTTGTTTTTTTTTTTATCATTCACAGGGATGTATCAAAAGTCATAAAAAAAACATCTAAATAAATCGAGTAGCAACTCACCTTAGAGCAAATAATTAGATCAAAATAAGAATAACAATAAAATGAATTGCAAATTGTGCATGCTCCTAAACATATATGATCCGGATATAACCAGCCACACAGGCGTCCACAAAGATGCATATGATATGTCATGAAATGATAATGATGCTCGAAATTTACAAATCACTAGCCACTTAGGCAACCACAAAGAAAATGTCATAACACGAATAACCAGCCACTTAGGCAACCACAAAGAGAGAACTATTCAAACCATAAATCACCAGCCACTTAGGCAACCACAAAGGTAATAATATTTAAAACACAAATAACCAGTTACAAAAATCAACTTAATCATGTTATCACAATTAAAAATTAGAACTTTTCATCAATTCTCTCAAGACTCATATAGTATTCACAAAAAATCAAAACTTTGAAATAAAATAACACAAAAATCGAAACTTTAAATTAAAAACATTCTAACAAACATATTACTCATGAGATCATAATAAAAATCATAACTTTATAATTAAATATACCTAGACAACACAAAAATTGTAACTTTACATCAAATATATGACAACAAGCATATTACTCATGTTATAATAATAAAAATCAAAATTTTTAAAATTAATTTTATCGAGGTAACCATATTATCATAGAAACAAAATATTATAATTTAATTATCTAGTCCTCGAAAATCTCA
Organism: Cicer chorassanicum; assembly: GCA_037974735.1. NCBI lineage: Eukaryota > Viridiplantae > Streptophyta > Magnoliopsida > Fabales > Fabaceae > Cicer > Cicer chorassanicum. The sequence goes on from JBBPBP010009778.1 coordinate 26,343,595, forward strand.
CCAAGATGAAGGAACAAAAATTTAGAACTTTGATCGGAATGCGATGGAATGTGAGGGTGGTTGATTTAGTGGTTGGTAATGGCGTGTGGGTGATTATTACTTCTTTTTCTCTACTGCAAGTTTTAATCGTGTCGTACGAATGAGAGGTGTATGTGACTAATAAAGGAGGCGTGGAACTGATCCGAGAGAAGGAATAATTCTCTTCATTGAGTTTAATTGCACTCATGAATAAGGAATTCAATTGAAATAATACCATTCAATGACCAACCGTTAAGAATTAATTGACATTCATGTATTTATTCTTGCTAGTTACACATTTGAATGGACACAAGGGAAAGTGCACGGTCCTATGAACTAAATACTATTAAAAATAAAATATAGTTATCAAAGGTAGTAGTGTGGGTGATTCAATTTTGACTTAGTCAAAATTTATTTGGTCATTGTTCACTCTAAGACAGAAATTTCTACGAGTTTTAATTAGTTAATAAAAATCTCAATAATTAAATAATTAATATAAAAATACTTCATCAAATAATTGAATATCCAATAAATAATTATCACACTGAATTAATAAAACAGCATAAACAAAACTAAGGATTTTAAATTAATTAATTAAAATAAAGGGTGTTACAATACTTACCCCCTTAAAATAGTTTCGTCCTCGAAACTAAGAGGTATCTAGAAGGTTTGGTTAAAGCTCCCTCATCTTCTCCTCCAACTCCCAAGTAGCATCTCCATTCGTATGGTTCCAAATCACCTTAACCAAGGGGATTTCCTTTCCCCTCAACTGCTTGGTAGTTCTGCCTGAGATGCTTATCGGTGGGACGTCGAAGGAAAGATTCTCCTTCAATTGAATATCATCGGGCGTGATAATATGGGATGGATCTGCCATGTACTTCCTTAGTTGTGACACATGGAACACATCATGTAAGTTGGCCAAATTCGGTGGTAAAGCAATCTGATAGGCCACTGGACCCACACGTCGAAGGATTTGGTATGGTCCAATAAACTTCGGAGTAAGCTTTTTTGCCTTCAATGCCCTACCAACTCCAGTGGTAGGTGTCACTCTCAAGAATACATGTTCATCTTCATGAAACTCCAAAGGTCTCCTATGTCGATCAGCATAACTCTTCTGCCTGCTCTGTGCTATTCTCACCCGCTCTTGGATCTGACGCACCTTTTCTGTAGTCTGTTGCACCAACTGAGGCCCTACGATCAAGTTTTCACCATCCTGATACCAACACAAGGAAGTTTGGCACTTGCGCCCATACAAAGCCTCATACGGTGCCATCCCGATGCTTGCATGATAGCTATTGTTATAGGTAAATTCAACAAGAGGCAATAGATCACCCCAACTCCCTCAGTAATCTAATGCACAAGCTCTTAGCAAATCCTCTAATGTCTGAATAGTCCTTTCAGTTTGACCATCGGTTTGAGGGTGGTAGGCGGAACTCAATCTTAATCTAGTACCCAATGCCTCATGCAATGCTTCCCACAAACGAGAAGTGAACTTTGGATCTCTATCAGACACAATGCTGGATGGTATCCCGTGTAATCTAACAATCTCAGCAACGTAGATCTCTGCAAGCTTAGATACATTGTAAGTAGTCCTTACAGGGATGAAATGGGCGGATTTTGTGAGCCTGTCAATAATCACCCAAATGGAGTCAAATTTCTTCTGAGTCTTAGGTAATGCCACCACAAAGTCCATAGATATGCTATCCCATTTCCACACCGGTACATCTAATGACTGCAGCAATCCAACAGGTTTTTGGTGTTCAACCTTAGCCTTCTGGCAAGTCAGGCAAGACGCCACATATTCCGCCACTTGTTTCTTCATTCTTGGCCACCAAAATCTCTGCCTCAGGTCTTTATACATCTTCGTAGTACTAGGGTGAATACTCAGTTTGCTTTTGTGGGCCTAATCTAAAATAGTCTTTCTCAACTCAGCATTATCGGGCACACAAATACGTTTATTACACCACAAAATGTTATTTGGATCCACTTCAAATTCGGGGGCCTTGCCAGTCTCAACCAATTTTCGTCTCCCCTGAATAGCCTCATCGGTTGCTTGAAGGGTTTTTATCTCATTCATCAATTCATTATCTACGATGATCGTTCCACATTGTACTTTTCCCGACAAGGAATCCAGATTAAGATCCAAGTCACGAAAATTCTCTAACAACTTTAATCCTTTCAATGTTATGGATGACAAATGGGCTCGCTTTCTACTCAAGGCATCAGCCACCACATTTGCTTTTCCTGGGTGGTAATGCAACGTGAACTCATAATCCTTGATGAACTCCATCCATCTCCGTTGCCGGATATTAAGCTCCTTCTGCTCGAACAAGTATTTCAAACTTTTATGGTCGCTGTATACATCAAAATTGCACCCATACAGATAGTGCCTCCAAATCTTTAGTGCAAAAACTATTGCAGCCAATTCCATGTCATGAGTGGGATAATGCTTCTCATGCACCTTCAACTGCCTTGAAGCATATGCTACCACTTGTTTGTTCTGCATAAGTACACAACCCAATCCTTGTAAAGAAGCATCACAATAAACTTCATATGGTTCTTCTGGCTGTGGCAACACCAACACCGGTGATGTAGTTAGTTTCTCTTTCATCAGCTGAAAACTCCTCTCACATTCCTCCGTCCATGCATATATATGATTCTTCTTTGTGAGTTGTGTCAACGGCGCTGCAATCTTAGCAAAGCCCTCAATGAATCTTCTATAGTATCCAGCCAAGCCCAGAAAACTTCTAATCTCTGTGACGGTCTGTGGTTGTTTCCATGCCACCACAGCTTCTACTTTAGTTGGGTCGACAGCGATACCTTCCTTTGAAATGACATGTCCCAAGAATTTCACCTCCTCCAACCAGAATTCACACTTCCCCAAATTAGCATACAATCGCTTCTCCCTCAAGATTTGTAAAACTTGATGTAGGTGAACTTCATGTTCCTCTCGACTCTTAGAATAGATCAATATGTCATCAATGAAGACCACCACAAATTTGTCTAAGAAGGGGTGAAATATACGATTCATGTAATCCATGAAAATAGTTGGTGCATTGGTGACACCAAAAGGCATCACCAAATACTCAAAGTGTCCATAGCGAGTTCTGAATGCTGTCTTAGGAATGTCTTCTTCCTTCACCCGAATCTGATGGTACCCCGACTTCAGATCAATCTTTGAAAATATGATTGCTCCTTTGAGTTGGTCCATCAAGTCATCAATGCGTGGCAAGGGATACCTGTTTTTGATGGTGAATTTGTTAAGCTGGCGATAATCGACACAAAGTCTAGACCTTCCGTCCTTCTTTTTCACTAGGAGCACCGGCGCTCCCCAAAACTCTTGACCCAGCTATACAGCTCGGGTGACCTCCACGCGCCCAACACAAAACTCTTGACCCAGCTCCGATCAGGCATCGCTAATTACCTTCCCCTCTCGAGGGTACTACCCGGCAGGACAATCCTGAATCTCATCTGAGGGCAAAGCCCAGATTTCCACAATTGTAAAGGGTCACCAATCCGAAATTAACAAACATCACATAGCATTTATGTTTTTAAATGCATAAAAATCATCCTCCAACTTAGCATACATCTAAGAAGGGTTTACATATGCTAAACATGCATAAACAAAGTTGAAAAATGAAGTTTTGGACCAAACAGCACTGTTGTATTCGAATACACCCTATGTGTAGTCGAATACACTTGCAAAAACAGCAGAAAAACAGCATTGGCAGCACTACTGTATTCGAATACAGCCTGTCTGTATTCGAATAAAGCATTCCATTCAACTGTATTCGAATACAGCACTTTGTGTAGTCGAATACACTTCAAAAAAATCAAGTCAGTAGCTAATTTAATCATCTGTATTCGACTACAACACAGGTGTAGTCGAATACATCTGTCAAAACAGCAGAAAATCAGTTTTTAACCCTTTCAAAAACATTCCAACACTTCCAAATTCATTCCAATAGTTTCAACACCAATTCAATCAATCACAAACACCAACACAACACAAATCACAATCAAGTACGCATATACAAACATCATAACACGTCAAACATGACTCGCGTGCCAAGCACCCTAATGCAATGCGTATATGCCAATGCACATGATTCCGGAATATCAACAAAATCCTCCTCGAAGGGGCGTAAATCATAGTTGTACAGCCTCTCACAGACTAGTACTAATTACCAAGGTGCAGTCTCTCACAGGCTAGCACGATTTACTAATGTGCAACCTCTCACAGGTTAGCACGACGCAATAATCCATGTAAGGGTAAGATGAACCATCCAATCACGTGGAATCATCCCCTATACAGATAAGATGAACCATCCAATCACGTGGAATCATCCCGTGGCCCATCCGGTCACCATTATCACCGACGCGATAATCACCGTAAGGATAAGATGAACCATCCAATCACGTTGAATCATCTCGTGGCCCATCCGGTCACCACTATCACCATTTACTATGAAATGCATGAGCATACTCTCACTCTCGACAACACAATCATTAAGTAAATGCAGCTATTAAAAGATTCCCCATTTTTAATGCTCATTAACACTAATGATTTTCAAATTTAACACAGAGTATACTCAACTCATACAATCCATCAAATCACATGAAATTGAATTCATAAATCATATTGAATTCAAATCACCACATACACAATCTCATCAATTCATTTCACACCAAATCAAAATACACACATAATTTGCATTTATTCAAATTCCCACATATTGAAACATAAAGCAAATATCCACATTCATAATATTAGCCATAATCATAACAACTATACCAGGCAAGAATCACCACTACCCACACATCAAAATTCATCAATTTTCACCATTTTACTCGCAAAATGGATTAAATTCATTTCTCACAAACCACACCTCAAACCCACCAAATTTCTTCTCCCCAAGCTTACAAGTAAGGTCCTAGATGCAAACTAAAAGTTTGGAAGGAGCCCCTTACCTCGTTGGTAGCTCGAACAACCGATTACGGTTTCGCGATAAATTCCGACAAATTTTCGCTTCCCACGACACTTCGAAAATTAGTTCCCAAGCACCGCAACGTGATCACGATCAACTTTCTCTTCAGTCGCGTCGCGAGATAAAGCTTAGATCTAGGTGATATGTGAGGTTTTGTGTGTGGGGTTTTTGGAAAACAAAGAAGAAAAGAGGAAGATGTAGTAGGCACGCGAACAGGGGAAAATGTTTGCTTCTTTTTCCTTTCCTTCCTTTTCTTTCCTATATATATATATATATATATATATATATATATATATATATATATATATATACTAATATATATATACTAATATATATATATATATACATATAAATATAAATATATAAATATATAAATATATAAATATATAAATATCCCAAACCAACCAAAAACACACCCTCACACACACCCCAAAAATTTTGATAAAAATATCCAATCTCATTACAACTCAATTGACAGGTAAAACTTTCTGCAACTATAAATATTTTTAACAAGATTGTCTGGTAATAAATTTTACGCAACGTAATTAAATTATTTCTCGCCAAATAATTTAAAACGGGACCCACAAAAATATTTATGGCATTTAACCTCCAAAATACCAATAAACTGGCTGAAAAGCCCCATAATTCACATATAACACATCAAAAATACAAAAAGGGGTACATTTTAAAATTTACGGGTATTACAGCACAGAGCTGCGAAAATTAGTTCCCAAGCACTGCAACGTGATCATGATCAACTTTCTCTTCAGTCGCGTTGCGAGATAAAGCTTGGATCTAGGTGATATGTGAGGTTTTGTGTTTGGCGGTTTTGGAAACCACCCACACGGTTTCGCAAACAGAGAAGAAAGAAAAAGAAAACGTGAGGCTGGGGAAAATGTTTTGCTTTCTTTCTTTATCTAATCCTCCTCTCACAATCACTTAACATGTATATATATATATATATATATATATATATATATATATATATATGTATGTATATATATGTATGTATTTTTGGGAGTTAGTTATATATATGTATATTATTAGAAAGTTAATATATATATATATATATATATATATATTTAAATCAAATAACTAAAACTCTCGGACACCCATCTGAACTATTTTGATAAAAATATCTACTCTCGTTGTAACTCAATTGACAGGTAAAATTTTCTGCAACTATAGATATTTTTAACAAGATTGTCCGGTAATAAATTTTCCGCAACGTAATTAAATTATTTCTCGCCAAATAATTTAAAACGGGACCTACAAAATACTTATGGCATTTTAACATCCAAAATACCAAAAAACTGGCTAAAAAGCCTCATAATTCAACATGAAAGCACCCAAAAATACAAAAAGTACATTTTAAAATTAAGGGTATTACATGAGGTCTTTCATACAAACTAAATTTTTAATGTTTGAAAAGTATCCTTCTGGAACTTTAACTTCGTGTAGAAATTTACACAAAACAATTTTTTTTCCTTTCTAGATAGAGTATGAGCGGCTGGAGGTAGATATGTGTGATTTCATTTCTTTAAGGGACCTAATTCATTTCTTATTCCCATATTGACTAAGTCCAATATTGCATTGATGCCGTCCTTAGACTTTTCTGGAACATTGAGTAACGTACCAATAACACTATCAAATACATTTTTTTTCAATATGCATCACATCGAGGAAATGTCTTATATACAATGATTTCAAATATGGCAATTCAAAGAAAATTGACTTTTTCTTCCACTCAGTTTTGACCAGCTCTCCCGCAAAAGGTTTGCCAAATTTATTGGTCAAACCTTGTACTTTTTCAAGTATTTGATATCCAGTCGGTGCTAAAGGAGCTTTATCTTCCTCTGATTTTCCATTGAATGCATTTCTCCACCTACGATACTGATGACTCTAAGGTAAAAATGTACAATGTTCAAGAAATACATTCTTCTTACAATGTTTCAACCGCATTCAATTTGTACTCTCTTCACATATAGGACATGCACACTGACCTTTAATGTTATATCATGATAAATTATCATTTGCTGGAAAATCATTAATTGTGTCGAACAACATAGCCCTCAAATTGAAACATTCTTTCTTATACCCATCATAAACTTCCACACCTGTTTCCCACATAATTTTTAAATCTTCAATTAAATGAGCCAAGTATACGTCGATATCATTCCCCGATTGTTTGGGTCCAGAAATTAACAGAGACAACATCATAAACTTACACTTCATACATAACCATGGAGGTAGGTTATAAGTCAACAAAATCACAGGCCACGTGTTGTGTGAGATGCTTTGAAGACCATGTGGATTCATTCCATCAGTAGAAAGTGCAAGTCATAGATTTCTTGACTATATCCCGAATTCAGGATACTCGTGGTCAATTTTTGCCCATTGTGGAGAATCTGCAGGGTGTCAAATCTTTCCATCTCTAATTCTTTCATCTGCATGCCATGTCAAGTGTTTTGAATCTTCTTCACTGCGATACATGCGCCTAAATCTTGGTATTATAGGAAAATACCACACGACTTTTGCTGGAGTAGATTCTTTCTTCTTATATCGAGAGACATTGCATTTCGGACACGCCTTTAGTAATTTATATTCGTTTCGAAATAAAATGTAATCGTTAGGACACACATGAATCCTTTCGTAACTCATACCAATATAGCACAAAATTCGTTGAGCCTCGTAGGTTCGACTGGGAAGTTCATTATCATCTGGCAACATATCTTTTAAGAGTGTTAATAATTCGGTGAAGCTTTTATCAGACCATCCATTACTCGCTTTTAAGTTGTACAACTTTAATATCGCCGACAGTCTTGTGAATTTACTACAACCATTATATAATGGTTTCTCTGCATCACTCAACAAGCTTTCAAACATATTAGGACAATCCCAAATATCTTCTTCAACTGCTTTTGCAATCTCCTCAACTCAGTCCGGCTCATATGTATCTGTGCCGAAATCAGTTGAAGCATATGTCGAACCATTCTCAAAATTAATGTTTCCTTTTTTTCTCACCATGTCTAATCCAACATGTATAGCTTTGATCAATTCCATGCCATACTAAATGTCCTTCCAATTCATCTGCTCCAACGCGTTTTCCAAAACAACATTTTAAACAAGGACAAACGACTCTATTTGGATCTTTTGCATTCTTCACTGCAAACTCAACAAACTCCTTCACTGGATTTTCATACTCTTTGGACAATCGATTGGCAGACATCCTATTCCGGTCCATTTTATATGACCTATATAAATGCAGTTACAAAAATAATAAGCTACTAATAACATTATACCAATCTATAGTACACATATCTAATATTGGAAAATGGAAACCAAGGTCCAAGTCTGATTTCAAAACAGAATAGATCAACAAATTTCAAAAAAGAATAGATTTTATATGATTTATTATATGTAAAAATTTATCAGTTTTAGTGACAACAAAAAATTAATAAATACAGTACCTGAGACAACGTATCCAATTTGTTTTAGAGGAGCAGTAGATGGGCGCACAGTAGAGGAAAAGAAGGGTTCGCAGAGTAGAGGAGATGAGGGTTCGTAGGGTTAGGACAACGTATTAAATTTGTTTTAAATTTGTTTTTATTTACTTAAAGTGAATGATTTTTATTTAAACTAAATGATTTTACAGCGCTTGTATGAAAAGCGCTCTAATAGGTCCGTTAATTATGTGAAAGCGCAAGCCTTTTACAGCACTTGTATAAAAAGCGGTCTAATAGGTCATTTAATTATATGAAAGCGCATGTATTTTACACCGCTTTTACAAAAAGCGCTTTAAAAGCTATGTAACATAAGGTGGGAGCGCTACATTTTACAGCGCTTGTGTTTAAAGAAATAAAAAAGCGCTGTAAAAGCTATGTGAGAGCGCTTCAATTTATAGCACTTTTTTAAAAAGCGCTGTAAAAGAGTTGTAAACATTATGTGCAAGCGCTATGTGACGCTATATGACCCTACAACAGGGCTTTTTTCGCAACGTTTGTCACAAAAGCGTTGTTGTATCCTCCGTTATTTTTAAAATATTATACAACAACGCTTGTATTAAATAAGCGTTGTAAAAGACGCGCTATAAAATGTCATTTTTGGCGTAATGTCTATTTTCTGTGATTGGGTGCTATGGAAGGAAAAATATTTTGCAAATGCCCAATATAGAGAACTAGTATATATAAGTGTGTGTGTATATATATATATATATATGAATCATATCAAATGAGAGTAGTTTTACAATGAGAGGGTTAAATGTTGTCCACAAAACCATACATGGATGGTCAAGATTAGAAAAAAAAAGTCATGTGACTTTTTTAAGTGATCATGTGACACTTAAGTAACTCTTAATCATGACCATCAATGTATGGTTGTATGATCTGAAAGTGAAAACAAAAGAAGGAGGTTAAATTGTGTCTGTCTACGTTTGGAGCAGAAGTAGTAACAAAACTAAGAAATGCAGGAGTAAAGTGACACAAATAATTTATCCTAGTTCACCACTAACTTGGCTACATCCAGTTCTCTCACTCAGAAGAATTTAATCCACTAATTCAACAACTTGAATTCAAAAGCACCTGACCTTACATTTCATTCTTCTCAAAACAGCCTAACAACCCTAGACTTTTTGAGAAACATAAACACCTTGACTCTACGAGCCAAGTCTTCTCCACACAACCTGAGATCCACATATTGCTTAAGGCACACTAAAGCCATTATCGCACTAGGTTAAAATGAGTTTTAAACTTTTTTGGTTTGGCATCTACTAAGCAGATTTATTACCATGATTTTTTCATACTGACAATGAAACACTAAGAATATTTTTTCTCTAAAAGAGTGTTTTGCTAGAAATTAACACTGAATACTCAAAATATTTAGCTATTGAGTTTGTGTATTCGTGTTGTTCTTGTTTTTCTTCTTCAACCTTGATCCACTATTTATAGTTGAAATTAGGGCTTCGGTTTAATTCTTTGAGAATTTTGCATTGTATCTTCATCAATGATTTTCTTCAAAAATAATTCTGAAGATGCGTTTCAATAATATGTTCTTTAGCCAATTCTTTATTTTCAAATCTAATATGAGCAATTTTTCTAGAATGATATGATGCGTATTTTCTTTAGATTGCATTTGATAATTATTTAGCCAAATATTCCTTCATATGCTTGATTTGATTTGGGTGGGAACAATTAATAGGGAAAAAGGGGTTGCCCCAGTTGAAGTGCGCATTGAAGTACGATACCCATGTAGTGCAAATGGAAACATTTTATGCCAATCTTTGTCTATGATAACCATCTTCTGAATAATTTTTTTGATGTTTTTATTTGCTGCTTCAACTGCGACATTCATATTTTTGAATTTGAACGGTGACACACAATTCATCCATCATTTTGTATTCAGATTTGTGGCATCGTCAGTAATGATCTTGCTTGGCAGGCCATGACGACATATTAACTCCTTTTTTATGAATTTGACTAACACATTTTTGGTAACAACAATTATCACTCTATTAGAATTTACAACAGTTATCACACATTTATGAATTTGACTATCGCATTTACCTCTATTAGAATTTTCTTATAACAACAGTTATCACTCTATCATAGGTATGGCACCATGTGAGGCTTTTTATGGAAGAAAGTATAGATCCCATTTGTGTTAGTGAGAAGTCTTTGTTATGACCTGATTTAGTGCAAGAGACCACTAATAGAATTCAATTGATTAGGGTAAGAATGCGTACAACACAAAGTAGGCAAATGAATCATGCTGACAAGAGAAGAAAATCATTGGGTTTTCAAGAAGGGGCACATGTGTTCTTGAGAGTATCTCTAAGACTGGGGTGGAAAGGTCAGTGAAAGTCAAAAAGTTAAACCCTTATTTCATAGGTCCTTTCCATATTCTAAAAAGAATCGCGTTAATTGCTTATCAATTAGCTCTTCTTTCACATTTATCTAACATTCATGAAGTCTTTGTGTTTCTCAACCCCGATATGATAGTATCCAAGTTTCGCTGATGTAAGTACATAAGCTTCTTTATATTTGCACCAGTTGGGTCACATTGGTTTTATTCAGTTTGACGTAAATTTCGGGGACGAATTTCTTTAAGGAGGTGAGAAAATGTAACATCCTTAATCAAATGACTAAATAATTAGAATTTCAAAGTTTTAAATATTCTAATTTATAGATTATTATTATTATTATTATTACTAATATTGTAATTGTTATCAATAACCAATTTGCTTAAAATAAGGTAATATTAGTAAGCTGTTTTGTTTGTTACAGACTTGTAAATAATAATAATAAGAAGTTTGTATTGTTTGTTAAAGGTTTATGTGAAAGGGATAATATCAAACAAAGCTATTATAACAACCTTTTGTTATATAATTATCTATTATTAAAGAGTCAAACAAACAGTCCATCCTAAATGAATTCAATATGTACTCAATTTTATTTGTCACAACCAAGAGTTTAGTGGAGCAAATATAGGATATCTAGTCAAATTATCTTATAAATATTTAAATTTAAATAGATAGAAAGAAGAAAATACTGAATTAAAAACTCAATAGAAGAAAACTATGTCAAAATAAAGAGGAGCAAACGTACAGTTGCGGTTGCAATAGCGGTTAATAAAGATTAACATATACGAAACATTTTTATCAAAGAACGCTTCCAGATGTGAGTAATCACACCTTTTAAACTTTCATGGTACATTTATTTTGGGAATTTGCAATGGGAAAAGAGTTATATATTTTGAATGGTACTTATAAAACTATATTTTATGAATTGTAATAATAGATTATGAATTGATTTATTTACGACTGTTTGTTGAATTACTGGTTTATGATTGTTGTTATTACATATTCAAATGAAATATCATATTGTAAATATATGTTCTTTAAAAGATTGTTTTATCATATTTTCCCGAATGATTGTTGTTATTATATTCAAATGAAATATTATATTATAAATATGATTTTACGAATATGATTGTTAAAAATATGAATTATTTTGATTGTGTGTGTTGGAGATGAGCTTACGCTCCATATAGATGAGTTTTAAACTCCACAATGAGATGAAGTTTTAACTCCACACGAATGGGTATTGTACCGCACATATAGATGAGGTTTAAACTCCACAAGGAGATGAAGTTTAAACTCCACACGGATGGGTCTTGATGCCCACATATAGATGAGTTTAAACTCCATAATGAGATGAGGTTTAAACTCCACACGGATGGGTCTTGTACCCCACACTAGATGAGCTGGCGCTCCACATGATGAGATAATACTCACTTCGCAGAAGTAGTATATCACCATATAACGATGAAACGTCTTTGAATCGATTGGTTTATTTTCTGCAGAATAAATGTGTGTAATGGATTTATTTTATTATTATAGATGTGAATTATCGTTAATTTAATTGATGATTTTTTATTAATTATTGGAAGTAATTGATTATCATAGATGTGAATTATCGTTAATTTAATTGATGAGTTTTTATTAATTATTGGAAGTCATTGGTTGTTATAGAAGAATCTTAGTTATATCGTGTATACTTCTAAAGAATATTTTTGGAAGAATGCGGGTGCCATGATCAATTTTTCAAGTTACCGCGCTGACTGAGAACAATACTTATTTTAAAATTGTGTGTACTATTCACTGGGATTTAGTATCTCATTAAAGTACTGTTTTTAGAGATTGAGACCGTTGAGGACGTCGAGAGTTTGAGCAGTCTCACCTCCTTTAAGAAGAGTAATTTCCTTAGATTAGGTCAATAGATCAAGAATAAGTAGACATAGTGTCTACATTGTATTTTATAGCGGGATTAGTTATTAAATGCCCCGATTTGAATATTTTGATTATTAAGGAATTTTTAGGTGTAAGGTTTTATTTTAAGAATTTTACAATATTATTTCTTTTAGGAACTTCATTATTTATTATAAAACATTTTCTCTTATATAAATATAATTTTTTTTTTGTTATTACCTCAATTGTTATACCCACGTAACTAGGCGTTACAAAGTCAGTGGCAAAATCCACTCATTTGTATTCGAATACGAGGTTTCGTATTTGAATATGATGTTAAAATTTCAAAGAAAAACTGAATGTTTCAAATATGTATTCGACTACACACTGCATGTAGCCGAATACAACTGCGAAATAATGCGGATTTTCAGTTTTGAAAATGTTTCGAAATCATTTAACACTTACAATACAAAGTCCATTAATAACACTTCAAACACTCATAAGATCAATTATGAACACATAATTCATACCAAATTAATCTTCACAAATTGACACCTCAATCACACATCACACATCACACATCACACATTCATAACATCAATTATGAATACATAATTACATCGAAACTTAATCAACACAAGTTCGCACCTCAAAACAATTACGGCACAATAACCAACAGCAATCGAGTATGTATATACAATAATCACAGTATAACAAATATGTCTCGCGTGCCAAACACCCTAATGCAATGCGTATATGCCAATGCACATGATTATGGAATTTGCAATAAAATACCCTCCTCGAAGGGCATAAATCTTAAATATACACGAGTGCAGTCTCTTAGGGAAAACCACGAGTGTAGTCTCTCACGGACAAACACGAGTGAAGTCTCTCACGGACAAACACGATTTACTAGAGTGGAGCCTCTCACAGACCAGCACGACTTACAAGAGTGCAGTCTCTCACAGACTATCACGATTTACAAGAGTACAGTCGCTCACAGACCAGCACGATTTACAAGAGTGCAGTCGCTCACAGACCAACACAATTTACAAGAGTGTAGTAGCTCACATAACAGCACGACACGAAAATCCTCGTAAGGATAAGATGGACAAATCAACACATGGAACCATCCCGTGGCACATCACGGTCACCACTTACATCGTGGCATATCGCGGTCACCACAAATTCGCACCTCAACACAACTCAAACACACATATATCAGTTTTGAACACATAAATCAAATCAAAACTTAATCACCACAATTTCACACATAATCACACCACAATCATTCATAATATCAATTATGAGCACATAACCACACCCACTTTTAATCTCCAAAAATTTACACATTTATCAAATATCAAACATTCTTAATATCAATTTTGAACATATAATTCACATCCAATTTTAATCTCCACAAATTCACACATTTATCACATATCAAACATTCATAATATCAATAATGAACATATAAATCACACCAACTTATAATCTCCACAATTCACTCATTAACCACCTCAAATATACTACCAATAATTCACTCGTTGAACACACATTAATCACATCAAATTTAATCATGTAATTCATAACATGTAACAAACCGTATTTTCACTTAAAATATATACATTCATGTCGAAATTGATTTTTCATTCAATCACACCTTAAACATATATCAATCACACATATAGTGTCCCTATATGCAAACTAATAATTTGGAAGGAGCCCTTACTTTAATTATCGCTTTTTTAATCGTTTTCGCTACCGCCATCAAATACGGCGAAAATTTTCGCTCGTGTCAACACTTCAAAAGTTAGCTCACTAGCATCGTAGTATGGAGAGGAGCAACTTTCTCTTCTATCACTTCTCGAATGAAAGCTTAGATCTAGATGAGAAATGGAGGTTTATGTTTGCGGTTTTTCGAAACTCACACACAGTGGTTTTCGAAACAAAGAAAGAGAGAAGAAAAAGAAGTTCACGAGCGCAAGGAAAAATGTTTTTCTTGCTTTTTCGATCCTTCTTGCTTCTTACACACACACACACACACATATATATATATATAAATATTACTTTCAACTAAATATATATATATATATATATATATATATATATATATATATATATATATATATTAAAACCCATCCACAAATATCTAAATACTCTTACACACATCACTTCACTCACATATCAAACTATTTAGATAAAAATATCTACTCCCGTCGCAATTCAATTGAGAGATAAATTTTCAGCAACAAGCGATATTTTTGAAAAAACTGTCCAGTATTAAATTCTTCGCAACATAATTAAATTATTCTTCGAAAAATAATTTTAATCGGGTCTCAAAATATATATATATATATATATATATATATATATATATATTAAACATATTACAAACTCTAACATAATATGCTTTTGGTACTTAATTCACAAAATGAGTTAAAATTGGGGTAAATGTCTCAACAATTCAACACAAAATATACTAAAATTGCTTAATTTATAGTTTAAAATTAAGGGTCTTACAATTTTCTCTAGGGACACGGTCAAAGGTTATTTTGTCAAATTGTGAACACAATTCCTTTATGTAGGTAAAATAAGGTATTAACTTCTTATCTCGAGTTTCCCGTTATTGGTTAAGCTAATTATTGACTAGGGTTGAATGTCCATATACTTCTAGTATTTTTGCTTTTGATTCCAAAGCAGCCAAAATTCCCATGGCACAAGCCTCATATTCTAGCATATTATTGGTACAATAAAAAAACAAGCGCGTTGTGATACGTATGAACTTTTTTTTGGGAGATATTAACACAACCCCAATCCCATAACCCCATTATGTTTGAGGCCTCATCGAACAATAAGGTCCATTTTCCATTATCGCACTCTTCAAACAAAACCATGATTCTTTCAATCAGGAATTCACATTGCATTGACTAATAATCATCCACAGGTTGATTAGCCTGATAATCTTTCATGGTACTCCATTTGCTGGCTTTCTGAGTAACATAGGTAATATCATACTCTGATAACATCACCTGCCAGCGAGCAATTTTCTTTGTGAGAATAGACTTTTCAAAAATATACTTGATTGGATCCATCTTGGATGTCAAAGCAAGTCGTACGGCAAAGCATGTATTGCCTCAAGCGATGGGTCACCCAAGCTAAGGCACAACAAGTACGTTCTAACATTGTATATCTCGTTTCAACAACTTTAACTATTTTACTCAAATAGTAAATGGCATGCTCCTTCTTTCCTATATCATCGAGTTTCCCCAACACGCATCCCATAGACCCGACGAGGACTATAGGATACATAATCAAGGGTTGGTCTGGAACTCGGGAGGGCTACAATTGGAGGCCTCTGCAAATACTGTCGGATTTTCTCAAATGCGTTTTGGCATTCATCGTTCCACACAACTATTTGATTTTTTCATAAAAGTTTAAAGATTGGTTCATAAGTGGCAGTTAGTTGTGATAAGAAGATGGAAATATAATTTAGTCTCCTAAAAAATCCGTGAACTTCTCTTTCTATACTTGAGGGAGCCATTTTTGAATTGGCCCGAACCTTGAACTTCTCTTTCTATACCTAGAGAAATCATCCATAAAAGAAAATAGCGAATGGCGTGTCGTAATGTCAACAAAAATATCGATGTGAGATAACGAGAACTATCTTTAGGACTAGCTTGTTAAGGTCCCAATAGTCAACACACATTCAAACTTTGCCAATCCTTTTTTGGAACCAGTACGACATTGGCTATCCATTGGGGAAAATTTTCCACAGCCAAGAACCCTGCATCAAATTGTTTTTTTACTTCCCCCCAGATTTTTAATGACATATCGGGCTTCATTCGTCTTAATTCTTGTTTGACTAGAGATAAATCGGGTTTTAAGGGCAATTTATACTCCACTATGCTAGTATCCAATCCATGCATATCCTGATATGACTAGGCAAAAACATTTTTGTATTCATGTAGGAGTTGGATTAGTTCGTGATACACTTCTTTCTTTAAGATGGTGCCGACCTTAATTTCTTTTTTTTTTCTGTCATCTATCCCTAGATAAATCATTTCTATTGGTTCCTCATTGGGCATGATACCTTTGGCTTCCCGTTCCACTGATCTTTGTTATCTTTTTCTGTCTAACTAACAAGATGGTAAAAATCATGTGGCGAGATTTTAGTACGGTCATCTATGAACGAACTATTCCGAAATATGCATGGGAATTGTGTCCATCCTAAATATAATGAAACATATTAAGGTCTTAGTAAGTGTAAATGATTTTATAATTACATGGGAATTACATTAAATATTATAGGAGACTTAACTATTTTCCAATTCTTGTTTCTGCACTTTTACCACATGGAAGAATCCAATTAGCATCATCAACGGAAATGTCATCTCCAACTGTTGCAATATGGATCCCACTTATTGGTCTAACACTTTGGAAACTCTGTTGGGTGTCACATATGGGAATCCTTTCGATTCTAGGCTCTCGATTTTCCTTTCGAGCTAATCTTTTTTATTTTTTCTCTTTGACCAATCTTCGTTTGTCAGCCCTGGTAGGCTTGTAGCCTAAACTCCACTTATCTATATTCTTAGGGAGTTCCACCAGTTTTTTGAGCCCTTCTTCATCCATCCTTAAACTGTGCCATGAACGATGTCCTCTGCTAAACATGAATTTAGCTACCATAATAGTAGTGTTTGACATATGTGGTTATATAGGCGTTGTCTCGACGTAAGCAGTGTCCATGATTTCTAGCATTTGGAAGGCGATCTCTAGAACTTCTTTTGCCATCTCAACATAAAGGGTGGTGGACTACTTACTCACCAAACAAGTCTTCTTCTAATGACACATTACCAGTTGGTCATTTACCATATATTTCAGCTTTTGATGTAGGATGATGGCACTACGCTAGCAAAATGAATCCATGGCCTTCCCAACAGACAACTATAGGTGGGTACAATATCCATCACGTGAAACGTGATTTTAAATTGAACTAGAACTTTTCTGCGACTCACATAGAAAGCTCTAACAACCATAGGGCTAGGTCTCATATATGTACCATTACAAGGTAGTTTGGCTAATTTCAATTTTGAAATGACATTCTGCGAGGAGCCATTATCAATGAGGACCCTCGATATCATATGGTCGAGGCACATTACCGATATGTGTAGTGCTTTACTATGCCCTCTTCCTTCGACCGACAACTCATCATCTATGAAGGTTAGGTGATTGTTGGCAGTGATGATATTTTTATTGCTCCAAATTTGTCCAAACTGATGTCGTGATTGACAAGGGACTCGTTTAGTATTTTCATCAATAGCTTCTGGTGGGACTCATAATTCATCAGTACTAACATCAATGAAATCCTTGCAAGAGTATGGTTGAGTTGGTCAACTATTTTGTATTCACTATGTTGGATGATTTTGAGAAACTCATGAGCTTTTTCATTAGAAACCTCTTTCTTATTTTCTAGTTTCTCTTTTTCAACTTCATCTGTTACATTTACTTTCTTTTTTCCTTTATCTTTGTATGCATTCTCAAACGCCGCTATTATTTCGTTTTGTGATATTTTTAGTGAGTGTATGCGACCACTTCTAGTCATCCCTTTTATCTCTGAATTGTTTGTGATAACGGTGGTTTTTGAGCTAGAAACATCATTCTTCTGTTCATCGAGATGCACCTCTACATTAAAGAAAACGAGCTATGGTAGGCTCTTTTTCATTGAGATTCAACCATCCAGCTTTAACCAAGTTGTGCACCTCAAATTTTAAAGCTAGACAATTTTCAATCGAGTGTCCTACAACCCTAGAGTGGTAATCGCATGCGGCGTTCGAGTCATATCCTTTTGGGTAGGGTGGATGAAAAGGTTTCCCTGGACATAGTGCAATCATAGAATTGCTGACGAGATGCTGTAACAAATCTACATAAGTCATAGGGATCGGGTCAAAATGAATGAACTTCCTCCTGTGATAGTTTCTTCCCTAGATCTCATAGGAATCTTGATTCCCTTGTAAGTTTTGACTCAAGGTACCTGGGGTACTTGAGGTTTTTGAAGTTGTAGCGGCGTAGGGGCGATGCACAAAAGAAGTTTGTGAGGTTACAAAATGGCATCCACCAAATCTTTCCAAGAGTCGATATGAGCTCAGTCAAGGTGCATATACCAACTAAGGGAAACTTTTTTCAAACTGTCTTGAAAGAAGTCGATTAGCAGTTTTTTGTCATGGCACAAAAACCCATTTTACAACAATACATAATAAGATAATTCTTAGGGCATGTAGTTCCCTTGTATTTGTCGAATTCAGGAAATTTGAATTTGGTAGGTATTATAACATAAAAAACAAGGCATAGGTGTGAAGCATCAAAGCAATAATTGCTTCCCTCTTTGATAACTCTCAAGCGTTCTTCTAAGACTTGCCATTTTTCTTTCGATTGATGGCTCTGGAGCGGTTGAGGTTCATGATGTATGTTTAACGTCAGCGACGTAGCTTCGTTAGCTTTTCCTTGCGGCGAAGAGCCAAGGAATCCCAAAGTAATGGGTTAAGGTTGCACTTGAGGATTCTCGTCAGTACTATGTTGCGGATTTGTAGCCACGACTAGCGGATTATTGTTGGGGAGATGAGTGTCTATTGGTTGGGTATAACCTGGCGGTAGACCATAAGGTGGAAATTGTTGTGCCTTCCCTTCATGATAATTAGTGTGAAGGTGTGGAGCAACGCCTAGTGGGTGAACAAGGGTGTTTTAGGGCACCCCCTCGTTCACCAAAGGATTCCCTTCATTTCAATTTCCATGTGCTTGTAGAATCTCCAAGATCTTGGTCATTTGCCCTTTGAGTTGGTTCACGTCTTCTCTTATTTTTGTTTTGTCTAGCTCATTCATGATTTTTTACTAGGAGAATATAGAATCAGTATGCAACGTGATGTATGAAAATTTAATTGTGAATCAATGTTAAAAACCTATTTGTCGAAATAGCGTAATTGGTCAAATAAATGAGTTTAGAGAAGCGATCCATCCAAAACATTCCTTGTTGAACAAGTCTCTCGAAAGTGTCTTTTGTGTATGCATCTCGTCTTCTATTCTTACAAGTTCAAATCGGTATGCCTTAACGATCTCTTCTTGATATTTCCTTTCTACCATGATCTTGCTTTCATATTCCCGTTTTACTCACTCTATTTGTTGCTTTAGATTTACTTCTTGTCGACAGGTGACTTCATGATTTTCCCCATATTTATTTAGCAACTCTTTAAGCCTGAGACCTTTAATCACTTCGTCATTCCTTTTTTAATGTCTGAGTCTCAAATCTTCATTTGCACCTCACAAATAGATATGAGTTCTTTCCTTGCTTTCTTATTCCTCTCTTGCCCTTTTAAGTACTTTCTCAAGGATAAGGGATTTTTGGGTATTCTTGTATTCCATATCTCTATAAGCCTGGTGAGCTGTCTCCAATTCTTGTTGTGATTTTTCTATTTCTTGTCCTTTTAGAGCTAAGTCGGCCTCTAAATCTTCAGTAGTAAAAAATGATTATGTTGTTACTACTTCAGGGGCAATGGTGTTGCTGTGAAAAGGAAACTTGATGTCAAATGCCTACATTTTCACCAAATTATGATATTCCTCTCGTGTACCACAACTTCTAGGCCCAAATTGTTGACCTCTTCTAACAACATCTACCTAAGACCTACGTATTCTTCTCAGCAGACTAGCATCACAAACGTTTCGTCCACGAATGACAAGCTATTTTGTTACATCCACCATCAAAGGTTTCATCATTGGATAACCCAGTTGTCTCAATGCCACATAGGGATTATAATTTATACACCCCTTATTTCCCATGAAGGGAACATCAATAAAGACACCGCATCTACAAATCACTTCATTTATATCCTAACTTCTTGGGAAGCATGTTTGAATAATCAAAGATAGAGTATTGACGAGCAACAATGGATTATGCCCCTTCTTTCTCATGACAGAATTGCTGGTATAGGGTTCTCCCCTCTATGCTTGTGGGCCAAAAAGACGTCTATCGCTGTAAAATCCACAAAGTCCTTAATGCTTTGAAATAAAAAAATTCCATATATAATTAAGGCGAGCACATCCATGAAAGTGTCTCATTTTCCTTCTCTCTCTCTAAGTTTACCGCTTTCTCTTCAATATATTTTCTTGGGAACCCGATCAAATCGTCTTTGTTGATTCTATTTTCTTCTATTTCCTTTATAGGGATATCAAGTGTTTTCAGTAAAGGGTAGTGTTCCATGTATTGGTAAGGTTTTCTCCCCTTCATCGGATATCCCATTATTTGTTTGAACTCCTCCAATGTTGGGGCCAACAGAAAGTCCCCAAAGGTGAAACACCTGAAAGAAGGGTCATAAAATTAGGCCAACGCTGTAAAGGCATCCAATTGCACATTTACTACAAGTAAATTCAGAATTTTGCCGAATTTCCCCATAAAGATTACACGTTGTACTTTTGTCAACTTCTGAGCAAGAATCTTAAGGATCGCTACATCTGGTTTGAGAACCCTCAATGGAAAGGTCTTTCTTAATGGAGTTATGTGTGAGCCACCATTTGATCCCATGTTTCCTACGGTTAAAGATATTCACAACAACCCTTAATTTTTTTGGTTCTAAAAACGATATGGTAATGATTTTCTTCAAAAATGATCATGATAACGAATATGATGCAAAAAAAATGATGATAAGGAGAGTGAACAAAAGCTTGATATACTAGAGGGTAAAAGTGAACATGGCATAGGGTAGGTTTTTTCATATGTACATGTGATTTACACGATTCTTTTCTTTTTATGTTTTTTTCATGTGAACCTTTACTATGGGCAGCTCTATTCTAAAATGGAAATTAATAGGCAAACTATTAAAATGAAAATATAATAGAAAATTTCAACTCTAGTTTAGACTTTCATGACAACCAAACAAGATGTAGATCCAGAAGATTATAGATACATAGTCTCTAACTTATCTTAGATTTCACTCAGCCCGGGTATAGAGTCCGCTCATAAGTGGGTGAATCGTGTTAGGGTAGTGTATACAAAAATAAATAAAATAAACAAAAAAAATCGCCACAATAAAAATAAATAAACATAGACACATATAATTATTATCACAATCAAATAAAACAAATAAAACAAGATGGGTAATATAAATAAAATAAGAAATAATTATATACAATTAATTAGATCAGGTTTAACTCGCAAAAGTCCCCAGCAGAGTCGCCAACTGTCGCGTCCAGTTTTTCCGTGAAAAAGGAGTCGCCACCAACTTTATTTTTTTAAAAAGGAAAATTTAGATAAAACCTAAAATAAAGATCTTGAAAAAAAAAACGGATTCAAGAGTCGATACGGGTAGGGAAAGTAAAATTATTCTACATCTTCTGTTAAAACGGTTAGCCTATAATTAATTGTATACAAATTATTTATATATTTAATTATTTATTTTACCCCTAAAAAGAATAATAAAAAGGAAAATAAATTATTTACATTAATAAAAGAAGGAAAAATATATTTTTATTAATTTGGTTTGATAAGGAAAAGACCTTGATCCTACGTATCCCTAGGTGCAATAGGGAAATCAAAACACAAGTAGTTCTTGGATAGAAAATATTAATGTGTTGCCCGAATTCATTATTACTCTATTTAATTATTTTATTATGATATATGTATCCAAAAAAAAGTAATAATAATAATAATAATAATAATAATAATAATAATAATAATAATAATAATAATAATAATAATAATAATAATAATAATAATAATAATAATAATAATAATAATAATAATAATAATAATAATAACGAAAACGAGGTGAGTTGTCTGTTCATGAATTCTATCTTTTCATTTTGTATTTGGTTTTAAAGTTAAGAAAAATTGATTCTTATTAGAAAACAACGGTAATGCGGTGGTATGTGAACGAAACAAATGGACATGACAAAGAAGCAAAATACGCAGCATGTTAAAGGATTTGCCCATGCGTTGTCAGATCTGTTGTGGCATAAAGGCTACCAACGGCTAGGGTGAGTGATGCGGCATGGCAAGCGAGAATGAATTTCATCCGGCGGCGGTGACTATCAATTCCAATCTTAAGAGAAAAGAAAAACTATTTATTGATCTAGTTCGTTGTTATGGTTTTCCGAGATATTTGATAAAGTCATGATATGAGTTTTGTGTTATGTTACATTTGGGTGAAGTTTTTTTTACTTGTAGATTGATTTATAACCATAAATTATTTATGTTTTTTTAGCATGTGTGTTGCATAAAAATTTAGGAACAAGGACAATAGCTTAAGAAAAATGAAAACTTAGCATAAGAGTTTATTTTGCTGAAAAAACTAAACTGCATTTTAAAAAAAAAAAGATGGATTACAAAGAAGCTAATAAAAAGAAAATTAGTGGATGATAAGAAAATCAATACCTTACTGCTGAATTGATTTTGCGTGTGGATTATTTATAGGGTTTTTGGGCGTAAGTTATAAAAGACATGAAATAATTGTGAATTGATCACCATTTTTATTACTATTAATCCATTTCTTTTCATTCAATTAATCACCATTATATTAATTTTTATTACCATTAATCATTTTCTTTTCATTCAATTATATTGATTTTTATTATCATCAATCCATTTCTTTTTGGTTTCTTTTCATTCAATTATATACGTTGTTTTTATGATTTAGAAATGAGTTAAACGTCTGAACAAGAATCAGAGACAACCAGGAACATGAAGCACTCATGATTGTCTAAAGTTTATAGCCCTAATTATTTATTTTTCTTTTTATTATTATATTTTTTTATTTTATTTTTTATAATTTTTTTAATAAAAAGTCCAAAAGAAATAGCGGCAAAATTAGGTGTCAACAATAATTCATAGCTTAGGCTTTCTCTTTTTCTTTACAAACATGTTCTTTTAATGAACCAAATTTTCGAGCAAAAAAGTTTATGTCATTTAATAGATTATCAAATTCTTTTTCCATTTGTTCACATAAAGGAAAAAGTTCATATATTGTTACCTCATCAATTTTTGAGTTTCCTATTAGGCACATGTTGACTTCTATATTTTCCTGTGTCTGATTCTTCGAAATCATCCCAAGTGACCATCATGGATTTTTTCTTGAATGGAAATCTCTTTGTTTCCTTTTTGTTTAAAGGACATTCAGTTTTATAATGTCCTAATTTGTTGCACCCATAACATGTGATTTGGCTTTTATCTATTTTTGTTTCAGATTTTCCCTTTTGCTTGAAAAACTTCTTTCGATCTGATCTCTTCTTCTCATCATTCTTTGAATTTTTCTTGTGAGAAGAATTTATTCCTCATCAGCTTCTTCTTGATCAATTTCTCTATCTTTTGAATCTTCTCTTCCATCCTATTGTGAAAATGAGCTTTCTTGACGATTTTTTGAAGATTTTAAGAATATTATTATGCCTTTATTTGCTGATTTATCCTCTTGCACGACTACTTCATGTGGTCTTAAGGTTCCAATGAGTTCTTCTAATTCGAGTGTCTCTAGATTTTTAGCTTGACTTACGACTCTGACCATTGGTCTCCATATGATGGGAAGACATCTCAAAATCTTTCTTCCTCGGTCTTGGACTAAGTATGCCTTGCCAAGAGAGTGCATTTCATTTACCATAGTTGTGAATCTTGAATACATTTCATCAATATTTTTTCCTTCATTCATCTCGAATAGTTCAAATTTTCCTACACCATATCAATTCTTGTTTCTTTGACATGGCTTGTTCCTTCAATATAAGTGTGTAATATATCCCATATTTTTTTACCGTATCACATTCATCAACTCTTTCACTTTACTCCCTGCTCAAGGTTCAAGACAAAAATAATTATGTTTTAGAGTTTAGAAGTACCTTAGCTTTGTCTTTGGTTATCCAGCCTGGTATGAAGTTCGATCACTTTGATCAACTCTTGGTATGAAGTTTCCATCTTTTATGATGCGCCACAATTCTGTATCCTGTTATTTAAGAAATAGTTTCATTTTTCCTTTCCAAATGTAGTAGCATGTACCATCAAAATAAGGTGGTCTATTTGATAATCCTCCTTTAACAATATACTAGGCTTTTGAAATTCCTTCCTCAATCTTTTCCTCTAACACTTGTTTGGTGCTTAACCTTAGTGGTAGAGCTCTAATGCCAAAGTCAACCATAAATGCAAACAGCGGAAATAGTTTTTGGAACAAGTATAAAAAATATCCAAATATAAAATACATCGGCTAAAATAATTTGTTTCAAATACACAAGTTCCTTTTACGACAATATCCTTGAAATAAGAAATGGAAAATAAATTAAATTCTTAAATAAAACCCTAAGCTGATCATTAATCTAACTGAGGGTGTCTGGGTACTGAGAATCCACGAGCGACATCAAGCCCCAATGCTTTTGATCACAAAACCAAACTCATAATTATGCCACGCCTTAGGACGATCCTGGTTCTCATCTGAGGGCAAAGCCCAAATTTCCACAATAATTATATAGGGTCACCAACTGAAGTTAACAAATATCACATAGCATTTAAATTCTTAATGCACAAAATAGCCTTTCAACTTAGCGTACATCTAGAAAGGGTTTGCATATGCCAAACACGCATAATCAAAGTTGAAAAATGAAGTTTTGGACCAAACTGCACTGTCGTACTTTAATACAGCATAACTGTATTCGAATACAGTGTTATTTTGCAAGTCAGAAGCAAAACAGCAAAAACAACACAATTGTATTTGAATACAGACTGTTGTATTCAAATACAGATGCGAAGACAGCAAAAACAGCTAAAACAACACAAACAGCACAACAGCAAAAACAGCACAACTGTATTCGAATACAGACCTGTTGAATTCGAATACAGATGCGAAAACAGTGAAAAATTCTGCACATTTGTATTCGACTACAACCTCCTTGTATTCGAATACAAATGCGAAGTCAGTAGCAAAAATTTGATATTTGTATTCGACTACAACATCCCCGTAGCCGAATACAAGTGCAAATTCACAAGTCAGTAGTAAAAACAGCATAACTGTATTCGACTACAACCCTGTTGTATTCGAATACAGGTGTGAAAATGGCAGATTTTCAGTTTTGAAAATATTTCGAAATCATTCTAACACTTTCAACACCAATTCAATCAATCACAAACATCAAATACGGAACAATCACAAACAACAATCGAGTATGTATATACAACCATCATAGTCTATCAAACATGACTCGCATGGCAAACACCCTAATGCAATGCGTATATGCCAATGCACATGATTCCGGAATTTCCAACAAAACCATCCTCGAAATGGCATAAATCGTAATTGTACTGCCTATCACGGGCATAGTACAAATTACCAAGGTGCCACCTATCACAGGCCCGCACAATTTACTCCAGTGTAGCCTATCACGGGCCTTAGATTATTTTCTAGTGTGCAATCGCTCACAGATCAGCACATTCTAGAATGCAATCTCTCATAAATCAAACACAATACAATAACCCTCGTAAGGATAAGATGAGCCAACAAATCACATGGCATCATCCCGTGGTCCATCCGGTCACCACTATTACCATGACCCATCACGGTCACCATGTACTATGAAAATGCATGAGCATACTCTAACTCTTTACACCACAACCATTAAGTAAATGCAACTATTAAAGAATCCTCATTTTTAATACTCATTTAACAATAATGGTTTTTTGAAATTCAACACAGAGCATACTCAAACATATTTAACTCATAGTCCCACAATTCACACCAAATCATATCAATTCATTTTTCTACAAAATCCACACATAAACACATCTCAAAATTCATAAAATTAATTATGAACACATCAACCGCACCAAACATGAATCACCACAACCATTACGCAAATGCAGCTATTAAAAGATTCCCCTTTTTTAATACTCATTTAACAATAATGGTTTTTCAAACATTTCACAGAGTACACTCAAAACAAAATGTCCTCAAACCCACATCAAATTTAATCCACCATTCCCATTAAATCTAATTCAGCATAAATACCAAATTTCACCCATTCATTTTCCCAAAACCACACATAAATCACATTAATTCAAACTCCACATTTCCAAATATAAATCCCATTAAATTCAACTTCCACAATTTCACCCATAAACATGTTAAATTCATTTTCCACAAACCTATACCTCAAACACATCAAGTTTATTTTCCACACCAAT
The DNA here is from genome assembly GCA_037974735.1 of Cicer chorassanicum. Taxonomy (NCBI): domain Eukaryota; kingdom Viridiplantae; phylum Streptophyta; class Magnoliopsida; order Fabales; family Fabaceae; genus Cicer; species Cicer chorassanicum. The sequence goes on from JBBPBP010009778.1 coordinate 26,370,539, forward strand.
TAATTTAGCATGATAGGCTAACATGACACTATAAATCAATTAAACACATATCACATTTTTCACTCAATAATGAAAGAAAATATCATAGAGTTACTCACTATAATTTACATATAACACAAACATATAGATTTAGTTAATAATAACTTAGTTCATTTGGGTTAAATGAAACACATTCGAAGTATAATGTCAATCCCAACTATTTCTTTCAAATAAAATATTACAAGTTTTACTCCTTAAAATAAAGTTTAGATCATATCCCCAAACATTCAACAAATTTAACCTAAGTTTGACAAAGAAAGCAATTTTTTAGAATATTAAACATATCTAACAACTTAATAACATTATAATAGATTTACAATCAATCACTCTATAAAACATACTTCATATATAATCAAGAAGAAAGAAAAAAAATCATATATTTAATAATTAAATTCACATAATTTACATAAGTGATGAACTTTTTTTTCAACTATTTAAAGAATAAAATTAAAAGGTACTTATAACAAAATAATGAGTTACCGTTGCCTCTTTTATCGAAGATGAGTCATCGGGGTAGCTAGTCCCTCCTATTCATGTAGTCAACTACTTAAGGTAACTATAACTGTAGTCATTCAAATTCAAACATGGATAATTATAAATATTTTTAACGTCGTTCAGGAGTGCGAAGGCGGCGCCACAACTCCTACTCCTTACCTCAAGTTAAAAACTTACTTAATTACACATTCACAATAATATACTTGTAATTTACAAGTAGTAACAACAACACTTACATCAATATATAATCAATAATCCGATTGAAGAAATATAGAGCTATTTCACTTTTAGATGATCTCTACTACTCTAACGCTATACACTAATTTCCAACAATTAGAACACTTGAAACACAAACAATTTCATATTTACATAATCATATAACATTCACATTACTAATCCAAAAATTAGCACAAAAATTTTACGTTCATCTCATAACTCAAACAATGTAACATATCCTCATAGAACTCTAATTGCTCCAAATTGATCATGATTATATTTTCTTTTGAATTAATCCTCTTCACTTAAAGGTTACAATATACTAAAACATAGATTTCAAAGTAGCAGATAGGATAAATAATTATTTACTAGAAGACACAAAAAGCTACCAAACCAAATTGAATTGAGTAGTGGATAAATCACTTTAAAGGTTACACATCATTCTAAAAATTGATTTCTAGACTTAAATTATTATAAAATGTATCACTAATCATTTAGCACAAAAAAAAAATCATTGGGAATTCAAAACTTTTTCTTAAATCACTTTTCAATAAATCACGTCTAAATAAAAACAACAAAAATAAATCACATTTCTAAATACAATTAAAAATAAAGTAAATCACATGTATTTTTAAAATCTATAAGATTTCTAAAATCTCTCGTACTTTAATCGTCAAAAACACATTTTTAAATAATTAATCATTATAAAAATTATTATTTTAGACTTATATTTTGAAAGAAGATTTAAATTATATATATAGATAGATAGATAAAAAGCTTTCCAATAAATTAACACTTCCAAAATAGTTCTAATTTATTTTCTCAAAATTTACAAAAAAAAAATTATATATTTATATACATTAAAGTAGTGTACATGACACAATGCATAAGGCATACTTGGTTATGATAAGGAATTACACTAATTGACAAATCTACAAAATAACAGTCTCCTCTCACACCAACTACTCAACATGTCTATAGATACATCATCAGTTTCAATCAAGGCACAAAATTCGTCTAAAGCATAACACACCATCAATTTTAAAGATTTTGGAGGCATCTGATAATCTTAAAAATTGGGTCCCTAACAAAAATGCAATTTCATAGAATAAAAAATTGGTAAAATAAATTTTAGTCTCTTGACACATAATCTACATGAGGCACTCTACACATACCACTCTACATGATACATACCATTTTGTTAGGTTAATTCATGTAACAAGAAAAGATGTACAAACAACATGTCACTTTCTCATATTAAACTCAAATATACATTTCAACAATGATAACACAACAACTATAATTCTACTAAAAAAACAACATTATACTCATAAAATACATCAATTATAGAATCCAAAATTTAGATACCTTTTCAAAAAGAGTTTGACTATTGAGATAATTCTTTTAAAAACTTTGTTTTTCTTCTCTTTCTCAATTAGTAGAAACTTTATCATCTGACCCCCTTTCTTTTTAATTAGTACTATCATATATCACTAATGAGTTCTTAAAATCTAAAACTCTAACATGAAGTTAAACTCTAATGAGTTCATAATATCATAATCAATAAATCAATAATTTCAAACAAATATCCCAACACGCTCACATTTCAATATTCACACCATCCCCTAAGCAACATAACAACAGCTCTTTTTAATTTTCTTAAAAACAAGACATTATAAAACATGCTATAAATTTAAGTTATTTTAAACATTAAATAAAATCAGTAGTATAGAATTATTGTTATTTTTAAATCAACAAAAATTCAACTCAATTTAATTTCTTTAAAATAATCAAGAGTAATTCAAATAAAAGTTATTTTCATCTTAAAAAATAAGTAAATTTTAACTCCTTCAAAATGTCATTTAAAAAAAAATTCTAAGTTCTACCAACCTCTACTATTCAAGAATTACTATTGCTAATAGTATGTATTTCATACTAAATAAAATCATGACGAACATTCTAAATTGTCTTCAAAACCACTATCAAAACTCTACTCATCTAAATACAACCATCAACACTTTCAAGTGATTTAAAGTTAACATTCACAATTTATAATCAATTTTTTTTCTTCACACAAGCTAACATAAAATCAAAATAAGAATTTTTTTTTTGTCAAAATTAAAACTTTAAACATAAGAGATATATTTCTTATCTAACTCAAAGTTTAGAACAAAACATCATTTTTTTTTTCTCTAAATTGAGTTTCAACAGAAATAATAATAATTTGTACCTAGTAAAAGTCAATACTTGAAGTTTTAAACATATAGTTCATACGGAAATCAATGTTTCAATCGATTAGTTATTAAATCAAACACTTTAAACAGATTCATATGAAGACTAAATATTTGAAATTAATTAAGGGTGAAAATGGAACTTTAAAGCAACTAACACGTGAGGTCTGACAATCGATAACTAAGATTACATCAATGAGATTAATAACTTCAAACATACATATGGTCAATCAAAATTATTATTTCCAACTATTCACATAAAACAAGATTGCAAAAATCATAGTTCAGTAGACAACTAACAAGCAACAAGTAACTAACATAATCTTGTCAACAATTAAAATTAACTCAAATATTAACTAGTAATTTCATGTTTTATTTACTCCCTTAGGTAGAAATTTAGAATCCATAACACAATCAGGGTAAGCAAATAATAAACAATTAATTAGTAACCAAAAAATATGTATAATAATACAAAAGCATATAACACTTAACACAATAATATAACAAGGAACAAAAAAACATGTTAGTGAAAATAATTATTACTCAAGAAAACACAATTGACACGACTGACATTCGACTAACACTGAATCGAAATTCAACCCACTCGGCCTGATTGGACAGACCTGCTCTGATACCACTAATGTGACACCCTAAACCCCAAAATAACATTTATAATAATTTATACTAAATTATTTGAAGAAAACTCGCGGCGGATGAAGAAAATCTGTTCAAGAAAATAAAAGCTTTTATATCTATTTTAGGATATCACGTTTCTTTAAATACACATGTAACAATTCAACTTTGTTCCTTAATTAAAATTCAATGAACTTGATTTAACTAGAATTTCTTGATTTAATTCCCAAGACTTACTGGTACTAAGGTTTTCATATAAAAAGTCATTTATAATTACATAAGTAAAATACACATTACAACCATTAATTCCTGGTATCACCTATCAAAGCGGGGTTTCTCCCAAACTTGAACTTCAAGACTCATTAACCTGTAATAACTGTGATTTTGCAAACGCAGAGCCAAGCCAGTCAAACACAAACAACGAAGGAGGTGAGTTTTGAAATCATGTTGATAGTATAATACAAGTAAGAAGAACACGCAATTAATCATCGATATACCGTATCATTACACAAACATTCTTCAAAGAAAAACATCACGTTATATAGTCAAAATCAAGGAAAATCAATACACTTCACTATAACATCAAATCATCACAGAAATTATTATCGCACACGATACATATTAATCACAAGAAAACCATCTCAAGAAAATGCAATGCTATGCATGAGTCTAGACTCTACTTCACAATGTGGTACCATTCTAACTCTGAAGTACTTGGTTAGGAGGCCATGATACTATGCCACCATTCTGGTGGACGGACAATTCAAATTGGCCCTGTCCTCATAGATCCCCTCAACTCAACCCGAGACACATATACGCGACAGTCGAGGTAAACGTGTGTTGCATGGTAGCTCCCGACATTTGGAGTGCTACCTCCAAGTCACCTAGGAATTCCCCACCCGAATACATCCAAGGTCTAACAATCTTGCCTTAAGGCTCAACAGTAGACCGCCACGATCAGGCTCAATTCAGTTGTACTTCCCCGAAATCGCTATGCTTGTCAGGCCCTACCTATATGATGACAAAATAATCTCCACTTCACAAATTCTCAATATTTATTTTCTCCCCTCGTTGGCCTATGATACTCCATTAAGACCGTCATCTCAAACACAAATTGGAATCACAATTATTTCACCAGGGGTTACTTCACTATTTTCATCACAAGTTCATAACATTACTATTATAAATCACATATCATCATCATTACATAACTCATCACAAATTTATGAAATCACGATTATTATTCATACATCATCATCATCACATAAAATTATCACAATGCACACATCTTTTATTATCACATCACATAAACTCATCTAATCCAACATATGCACCAAATTCATTCGACATCCAATATCACAATAATATCAAATATCACACATTTAACAAAAATAAATCAAATATCACAATAATATCAAATAACACACATTCAATGGAATTAAATCAATCAACACCTTATAAATATTTCTATTCCACATTTTAATCTCACAATTCCCATATTTGCACATTAATTAATTTATCACTCAAAGGGCTATTGCCGTACGTAGCAAGCCTCGGATGAATCGTTGGGAAATACGGTTTTCCCGTTCATCTCACAATATATTACACTCCTGAATTCAAACGCTCTCTCACCCCTTACCTTATTTCGACGCTTTTACACACGGATAAGATTCCACGAGCAAACAGCCTTTGTTCTTTGACTCTTTATCCTTCAATCTATCTAACTCGACAGTTTATGGGTAAACGTCAAAAATAAATTATGAGAAACTACTCTAAAAACTAAATTCGAAATTCGGTCAAGGAAAATTACCATAAATCAGAAAACCAATGAGTGGATAATATAGCCACTTTTCACACGATCGTTTTGGCGTTGGTTTCACTCAAATCGGACTTACGGTGAAGAAGAACGGTGCAAAATAAAGAATTTTATAAACAGAGAAATCAGGTATTTTAGAGAGAAATTGGGATGGTTAAAAATCTGAGGAAGCATGTTTATTTGACTACCTAAATGAATAAAACAACATAGTGAAATTTGGACGAGAACGGAGAAAATTTTCTGGAACAGTTATCGTTCATCGGTATCAATTTTTTCTTCCTTTTATGTGAAGGTGCGGCTGCTTCTTTCAATTTGGTCTACTGTAGCGTATGTTAGGGTATATTTGATTTTTATTTTTTTTTTAACATATTAGTTATTGTTATCCTAACTTATTGGACTCTATTTTATTTTATTTTTTTCACAAAACTCACCTAATTACATACTTATTTTAATTTATTTATTTTCCACTAAAATAATATATTTCAAATATCAAATTAAAAGATTATTATATTATGAGAATAGTTAAAATGGTAATAAAAAAATATAACATCAATATTTTATATAAGCCACTAAATCAATTAAATATGTATAAAATAGGCACAACTTGACAAGCACACATATAAAGAAATTAAGCGCAATGTTATTAATATTTTAAAACAAATATTTTATAAAATAAAGTAATTAATAAATACATTAATAATTAAGATTCTCATATTCAAGTAAATCACTATAATTATCCTTTTTTTTCAAATACTCATATTAAAATACTATCATCATTAGAGAGTATTTGAAATTATAAAATAAATAAATATAACATCAACACTATATTAGTTACTAAATCATAATAAATATATATAAAATCACAATGTCATAACAAATATATAAAAATAAAGGAAGTTAAACACAATAGTATTATTATCTCAATATAACTATTCAGAAAAATAAATAACTAAAAATAGAAATAGTTATAAATAATCGAAATATAATTACGTGCACAAATAACATCATTCGAACATCTAAGAAGATTTCACATTAATTACGCACGCGTACACGTAAAATCTCATAAAATCTTTTTTTTTTTTATGTATACCATAAAATACTATTATTTTTAAGAAACTATAAAAAATTATAATGTTTATTATTTATATCACTCATTTAGTCAAATACGTACATATTAACACATAATAGAAAACATACATATAAATAAAATTAATCATAAAACTAATTAACATATATCTAAAATAATTTTAACACCAAATTATTTATCTAAATAATATGTAATTAATAAAATAGTTTATTATAAAATTCGAGGTGTTACAGAAACCGCTAACACAGTTTCGTGAAGTTGAGGGACGAAGAAGAAAAGAATCGCGAGGCTGGGAGAGAAAATGTTTGGCTTCCCTGTTTCCTTGCTTCACTTAAACTTATATATTAAATTTTCAAAACAATATATATATATATATATATTTAAACCCAACCAACAAAAATCCACATACACGTCACTCACATCTCAACTATCTTGATAAAAATATCTACTCTCGTTGCAACTCAATTGACAGAAAAAATTTTCAGCAACTAGAGATATTTTTAACAAAACTAACCGGTAATAAATTCTTCGCAACATAAATCAATTATTCTTCGACGATTAATTTTAACCGGATCTAAATATATACATACATATATATATTTATATATATATATATATATATATATATATATATATATATATATATATATAATAAACATATAACAAACTCTAATAAAATATGCTTTTGGTATTTAATTCACAAAATAAATTTAAATTGGGCTAAATGCGTCACCAATTTAACACTAAATATACTAAAACCGCATAATTTAGAGTTTAAAATTAAGGGTCTTACAAGGAGGTTTGAATTGTGATCCCTTTTTAAAATGTTAATGTTGAAGTAAAAACCATTTTGATATGTGATTTAATGACAACTAATGTAACACCCCGACCCTTACCATTATCGACGATGTTAGTCATGACCTTCTTGCCCCCCCCCTATCCACCTAGTGGAAATAACGAGTTTTTGCCTTCCGTGGGATTGGAGCCCGGTACCTGGAGGATAAGTACCGCCTCATCTCATTCCCATTACCAATTGAGCTAGTAGCGACAATTTTTAATTGTTTTTCGACTTATTTATCTTTTATTCATTAGTTAATTTAAGGAGTTATTTGATATATTTTGTTGATTTTAGTTCTTTGATTTAATGAAATGTTTATGTTCTTATTTCCTTGATTAAGTATAGATTTTTCGTAATTTTGTGTTGTTACTTTGTTTTAGCGCAGTGCTGAATTTTGGTGAGAAATCAACATGACCTATGTGGAGTATTTCAGCCATATCTGGAGTTGTAGATGTCTAATTGGAGTAAAACCAAGTGAAAATGAAAGCTACCATCCATAGCTTTTTATTGCTTGATCAACATTGAAATATTCTACGATTTGTATTTTGAAACGGCAGTGGACTGTACAGATGCTTAAGATGAGAAATTCATGAATTTGTATACTAGGGATAGATGCAGGTCATGAAACCAATTAAATTAGTTGCAAAGGCAATAGTTTAACAAGAGAATTCATGTACGGTAAGGCTTAATTCTAATCTTAAATCCACTAAGGAATTAGAGGTTACTTTGGAATTAAAGTTTCTGTCACTAAGACATTAGGGCAAGAATAAAAATGAGAATTTGGTAATAATTAAATAAAGGAATTCAGTAACTAGGAACAAATTAGACACCAAGGGTGGATTCGAAGTGAAACTCATCCCTGATATTTTTCTCATTATAAAGGATCAATTTTATTACTGTTGTTAATTTTAAATATTACTTCAATCAATTTGGGAACTTTTCATTCAATTTTAGTAATTAAATATAATTCGATAGTAAAACTCAATCCTTGAGTTCGACACTCGGTACTACCGTTTTAATTATTACTTGCAACTATTCAATATACTTGCTGAAACACTATTCAGTTTTTGGCGCCGTTGTTGGGGATTGCGATATCACTATTGAGTATAATTTATTTACTTAATTGAAATTTTTTGCTCTGCAATAAAAATTTTGTTTTTAATTTAATTATTTATTTTTGTTTATTTCAAAACTGTTTATTACTCACAATTTGTCTAACCTTGTATGTGAGGCTAGTCCTTATCTGAACTTCTCTTTGATCTTGAAATCAAAAAACTGCGAAAGCAAATCGAAAGGAGGTTCAAGAAAGGAGACAAAGGGAAAGACAATTAGTTGTGGAAGAAAAGGATTTGGGGGATTTTTTCATCTTTGCAGAAATGGCCGATCTACCACCACCTGACATTACCCTCGGCAAGTTTGGGAATCGAAATAGAAACCGTGCTCGATTGGCTATCCATAATACACCGGTTACAGTTAACAAGTTTGAAGTGAGCCCCACTCTATTCTGAGAGTTGAAGGAGATTCATTTTTCAGGTAAACATAACGAAGATGCCAATAGACACCTCACAAACTTCTTTGAATTATGTGAAACAGTGAAAATGGATGGTTGTTCTAAAGAAGGCAAGAGATTGAGATTATTTCCATTGTCATTGAAAGATGATGCTAAGGAGTGGCTTAACTACTTTCCTGCCAGTAGCATCACCACGTGGGATGACCTTGAAGATAAGTTCTTAGAACAATACTTTCCCCCAGTTGTGTTCGTTAGAAAGAAGCAAGTGCTTTCCAGTTACAAACAGAAAGAGGGAGAATCTCTTCGTGACACGTACAGGAGGTTCAAGAGTTCACTAGCAGGATGCCCCAATCATGCTTATGACAACACTACTCAGATGCAAATATTCTGTAATGGTTTGCGGCCTAGCACTTGAATTATGTTGGATGCTACAACATGTGGTTCTTAAAATTACAAGACCGCATCAGAAGCACGCAAAATTATTGAGATCACAACATCAAATGAAAAAATGATGTTGTATGATAAAGATGGTGGGTCAACAAGTGGTATATTGGAATTGAATGCTATGGATGCTGGGTTGGCTCAAGGGAGGTTGCTCTCAAAACAGATAGAAAATGTTATCTCCGCTGAGATAAAAAAGGGGATGGCAGCTCTAAATATACAACCCCAAGTGGCCCATGTCAAATTATTGAAACATACTAGTTGTGTTCGTTAGAAAGAGGCAAGTGATTTCTAGTAACAAATAGAAAGAGGGAGAATCTCTTCGTGACACTTATAGGAGGTTCGAGAGTTCACTAGCAGGATGCCCCAATCATGCTTATGACAACACTGCTTAGATGCAAATATTCTGTAATGGTTTGCGGCCTAGCACTAGAATTATGTTGGATGCTACAACACGTGGTTCTTTAATTTACAAGACCGCATCTGAAGCACGCAAAATTATCGAGATCACGGCATCAAATGAACAAATGATGTTGTATGATAAAGGTGGTGGGTCAACAAGTGGTATATTGGAATTGAATGTTATGGATGCTGGGTTGGCTCAACGGAGGTTGCTCTCAAAACCGATAAAAGATGTTATTGCCGCTGAGATAAAGAAGGGGATGGCAGCTCTAAATATACAACCCCAAGTGGCCCATGTCAAATTATTGAAACATACTGGATGTGTTTGTTAGAAAGAGGCAAGTGATTTCCAGTTACAAACAGAAAGAGGGAGAATCTCTTCGTGACAATTACAGGAGGTTCAAGAGTTCACTAGCAGGATGCCCCAATCATGCTTATGACAACACTGCTCAGATGCAAATATTCTGTAATGGTTTGAAGCCTAGCACTAGAATTATGTTGGATGCTACAACACGTGGTTCTTTAATTTACAAGACCGCATCTGAAGCACGCAAAATTATCGAGATCACGGCATCAAATGAACAAATGATGTTGTATGATAAAGGTGGTGGGTCAACAAGTGGTATATTGGAATTGAATGTTATGGATGCTGGGTTCGCTCAACGGAGGTTGCTCTCAAAACAAATAGAAGATGTTATCGCCGCTGAGATAAAGAAGGGGATGGCAGCTCTAAATATACAACCCCAAGACGCCCATGTCAAATTATTGAAACATACTGATTGTGACTTTAGTGGGGGAGCACATAAAAATGGAGCTTGTGAAGCACCAGATGATGATGATACAGAAGAACCAAAAAATGTGAACTTTATGGGTAACAATGGGAAGTACAATAATCCCTACTCTAGTATGTACAATCCGGGTTGGAGAAATCATCCAAATTTTTCCTAGAAAGATCAACAGGGTGGATCTCAAGGTCAAGAAGGAGCTCAAGCAAATCAAGCTCTACCTCAAAAAGATGCTTGGGAGAGTGCTATTGAGAAGTTAGTAACAAGCACAAGTTCTTTCATTGAAGAGTCAAGAGCCATCCAGAAAAATCACTCTTCATCATTAAAGAATCTAGAGACCCAACTGGGTCAACTTGCTCAAAAAATGGCACAAAGAGCGCCGAGAAATTTGCCTAGTGACACATTTTTAAATCTGCGAAATAATGTCAATGTCGTGACAACAAGGAGTGGCAAGGTAAGTGAACTAGTACGACCTAAAGCCAAAAAGAGTGGGAGTACTTCAACTTCAACCCATTCGGAGGAAATGGTCACCCTGACATCAGTTGAGGAGCACATCGCTCTTGAAAAGGAGGAAGAACCGGTGGTGCAGAAAAAGGAGGCCCTGCCAAAGCCTGAAATTTGACTTCCATTCCCTCAAAGATTAAGAAAGGAAGAAACTAAAAAACAATTTGGTAAGTTTCTTGATGTTTTTAAAAAATTGCAAATTAACATTCCTTTTGTAGAAGCACTAGAGCAGATGCCGGCTTACGCCAAGTTCATGAAGGAGATTCTGTAACGCCTAGTTATGTGTTATAACAATTAAGATAATAACAAAAAAGTTTTCATATTTATATAAGAGAAAAAGTATTATAATAAATAATTAAGTTCCTGAAAGAAATAATATTGTAAAATCTTTAATAATCAAAATATTCAAAACTGGGCAATTGTGTCTAATCCCGAAATAAAAGTACGATGTAGACACTATGACTACTTATTCTTGATCTACTAACCTAATCTACGGAAATCACTCTTCTCAAAGGAGGTAGAACTTCTCAACTCTCGACGTCCCCAACGGTCTCGGTCTCTGAAAACAACACTTTAATGAGATACTAAATCCCAGTGAATAATACACACAATTTTAAAACAAGTATTGTCCTCAGCCGGCGCGGTAACCGGAAAAATCGATCATGGCACCCGCCTTCTTCCAGAATATTCTTTTAGAAATATATATATAATATAACTAAGATTTTTCTATAATGACCAATTACTTCCAATAATTAATAAAACTCATCAATTAAATTAACGATAATTCACATCTATAATAATCAAATAAATCCAATATACACATTTATTCTGCAGAAAAATAAATCAATCAATTCAAGGATGTCTCATCGTTATATGGAGATATACTACTTCCGTGAAGTGAGTATTATCTCATCATGTGGAGCACCAGCTCATCCAGTGTGGGGTACAAGACCCATCCGTGTGGAGTTTAAACCTCATCTCTTTGTGAAGTTTAAAACTCATCTATATGTGGGGTCCAAGACCCATCCATGTGGAGTTTAAACCTCATCTCTTTGTGAAGTTTAAAACTCATCTATATGGGGTACAAAGACCCATCCATGTGGAGTTTAAAACCTCATCTCTTTGTGAAGTTGAAAACTCATCTATATGGCGTACAAAGACCCATCCGTGTGGAGTTTAAACCTTATCTCTTTGTGAAGTTTAAAACTCATCTATATGGGGTACAAAGACCCATCCGTGTGGAGTTTAAACCTCATCTCTTTGTGAATTTTAAAACTCATCCATATGTGGGGTACGAGACCCAATCTCCAGCACACACAATCAAATTCATGTTTTTAACAATCATATTCATAAAATCATATTTATAATATAATATTCCATTTGAATATAATAACAACAATCATTCAGGAAAATATAATAAAACAATCTTTTAAAGAATATATATTTACAATATGATATTTCATTTGAATATATAATGACAACCATCATTCAAGAAAATATAATTAAAACGGTCTATTAAAGAATATATATATTTATAATATGATATTTTATTTGAATATATAATGACAACCATCATTCAAGAAAATATAATTAAAAATGATCTATTAAAGAATATATATATTTATAATATGATATTTTATTTGAATATATAATAATACTAATCATTCAAGAAAATATCATAACACAATCCTTTAAAGAATATGTATTCAAACGATCATAACAACAGTAATTCAACAAACAACAGTAAATAAATCAATTTATAACCTCTTATTGCAGTTCATAAAATCCCAATTTTAATAGAGTTAGATTCTCAACAAAATATAATTTTATAGAAAAGTACCATTCAAAATATCTAACTCTTTTCCATCTCAAATTCCCAAAATAAATGTACCATGAAAGTTTAAAGGGTGTGATTACTCACCTCTTGAAGCGTCCTTTGACAAAGTTCTTTCTTTGTAACTCGCTACTAACCGTTATCGGAACCGCAAAATACTTTAGCCACCCTCTATTTTAATATAGCTCTATGTTTTGAGTCTTTAATTAAGTATATATTTTTTTCTTTATTTCTATTTATATTTTATACTAGTAACGATTTACTTATGAATGCTACGTTTAGTCAAATAATTAGTTGGTGGTTCCACCTAATAAGGGCAATTTGTTTACTTAAAATGTGGCGTGTCGTTGGAATGGGTTTCTTGCCAACGTATTCATATAAACCTATCACCTATATTTGCTAAATGAGTAATTGGTATTATATAAAAAAAAACGTATATGTCTTGATTTTTATGGTTACGACTACCTATATACATGCCACCCATCACTATATAAATTGCATGGTTTGTTTACTTCTGAAACGGTAACAAGCAGATGTCAAGCTTGTGAATCGAATAATTCGTTAAAACCTCATCGAATCCTATTTTGAGGTCAGGCAAGAGGATAATTGATTTTATTGTGTATCTTGGGCATTTAAATAATAATAATAATAATAATAATAATAATAATAATAATAATAATAATAATAATAATAATAATAATAATAATAATAATAATAATAATAATAATAATAATAATAATAATAATCTATAATTTCCATTATTATTCATTTTTTTTTAATTCTCAAATCGGAAATTTTAAAATTTCCTAATATTTGATTTTAGGATGTTACATTTTCTCTCCTCCTTAAGGAAATTTCGTCCCCGAAATTAACGTCAGATCCAATAAAACCAAAATGAAGCAATTGGTGCAAACATAAGTAAGCTTATGTACCTGCATCCACAAGATTTGGGTATTGACTTATGACTTCTTCCTCTAGTTCCCATGTAGCTTCTTCTGAGGATAACCCTTCCCATACCACCTTTACTAACGGGATCACCTTATTCCTTAGAGTCTTGGTACTCTTGTCAATAATTCGAGTAGGTCTAGGTTTAAAAATTAAATTATCTTTCAATTGAATTGACTCAGGAGCTATCACGTGTGAATTATCCGGAACATATGTTCGCAGTTGAGAAACATGAAATACGTCGTGAAGATTAGATAATTGTGGCGGAAGAGCCAATTGGTAAGCAACAGACCCGACTCTTTTTAGAATTTGGAAAAGACCCATGAAACGAGGGTTCAACTTCTTAACTTTCATTGACCTTCCTACCCCAGTCTTAGGAGTGACTCTCAAGAATACATGTGACCCTTCTTGAAATTCCAATGGTTTTCTTCTCCTGTCAGCATAACTCTTTTGCCTACTTTGAGCTGTACGCATTCTTTCCCTAATTATTTGAATTCTACTAGTGGTCTCTTGCACTAAATCAGGTCCTAACAGAGCTTTTTCACCAACTTCACACCAACACAAAGGGGACCTACACTTCCTTCCATAAAGAGCCTCATATGGTGCCATGCCTATGCTAGAGTGATAACTGTTGTTATATGAAAATTCTACTAGAGGTAAATACTTATCCCAACTCCCACCTTCATCTAGAACACAAGCTCTAAGCATATCCTCAATAGTTTGAATAGTCCTCTCTGATTGACCATCTGTATGTGGATGGTAAGCTGTGCTAAAACTCAGTCTAGTACCAAAAGCTCTCTGAAAAGCTTTCCAAAATCTAGAGGTAAACCGTGGATCCCTATCGGATACTATAGAGGTGGGTATACTGTGTAATTTTACTATCTCCTTAACGTAGAGGTCAGCTAGTCTATCTAAACTATAGGTTGCTTTAATTGGTAGAAAATGTGCTGATTTGGTCAATCGGTCAACTATCACCCAAATAGCATCAAAACCCATACGCGTCTTAGGCAAACCCATCACAAAATCCATAGATATCCTCTCCCATTTCCATTCAGGAATTTCTAAAGGTTGCATCAATCGTGAAGGCTTTTGATGTTCAATCTTAACCTTTTGTCACACTAGACACTTAGACACAAAACTAGCTACATCCTTTTTCATTCCCGGCCACCAGTACATTTTTCTCAAATCCTGGTACATTTTAGTTATTCCTGGGTGTATCGTGAACTTACTCTTATGCGCTTCCTCTAAAATCTTATCCCTAAGACTCCCCTCCTTAGAAACAATGATCTTATCCTTAAACAACACTAAACCATCACCGGATAAGGTATAATCCTCCTTGCCCACTAGAGACTGCAATTCTTTATCTAAAAGTTGTTCTGTTTTTAATTATCTCCCTCAAGTTACTACTGATTTCTAGCCTATTTAGATTCAAGCTTAAAGCATTAAGGGACACATCCAAATTCATGTCTCTAAACTCCTCTAATAGGCTTGTCTCTCGTACCATCATACAAGCCACATGCAAGGATTTTCTACTTAGGGCATCAGCCACTACATTCGCTTTCTCAGGGTGATATTTCAACTCAAAATCGTAGTCCTTAAGAAACTCCACCCACCTTCTTTGTCTCATATTTAATTCCTTTTGATCAAACAAATACTTAAGGCTCTTATGATCACTAAAAACCTCAAATTTCACTCCATACAAATAATGCCTCCAAATCTTAAGAGCAAAGACTACAGCTGCTAATTCAAGATCATGGGTCGGATAATTCGCCTCGTGTGACCTAAGTTGTCTAGATGCATATGCAACCACTTTTCCTTCTTGCATTAAAACACATCCTAAACCATTTTTAGAAGCGTCACAATAAACTACAAAATTCATGGATGGATCGGGTATAACTAAAACAGGTGCTGAAATTAATCTTCTCTTAAGCTCTTGGAAACTATACTCACATTCTTTGTCCCACACAAATGTTTTCCCTTTTCTAGTCAACTTTGTGAGAGGTAAGGCTAAACTAGAAAACCCCTCTATAAACTTCCTATAGTAACCCGCCAATCCTAAGAAACTCCTTATTTTAGTCACTGATTTAGGCTGAGGCCAACTTAATATTGCATCTACCTTACTAGAGTCAACTATTACTCCTTTACTAGAGATGGTATGTCCTAAAAACTTCACCTCATCAAGCCAAAACTCACATTTCTCAGGTTTTGCATACAATTTATTATCTCTCAAAACTTGCAATACTATCCTCACGTGTTTCGCATGCTCGCCCAAGCTCTTAGAGTAGATTAGAATATCATCTATGAACACTACCACAAATTTATCTAAGAAAGGCCTAAAAATTCGATTCATATAATCCATAAAAATAGCAGGGGCATTGGTAACTCCAAAAGGCATCACTACATACTCATAATGTCCATATCTTGTCCTAAAAGTTGTTTTAGGAATATCTTCACTCTTGACTCTAATTTGATGGTACCCAGACCTCAAATCTATCTTAGAAAATATTGATGCTCCCCTCAACTGATCTAAGAGGTCATCTATCCTAGGCAAGGGATATTTATTCTTAATGGTAACTTGATTCAATTTTCTATAGTCTACACACAGTCTCATACTTCCATCTTTCTTCTTCACTAAAAGTACCGGCGCTCCCCATGGTGACACACTAGGCCTAATGAATCCTTTTTCCAATAAGTCTTCCAATTGTTTCTTGAGTTCATCCAACTCTAGTGCTGACATCCTATAGGGTGCCATTGACACTGGACCACACCCTGGCACTAAATCAATGGAAAATTCTAATTCTCTATTCGGGGGTAAGCTAGATACATCTTTAGGAAACACATTAGGAAATTCACCAACTACAGGCACCAAGGTTAAATTATCCTCAGCCTGTACCTTAGAAGAAAATAAGAGCAAGTATCCTTGAGCTCCCTCAACTAAATACTTATGACAAGCTAAAGCAGACACGAAACATTTGGAAGAAGGAGGTGAATTAATAATCATAGATTGAGGTGTAACAAAGATAGATTTATCAGAACAGTTTATAACTGCATGATTTGACGACAACCAATCCATTCCTAGGATAATATCTAATCCAGACATAGGCAAACAAATCAAATCAACAATATAAGGCACATTTTGATAAACAAGAGTAGAATTCAAGCATGCAGTGGAGGTAGTAAGATTTTTTTCAGCAGGGGTAGTAACACATAAATCAAAAGGTAGACGAGAAATAGTCAACTGTAAGGCTTTTGCACAAGACAAGGATATAAAGGAATGTGTCGCTCCTGAATCAAACAATATGATAATCTTTTTATTTTTAATAAAACCCATACCTTTGATTAGACCATCTGACTCCTTCACCTCTTCTCCTTGGAGTGTAAAGACTCTCCCTTTGTTTTTTGGTCTAGATTGAGACTGCCTCTCACTCTGGCAATATCTAGCATAATGTCCAACCTTTCCACACTTAAGACATGTAATTCGTGCAGCAGGACATGACTGGTCTCCATGATTGAATCCACACTTTTCACATCCCTTATTCTTACTAATCGAAGCTTGTCCTTGCTTGTCCTTCAAAATTGTAGGTATAGGGCGTAGATTCTTCTGAAATTTATTGTCCTTATTGTGGAACCTTTTTCCAACAGAGTTAAACTTCTCCTTCGGTTTTTCAGTTTCTAACGCTTGCATCTTTTGCTCAGCCACCCTAGCCTTGTTTACCAAGGTGGGGTAGTCACGAATCTCTAGGATTCCAATAAAGCTTTGTAGCTCAGGCTTTAGTCCTTGCTCAAATTTGATTGCCTTCCACTCGTCTTGTGGGTTGTCCCTAAGATAGCCAGAGTACCTCGATAGAGCTTCAAACTTGGCTACATACTCTGCAACTGACATACCTGCTTGACGAAGATGAAGAAACTCTGTTTCCTTTTGAATGCGAACACTGTGGGGAAAGTACTTTTCAAGGAATATCTCTTTAAACCTATCCCAAGTAATAGGAACCCCTTGTGTCAGAAGGCCTCCTCTAGCACAATTCCACCAATGCTCAGCATCAGACTCTAACATATAAACGGCAAAGTCCACTTTTTGACCATCATTGCACCACATTACTCGAAAGATTTTCTCTAACTTGAGCAGCCATTCTTCTGCCTCAACTGGATCAGAACTCCCACGAAATGGTGCTGGATTGTTCTTTCGAAATTCAGAAATTCCTACATACTGAGGGTCTACGGTTGTTGCCGCTGGGATATTGGATCCTCTCAACTAACGAAGAGTCTCTGTTTGTTCTCGCATGGCTGCCGCCATCAAGTTGAGAGCCTCGGCAAGTGCGTCATTCGTTCCACGCCTATTACCAGCCATAAATCTGCAACTAAGAATCAATCAGGAGTTGGCAACGCCTATCCAACCGAATAACATGCAAAATTTATGACCATAACGAACGATCCTATAAGCCCAAGTTTTGATTTTTTTTTTATTACAAAAATAAAGTAATGTAAACTCACACCGCAGTCCGATCTAGGTTCGAACTGGCTCTGATACCAAAAATGTAACGCCTAGTTATGTGTTATAACAATTAAGATAATAACAAAAAAGTTTTCATATTTATATAAGAGAAAAAGTATTATAATAAATAATTAAGTTCTTGAAAGAAATAATATTATAAAATCTTTAATAATCAAAATATTCAAAACTGGGCAATTGTGTCTAATCCCGAAATAAAAGTACGATGTAGACACTATGACTACTTATTCTTGAACTACTAACCTAATCTACGGAAATCACTCTTCTCAAGGAAGTAGAACTTCTCAACTCTCGACGTCCCCAACGGTCTCGGTCTCTGAAAACAACACTTTAATGAGATACTAAATCCCAGTGAATAATACACACAATTTTAAAGCAAGTATTGTCCTCAGCCGGTGCGGTAACCGGAAAAATCGATCATGGCACCCGCCTTCTTCCAAAATATTCTTTTAGAAATATATATATATATATATATATATATATATAATATAACTAAGATTTTTCTATAATGACCAATTACTTCCAATAATTAATAAAACTCATCAATTAAATTAACGATAATTCACATCTATAATAATCAAATAAATCCAATATACACATTTATTCTGCAGAAAAATAAATCAATCAATTCAAGGATGTCTCATCGTTATATGGAGATATACTACTTCCGTGAAGTGAGTATTATCTCATCATGTGGAGCACCAGCTCATCTAGTGTGGGGTACAAGACCCATACGTGTGGAGTTTAAACCTCATCTCTTTGTGAAGTTTAAAACTCATCTATATGTGGGGTACAAGACCCATCCATGTGGAGTTTAAACCTCAGCTCTTTGTGAAGTTTAAAACTCATCTATATGGGGTACAAAGACCCATCCATGTGGAGTTTAAAACCTCATCTCTTTGTGAAGTTTAAAACTCATCTATATGGGGTACAAAGACCCATCCGTGTGGAGTTTAAACTTCATCTCTTTGTGAAGTTTAAAATTCATCTATATGGGGTACAAAGACCCATCCGTGTGGAGTTTAAACCTCATCTCTTCGTGAAGTTTAAAACTCATCCATATGTGGGGTACAAGACCCAATCTCCAGCACACACAATCAAATTCATGTTTTTAACAATCATATTCATAAAATCATATTTATAATATAATATTCCATTTGAATATAATAACAACAATCATTCAGGAAAATATAATAAAACAATCTTTTAAAGAATATATATTTACAATATGATATTTCATTTGAATATATAATGACAACCATCATTCAAGAAAATATAATTAAAACGGTCAATTAAAGAATATATATATATTTATAATATGATATTTTATTTGAATATATAATGACAACCATCATTCAAGAAAATATAATTAAAACGATCTATTAAAGAATATATATATTTATAATATGATATTTTATTTGAATATATAATAATACTAATCATTCAAGAAAATATCATAAAACAATCCTTTAAAGAATATGTATTCAAAACAATCATAACAACAGTAATTCAACAAACAATAGTAAATAAATCAATTTATAACCTCTTATTGCAGTTCATAAAATCCAAATTTTAATAGAGTTAGATTCTCAACAAAATATAATTTTATAGAAAAGTACCATTTAAAATATCTAACTCTTTTCCATCTCAAATTCCCAAAATAAATGTAGCATGAAAGTTTAAAGGGTGTGATTACTCACCTCTTGAAGCATCCTTTGACAAAGTTCTTTCTTTGTAACTCGCTACTAACCGTTATCGGAACCGCAAAATACTTTAGCCACCCTCTATTTTAATATAGTTCTATGTTTTGAGTCTTTAATTAAGTATATATTTTTTTCTTTATTTCTATTTATATTTTTTACTAGTAACGATTTACTTATGAATGCTACGTTTAGTCAAATAATTAGTTGGTGGTTCCACCTAATAAGGGCAATTTGTTTACTTAAAATGTGGCGTGTCGTTGGAATGGGTTTCTTGCCAACGTATTCATATAAACCTATCACCTATATTTGCTAAATGAGTAATTGGTATTATATAAAAAAACGTATATGTCTTGATTTTTATGGTTACGACTACCTATATACATGCCACCCATCACCATATAAATTGCATGGTTTGTTTACTTCTGAAACGGTAACAAGCAGATGTCAAGCTTGTGAATCGAATAATTCGTTAAAACCTCATCGAATCCTATTTTGAGGTCAGGCAAGAGGATAATTGATTTTATTGTGTATCATGGGCATTTAAATAATAATAATAATAATAATAATAATGATAATAATAATAATAATAATAATAATAATCTATAATTTCTATTATTATTCATTTTTTTTTTAATTCTAAAGTTGGAAATTTTAAAATTTCCTAATATTTGATTTTAGGATTTACAGATTCTGTTAAAGAAAATAAAAATTGGCGGCGAAATAGTGATGCTTACCGAAGAGTGCAATGCTATTCTACAGAGGAAGTTGCCACCTAAGCTCAAGGATCTTGGAAGCTTCTCTATTCCTTGCGCTATTGGGGATATAACTTTTGGGAAAGCCTTGTGTGATCTTGGGGCTAGTGTGAGTCTTTTGCCCCTTTCCATATACAAAAGGTTAGGCATTGGAAGAGTCAAAGACACACAACTGAAGTTACAGTTTGGGGATCGTTCAATGAAACACCCATATGGGGTGGTGGAAGATGTGTTGGTCAAAGTAGATAAGTTCATTTTTCCAGTGGATTTTGTGGTACTAGACATGGAGGAAGACAATGATATCCCCTTGAGCTTGGGGAGACAATTCTTAGCAACAGGGAGAGCTATGATTGATGTGGCGGATGGCACCTTAACCTTTAAGGTAACTGAGGAAAAGTTACACTCAATATTCTAAAAGCCATAGAACATTCAAACGAAAGAGAAGGGTGCAACCGAATTGAGATTTTCAATTCGATAGTTGATGAAGAAGTTGAACATCAAGGACCCATTTTTTCATTAGAAAGAGTGTTGTGCCTACCCTAAGTTGTTGTTAAAGATAGTGAAGATCCAAGAGTGAAAGATGTTTTAGCCATGTTAGAAGCATTACCATCTCACTCCCTCGCTTCCATACTAGATGGGAGGAGTTGAAAGGGAATGAAGACGAGTATGTAGAGAAAAGGAAAGAGACGCCACTGGTTGAGCTAAAACAATTGCCACCTCACTTGAAACATGTATTCTTTGGTGAGAAGGATGATGTGTTATTTCTGTTATATATGCCACCTTGACAATGGTTGAGGCGTCAAGCTAATGACCATAAAGAAGTGCTTCGTGGGAGGCAACCCATAGGTAGAGGTAACTTTTATTTTTGCAATCATATATTTTTTTATTTGAGTTTGTTTCTTTTTAATTGTGTGTAAACGTGCACTACGATGAAGAATTGTTAACAACTTGAAGCTAGTCTTAAACTATCTGTTTCAAATTTTGAAATTTAAACTCTATTTCTTTGCTCATATCATTGCTTATTTCGATAACTTTCACTAATGCATGCATTGTTGATTTCTCCTTGGTTGTCGAAGTCTCACTTGCCATCTTTTTGAGTGACATGTTTGGCATCATTTAGATAGTTCATACTCTCTCTTATTATCCTATTTGTGAGCTTTTGGGCCTAAACACTTTAATTCTTTGTTGTGTGATTATCCAGACATGCGTTATCCCTTCAGAACATGCACTAATTCTGACTTGCATCACTTGTAATTTATGCATACACTGAGGCAAGTTTGTTTGGTCGTTTGACCCTTTCTAACTACCCTATGCAAATTTTATCCTTTGCTAGCCCCTTTGAGCCTTGCCCTTTTCTTTCAGTTACTAGCCACATTACAAGCCTAAGACCTAACTTTAATTACATCACCTTAGTTGGAGTTAGGTAGGAAAAAATTTATCACATCTTGGTAAAGTTCTAAGTTTGGGGTTGCTCATGGGATAGCAACCTTTTAAGTTTGGGGTGGTGGTTTTCAAAAAAAAAAAAATCAAAAAAAAAAAAAAAAAAAAAAAAAAAAAAAAAAAAAAAAAAAAAAAAAAAAA